>CAWUFW010000272.1:232500-832500 GCA_963921515.1 Calotriton arnoldi | reverse complement strand
CTTCGCACCCAGGCTTCTTTCCTACCGAAGGTGGTTGCCCCCTTCCATTTGGGGCAACTAGTCACCTTGCCTGCTTTTTATGCTCCTCCACATCCCTCGAAAGAGGAAGTCCGACTCCACTGTCTGGACCCAAAAAGAGTGTTGTTGTTCTACCTTGACCGCACAAAAGAGTTCTGGGTGGACGTCTAACTCTTTGTCGGATATGCGGAAGCTAAAAAATGTCAGGCAATTCAGAAACTGACCTTTTCGCACTGGGTCGTTCTCTGTGTCAAGGTCTGTTATGCCCTGGCTAAAAAGCAGCCTTCTGATGGCTTACAAACCATTCCACCAGAGCTGCGACCACGGCGTTGGGTCATGTAGTTCCAGTCCTGGACATCTGCCAAGCAGCAGCATGGGCGTCCTTGCACACACTTGCCAAACACTACTGCCTAGACAGTCAGGTCCACAGGGACAGGCATTTTGCCCGTTCGGTCCTGCAGGACTACTTAGTATAGCAATTTGTCCACAGCCCACCACCAGGATGGTATGGCTTGGGTATCAATTCAAAGGTAAGGAATATGCAGCTAGACGTCTCTATCAGATGAACAAGTTACTTACTTTCAGTAACGCATTATCTGGTAAAGACAATATCTAGCTAGAGATTCCTTACAAACCTACCCATGCCTCCCCGCTTTACGGACATATTTCTAGGTCTAGGGCTGTTCCCCCTTCCAAGGCCCTAGTTTGGACACACACTAGTCAGTTTACTTCAATACTGTGCGCTCCTGGCGTGGAAAGTCATGGAAAATAACTGACGTCCTTGTGCCTGGGTGGCACCTATATAGGTGACCACAACATCACTTCTGGTGTCAACGATGCTGACAACGCCATGCAGAACCAAACAAAGCCATCTGATGGCTTTAAGGCATTGTGCCTTATGCACAAGGCTCTTCACAAGACAGGTCCGTCTTACTTTCAAGAACGGTGCTCATGGTACCAGCCAAGCAGAAGCCTTAGATCCAGTTCTGCCTTCATGGTCACGGTTCCAAGAATCAACAGAGTAAAGTGGGGAGGCAGATCGCTAGCATATCAGGGGGGAAAGCTATGGAACTCCCTTCCTCTGGCTCTCCGCTCACAGCCAGCACTGCAGCTATTCAGAAAGCAGCTTAAGACTTTGCTGTTTCCTCCTAAGCAGCTTGATTACCCAGGTTCAAGCTCTCTTTAAACGTTAACATTTTTGGTACCTTCTCTCGGTCCAGATCTGCATAGCGCTAAGACACCCTTGGGTAATGCGCGCTTTATAAAACTACCTCATTCATTCATGGCATTTAGGGGTACTGCTCACGCAAAGGTTTCTGGATCCAGTCTGACGCCTGGGAAATTCAAAGGTAAGGAATCTGCAGCTAGATATTGTCTCTACCAGATAATTTGTTACCAAAGCTAAGTAACTTGTTTTTCAATTCATAAAAGTCCTACCAGTCTTCACATGTTGCAGCATCATAATTTAAATTGGGTTCCTATTAAATTCGGTTTCCTCTTATACTTTATGTGAACTGATTGATTCCTGCTGGAAATAATGAGGGCATTATGGGATAGAGAATCTTCAAGGATAGGATTCTTAAAGTGCCAGGATCAGTTTTACATTTTGGAATAGTGTCAGACATCAGTTAACAGTAGTGGAATATTTCTGCATTGGTGGAAAATATCGAGCATCGTTATTGCAACATATATTTGCATTTGAATAAACCATCAAAATAAAGAAAAGACGCAAGTGACATTATGAATCTTTTTTTGGTTTTGGAAAATGCAGCCAATTTGACAAATCAGTCATACTGTACATGTGACTGAAAACACCATTGTTTTTTCCATGTTTAAAACTGAAAAATAAAAGGGAAAATGTTTTCTCTAAGCTGGGTTGTAAAACAGAGTGAAGAACTGACCTTGCAGACAGCTTTACGAATTCAGGAAGCTGAATCTCCTCATCGTTCCCCGCAGCTTCAGTCAGGCAGTTGGTTGTTCATTATTAAGCACTGATGCTTTCAGCAAAATTTATTTTTTCAAGGTTTTTTTTGCATTGTTGCACACAGAAAAATGGCTTTCTTATAGGAATGTTTTCCTGCTAAAATTGCTTTCAGTTTGAAACTGTTGTTGAAAATGTGTTAATTCAGATTGGGCTCTGGACCTCGCGCATTAATGAATACCACTCATAGAGAATTAGTAAGTGTCTTCTTATGATGATGTATCTGATAGAGACTACTAGCCGCAGATTCCTTAACGTAGAATTATCCCCAGGCGTGAGACTGGACCCGGAAAACCTTGTTTGCCCCAGCATCTCTGCGTGCCGGGGGGCGGTACCACACGACTCCGCCCTGACGACGTCCGCGGGCGTGACATCAGCGAGGTCACATAAGCCCGCCCCGGCGCGCTGACATCAGTTTCCTTCTTTTCCGCATGCCACGCGGATCCGGATCGTGTCCCTGGCCTGTTTCCAGGCCTCCTTCTCTTCAACGCTTTGCGTTCCCTTGAGAACAGTGTGCGAATGCCTTCGGGCTTCAAGACGTGCTTATCTTGCGCGCGCCAGATGTCGGCGACGGACCCCCACCCTATTTGTATGTGGTGTTTGGGGGAGCACCATGACTCCACGGACTGCGAGGCTCGTCAGCAGATGAAACCGAAGTCCCGGCGGGAGCGCCGGATGAAACTCCTTTCGGCCCGCATGTCCAGGTCAGCGTCATCATCGCGTCCGTCCCCCGCAGAAGGGGCCAAGAACCGCCGCTTCCGCCTCCGACATCGTCCTTCCCCGAGGCCGCAGGGGCGTCGCTCGCCCGTTGGTGAGTGTCACAGCTTGTCCCCGAGGCCCGGTCCCTGCCCTGTGGGGGGCGCAGGTTCTCCGAGGGTCAAGCGGCCTCGCACGCCGCCTTACCCGCCGTTTACCGGCACGGGGGCGTCCAGAGTCCAAATGGAGGCCTATGCTGCGGCCCTGCAGGCCTCCTTGGCTCCTCCTCCTCCTCCTCTTCCTGGGACGTCCGCTGATCCCCTGCCACGTGCGGGGCCTCCTGCGGAGTCGCCGGTGGCTCCGGCGCCGACAGGTTCGGCTTCAGGTCTTGGAGGTGTGGCGTCGTCGGGGTGCGGCCCTACGGGGTTCCCTCCTTCGGCCCACGGCGCCTCTGCCTCGCCGCAAACCCCCGTGGGGGTCCCTGTGGTGTCGCAGGAGGTTGCCGGGACTCGTGGCTTGTCCCTGAGTCCTACTCGGTCCTCTGGACAGACGGCGGCCTTGTCCGAGGCCGAGCTGACGCCGCTCAGGCGCCGGCGGCTGTCGGCCCTAGCGGCACCGCAGGGGCTGGCTAAGGGCCGGGGCGCGTCCCCGGGCCCTCCTCGTCTCTCCACGCAGGCGGCTGCCTCGTCGGAGGTCGAGTCGGCGCCTTTTCGGCGCCGTTCTTTGGCCGCCCCGGCTCCGTCCCCGCCCCGTTCTCCCGTGGCGCAGGTGGTGGTGGAGGTCTTTGCCGCGTCCCCTTCGGCGCCGGTCGACGTCGCGCCGGCACCAGTGGCAGACTCCACGGCGCCGTGCCAACGTAGGGTCGTCGACTCCTCTTCGGAGGCCCCCTCTTCTCCAGAGGTCAGGCAACTGTTTGTCTCTTCTTCCCCGGAGACGGGGCGCCGCGTAGTGGCTTTCTCCCCGGCGTCTTCCAAGGAGGGCTCTTCGCCATCCCCGCGCCCACAGTCTTCCCCTGAGGCGCCTCAGGTTCCCCACTCCTCTGTCCACCCTCCACCTTTCCGGGCTTGGCCGTTTCTTCCTCCGGTTGGGCTGGGGGACGGCCGGCTTAGTGTGCAGCTGTCACCCTCGGAGGAGTTGCTCTCCCCACCGCGTTGCCCTATGGAGGCGAGTGCTGCTTTCGCACGGGCTGGTTCCACGGCCGCTAAGATTTTGCGCATGGGCGACCCGGCTGCACATTTCCCCGCGGACCACTTGCTTGAGGTTCTCCACCAGGGCTCTGGTGGACGGGAGCTGCTTCTTCCCTTCGAAGCTTCGCTCCACAATTCTCTCTTGGGGGCCTGGGGGCGTCCTGCCACGGGGGACCCGGTGCCCCAGTCACTCCTGCACCGCCACCGTCCTGCTCCGCATGATCCTGTCTGTCTTTCCTTCCATCCTTCTACTCAGGGCCCTCTTCTGCAGACGGCCTTTCCTTCCTTGCCTTCCATTTTGTCTCCTCCATCACGGGAGGCCCGGTGGTTAGATTCCTGGGGGCGTAACATCTTCGCTTCCTCCAGTGCCGCCTTGCGGGCTCTCAACACGATTTGTGTGTTAGCCAGAGCCACTTCCAGTTTGTGGGATTCCGCGGAGTCCCTTCTGTCTTGTGCCTCTCAGGAGGGTGCCTGCGTTGATCTGCGGCACCATGTGTTGGATGGCCGGGAGCTGGCCGCGTTTATTCTTCGCTCAGCTCTTGATGTCTCTGAGGCTCTTGGTCGCACTATGGCTAGTTCGGTGGCCCTCCGTCGCCATGCATGGTTAAGGGATAGTGTTTTCCCTGAGAATGTTAGGGAGCGTCTGGTTGACCTCCCTTTTGATGGCACTCTTTTGTTTCACGCCCCTGCGGATTCTGCCATTTAGCGGTTCCTTGCGGGGCTTCGTCGTCCCCCTCCCCCTCCCCCTCAGTGAACCTGGATGTCGGTCCTCTGGTGTGTTCTGGGAGGTGTTCTCCCGTTGTTCTTTCTGGAGCTTAGTGCTCGGTAACCCGGTTGTGTGTTCTGTATGGTTGGTGCCCCTTCAGGGTCCTTTGCTTGGCCCTTCGGTGCTGTTGGCTGCTGGTACAGCCCCCTTTTGGCTTCTGTGTCTTTTTTTGGCTGATTGGCAAGCCGTCTGTGGTTTTACCCGCAGGTCCTTTATGTTCTTGTCCTCTGTTGCGGAATTTTTTCCTAAGAGGTGTTTCCATGTTTTCCTTGGGACGTATCATGCCCTAAGTGGGGTACTTGTAGCTATTACATAGCTCTGTCCTACGCTGGGGAGGTGTGGCTGCCCTTTTTTCGGGTTCCTTGCCTTTCCTGGCATCACTGTATACCGCTGGTGCGGTCTCTTTTGCCTTTGTCTTGGTGCGGCTTACGCTGCTCCAACGTCCGTCATTTTCAGTGTTCGCTACATCGCTAGGCCGGCCTAGCATGCCGTCTACGGCATCGTGTTGTGGCGTTTCCGCCTTCCTGTCCGGCGTTTCGGCCTGGTCCTCTGTCTGGTGTTCCAGGGGGGGTTACGTTTCTTCTGGCTTCCTGTGCTCTGGTTGCCGGCTGGTCCGTCCTCCGTGTCGCTCCTCTTTCTCTTCTGCCTGGTCCCACTTCTTCGTGGGCTGGTGTGTGTCTCTGGCACGGTCCCCCTTTGGGGATTGTTCTGGATTTCCCTGGCCGCTGTCCTCTGCTTGCGCCTGGCTTGTTCTGGGTGCACTGCTCCAGGGTGTTGCCGGCTGCCGGCTGCGCATGCCTGCTCGTTATGGTCCACCACCGTGGCCCTTGATGTGTTCCCTTGTGCCCCTGCCTCTTGTTCTGCTGGGGCTTTGCGCACCTGTGCCTTTCTTCTTCGCCTGCGCCTTTGGCTGTGGAGCCGCTCCTGCCTTGTCCGCTGCCTGGAGGCTGATGCCTGTTCAGCTGCCCCCTATCGCTGTGTCTGTGTTTTCCTACAGCAGGCTCTGCCTCCGGTTCTACCTCTTCTCCCTGGAGTTTGGGGTGGTTCTTTCTTCCTTGGTGCTCCTCTGGCGCTGTCTGCCCCTACGGGGTTTTCTGGCGGTTGTACCTTGGATGGGCTTGGGTTTTTCCAGGCCTTCCCTTCGCCTAGCTGCTTGGTGAGGGCTGGGCCGCCCTTCTTGTCCCTGTGACACATCCCCTGCTGGGGCCCTGTGTTCTTCCAAGCTGGTGAGATTCTATTGCAGACCCTCCTCCCCTCTTGGTATGGCTAGGGTATCTATTCTACGTTAAGGAATCTGCGGCTAGTAGTCTCTATCAGATGTACAAGTTACTTACCTTCGGTAACGATGTATCTGGTAGAGACGATTCTAGCCGCAGATTCCTTCACGACCCGCCCTTCCTCCCCGTTCTGCGAGGACCTGCACTCGCCTCCCTCCGGGTGGCTTGTCTTCTGTGGGGGTGTGCTTCGCCCCCTCCCGGACAGGATGCTTCGTTCTGCTTGATTGTTCCACCCCTTCCTTTCTGATCTGAGGTCGATTGGTTCATATGTGCTTCTGCCTCCCTCCACTTTGGTTTTTTCTCCAAGTGTAGGGGCCTCCTTGACTCTTCTCCTTTTACTGGCTTGGGGTTTCTGATTCCCTTGCAGTTCTCTGCGTTGGTTTTTTTTTTGCTTGTACCTCGGCCCTTTCGCTCCTTTTCGGGGATACGGCCCTCCTTGATGGTGTCGTCTGGGGGTGAATTGCTGTTACTCCTCTGTTTCGGGCTTGTTGCCCCTTCACTGTTGTGGATTGTGATTGCAGATTCTCTCTCTCTCTCTTCTGCTATAGCGTTTTTCACATGGGTTCTGCCTCCAGGGGGGATGTCGCCTTAGCTTGCAAGGTTGCTCCTCGGGCGGTGCTCTGCTCTTTCCCTGCTATGGCTTTCGATACTATTCTTTTTGGTACCTTAGTGCTTGGCACTTTTCCAATTGGTGCTGTTCCTCACCTTTCGTTTCTCTCTTTTTTCACTGATTTTTCGCACACTGTTCCCATACTCTCCACAGTTTTGTTTGTGATGGCTCCGCGTTGTGGCGCGGAAAAGTTCTCCGAAGAAAACTGATGTCAGCGCGCCGGGGCGGGGCTTATGTGACCTCGCTGACATCACGCCCGCGGACGTCGTCAGGGCGGAGTCGCGTGGTACCGCCCCCCGGCGCGCAGAGATGCTGGGGCAAAGAAAGTTTTCCGGGTCCAGTCTCACGCCTGGGGATAATTCTACGTTAAGGAATCTGCGACTAGAATCGTCTCTACCAGATACATCGTTACCGAAGGTAAGTAACTTGTACTTTACCACACATAGGTATTGAAACACATTTAATCCTAATACTTTGTAAAATAACAAGGGTTGTCCAGTATTGGATCTTTCATAGATTCACATACTTAAATCATTCCCCGTCGTCGAAGTGGGACTCCCATGGTACCTTAATAAAGCAGTATGTATAACTATCATAGGCTACAATAGAAATGAACAATCAATTTAATAGCCTATCTGAGTTTTTTTTTAAGAAAGGACCAAACTTGACCTATAACCAGTCAGGTGACAGCCCCCTCTAGAACACTCCCCACAGAGACTGAGTCCCTCAAGTTTTCTACCATATGTCGTGTGATGGGAGTCTCCCTGAGCTCTGCTCAGCTTATCCTTCAAACCAACTACTCTCAAGATCAAATATATATTTCTCTTTGTATAGAGACATTCTAACCATGTTAGAACATTCAAAAAAAGGATTATTCAAGCCTTGTAACACCTGTGGCAAGAAGAGAGTGCACTTTGATGACCCCCATAAAAAGTGCATTTATTGCCACTATCCTGATCACACAATTAAGGACTGTAAAATTTGCTGCACTTTCTCCCAGAAAACCCTCCAAGACAGAGAGGAAAAACTACTATTTTGATTACAGAGGCTTGAAACAAAGGAAAACACCCTGTCTCTGAGGAAGAGAATGATGACTCTTAAAGCTCTGGCAAATCTCATAAAAGGGATATATCCTCTGACAAGGAGCCAAAAAAGGCCCTTAAACTCACCATGAGACATCTGAACATTTTCAAAAGTCTGACGTGAAATGACCACAGAGACCTTCTTCAAAGGTTTCCTCAGAACCTACAACTCTATCTGTAAAAAAAAAAAGTGTCTGTCAAAAGGTCTTCAAAATCCCTTCCATTGATGACGGGAGCAGTTTCTGTGGAACAAATAAGCATTTTTTCAATTTCTTCACCATCGTTAATGATGCTCTCGTCGATGACATCTACAACCTTGACGTCTGTCTTCTCTTCAGCGGTGTCACCAATGTTAATGTCGTCGTCGCCGGCCATGCCGTCGACCATAGTATCTAACAGGTTACTATTGACTGCGACGACGAAGACAACTCTACTGTCTCCGGCCCCGTCGATGAAGCACTCATCGAAGCCCTCGTTGACAACATCATCAACGATGAAGGAGGCAATCCTGTCAACGTAGACAGCGACGTCGATGGATCCGTTGCCGAAGCCCTTGTCGACGAGAACACCATTGATGACAATGTTGACGACGAGGACACTGTCGACAGCAATTTTGACAAAGAAGTCTATTCTACCTGAAAAAGCACAGAAATCCTCGTCAACGAAGGAGTTATCATCGACGGAGACTCAAATTTTGTCATCCTCAACAGCACCTTTAACACCTCTGATGCCGGTGTCAGATCCGTCACACCCTGGAAGACCTACCACCGATGTGCTCCTTCTAATTCACACATCTCCAAGTAAAGTGTCACCATTTCCACCGACCCATTTACTGGATGAGGAATCGGAAGATGGTAGCCTGTTTAGGGTGGGTAGTAGTCCTTCAGAATTGCAAGGAAAATGCCAGGACTATGAAGACGATTAGTACTATGAAGAAGAGAACTATATGCAGCAGTGTCCTGCATATATGCCACAAGGTCAACAGAATCAATCTGTCCAAATGCCATTGGATCGAGGTACCAACCTCCAAAACATGCTGCAGGATTATTACTAGCGGTTCTCTGAACCAGCTACATCCGCACCTACTCCACTGTTACAACCGCCAATAACGTCTCCACAACAAACACCACCACCTACATTACATTTTCCAGGCACTCCTCTATCATCTGTACCATTGGCGGATCTGCCAGTACACGACCCTGTCACTTCAGATGGTGATCAGGTAGAAGAAGGAGAAATCCGATATCCGGCATCCACTGCTTCTGAGTGGGATAACTACCTAATACCAACACCATCTCCACCAGTTTCACCTGCAGTGGATTCGCCACCGGACGATGTAGGTGGCTTCCATTACATTATGGAGAGGGCAGCAAAAAGTTTTCAGTTGCTGTTCACCACCAAACAGGCAGACTGTTTTCTTTACGATTTTAAAGAACCTATAAAAAGTCAGTGAAAGCAATTCTCAATGTAGATTTCATCTGGCAAGAGGGAATACGCACCATGAAGAACCCAGCTACGGTGGTGACAGTTATGCCCAGATTAGATACAAAATATAAGGCACCAGATGATGCGCCAGCATGCCTTGTCGATAGCCCAAACCAAACTCTGTCATCAGTCAAGCACCCTAGAGGCCCTCCAGTAATCCTTCCATCCCTATCACAACACCACCAGATAGGGATGGACGTCGCCTTGACAGCATTGGCAAACGTTTCTCTAGCATGGCAGCAAAAACAGTATGAGCAGCGAATTTCCTAGCATTTCTAACAAGATTTGACAGACAAATGTGGTCCGATACGGCACAATATGTCGACCTGCTACCAGAGGATGTTAAGTCTGACGCCAAGAAGATTCTCCTGGAGGGCGAACGAGCTTCCGGCGAGATAACTGACTGCACCATTTATATCTCCTCAACCGAATTATGCCAACTAGTAGTGGCTGCAGTTCTTTGGAGACAGGGCTGGTGGAAAGCAACATCGTTCAGACCCGAGGACCAAACTAAAATCTTGGATATGCCTAATTGTTATGTTTCATACAGAGGCCCTAATATAGACGCGTTCATATATGCCGTATATGGTCATATTTGCATATGCCCTATGTGAGAAGTTGGCCTGGTATATGCTGTCCACTTGTTAGAGTGGGCACCTTGCACCAGAACAATTCGACTCTTATGGTTGGTAGGTTTAAGACAACCTTTATAGAAAGCTATCCTAGTGGTAGCTGTGGAGAGCAGCCTTCAGGCTAAGTCTTGGAGGAATGTAAAGCAGCTTGTTTTACCACACAATCTCTTGAATCACCAAATGAAAAGACACCACACAGGTATATATATCAAATATATATGTATGTATTACTAAACAACTCTCTACTAATCTCTTTATGAGATTAGAAGGCAAGAACATATGTACAAGTCAATGTTTTATCAAAATAAGTTAGCACAATCAAATATCACAGTCCTAGCTTGCCTAGACTGGGGTCTAGAGCATATAGAATCGAGGGACCCCAAAGAACCACCCCAGGTAGTTGTAGGAGACCCACAGGGGACGGACGCGGTGTTCAGACACCGGTGCGAGTCCTGTACGAGTCTATGCGCACGGACGAGATTGAGATCTCAGTGTTAAAGGTCCCTGGCGTGTTCGAGGCGAACACACCGATCGGTCAGTACGAGTCGAAGGACGCGGATACTGGTAGAGTTACAAGGGAGTTGGACGCGATGTGTCTAACACAGACGCGAACCCTGTACGAGCCAGTGCAAGAATTGCACGGGGAAAATAGGAGTTTTAGGGCACTTCTAGGGTAGCTACAAGCAAGTCACTTACAGGGTAAGTAGTTCTAGGGCCAACACCCACAGGAGCACCGTAGTGCTGAAGTTACCTCACCCAGGGGAGCCGGGTGCATAGGTGTCCTTTGGTGTCGGGTCGCGGCGTCGTTCTCAATGGGAACCAATGAAGACTTGCTGCTTGCGACGACAGAAGAAGTGTCCGTGGGAATCCAAGCCTGGATTCGGAAGGAGGAAGACCTGAAAGCAGAGGGGACAGTGTTCAAAGTCACTTGGCAGTGACTCTGGGCAAGGAAGATGAATGCCCACCGTCGTCGACAGCTTCAGGTCGTTCACGGGTGTCTTGACTCTTCGACCACGAGGTCCAGGAGGCGTCGAGGACGGCCAGGAGCTGGATTCAGCGTGTCCCACGAAGTCGGCAGCTGACTGTGGTGTCGGCGACCCGATTGGAGCCAACAAGCCTTGGTAGCAGCAAGTCTCGTGGTGGTGAGGAAAAGTCAATGGGGCAGACCAGCAAGGTCTGAGGGACTTACCCAGCGAGGGTAGGTCAGGGCAGGCCTGGAGCAACCAGAGGAGCCCTTTGGTTTCGTTGAAAAGTCTTCTGGGGACCCACAAGCCGGCTGGCAAGGGATCGCGAAGACGCCTCGGGAGGATCCACTCAACAGGGGCCCACGGTCACTCGGGACGGTGTAGGCCTCTGAATTTGGGAGGGATCTCTGTTAGAGGCTGGGACCACACGTGGTCCAAAGCACAAGTTCGTAGAACATCGTGAAGGGGTTGCACTCGAAAATAGTGCACAGTACCCAGGGGCTGCGGTTCCTCGTCGCTCGTGGGGTCCACTTGCCTCAGCTTCGCTGGGGACTCACGATGGCCTTGGAGAAGTCAGGAAATCCTCTTCCTGGGCTGCAGGGACTTCGGGCTCCGGCGGGAGCGGCGTAGTTTGCGACCGTCGTTGTAGTTTTTGGTGCCTGCCAAGCAGGGGAGTCACTCCTTGACTCCAAGGGAGATTCTTCAGTCTTCCAGAGGTAGTGGAACGTCGAAGGTCCGGGATTCTTCAGTAGAGCGTCGTCCAGGGGTATCTAGGTTGCAGTGCACAGGTTCCCCTCTTATACTAAAAAGAAGGGAGGGACTAGCTCTATGACCCCACCTATGGGAGGGTCAGGGGAGTGGGTGGCTACACCCACTTCCCTTTGTCCAGTTTCGCGCCAGAGCAGGGGCAGGTAGCCCCTGAGCCGGTTTGAACTGGCATATGCACAGAGGAGGCTTCTGCTCCCCAGTGCAGGACTTCAAAGCACTCTAGGAGTGCACCCACCCAGCCCCAATACACTAAACCCTGTCTGGGAGGTGGTCACACCCCCTTGGGACAGGATACCTATTGTTGGGCCTCCTCCACTGCGAGTTTCGGTCATCAGCAGGAGGGCAGCCCAGTGTCTGTGACTGGTGGCATCCATTTTGTGATGCCAGGCCTCTTCAGGATTCTACCGCGTTTCCACAGTAGGTACATGTCTATCCCTCTAGAAGGGTGGAATGCTACCCCCGCCGCCAGAACTGGCGGGGGGTTAGTATTCCAAGATGTTTGACACCAAACACGACATGTTTCTGTGCAGCCATCCCAAAGTTAGCATTTAACGCGAGGTTATAATGCGCTTAAGAGTATATGGTCAGGCTGCACTACAAACAGCCTCAGAGAAGGGTCTCTGAATGCTGCAGAGGGGCTCTGCTCATGCAGGGGCACCTTCTGACACAGGAACCAAGGACTCTGCCTTCAGGATTGATAAGGCCTGCCATAGGAGTGACTTATAGGTTTATATGTGTGTATCTATGTAGTGATATAGGTAGCCTATATCACAGTAAGGGGTGCATGCACCACCTTACCCAGGCTGCAGTAGCAGACCTGTGGTGTCAGATTTAGTCTGCTTCCCAGGGGTGGCATAATACATGCTTCAGCCCCTGGTAGGCCTGTGAAGTACCTATGCCCTTGGTACCTAAGGTACCATATACTAGGGACTCGTAAGGTACCACAGTATCCAATCACTAGTGCACCTAGAGTGCACTCCAAGTCGTTTAGAGAGAACAGAGAGGCTGGGGCCCTGATTGGCAGGGTCCCAGCCAGACTATAGCCAGAAACCAGTGTAAACATCAGAAAAAAAGTGGGGGCAACATAAGAGGCAGATCCTACTCTCCTACACCCTATTATGGTCATAATCGCATATGCCCTATTTTGGTCATAATCGTCTATGCCCTATTATAGTCATGATCTCCTATGCCCTAATATAGGCATGATCTTTCACCTACATTAGTTCCCTACAGTACACAACGAGCTCTGAGGGTTGAACGTTATCTAGTCTGTGGTTAGAACACTGCAGGGTTTTTCCCGAACACAGGCCTACAATGTACTCATAAATTATGCATGAGCATTCACCAGCTACATCTCCGGAATAATATGTATGTACAAAGTTCACCCCTGACGTCTTCCTCATGTCTAACAAAGACCAATACAAACCATACTGAGGGACGAGATACTTTAGGGTATAAATACACCACATCTTGCCACGGTAAGACAGAGGGAACCGAGACTTCCATGCTGACACACTCACCAGAGACGCTGAGGCTCCTGCATGCAGTCGCTCCAGCTGACAGCGGTCTAACACAGCCCTTGCGGGGTGTCCAACTCGAGACCAGGACGGGGTCCCACACTCTCTCTATTCAGGTAATGGGGTTCGACTAAATCCTAGAAGGATTCTTGGCTCTTAGGCTTTTAGACCTACACACATGCTAGGTACACTTAGGTACATCTAGTTAGGCATCGTAGGAGTACATGCACTTTTATAATGCATTTCATATATCCATGTATGTAACCATTATTATTGCAATATGGTAGAACTGTACTATCCTTTCACTTTTATCGTACTGCTGATAATATATCTCTGCTATTGTCTGCTGGTTGCTGCAGCACATATATTCTACACCTGAATAACAACTGTTCAATAAATACTTATTGAAACGCCCAGACTGTTTATTCTGTGTAGCTCTCTGAGACAAACCGAACAAGTAAGCACGAGTGACTGAGCGAAAAGTAGTACATTGTTTCCACGATTCTGAGGGATCAGGGTTGTCATGATCTAAGGTTGCCAGGAACTAATCTCTCCCCGATAAGAGGAGATTCTAGTGGCACTCTGAGCTAGCTAATGCAAATCCGGCTAACATACGCGGTGGGGGTGCACAGAGTCAGTCTATCACCAAGCCCACGGTTTATGTTATCCAAACGTGCAGGTCCTGCAGGGGTACTATAGGAACTACACGACATGGCACCACCACCGTTGGTTGGGTACTTATTTAACAGTAGAATCTGAGTAGTTCAGTCGTGCTATTCTCAGAGAACCTACTCACAAAACACGAGAGACGTCTGGAGTGGGTGGGCACAAAATCCGCCGCAGCTGAGTAGTACGAAAATACTATTTATTGGCTGTTGGTTATTCAAGCTTGAAAGGACATAGGGTTCCTAAAAATTGTGCATAACACCTTATCTTAGTTCCCTTGGAACACTTCTTCCTCTAAACATGTCCAATACCAAGGTAAGGGCACAGAGAGTTGATCTGAATTTTTTAGACGAGGGAGAAGATCCTGCGGATGCAATACAGATTGCACCAAAATACAGAAGGACAGTCATCATAAGACTATTAGAAAATGGTTTACAAGCCAAGGGTGGCATTGTTGTTTTCGTGATTGAGGCACACGAATCAAACAAAACAGAGGTGTTCTATTCATGGGTTACACTCCCAGCAGCAAATGCAGTAACAAATACATTTCACTACTATATAGAAGGAGATGCACCACAGGAATATTGTCCGTTTGAGGACATAGAGATTCCACTCACTTACCAGGAACATCATTACTGGTTTAATGGCGCCTTACCCCACGTACGACAAAGAGTAAGGTTAGGCCCACTCGGAGGAGACGGGGCCACATGGCCGATACTAGCGGCTTACACACCGCATCCTGACATTAACACAATGCCACAGCGAGACTTACTCGTATAACACAAAGATTTAATTAAAATCTACAGAAACTTAACACAATTTGTCATGAGGACTTTAACAATCCAATCTGCACCAGGTGCAGCAAACAGTACTCCAGCTCAGGATACAGGAAGTAAAATTACTCCTCAAACATTACACGCGGTAATGGGCAAAATGCCCGCAAAACGCGAACAAATACCATTCTGGATAGCTCAGAAAATAACTCAGCTTGAGGCGGTATTCCCTAATACTACCACCTGTGATAAACACAGAATACTAGCAATCTGCTTGCCCTTGGGGATCACACCACAAGTAGAGGACTGCACCTCTTGGGGTACAGTCTTTGCTGCCATATATACCAGAACGCATGGTATCCCGTCCTTAGCAGTAATACCTGATGTATTGAGACAGATACAAAATGAGTACGGAGCAGAGCCTGCCCTTAACTTAGGGATGAAGTTACTAGGTAACTACGAACAGGTATCAGCAATAATACTAGCTAACATTAAGGGGGAAGCAGCTTCAGTGGCGATCCGCCAATGCCTAAGGGAGTTCAGTCCAGTAGATCAACCACACGAACTACCCAAAATAATTGAAACTGCATATGCAGAACTAGGCAGAGACAGTTTAGGTGGGAAAGCATTAAAACCACAACTGGTGGGCAGTTCTGAAAAGGACACTACAAAGCAGACACCTACTTCTTCTAAAAAGAAGTGGGAAAATAAAAAACAACAAAAGTCTAAAGACAGCAGATCTCAATCCAGAGGTAGGTCTCCTCAACAGGAGCTCTCTGAAAGGAGGTATAACCTCCGGAATCGGGATAATATTAAAAAACCTGACAGGTATCAGGATACTGACACACGTTCCTCTCGTTCCTTTCAGGGTTCATCAAAAAACTCTGAGAGGGAAGGACGGACAGAACACAGACAAGAGGAGCGTACAAAGCCCAGAGACACGCAACGCGCTGCGGACTACGCACCTAAAAAAGAAGATAAACAAAAACCTCAGTTCAAAAAGAAGAAGGTAGCAGATCTTAAGATCAGACATGCCCAGAATTCTGAGGACACAGCTTCTAAACGGAGAATGGGCTCTGACGATGCTAGACAGCGCGGCAGAAGTAACGATAGCTCGCCAGAACCTGAAGGAATTTCTGGTGACAGCGGAGTTGAGTGAGTATATCACGGTGGAAACACCTGATACTCGGGTAAGCGTCCCACATAAGTTACATGTGATAACACTCCAGATGGAGGGGGACAAACCCAGAAAAATTAAAGGTCTCTTTTGGAAAAATCTGTCATCAGGTTATGACATTCTATTAGCAGAACAAGACTGGCCGCCAGCATTCGTCATGGAGTGCCCTAGGGAAGAAACGATAATTTTTCCAGCCTTTTCCGACCTCGTTCCCATACATTTAAAACATGCATATGCGCAGGAGTGGGCGGTTGCCCTAGCTCCAGCATTGCACAAAAATCATGTTGGTTGGGATGAGGATTCAACCCACCACGTGATCCCGTTAAAAGTTTCCCCAAATGCTCAAAGGCAATACCCTATAAAGCAGGAAGCTAAAAAACAAGTCAGGGAGATCCTAGATCAACTAGAATACCAGGGGTGATTGAAAATTGCACTTCACCTATGAACAATTCTTTGTTTCCCGTAATGAAACTTGACAACACATATCGTTTAGTTTTGGATTACAGACATCTAAACACTTGCACAAAGACATTTGCAGTTCAAAATGTACACAGTGCTGCATTAATGAATAACATTGTGCGGAAAAAATACAAAACAACACTTGATATCTCAAATGGATTTTTCTGCCAAAATATAGCGCCTTAAAGCAGGTATTTGAACGCATTCTCAGCGCTAGGGTCCCAATGGCAATTTTGTCGACTCGCCCAAGGGTATAAGAATAGTCCGGGGTTGTTTTCAGCAAGGGTAACAGAGTTACTCCAAAATTTGGATGAAGAAGCATTGCCCTATGTGGATGATATTTATCTGACGGACGATGACTTACCGAGGCACTTGACCAGGGTGAGCACCATTATTATGGGATTCGCCTCTGATGGCTATAAATTTAATTTAAAAAAATCAAAAATTGCCCATCTCAATGTCCTGTTCTTAGGGTATGAGCTGTCCAGTGAAGGAAAAAGCCTAGCAGCTAACTTTTTAGAAAAGTGTGCACTGCTCCAACCTCCAAAATCATTAAAAAATTTACAATCAATTCTGGGATTCCAAAATTTTGGTCGAACATACATTTTGGATTACGCAGAAAGAGTAAAACCTTTCTACGACTTAATAAAACCTGATTTATAAGGTAGACATTGGGCACAGGAACATACAAACATCCTACGTTCACTACAAGAAGAGATGATAGCTTGAAAACACTTACAGACACGCGTAAACGTACGCAACTTAGTGATCCGAGTAATAGCGGGTCAATGCGGGTACACTTATTTAACTTTCAATGAAGGCGAAACAGTACCAATCGCATACAAATCACACCTGTACACAAACGCAGAGATGCGTATCACTTCAACAGAAAAAATCCTGACAGCAGTGCAGACCGCTGTAGCAAGAGAAAGAGCTCTGGCTCAGGGAAAACGCATAATAGTCGTGACCCCAGTACCAGCCTTAGAGGCTGTTACAAAGGCTAGCATTCCAAATGCGAAAGCCTTACATCCCAGATGGATACAATGGGCTAATTCTCTTACTGCAACGGATGTTGAATACAGATTTGATCCAAATTTAAAAACACAAGCATTTCTGCAATACGAACAAGAATATCCTCTACCAAATGAGATTTTGCCTCTAGATCAGTATGAATTTATTATTTACAGTGACGGATCTGCTCAACCGGCCATAGGGAGTAAGCAAGCTTACAGCGCAGCGTGTGCAATCGTTAAAGGGTCGCATGCGCGATGGAAAGTTCCATCTAAGTTGCACTAAAACGCAATCTCTAGGAGACTGCACGGCTCAGTTAGCAGAATTAAAAGCACTAATACTGGCACTGGTGAATACGGAACACGAATTCCCCACACTAATTGTGTGTGATTCGTTTTACTGTGTACAGTCGTACAATGAATACTTACATCATTGGGAACAAAACGGGTTTAAAGATGCAAAAGGTGGCACTATTAAGCATAAAATGCTATGGGAACTGGTAGTGGAGTTGAGAAACGAACTACCAAGGGCTCACGTGATACATACACTGAGTCATCAGCGTGATGGCGTTCACGTTGAAGGGAATTCATTGGCTGATGAAGCCGCAAAGGGGGCTGTTCGCACGGCTTCCGTAGCTGCAATCACTCGTTCAAAAACGAGAATAGACTGCAAGATTTTGGTAGCTGTCAATGCTTCACGTAAAGGCAGCACAGCAGTACCTAAAAATTTCCACTCAAGTACTCCTACAAGTTAGATGCACAAAACATTCCATATGCTCAGATTCCTGGAGTGGGGGATAGAGTAATACCAAATATGGATCGTAGGCAAGGCTTAATTCTAGCCGCACACAAGGGTTTGGGTTCAGCGCATACAGGCGTCACAGCGACTATTTCTTTACTGAAACAGCGCTACTGGTGGCCAGGGTTAACAAAGCAGACCAAAGACTATGTCTTAAAGTGCAACATCTGCCAGCAGATGAAAGGTTCCACCGTAACACGCCCAGCGCAGACACCGTTACTAAATTCAGACAAACCTCTTGCATGTGTGTATTTGGACCACTGCGGACTCCTACAATCTGATGGGGCCAAGAAATATATCATGGTTGCAGTGGATTCCTGCTCTAGATTCCTATGGGTTTGGCCTCAGCGCTGTGCTGACGCTCAAACTGTTATAAAAGATTTGCGAGTCTTTATCGGCACATACGCAGTTGGCACGCTACATTCTGACCGTGGCCGGCGTTTAGCTCTTGGGCTTACAAAGAGGCCATGGAAGGAATGGGCGTAGCATTGCGGTACTCCTCTCCGTACCATCCTGAGGGAAATTCTGTTGTGGAGAGGAAAAACCATGACTTAAAGCAATCTTTAACAGCTAGGGTATTAGGCAAGGGCGGTAGATGGGTCGATCACTTATATGGGGTACAAAGAGCCCTAAACAATCAGCCAAGAAGCTCTCTAGGGGGTGTCACTCCTTACGAGGTCTTATTTGGGACAAGAATGTGGGTACCTGATCTTGATTGTGAAGGCACAGTGGCGGATGAGAAACCATTTGATATCCATGATCGTTTGGCTCTTTTACAGGATCTAAATGAATCCAGGACACAACAAAGCAACGTCCACTTAAAACAGACCGCTACTGAGGAAGTCAAGGCAGTAACGGCAAGACCTGTCTGGATCCCAAAAGTCGGGGATCTGGTCAGAGAAAAGATTGCAGACAAGAAAGAATTCGGACCATCCTACAGAACAGCTGTACCGGTCCTAGCAATCCAAGGCACAAGAACTGTACTTCTGCCGTCTCTTGCCGGGAAAAAGGAGAAAAGATTTGTCTCAATTGACTTAATCAAACCACACTATGTGGCCGATACTAAACAGTAGGCCTCATGGAATCCACAGTAGCAGACGCCCTCCTCTCCCTACAATCCAAGAAGTTCAAACAGAAAGACTCATCACGTTTGAAGAGCCACCTGTACGGAATGAAGGACTAAGCAACAATGCTATGGAAGGGGGGCGTGGCCAACTGCCGGGAGAAATGGCCGCTAACTAGCAGAGCTCTCTCCAGTAACTCCCTGAATATCCGTAAAATCCAGTGTTGCCTAAAACTTACTTGTGACGGCCGTCGAGGGTTCCCGGGAGGACGGAGGGTTGCCCAGCCGAGTTGGGACCGGATCCGGTAAAGTGAGCTGCCGATCCGGAGCTGGACCCGCACTGTGCTGTGAGCGACCGAGGTGTGGCCTGGAGAGCGCAGCCGCCCGACTCAGCCGATCTGCGGGTACAGTGCGGCCCCCGTCTGCTGTCTTCTGGGGGGCCGCTTGGATGCACCTTGGGTTGGTCCTGCTTCCGCCGGTGGTGCGACGCAGAAGTCCCCGGGAAATCGAGTGCTGGACGGGCGGAGCATGTGTGAGTCTTTCAGCTGCTGCCTGCGGTGCCACGTCAACGGCACATCGGGGCCTAGCGAGAGACGCGCAGAGGCCGACCCGCTGCACCGGGCGTTCGTCGCCCGGTGCTGGCCCCTGATCCTGTGCCAAACAGCTGAGTGAGACTCCCTGCCGCTACCTCCCCGCATTGACGGCGCTAGGGGCTGCGGCGGCCGCGATCGCTGCGGGGCGCCTGGGAGGAGCGCTTAGACTTCGCTACCCGGCTGCTGATTGTCCTGCGTTGCATAGCGGAAAGCCCGTGGTGCAGACACACTCAGTAGCTGCCCCCTTGGTGGGGCCGAGGATGGGACCCCCTGGGGACGCGGGGGGAACAGGCCCAGTGAAGTCCACGGCGCGGAGGGGTACTATTGAAGGTGGCACCGCACCTCCCGTCTGCAGCTGCCGTATCAGAGGAAGCTCACAGCGACCATATAGGGCTCTTAGCCCATGAGGACCCCTCCCACTCACCTTCAGGGAATCCAGGACACTAGTTGGCTCTCCATCTGCTGCTAGCAAGACACCAGAAGTAAAGAGCTGCCCTCTGAATCCCTCTGGGGGTGCTTTCTCCTGAGGACATCCATTCAGAATCCCCTATTAGGGTGGCCTCTCTTCGCGCTCCCCCCAGTCCCATCAACCAGGTACGATCTCTGGGGGGTGGGAGTGGAGAACACTGCACCTAGTGCACGCCGCACACATCTTTGACCCCCGACCTTCCTGGAAGACTACGTGCGCCTCTTGCCCACCTCCTGGTGGACGTGCTCAATAGTTGGGACGTGCTTCTGAGACTTGCCCTCCACGGGTGGCCGCGGTGACACGGCGCCGGTGCCACCGCCAAGGGCTCATATTGCTCCTTATATCGCTGAGCACGCCCAGGGTATACCTGTCCGGAACACCTGGAATGCCAGAGTTGAGCGACAGCTCCGCTCTCTCTCCAAAGAGCAAGCATCAGCCACCACGGTCCCTGGTGATATCTGGCTGGCGAAACCCGACAGGCCGGTTTGGAACTGATTCCTTACGCAGGCGGCGGTGAGTAGCCGGCTGGACCCCTCCTAGTAGCTCAGCTGCGATTAGCGTGCCGAAGACGCAATGGCGAGCGGCCGGGGCGGCTGAAACACGCTCCAGACGAAGCTGGAAAAATACGCTTGGCAAAAGGGGCAGGGAGACGCACAGACCTCCTCCGCAGAAGCCAAGAATCCACCAGAACCAACGTTTCAGGATATTCTGGCGGCCATCACTACGGTGCGTACATCCCTGGAGGGCCGCATTGACACCGTCACGACTGAGGTCTCCCTGATCAGGGCGGATATGCGCAGGACGAACGAGTGTCTCTCTGAGGTGGAATCCACTACCAAAGACCTAGTGACTGACTCCGATTTGCTCAAGCGCCAGGTTGCAGACCTGCAGGCCAACCAGGAACTGTTAACGCACCAGCTCGATGACTACGAGGGCCGTATGCGCCGCAACAATGTGCGCATTTTGGGAGTGCCTGAACGGGCGGAGGGGCAGGCGGCCGATCTCTTTGTTGAGAACCTTGTGCTACAACATCTCCAACCTAAGGGACTTTCCAACTACTTTTCGATTGAAAGGGCACACAGGGTGCCAGGTGGCAGGCCGAAGCCAGGAGCTCCGCCCCGTCCCATCCTGGCGCGGGTGTTCAACTTTAGGGATCGAGATGTCATACTACACACAGCAAGAGCAAGCCCGCCAGTCACAATTGACAACAGCACGATCACTTTCTTCCCTGATTATACACTACGCGTGCAGAAGCAACGCCGCAGCTTTTTGGAGGTAAAGCGGGCCCTGCGGGGGCAAGAGATCAAATGCGCGATGCTGTTCCCCGCAAAGCTACGTGTCGAAGCGGAAGGGAAAACCTGGTTCTTCTCCAGCCCGGAGGACGCATGGGACTGGCTGGAGGGATGGCGCACAGTCGAGAAGCGGAATAGCAGGGACCGCCGAGGGACGGGACGTCAGCCACGGTCGGAGGATCGTCAAAGACCCACAAAACCGGACAGTGTTGTTGCCGATGCCTCACCGGGCCAGGGTCAGACAGAGGAGCGGTGAAACCCTGGACATTTCTTACCTGCGACCCACCTTGGTGAACTTATTGTGATCGCTGTACTCTGGGTGCTGAGCCTGCCATCAGTCGGAAGACTGGGATCGCCTGCTGCGGATCCAGACGGCAACGGAGACGTAAATATGTATACAGTGTGGGGTGATGGGGTCATTTATTGATTGGTATTACCTCACGGACCTACCTCCTCACTGGGGACGAGTATTGGGGGCATAAGGTTGTTATAAGACACTGTTACGGGGAGTGGGGTTGGTACGTGCTCCTACAAGTTTCTTAGGGTGGGCGATAGGCACTCTGCAAGTTTAGGGAGGCGGGTGGTTTCTTGCCCGCCATGCAGGGAGGCAGGGAGGGGTGTGGTAGGGTTTTTTTGAGGGTGGGGGGGCTTTTGTTCGTTTTTCTTTTCTTTTGTTGGGTTAATTGCGAATTGGGGGGGGGTGGGCATTGAGTTCACTGCATTTCTCCGTCATGCATCCTATTCGGTGCTCTGTACGGAAGGCTTGTTTTTGCGCAGGGTGGGGGGGGTTGTTTGAGCGTGCATTGTTTTTTGTTTCTTGGGTATGACAAACATGACTGGTTTCACGGAAAGGCAATCAAGGTGTACATGCTTTTGGTAACTTTGTCTCTGAAGATATGGTGGTCTACTACTGTGTCCTCCCCTTGGGGCGGTCACAGGAAGCTCCCACTGCAATTGAAGGAACACGCATTGGGACACAATGGGAAAGACAACTAAACAGGGGCTCAAGCTGTTGTCATGGAACGTAAATGGGTTGGGTGACAAGATCAAACGGGGTATAGTGCTCCAATTTTTGAAAAGACACTCCCCTGATGTGGTCCTTTTACAAGAGACGCACTTGGTTGGGAACGCCTGTAGGGCCATGTCGCGATGGGGTTTCCAGTTGGTGGCTCACTCGGGGAGTGGGCATATTGGTTCGGAAATCATTCCCCATGACCATCGATCTTGTTCGCACTGACGCCCTGGGTAGGTTCGTGGCCGCCTCTGGGACCTGGGAGGGGCGCATACTCAATCTCCTTTCTGTCTACGTGCCGCCGTGATTGCACACCCAAGCCTTTGCAGACCTTGGGGACCTCCTCTTAGTCTTGCCAGATGGCAGAGTATTGATTGGGGGTGACTTTAATTCTATTGTCTCGGATTCTCTTGACCGGTGGCCCCAGAAGGCCCTGCCGCCCTCCCGCACGCGGATCTATAGCTTTCTTGGAGCGATGGGTCTAGTAGACGTCTGGAGGAGTCTGCACCCAGCCGAACAGAAGTACACTTTTTACTCGGGTGCTCACCGTAGTATGTCCCGTATCGACTACGTATTGACGCTCGCACATCAAATTGGCTGTGTGAAGGACATACAGCATCTGGCTAGGGGTATCTCCGACCACTCACCTATTCTGTGTCATCTGGAGGTGAGGGGAACCCACAGTAGGCCGTGTAGCCCCAATCAACTCCTGGTACCTCACGACCCCCCCAATCAGAGATAAGATCGTCAGTGAGTCGGACCTTTATTTCCAGGAGAACGAAGGGACTGTAGACTCGGCGACAACACTATGGGAAGCCTATAAGACTGTCATACGGGGAGTGGCTCTGGCTCAGATCTCGGGACAGCGAAAGGAGAAGTGTGCAGATATGACTCGCTTAGAGGGCGAAATCCTATCTCTGGAGGAATCCCTCCGGCTTGACGACTCGGTGGAGATGCGGCAGAGAGTGCGCATTAAAGTCAATGAATACACCGACTTGGCGACCGAGGCTGCCAAGACGCGCCACAGGGCCACACTCAGTGGGATTTATGACGTCGGCGACAAGGCTAGCAAACTGTTAGCCTGGCTAGATCGTAGAGACCAAGCCCGTAGAGTTGTGGCTGAAATAGAGACGGATTCTCTCTCCTGCCTCACTGCCCCCCAGGACATTGCGGATGCATTCGGACAATACTACCAGTCACTCTATTCGTCCCGCACTCCACATACGGAGGAGGAAGCTTCCTTGCTTTTGCGAGACATTTCTTTGCCCTCACTCACTGACGAGGAGCGCTCCGATCTTGACCTAGATATCACAGTCACGGAGGTTGAAAAAGCCATCCATGACTTACGCGGGGGGGAAGTCATCGGGCCCTAATAGTTTGCCCATTGAGTTGTTTAAGCTCACTGCGGGCAAGATAGTGCCCTATCTCACCGCAATGTTTCGTGATAGCAAAAAGGGGGGGGATGCTGCCTGAGGATCAGCGGCTTGCTAATGTCGTAGTCATTCCCAAAGCGGGTAAGCCGAGTAACAAATGTTCCTCATACAGACCCATCTCGCTGCTCACCTGCGAAGCGAAAATCCTTGCGAAGGTCCTTGCCTCCCGACTGCTTGGGGTCATCGCCCGGCTGGTCCACCCAGACCAGTCAGGATTTATGCCCAATAGAAACACTTCCCTTAACCTGCGCAGGCTCCACGGGGTGTTGTGCCGTGCTGACACAATTAGAGAGGACGCAGTCGTGGTCTCTCTTGACGCTGCTTCAGCATTCGATACCATCGAGTGGCCTTATATGTTTGCTGTCCTTCATAAGCTTGGCTTTGGGCCCGAGTTTATGAGCTGGGTTCGGCTCCTCTACCAACAGCCACTCGCTCAAATAGTGGTTAATAACAGGAAATCTCCAGTTTTCACGCTTGGTAGGGGCACCAGACAGGGATGTCCCTTGTCCCCGCTTCTCTTTTCCCTGGCCCTCGAGCCTCTGGCAACATGGGTCCGTAATCACCCCGCCATAAGGGGCCTTAAATGGACGTCCGGCTGGGAAGACCGTATATCGCTATATGCGGACGACATCTTGCTCTACCTGGCGTCCCCGGCTGCATCCCTCAACGTGGTCCTGGACATATTCCAGGTGTTTGGTAGATATGCTGGCTACTCTATAAACTGGTCCAAGTCGGTGTTATATGCCCTCTATGGAAAGAGGCCTGCGCTGCCCCGGGGCTGTCAGCTGGCGGAAGCTAATAACGGCTTCAAATACTTGGGGATCTGGGTCTCTAAGGATCCGTCCAGATTTTATGATCGCAATCTCCTGCCGCCTCTCACGCGTCTTAAGGCTGACATCTTACATTGGAAATCACTCCCGCTCTCCCTTTTGGGGCGTGCTGCCCTGTTCAAAATGATGTCCCTTCCCAGGTTCGTATATGCTCTCCACAATACCCCGCACCCTGTTGCACCCTCGTACTTCAAGGAAATCGGCTGTATCATACGGGATCTGTTGTGAGAGGGTAAGCCGCCTCGTATCGCGATGCACAAGCTGACGCTGGGTTGATTCGACGGTGGCATCGGACTCCCAGACATACGGAAGTACTACTGAGCATCACACCTCGCGGCGATCAATCAATGTACGTATAGACCACAGGGTGATCCAGCCTTCCAGATTGACAGGTGGCTCCTCCCGGGAGGCAGCTTTGAAGGGGCTCTTTATGTACGGTCATTGAAACCCGTCCTGACTGGCCCAACCGGGCATGCGGTGCAGGTATGGAAGGCGGCTACCAGAGGTTTGGGATGGGAGGGGAAAATTACGCAGGCTACACCACTCTGGTATAGCGAGCAATTGGGCAGGTTGATTCGCTCGAAGGGCTTTGATCGGTGGGATCTCATCGGCATATCCAAGGTGGGCGATTTGTGGAGGTCAGGTGAGGTCGTCCCTTTCTCTTGGCTACAGCAGTAGTATGAGTTAGCGCAATCGGAATATTTCCGGTATCTCCAAATTAGGCATGCCCTGCTGGCGGTGCTCCCTAAGGGCAGTGAACTCCCCGATTCCTCCCCGCTTGAGGACAGAGTGCTAGATGGCGACCTACCGGAGAAGGCCATATCGCTCATCTACAAAAAACTGGTCAACAATATGGCAGATCCCATGACTCAGCTGAGGGTTAAATGGGACTACGACGTAGCGGGGTTAGATGATGACGAATGGTTGGCGGCGGTGGCATCCCCCCGGGAGGTGGCCATATCTTCCAGGCTGCGCCTTGTGCAACTATTAATTCTCCATAGAACCTATCTGTCAGGGTCGGTGTTGGTTCGCATGGGATATGGCACTGACGGCTTCTGTGTAAGGCGGTGTGGGCAGGAGGGAACTTTTGTTCACACAATTTGGGAGTGCACGAACATCCAGGGATATTGGGAGGCGGTAGCGAACCTTATGGAGGAAGTGTTGGGGCAACAGATAGATTGTAACATTAAACTGGCCCTCCTAAACATATGGAGCCCTACGGACCTAAATTCCAGGGAGCGTACTTGGGTCACCTTGGGGCTGATGGTGGCAAAACGCAATATTGCAAGATTATGGAGAGCCCAGAGCCCACCGTGTATCGAAGACTAGGGTAAAGATATGGACTGGTGCATGGTCACGGAAAAGTCCGTATATGACGCCAGGGGGTGCCCGAATAAATGGACGCAAATATGGGGGCAATGGAACACCCACAGAGGGGAGATATGTGAACCTCCAAGATCAAGAGAAGATGTTATAAATGGGACCTGATTTTATCTTACTGGGGATTGAAAGTGTTGTCCGTGACCGCTATGTCTTCGGGACCAAATGTGGTATAATAATATTGCCATTGTATGTGTACCGTGATATTCTCATTGATCATGCCTTGTTATCAATAAAAAAAAATTATAAAAAAAAAAACAATGCTATGGAACTCGTTCCACTTCAACAAGAAGTTCAACTTCAAAATGAAAATCAACTTAACAACCAAGTTGCAATAAGACTGACTACAGACGTCTACGTCAACATTCCTCGTCAAGAGCAAAATCCTATTTCAACAAATCCCGATGCAATTCCAACAATTGATCGAACTGCTTCTGGCTACTTCATGAACTTTGATACATTTTCTCTGGATCCAAGCGAGCCGGAAACGACGCCAGCCAAAAAATCACACAAACAGAAACTCATTGACTTTTTGTAATGTTTTAGAAAGACTTACCTGGTGTCACCTTGGATAGAACTATGGTATATCACTGGGATTTTATTTTTTCTTTTCTGGCTAGGTTTAATTATAATTTTTAGTATGCTTATTAATGGACGATATCTCCAGCAGAGCTCTACAGCCCAAAGAGTCAATTTGATTTTAAAACCACACCAGTCTTCAGTGAACATCACAGCAGTTCCTATACCGGACGGTATAGAATGGGACAAGATTGATTTCGATATATTCGGTCCGACTGAACTTTTAAAGCTTAAACATGTATTTAAAATTTCTTTAAGTGATATCATTACCTCCAGTACATTTTCTGATGATTGTGACACTGAAACTGTAAATAATATGATGTCTGATTTAGAAAAAACTGCAGCATTTCCGAACAATGAAATGTTAGAAGGTACTTCAGACTATGATACATTGTACTGTTACCAACATTATGGTCATCATTTCTTGCACAAATCTATAACACCTAGAAATGTATTTGAATACCACCAGTGGGAACACTGCCCAGCACCTCCAAAAGGTAGTTCGCAAACTTTTGCACAGAAATTCACATACTTTTCAGGGTTTAATACATCTGACCCAAAGTCATTTTATTACAAAGTGGCAACAACATCAGCACAGAAAATTATGTTGACTAACACCAAATAGATTTACTCTGCTTCCTTTATGGCCCAGTTGTCTACACAGGGTTTCGACCTATGGAAGGACACTATAGACTTAAAATCAATCTGGGGTTCTAGGGACTGGCAGGTCCAGGGAACAGAAGTGCTTTTTAGAGCACATCCACAGCAGATGATATTTATAAATGAAACTGTGCAACAGACATCCTGTCTTGGACTAGCCAAGAACAAGGAAATGAACACACCTTGGTTTCCAGCACCATCACAGATGGGTGGGGGGCAGAATTCAACTACACATGGGGTAGGATTAGATGACATTCTCCAGTACAACAGGTCAGATCCTCAATTGACACAAACACATGTCAACAGAGATTACTCCAGTATTGGAACTTTCATAGATTCCCATGCTTGAATCATTCCCCGTCGTCGAGATGGGAGTCCCCGGTATATATAAAAAAGCAATAGAAACCATTACAAAAGAAGAAACTAGGCCTAGGCCCATTCTAGTTTTGTAACATATCCACCTCTTTTTGTAAAAGAGACCAAATAAAATGAACAACCAATCAGATTAGCCTCACCCTGTAGAACCCTCCTGAAAGAACCTCAGAGCCTCAGATTTTCTACCGCACGTTGTGAAAGGGAGTCTCCACTGAGCTCTGCTCAGTTTTTTCCTGATTAACCTTACTTCTACAGTTTTTTCACCAGTTTTTCTTCAAGACCTGCTTGGACTTCGTGTCAAAATGTCGGATAAGGAGAAAAATGCCCTCTTTAAAGCTTGTGCCACTTGTGCTAAGAAGAGGTTATATGTGGATGACAAGCACAAGGACTGTATTTACTGTCTGTACCCAGACCATAAGGCAGCAGACTGTAAAATATGCCACACTTTTTCTACTAAGACTCTGCGAGACCGTGAGGGGCGTCTCTTGACCTGGCTACAGAAGCTCAAGTCAAGGAAGGAAGCAGTCTCCAGTGAGAGTGAGGACACATCCTCTGCTACATCTTCCAGAAGGTCTGTAAAAAGGGGTAGAGCTTCTCCTTCGCCTTCTGAAGAACGTCCTCGTAAGGCCTCAAAAAAGACCTCTCATGGGTCTGAAGGGCTTTGTCCTGGCGAATCTCCTCCCCGAGGTGTAAAGGAGAGGGAAGGACTGTCAGCCGGAGTAATATCTGGAACGAAATCCAGCTCGGTTCCTCCATCTTCCCCTCCAGCGGCTCAAAGAACTTTCAAAAAGCCCTCATCTCTCTCTTCGGAGGTGAAATCTGTGAGGAAAGTTCACTCGTCGACGACGTTGTCAACGACTCCGTTGACGAAATCAGCAAAGGTACAGTCTAAGTCTTCTCCTTCAACTTTGGCTCCGTCGACTGTGGTTTCCTCGTCTCTGACGCTTCAGGGTTCCGCGCTGACGACTTTGACGCCGGTGGTGTCGGTCTCGACGTCGATGGTGTCGACGACGTCGACAAGGATGTCGACGACGATGGTGACGACGGCTACCACGTCTACAACGATGTCGACGACGGCTGTGGTGACGACGGTCTCGACGACGACTGCGTCAACGACGGGCTCGACGACGGCTGCGTCGATGAGGTCCATTTCTTCGTCGACGATTCTCACTTCGTCGTCGACGACCTCGTCGACGAAGGAAAAATCACCATTTCTGTCAGAAAGCGCAAATTACACCTGAGATGACTTCCGCTAGGAGGGTGACTCCTCTACCTCCTGCACTCTTCCTCGAAGAAGAGGGATCTGACGAGGTGTAGTATCCTAGTTTACTGTCCATGCTTGTGTATGCCATTTTCCACCACATGCCCTGCCAGTAGAATGTTACAGTATGATGATGTATTACGGAATGTTGGGTGTCTGTCAAGAAAAGCCACAGTTGTGATGGGGCTGAGCAGCATGCTGGCTGCTCCTGGTGGGGCTCATCTACATATCTACAATAATCTGAAAGAGACACGTTAGTGATAGATTCCTTACCTTAGAATATCCCCAGGCGTCAGACTGGATCCGGAAAGTTTTTTCATCAGCAGTACCCCTGCGCGTCGGTAGGTGGCGTCGTGCGGCTCCGCGTTCGTCGCTGGCGTCGTAGGCGCCGAGATGACGTCACGGAGACTACTTAGGCGCCATCCATGCGCGCTGACGTCAGTTCTTTCTTTTTCCGCGCCAGCAAGCGCAGATCCGGTTAGAGCACGTACCTTAGTCACTTTTTGACTAGTTGTTTTTTGGGACTTTTGTCTCTAATTTCTATATTTTGACTCCTGGTGCCACGTAGGGATGCCTGGTTTTAAAACCTGCAGGGCCTGCCGCCGTACGATGTCGGTGGCCGACCCCCATGGCGTCTGTCTCTACTGTCTAGAGCGCGACCATGACTCCCGGTCATGTTCCGACTGTCTGGCCATGGCTCCGAAGGCTTTGCTGGAGCGGTCCCGAAAGCTGCTGGAGGCCCGACAGTTGTCTCCGCGCCGTTCCAGGTCCAGGGGTCGCTCGAGGGACCAACCGCGGAGTCGCCATCATCGCTCCTCGGGGTCCAAGTTTTCGCTCTCGGATTCGGGTAAGCGACGTCATAAAAGAAGTCGAAGAAGCGCGTACGCTCTCCGACCTCCCCTCGTCGGTCTTCCGATGCGGACAAGGGGGCCCGGGGTCTTTCCCCCGCGGCTCCGTTGGAGCCTGTCAGTCCCACGGCCTACCCGCCATACCCGGGTCCGTCGGCGACTCCGGCCCAGGTGCAAGAGTTTCTTGCTGCCATGGACCGCCTTTTCGGGCCTAGGGCTCCCGTGGTGCGCCTTCGGGCCCCGCGGTCCTTTTTGGGGGCCCTTGGTTGCCGCCGGCTCCGCCGTCGGCGCCGCCGGCGGCTCCGGCCCCGGCGCCCCAAGGTCCTCCGCCAGCGGCTCCGGCCCCAGCACCGCAAGGTCCTCAGCCGGCGGCTCCGGCGCCCCCTGCGGCTCCCTTCCCGGCGCCGCCCTGGGTGCCGTTCGGCCCACCTCCGCCCTTGCCCGCGTTTCCAGCTTGGAACCCGGATTGGGCCTTGGAGCCGGAGCGGCGCTGATCGGAGCCGTTCTCGGCGCCGTTCCCGGCGCCGGTGGTGCATTTCTTTTCCCCTGTGCCTCCCTCGCTGTTGCAGCCTGTGCCTCGGGCTGTTGGGGAAGAGGAGGACTGGGAGGGGTCGGAGGACCCTCTTGCACGGCAGTGTGAGTCCGAACAGGAGTGGTCAGAAGACTCAGAGGATGCCAGTGGCCTTGACCTCTCCTCTGAGCCTGGGTTTGTGTCTCCTCCCACTCTCATGGAGGAAGGCGCAACCTACACTATGGTGCTCCGTAGAGCAGCTGAGGCTCTTGGCCTTGAATTGCCTACTGTTGCCCTCCAAACTAACCTCCTTACTGAGGTGCTTCAGCCTACAGCAAGTTCTGTGGAACCTCTGCTTCCATTCAATGAGGCCTTGACGGATGTTTTGATGGGTACCTGGTCTAGGCCAGCCACAGGGGTCCCTGTAGATAAAAATGTGGCCAGACGTCACCGTCCGGCACCGGGTGACCCTGCCTTTCTAACAACTCATCCGACACCGGAGAGCCTGGTCATTCAGGCTTCCACTTCCCAAACAGCATTCCCTACCGCTCCGCCGGATAAGGAATCCAAAAAGTTGGAGCAGCTTGGCAAAAGGTTGTTTTCCTCTGCCAGCCTGGGGCTGCGGTCGGTCAACACCACATGCCTCTTGGGCCGCTATTCTCACGCTGTGTGGGACACGGTGGCGCAAACTCTGCCCCAGTGCCCCGAAGAGGTTCAGTCTGTGCTTTCCCAAGCTGTTGCAGAGGGGAAGGATGCTGCGAAGTTCGCCATTCGGTGTGTGTTGGACACCGCGGACTCTTTGGGAAGAGCCATCTCCACGACAGTGGCCTTGCGGCGACATGCCTGGCTGCGGTCCACGGGGTTTTCGGGGGATGTCCAGAGTTCCCTCATGGACATGCCTTTTGATGGTACTCGCCTTTTTGGCGATAAGGCAGACAGTGCGATGGAGCGCTTTAAGGACTCTCGGGCTACAGCCAAGTCCTTGGGTATCTCCACCTCCCGCCCAGCCACGTCTACTTTTCGTTCCTTTCGTGGCCGCGGCAGGGGCGCTTCTACGCGTCCGTTCCAAAGGCCTGCGCAGAACCAGCCTCAGCGTGGCCGCGGGCACGGTGGCCGCCGTGGCGGCACAGGGGGCCAGCGTGCGGGTCAGCCCACCTCCGCTCCCGCAGCATCCGCCTCAAAGCCTTCCTAGCCCGCGCTTTGGGGTGCACCCACGCCGATGGGCGGCAGGATTCAACATCACCTCCCCCACTGGCGCTCTGTCACTTCGGACCGGACAGCTGGGTACTACAAATTATCCAAAGGGGCTATTCCCTCCCCTTCGAGTCTGCCCCCCATCCATGCCACCTCAGTTCCACCGCATGTCGGGGGATCACTTAGCGCTTCTCCGACAGGAAGTCACGGCCCTCTTGGCCAAGGGGGCCATCGAGCACGTTCCTGGGCCAGAAGTAGGACATGGATGTTATTCCCACTACTTTCTGCTCCCCAAAAAGGACAAGGGGGGCTTGCGCCCCATCTTGGACCTCCGGAACGTCAATCACTTCCTCCGGAAAGAGAAGTTCAAGATGTTGACTCTGGCTCAGGTCTTGGCTGCCCTCGACCCTGGAGACTGGATGGTAGCATTGGACTTGCAGGACGCATATTTTCACATTCCCGTCCTGCCGGCCCTCCGGCGTTACCTGCGGTTCACGGTAGGCCAGGAGCATTTTCAGTTTACCGTGCTCCCCTTCGGCCTTACAAGCGCCCCTCGGGTGTTCACGAAAGTGATGGCGGTGGTCGCAGCTCATCTGCGCAGGTCAGGGGTGTCAGTCTTCCCCTACCTCGACGACTGGCTGTTGAAGGCGGGCTCGCCCCAGGCAGTCCTCACCCACCTTCAGACTACGGCCGACCTCCTGCAGTTGCTGGGGTTCTCCATCAACGTGCCAAAGTCGCACCTGAGTCCTTCTCAGAAGCTCCCCTTCATCGGAGCAGTTCTGGATTCGTCGCAGTTTCGGGTTTATCCTCCCGAGCAGCGAGTCCGGGATATTCAGGCTATGATTCCCATCTTTCAGCCTCTATCCCGGGTTTCAGTCAGGATGACCCTCCGGCTCCTGGGCCTGATGGCCTCCTGCATTCTGCTAGTGCAACATGCCAGGTGGCATATGCGGGCTCTGCAGTGGGACCTGAAGTTCCAGTGGGCGCAGCATCAGTGCAACCTGTCCGATCTTGTCCAGATCTTGGAGGGCACTGCACGACAATTGCAGTGGTGGCTCACGAATCGCGACTGGGTCAATGGCAGATCCCTCTCCCTTCCCCAACCGGAGCACACAGTGGTGACGGATGTGTCCCTCCTGGGATGGGGCGGCATCCTGGGAGAGGCGGAGATCAGAGGCCTCTGGTCTTCGGCGGAGTCCCGGCTCCATATCAATCTTTTGGAGCTGCGGGCGATCCGACTTGCACTGAAGGCATTCCTTCCCTCTGTCGGGGGAAGTGTAGTGCAGGTGTTCACGGACAACACCACCGCCATGTGGTATTGCAACAAACAGGGCGGGTGGGGTTGTGGACCCTATGTCAGGAGGCTCTGCGCCTCTGGACATGGCTGGAACATCAAGGCATTACCTTGGTGGTTCAACACCTGGCAGGTTCTCTGAACGCCAGGGCCGACGAACTCAGCCGCCGGTGCTTGATGGATCACGAATGGCGTCTGAACTTGGACGTGGCGCAAGGTCTCTTTCTGCAGTGGGGAGAGCCTTGGTTAGATCTATTCGCCACCGAAGAGAACGCGCAATGTCATCAGTTATGCGCGTTGGAATTTCCAAGGCGGCACTCGCTCGGCGATGCTTTTCGTCGCGAGTGGAGCTGCGGTCTGTTGTACGCCTTTCCGCCTATACCACTTCTGCCCAGAGAGCTGAAGAAGATTCGGCGCGACCGGGCCCAAGTCATCCTTGTGGCTCCGGATTGGGCACGAAGATACTGGTATCCCGAGCTACTCAACATAGCGATCGATCCCCCGATCCGACTGCCTCTTCGGGAGGATCTTCTGTCGCAGCAGGAGGGGACGGTCCTCCACCCCAACCTGTCCAGCCTCCACCTCCATGCGTGGAGATTGAGCGGCGACAGTTGACAGCTTTCGATCTTCCTCCCGAAGTTTGTGATGTCATTCTGGCAGCCAGGCGTCCCTCCACTAAAACGGTATACGCCTGCAGGTGGAACAAGTTTGTGGCATGGTGCACAGCAAAGTCTGTGGATCCCCTTTCTGCCCCTCTTTCTGAGGTCCTTCTGTTCCTACTATCCTTGGCCCAGCAGGGCTCTGCTCTGGGCACTGTCAAAGGTTATCTGTCGGCCATCTCCGCCTTTCTCAGGCTTCCAGATCAGCCTTCTCTCTTTAAGTCCCCGGTTGTTAACCGTTTCCTCAAAGGCATTACACACACGTTTCCTCCCGTGCCTTTCATAATGCCTCAATGGGACTTCAATTCAATTCAATGGGACTTAAATCTTGTCTTGACCTATCTCATGTGCGCTCCCTTCGAGCCCCTTCATAACTGTCCTTTACGTCTTCTTACTCTGAAGACGGCTTTCCTGGTAGCTATCACCTCTGCCAGAAGAGTGAGTGAGCTCCAGGCTCTTTCTTCTAAACCTCCTTTCCTTTCTGTTCATCCGGACAAGGTGGTTTTAAGGACCCGTCCTTCTTTCTTGCCAAAAGTTGTCACGCCCTTCCACATCGGGCAGACCATCACTTTGCCCACTTTCTTTCCGCCTCCGCATCCTTCAAAAGAGGAAGAGAGGCTCCATCGTCTGGACCCAAAACGTGCGCTCTCGTTCTATCTAAAGCGCACACAACAGTTCCGGGTGGATGACCAGCTCTTTGTTGGCTACGTGGGCGCCAAAAAAGGTCGGGCCGTGCACAAACGCACCATCTCTCGGTGGGTCGTTTTGTGCATCAAAGCATGTTACTCCTTGGCTAAGAAGGAGCCTCCTTGTGGGGCTGCGTGCCCATTCTACCAGGGCAACAGCAGCCACTACTGCCTTGGGACGCGGCGTTCCCTTGCAGGATATTTGTCAGGCAGCCATGTGGGCCTCGCTGCACACATTTACCAAGCATTACTGCCTTGACAGTCAAGTCCGGAGAGACGGCTTCTTTGGCCGTTCTGTTCTCCGTGACTTTCTGGTGTAATCTATTCGCAGACCCACCACCGGGTTTGGTATTGCTGGGGTATCTATTCTAAGGTAAGGAATCTATCACTAACGTGTCTCTTTCAGATGCACAAGTTACTACTTGTGTAACGATATATCTGTAAGAGGCATTAGTTAGTGATAGATTCCTTACCGCCCCACCCGTCCTCCCCGTTCTGCGAACTGATTCTAGGGTTAAGGTCATCCCTTTCAGGGCCCTAGTTTCATGGCACCAGTGGTCAGTTTCTTGCATGGCTCTGCGTTCCTGGCGCGGAAAGTCGTGTACAGAACTGACGTCAGCGCGCATGGGTGGCGCCTAAGTAGTCTCCGTGACGTCATCCCGGCGCCTACGACGCCAGCGACGAACGCAGAGCCGCACGACGCCACCTACCGACGCGCAGGGGTACTGCTGACGAAAAAACTTTCCGGATCCAGTCTGACGCCTGGGGATATTCTAAGGTAAGGAATCTATCACTAACTAATGTCTCTTACAGATATATCGTTACACAAGTAGTAACTTGTGCATCTTCGGCACACCTCCAAGGGCGTCTACGGGTGGTTCCGACACCACTTCATCCCTATGCACCTGGGCTCCCTGGTGTAGGTATCCTGTTTACTGGGGTATTTATGGGTGGGGTGACTCTCCAACCTTCCTTTATCCAAGTGGTTCCTTCGGGGTCCTTTGGAAAGGGTTCTAGAACTGTAAAATTCCAACCGCGACTTACCCTGTGTTATCCTATTGACGTTTGACCCGGTGTAACCACTCTGCATCCGGGTGCCTTGAGGTCCCTGGCTACTCACCTTGGGTGGTTCCGTGTTTCCCCTGGGGTCCTCCATCCTTGGGTACTAGTCCGGTTTTGGTACTTACCTCACAGCACACTATTTTAGTATATGATTGGCCCACTGGTTGGGCGCTATGTGTTTTTCTATGCTACTTGCCTATTTCTGAAGTATTTTTGTGTGCAGTTGATATCTCAGAGTAGGAGATATACCAAGTTAGTGTTTTGTTTGTACTATCTGAAAGAAACACGTAGTGATAGATTCCTTACCTTAGAATATCCCCAGTCGTCAGTCTGGATCCGGAAAGTTTTCGTCAGCAGTACCCCTGCGCGTCGGAAGGTGGCGTTGTGCAGCTCCGCGTCCGTCGTAGGCGTCGTGATCGCCGGGATGACGTCGCGGCAGCTACTTAGACGCCGCCCTCACGCGCTGACGTCAGTTCTTTCTTTTTCCGCGCCAGCAAGCGCAGATCCGGAGAGAGCGGTACCCCCAGTCTTTTTTGACTGAGTTGTTTGAGATTTTTGTCTCAGCTTTTTTGAGTCGATCGACTCCTGGTGCAGTCAGGGATGCCCGGGTTTAAATCTTGCAAGGACTGTCATCGCATGATGTCGGTGACGGACCCGCACCGCGTGTGTCTCTTCAGCCTGGGGCGCGACCACGACCCCAAGTCGTGCCCCGACTGCCGGGCCATGGCGCCGAAGACTTTGCGGGAGCGGTCCCGAAAGCTGCTTGAAGCCCGGCAGTCGGCTCCGCGCCGTCAGAGGTCCCGGTCCAGAGGGAGGTCGAGGGACCGGTCGCGGAGCCGCCCACATTGGAAGTCGTCCGAATCCAAGTCTTCGCACTCGGGGTCAGGTAAGGCGAAGCACAAAAAGAAGTCGAAGAAACGTCCTCGTTCTTCGACTTCTCACCGGTCGCGCGACTCGGCTGAGTGTGTGGGCGGTGCCACCCCCGCAGCTCCGGCGGAGCCTACGCAGTCGTCGGTGACCTACCCGCCTTTCCCGGGTTCATCGGCGACTCCGGCCCAGGTACAGGAATTCCTGTCCGCTATGGCTCGCCTATTTGGGTCGTAGGGCCCCTCCGGAGCGCCTTCGGGTCCCGCGGGCCCGACTGGGAGTCCTCGCCCTTTGATGCCGGTGGCTCCGGCCTCGGCGCCGCAGGACTCCCATGGATTCCGTCGTGGATCCCGGTCGACGCCGGTTGACCTCGTCACACCTCCACCAACGTCGACCCCACCGGCACCACGTTGGACGTCGCCCGGCGCGCCGGACGACGTCGTCCCCGGTTTCAGCCCCGACGTGGATACGGTGCCGGATTCCGACGCCTCTTTGGGAATCTGTTTCCCTATATCAATCCTCCTCCTTTTCGGCCTGTACAAGACCCTCTCACAGCTCAATGTGAGTATGACCCGGACTGGGCTGAGGAGCTGGGGGACGCCAGTGGTCTGGACACCTCTCCAGACCTTGGCATGATGTCTCCTCCTACCGTGGCTACGGAGGAGGGCGCTAGTTTTTCTGTGGTGTTGCGTAGGGCTGCTGAGGCACTCCACCTTCAGCTACCTACTGTGGCCGTCAGGACTAACCTCCTGACAGAAGTGCTTCAACCAGCAGTTTCCTCTGCGGAGCCGCTGCTGCCCTTTAATGAAGCACTTTTTGACGTTCTTCTGGGCTCATGGTCCAAGCCCAGCAAAGGGGCTCCTGTGGACAGGAACGTGGCCCGACGCCATCTCCCGGCCCCGGGCGACCCCCTTTTTCTCTCTCAACACCCCACACCTGAGAGCTTGGTTGTCCAAGCCTCTGCTTCCCCAAGCGCATTCCCTTCCGCACCCCCGGATAGGGAATCCAAGAGGCTGGAACAGTACGGAAAGAAGATCTTTTCTTCCGCCAGCCTAGGGCTGCGGTCGGTGAACACTGCATGCCTCTTGGGCCGTTATTCGCCTTCCTTGTGGGATACGGGAGTGCAGGTGCTGCCTAGCTGTCCGGAGGAGGCCCGGACGGCACTCACCCAGGCTGTTGCTGAGGGGAGAGATGCAGCCAAGTTCACAATAAGTTGTGGCCTTGACACCGCCGACTCGCTAGGCAGGGCGATTTCCACGACAGTGGCGCTCCGCCGCCACGCCTGGCTGAGGACAACTGGCTTTTCGGGGATGTCCAAAACACTTTAATGGACATGCCCTTCGATGGCATTCGCCTCTTTGGCAACAAGGCAGACAGTGCTTTGGAGCGCTTTAAGGACTCACGGGCTACGGCTAAGTCCTTGGGCCTTTCGGCCACCCGCCCTCCTCAGCCTTCTGCCTTTCGCTCCTTTAGTGCTCGCGGAAGGGGCAACCCACCACGTTCGCAACAGAGCCACAGGCCGGCGCAACAGTCCACGCGCGGCCGCGGGAACCGCCGCGGCGGTTCAGGGGGCCAGCGGCCGGGTCAGTCCACCTCCACCCCCGCCACCACTGCCTCCAAACCTTCCTAGTCCGACCTTTCAGGCCCATCAAACGCCAGTGGGTGGCAGGCTTCGCCATCACCTCCCCCACTGGCGCACCATCACGTCGGACAGGTGGGTTTTGCAAATAGTCCGAAGGGGCTACTCCCTCCCCTTCGAGACTACCCCTCCAGCCATGCCACCTCAGTACCACCGCGTGTCGGGGGATCACTTGGCACTTCTCCAGCAGGAAGTTGCGGCCCTCTAAGTATTTTTATACTCACCTGGTGTGGTTCTTTCTTGTGTGAAAAGCTTAATGACTGACTATAGTGGTGAATACAATTGCTTTACGCCCCTCCTGACTAAGCCTTAGCTGCTTTCCTCAGCTACTCCTTGAGAGCTCTCGTTTTCAGGGAGCTAAACACTATCACTAAGGGTTTCCTGGACTCAGTTCTCAGTGCCTCACCATAGGTGGACACTGTATACTGAGCCAGCCTCCTACATGTACCACTAACACAAAAAGGTGGGTTTTCTTTCATGGGAAAGAAACCACCCGGAAGGGAGGGGAGACCTTCTAAACAGTTAAGGAAGATTCGGATATGTTCTCCCGGAAACGTGAACTTCAAACCATTAAAGTACCCGTCTGCCAATGTAACCCCACGAACAAAGGTATACCTGGGCATGGATGAGTCATTTTTATTATTATCTCCCGGTCACTTTATAAGCAAGCATTTGCAAAGCAATAGGTCTCGCATTTGCAAGAGTTAGAGCTATTGGCGTTGTAAATGACATTGTCTTTTGCCTATGTGTTTTGGTTTGGAGTGTAGTGGATGTATGTGCTGTGGAGTGGAATTATGTGGGTTATATTGAAATTGTTAGTTGTGGTATGATGTGTAAATCTGTGGTTTGGTGTGGAAGTATGTGGTGTGTTTTGTAAATGCGTGGAGTTGAATTGTGTTGCGTTGAGTGAAATGCTTATTGGAAATATGTGTTATGGTATGGAGTGCATTTATGTGGATTGCTGGTATGTGGCATAGAGTGAATTTATGTGGGTGTATTAATGTTGTATTGAGTAGTTTGTAATTAAGTGTACTGTAATTATGTGAAGCTGAGTGCCATTGAATTGTGTGAAAGTATGTGTCATGGTTTGTAGTGGTATTATGTGGCATGGTGTGGAGTAGTATTTTATGGTGTGGAATTATGTGGCATGTTGCAAAGCTGATTTTTTTGGTAGAGTGTAATGATGTGTTTTGGAATTGAGTGGATATATGTGCAGTGTAAATATGCTGCCTGAAATGTAGGTTGGAGTGTACTTACATGTGGTGGAATTATATGGAGTTGAATTGCGTTGTGTGAAATGTAATTATATGGAGTGGATTGCAATTATGTAGCTGAGTGGTATTATGTGAATTAGAATTTTGTGGCATGAAGCGGAGTTGAATTATGTATAGTTTATTTTATTGGTGTGTAATTATGTGGCATGGAGTGGAATGACGTGGTGCGGAAGTGTGTGTAGTTGAATTGTGTGGCATGTTATTATGAGATGTTAAAATGTGTTGTGTGTAGTGGATTTATGCGGCATGGATTTGAGGGTAAGGATGTCTGTGTACGTGTGATGTTTACCAATGTCTGCAGAGATGTTGAGTGGCCACATAAATGCACTACCCACTAAATTGGTGAAATCTTGTTATGCGAAGGTAGTGGAGCCTTCATGTAACTGAAGTTTTAGCCATAATTTGGACATCTCCTTGTGTGGAAAAAAGGGGTGATTAAAGATTTTATGCAGCAAAATTGAAAAGGCGTTTGGGTAACCACCCAAGTTCTCCAGCATTGTATCTTTTATAGATTCACATGCTTGAATCTTCCCCGTCGTCATGGTGGGAGTCCCACAGTAACAGTAAAATAGCAGTATAAAAGCTAAAAGGACAATCTCCCTTGAGAATCGACAGTATTTAGTAACCAGTTAGCCTCATTAAAGAACATCCAAACTCCAGCCAATCACATCGCAGACCCCTGAGTATCCATCCCCTGCAGAGCCACCACACCTCAGATTTCTTACCGCACGTCGTGTGTTAGGGTGTCTCCCTGAGCTCTGCTCAGTCACAGTGTTTCTACATTGAACTTTTCAACTTTCAGCTAGCAGTTCTTTTTCCTCAACCTTCTCTTCAACTGAAGTGCTTCTAGAAAGTGAGTTTACTTCTTATTTCTGTATTTTCTGTAATTTCTGCAGAATGTCAGAGTCTAAAAAAGGGCTGTTTAGGCCCTGCAAGATTTGTGGAAAGTCCAGGCTTTTCTCAGAGGACCCTCATAAAGAGTGCTTATACTGCCTTTACCCAGATCACAAACCTAAAGACTGTAAGTACTGCCGGACTTTTTCCTCAAAAACCCTCAAAAGAGGCCTAATACCTCCGCTAAGAAAAGGAAGGAGAAGGATCCTTCTTCTGGGCAGAGAGATCCAAAGAAGCAAAGATCTCAGAGCAATGAGTCTTCAGTGGAAAAGAGAGTGAAAAAAGAGCAACCTGGCTCGTCTCAGGCGCAAAAAAAATCTGGTTCTGCTCCTCCTTCTGCACCTCATACTCCCTCACAAAAAATCCACCCGTCGACGAGGCATTCTCCGCCTACGATTGTCGAAAGGAACACTCCGTCGACGGTTTTGTCAGCGACATCGACGATATCAACGGTTAAGACGACGACGGCTGTCTCGTCGACGAAGACGGAAGTAGTGATGTCGTCGACGGCTTCGGTGTGGAGTTCGTCATTGACAAGAGCTTCGCCGTTGATGGTCCAATTGTGTGCTGCGCCGTCAATGAGCATCTCTGCCCCGCCAACGGATACTTCCACACCGTCTGTGCAGTCTCCGGTGACGATCCCGTCGACGATGAAAATGGACATGCCAGCCTCCAAATCACTTTTACAGGACTTTTCCAAAATATCTCCTCTGCCTCCTTCTCGCCTCCTGGATTTTCAGGAATCGGAGGATGAAGGTCCGTTTGGCCCTGCTTACAGTCCCTCTCAGCTGAGGGTAAAGTGCCAGGAATCTGATGAAGAAGATCAACCAGATGACCCTTCGGCGTACTTAGAAGGTGATTATTCCTTTTCGGACAGACGCTCTGGGATGCAACGCCTGGATACCTTCCAGGAGCATTACCCATACTATGAGCAGGAGGAGGAGGACCGTCAACAAGAACCCTCCATTAACATGCCAATGTCATTGGTCACAGACTTACGTTTGATGCTAGATGACTATTATAAACGGTTCCCTGAGGCCAATGTGGTCCAAAAACCAGTTTCTCGGGAGGAGGAGCCGGCCATGACTCCAGTTCAGGAAACCCCACTTGCACCACCGAAACAGAAGTCCCTACCTCCTCTGCAGATCTCCACTAGGGTATCGGATAGTGGTGCCAATCAACAAGAAGAAGGAGAGATGCAAGTGGACACTGATGTCCATGACGAGTGGATGGATTTTGTAGCACATACACTGCCTTCTCCCACGCTGCCAGTGGCTGATTCTCCCCCGGCAGATATCGGCGGCTTCCACGACCTACTTGAAAGAGCGTCGAAACGCTTTGGCCTTCCTATGCCCGTCAAGCAGACGAATGCTTCTTGTACGATTTCAAAGCTTCCACACAGCGTTCTGTTAGGGCAATCCCTATTATCGACTTCTTGTGGCAGGAAGGCATCAAGTTAATGAAGAATCCAGCTTCTGTGACAGTAGTCTCCGGCATGTCTCATCGGCCATCCGAAGCCTGATTCGGTAATAATGCAGGCTGCTCAAAGAAGATCTAAGAGCCCTACTTCCCCATGTACCACCCCGCCAGACAAGGAAGGGCGTAGGCTGGACAATATTGGGAAAAGATTTTCCGCGCTTGCTGCTACAGCCATCAGAGCCTCCAATGCCATGGCCATCCTTGGGAGGTACGATAGGCAGATGTGGTCAGACATTGCACCTTTTCTGGATTTTCTGCCTGAAGACAAGAAAAAGGAGGCAAAGGAGATCCTTTCAGCGGGGGAGAGAGCCTCATCGGAAGCCATTGATGTGGCTATGGACATTGCTTCCACCGCCTTTAGGCAGATGGCAGGAGCTGCAGTGTTGCGCAGGCAAGGTTGGCTGAAAGCGACAACATTTCGCCTAGAAGTCCAGGCTAATGTGCTGGACATGCCATTTGACGGGGAGAACCTGTTCGGCAAGCATGTTGATGAAGCACTTCAGGCTATCAAATCGGACACAGATACAGCGAAATCTTTAGCCAATCTGCAACAGAGAAGGTTCTCTTCTTTTCGAGGAAGAGGAAGGGGTCAATTTACAGCTCGGCCCCAGCCTCAGCAGCGTTTTCAACCTTATTACCAGCAAGGTTTTCGATCTCAATACTCCGCCCAGTCCTTTCGGCAGACGCCTGCACCAACTTACTCCAGGGCTCCAGCTCCAAGATGTCCCGCATCAGGAGGAAAACCCCATGACGCGGGCAGAAGACAATGAGACTCATCAGGCACCCGCCACCCCGGTCCCACTACATTCGGCACAGGATTGCTCCAAATTCTATCTTCAATGGAAGTACATTTCGTCCGACAGATGGGTGTTAGACGTTTTCAACCACGGTCACACCCTGGAATTTCTTCAACAAACTCCCTATTTTCCCCCAAGAAAGACTGCTCACTGCCATCTGGCACTTCTCAAAAGGGAGATAAAACTCCTTCTCGACAAGCAGGCAATCGAGATAGTGCCACGCAGTCAGCGCAGCTTGGGATTCTACTCCCACTTTTTTCTCATAAAGAAAAGAACCGGAAAATGAAGGCAGGTCATGGACCTCAGGTTGTTGAACAAGTTCATCAAAAGTCAACCATTTCGGGCGTGGCTTGGCGCCAGACGAACATGGCCGCTTAGCGAGAGAGCTCCGGAGGGTAGGCGGCCCATAATCCAGAATCCGTAGCTTTATCCGATCCCCACAGCGGAAAAAAGGGTGGATGCCGATGACCTTACTCGGAGGGATTCTCCGGAACTAACCACGGGGTGTTGAAGATATCGGGCGGACCCAGGAATCGATCCGGTAAACGGACGACAGGAGTGCGACACAGCATCATAGCTCAGCCACGGTGAGTCCAGCACCGTCCGAGCGACTGGTGAGAGGGGGGAGAGCCGAGAGTTACAAACGGCAGAGGCGAGGTGATCAGCGAAGCCGGACCCGAAAACGGCATCAAAATCCACCGTGGCGTGTAGGAGACGGCCAAGTCATTATGGTACAGTGTGGATGGCAGCCATATTAGTTGAACTTCACTGAAGGGGCTCGAGGTGCCGAGGCGGGCGCAGAAAGGCCTGGCGCTGAGGGAGGTCTCGAGGGGCCGTGGCCTTGAGCGGAGATCGCGCTGGAAGGGACGGGTCCCCCTAGGCATTACAAACGGCCTGAACACACGAGCCTGGCCGGCTGATTGAAGGAGGACCTGAATGCGGCCTAGCCCCGAGGAAGAAATACAAAGGGGAACGGCGGGACGGCTCCTGCTTAGGGCGCCCGGAGGACCTTGTCTCTGGGGCTGAAGCGAGGGGGACCTGGCAACCCACAAACGAGGAACTACGGATCTGGCAGGCCCGGAAACTAAAAGTGAATCTCGAGCCGATACGAGATTAGTGAGTGAACTCCTAAGAAAGGAAGCCCGGGCGGCCATCGAGAGCTCAGGTGGCCGGCTCAGAGGACCCAAGAGGACAGGCCCGAAATGACTGGGGATTACCGGCATCTACTGGTGGCAGACATTGTGAGTGGCGAAATACCCCCCTTCCCTTTTTCTTGACGCAGTTGGAGGAAACGGTGGGTGGCTGCCAGGCAGTCCTGCAGGAGTCTAGCCTCAGAAGGCAGGACTAGGACATCTTGGGGATTAGAAGTGGATCAAAGACTTGACATATCGAACCTCCTCCCCCTCCTTCTCCACAGGAGATCACGGGCTAAGGGATCAAGTAAGGAGGAGAAGATGAAGGGTAAAGGGAACCCGCTGTTGCAAACCAACAAGATCGACAAATATGCGTTCCCTAGGTCCCATCTCGAAGAGGGCGCGGGAGCTACGGGGCCAGTCCCCGCAGAAGAACCCTCCCTGGGAGCAATAATGGCGGCGATTCAAACCCTCCAGTCCTCCCTAGAGCCCAAAATAGACTCAGTAACCACAGAGGTGGGCCTCATGCGCGCAGATTTCCAGAAGATGTCCGAGAAAGTACATGTGGTGAAGGTGGACATCAGAGAACTCCAGTCTTCGAGAACTTTAGAGATCGTGACGTCATCCTACGAGCAGCAAGATCTCAGGGAGATCTCAATTATGAGAACACAAGAATCCGTTTTTTCCCCGACTTTACATATCAGGTCCAAAAGCAAAGGAGAGGATTTGAGGACGTAAAGAGGACCCTGCGGGAGAAGGACATTAAATATATGATGTTATTCCCAGCCAAGCTAAAAGTTATAGCAGACGGGAAGTCCTGGTTTTTTACTACACCGGAGGAGGCAAAGGACTGGCTGGATGGATGGCGAATGCAAGGATCCAAACAACAAAGAGGCCCAAGAAGGGTCCATCCCAATGTTTCACCCGAGGGAGGCTCTCAAGCGAGCTGCAGTGATAGGCGAAGTAAAGAGAGGTCTCCGCCCAGGTCCTAAACCAGGAATGTAGTTAAAGGGAATGGGCCGGTGCTTGTAGTCCCACACATTACACTGGATATGAATACTGAAGACATATGGACATAGTCGGGGGCGGCTATGAGAGAAAGTAACAACGCAAGATGAGCGGTGGGACTGCAGTGACACTTGGGAGCACAGAGACTCCGGAAGGAGGTACTGAACCCGAACTGACTGCCTAATGTGGGTATTGAACATTGGTTGGTGGGAAGGGGGAGGATGAGGGGAAGGGAAGCGAAAAGCTTTGAAGAGATCTTAGACAAAAGACTGGTAGAAATTGTGGGCTGCATGGACGCGCGGAACAAGGATATCGGGGCAGCCAAGCCCCCTCAGATGTTTGATGTGCAGTTTGGGGCTACAGGCGCTCTGCAAATTGGGGTAGTGGGAAGTTTAAGTCCCACGGTGCAGGGTGGCAGGGAGGGGGGAGTTATGGGACTTAAGGTAGTTTTAGTTGTAGTTGTAGTAGTTGAACGAGATGCAGAAACTGGGATAGTGACACATAGTGAACGACAGGGAACAGGATGCCGGGTGACACTCATAGTACCCCGAAAGGGACAAAAGCGCGGATGAGCACACAGCAAAGAAAGAAATGCAGGATCAACATAGGCTTAAAGTTATGTCATGGAATGTAAATGGCTTGGGGTCCAAAATAAAGTGCACACTGATACTTCAATTTCTCAAGCGGCATAAGCCAGATGTGGTCTTGCTGCAGGAAACACACCTGCAAGGATGTCACTATAAAGCCCTAAATAGGTGGGGCTATAAGTTAGTAGCACACGCAGGGTATAAGTTGGGATCACAGGCTGTGGGCATCCTTCTCAGAGCCACGGTAACATACGTCCCAGAGAGAACGTGGCGGGACCCATTGGGTAGAATGGTGTTTCACTTCACTTCACTTCAAAGAGCTTTATTTCGACATATTGTCATAAAAGCAAAGTAAAACAATCATACTACATTCCATCTTAAAAAGGAGTCTCGCCGCTACATCTTTCATAAGATCGCATAGCATACAAGTATACTTTAGTAGCATGGTATACAGACCCCGTAACGACCCATACAGCACAAAATTAAGCAATTAATCAGTAGCTAATATAAAAATGGATACAATAAAATAAAATCAGACTTAAATGACTAATTTATGAATTATTATGCTAAAAGATTAAGAACTATTAAAAAAGATATAAAAACAATAGAAATACAACTGGAAGCATTGCACACAATAAAAGTCATTCAGTATCCTTCTAAAATTTAGGTTAATGCGATTTCAGAATAATACTAACACAGGGAGGAGATGATATGCTAAAAAGTTATTCATTGTTGATGCATATTATTTTAATTTTAATCTGAAGCACCAGGCCCACTTTAAGAATTTCGCTAAAGGAACGGCATAGCAAAGGGAAGGATCAGACCTCAGAATTCTTATAGCTTCACAGCAGTTCCTTGTCCCCAAATTCTTACATAGGGGCGCTAGCCAAATCTTACGTGGTAAGGCATAGGCAGGGCATACAAAAAGAAAGTGTGGATAGGTTTCTTTGTGTTCAGCACAATGTGGGCAATTGTCATCTCCCGAATCTAGCCAATTAGATGTAAAGGATTTTAACAGTAGACAGCCAACTCTAAATTGAAAATAAAGTTTCCGGTCGAGGGGTTTGGTAATGCTGTCCCAGTATGGTTCTAAATGAGGACGTGGTTTTTTTGACACGAACCTCCCGGTCAGTGTCGTACTATCACTCGTTCTACTGATATTTAGATCCACCATATCCCAATATGTCTTTTTCAGTACGGCCTTAGGTACAGACAGTAGATTGCTGGGGTTCTCCCAAAGATCGATCAAACCCATGGAAGTTAGTGCCCCCTTGATGTCTCTCAACCACCTGATTTTATGGTTACAGTCAGCCGCTAAAATATCCCTGAGCCCGTTTGCGTAGGTGACTAACTCAGGTGTAACCCAGATCCAGTGCCAATATAATAGGGGACGAAGCCTTGCTATATCTGCAAGCGGTTGTCTACCCATGTCGCTGAGCAGAGGGAGTATCGTGTATTCATGGGGAGAGTGGATATCGCACGAAAAAACTTATTTTCAGCAATTGTCAGCTGTGCTAGATTTCCGTACCCCCAGAGTTCCGAGCCATAAAGAACTGAACTGACTACCTTGGTATTATATATCTGCATTACTAGGCTAACTGGTTTAGTCAGGGACAGGCTAAATTCTTTGGTAAGGGCACCTGTTAACTGTCTATGTTTCAATGCCATTTTTTCGATATGACGATTCCATTTCATCCTTTTCTCCATGGTGACACTTAGATACGTAAATGCATCACCTTCTTCTAATATAGTGTCCTCCATGGTGATTTTCCCCTCGAATGATCGGTGTTTATTAAAGATCATAAGCTTTGTTTTGTCTGCGTTGATCTTAAGCCCTCTTATTGTGCAGAACTCTTCAAACAAGGTCAACGCGCGTTGTAATCCGCTAGGGGTCTTAGCGATGATAAGAGTATTGTCCGCAAACATTAGTATGGGGATTTTAGAGCCAGCAAGGGATGGGGCATCAGTTGGTGTTGCGGCTAGGAATTTAGCGGCCTCGTAAATAAAAAGGGAGAACAGTGTGGGGGCCAAAAAGCACCCCTGCCGCACCCCCTTATCGACCCGGAATCGATCCGTGGTATCACCCCGAGCACCCCAACGAATATGAGCAAAGTTGCTCTCGTGGAGGCGCACTAAAAAGGATAGCAGGTTGGCTGGCATACCTAGATCCCGCAAGACCTCCCACAGTTTATTTCGTGACACTAGATCAAAGGCCGATTTTAAATCGACAAAGACTGCATATATACTGCCTTCGCCAAGCACCACTGTCCTCCAATATATCAAAATAAATCTAAAAACTTGGTCTACTGTGCTGATATGGGCCCGGAAACCAGCTTGCTCGGGGGTTATAATACTATTGTCATCGGCCCATTCCTGTATCTTTCCCAATACGAGACGTGCCACCACTTTTTGAATAGAGTCAATAAGACTAATGGGCCGATAATTCACTGGCTTTGATCTGTCCCCCTTCTTGTAGATGGGGATAATCTCGGCCCCCTTCCACGAATCTGGTATGGGGGCACCTTGGGCCAGGCCGTTTGCTAATAGGGTTATATACCTACACCATCTTGCTCTATCGTGTGTAAAAACATCTGCAGGAATGCTGTCAATACCCGGTGCTCTTCCCCCCGTGATTGCGTTAAGAGCAACCATAAATTCTGGGGGGTCGAATGCTAGGCTCATCGTCTGCATAGGTATCCTCGTTAGGGGGCCAGGGATCCCTACTTCTTCCTCTGAATACTGCTGAGCAAAGTGCTTTACCCAAAGGTCTGGGGCTACATGATTTTTTGGTGACGGGGGTTGTGCCCCGTTGCCCCATTTTACAAGGGCCCAGAAGTGTTGGAGATTACTTCTTGAGCATGCTAGCCTCAATTCCTGCCACCTTTGCTCATCTCATTCGCGTTTTGCATTGCTCTGTGCAGTTCTATAAGCGTTCCTTGCTTCCCTTATGGAATCCCTGTTACGAGTTCTGATAGCCACCCCTAAGGATTTACGGGTTCTACTACATTCTTTATTATACCAGGTTTCTTTCTTTTGTTTGAGAAACCCTCTGTTTTTACGGGGTTTCTGGAAGTAGGTCCGTACTTTGTCAAACAACGAGGCATGGATGGAAGTAACTAGTTCTATTGGTTGGCCCTTGTCAGAAAGGCCTTCTAAGGTAGTAATTGCCTCTTCTACGTCTCTGCCAATAGAGGACAATGCCTCCGGGTCACTGATTATTTGGGTCCATTTCACTCTTCTCATATCATTACTAACCGTAATGTCTCTAGTGGTCACCAAATCGACCGGGTGAACTAGGGCCTCTGGTAGCAGAGGAGTAAGGGTTGCAGGAAGCGGATTGTGATCACTCTCAACCCGTTCAATAACAATCATATCAATTAGGGTGTGCCACAGAAACAGATCAATGAGAATGTAATCAATTCGACTAGTACGGGATCCGTTGTCGAATGTATTAGCCCCTTTCCTATCAGATAAGGTTCTGCTGTTTGCCGCCCTGAGGCCTCTTTCTAAGCACAACGCCTAAATAGGTGGGGCTATAAGTTAGTAGCACACGCAGGGTATACGTCGAGATCACAGGCTGTGGGCATCCTTCTCAGAGCCACGGTAACATACGTCCCAGAGAGAACGTGACGGGACCCGTTGGGTAGAATGGTGTTTCAGTCTGGGAGCTGGGATGGTAAAATTCTGAACCTGAGCTTCGTTTACGTCCCACCAACGCTGCAAACTGAAACAAGGGCAGCTCTAGGGGCGCAATTACTGGAATTACCGTTAGGCACACTAATTTTTTGGGGGGGGGACATGAATGATGTCATATCCCTAGCGGAAAATCGGTGGGACCGGGTAAGATAGCCTCAAACGCCGAAACTCCGCTGAGTGGCTTAGCGGAGGCAATCGGGTGGGCCGACCTCTGGAGAGCCCACAATGGGACAAAGCTCCAGTACACACACCAGTCAGCAAGGCATGAGAGTTTATCGCGGATAGACTATCTGTTTACTCTGAAGAAGGACATGGGGAGCTTCCGAGACACACATCAGCTAGCACGAGGTATCTCAGATCACTCACCGGTGGTCACCTGGTTCAAAGAACAAACAACAAGGGGTGTCCTGCCGCCTAGGCTGAAATCTTGGCATTTGATAGATAAGGAGTTTGTAGGAAAGTTACAGGAGGGCACTGAAAATTACTTTCAGGAAAACGAAGGATCGGTGGATTCGAGCTGTGTATTCTGGGAAGCCTACAAGACAGTTATAAGGTGACAATATCAAGCCCTGACAGGTGTAAAAAAGAAAGTAGATAGACAAAAATACCGAGAGATAGAACAAAAAATAGTAGTCCTGGCAAAGAAGGAAGATCAAGATGGGGCACTAGCACACCGACTAAAGTTGGCGCAGCGGGAATTACGAGAGGTAGCGGAAGGAGCGGCTAGGGCTCATGCATTGTCCGTACAGCGCAGGGTCTACGACGTTGGGTACAAGGCCACAAAGCTCATTGCCTGGTTAGAGAAGAGAGATAGTGAAAGGAACTGGGTGACGGAAATCCTTGATCATGATGGGGTGGGTCACACAGGGGATGAGGAGATAGCTGCAGTCTTTGCAGATTTTTTGAGGAGGTATATACAGCTTGGTCCACTAGGTCCAGTGAGGATTGTGCAGGGCTTCTAGCAACCATGAACCTAAGTACACTATCGAAAGAGGATTCGGGGATGCTAGACAGCGACATTACAGTAGAAGAAATAGCGGGAGCCCTAGGGGATCTTCACTCGGGTACGGCCTCGGGCCCAAATGGTCTACCCGTAGAACTGTTTAACCCCTTCGCTGCTAGGCCTTTTCCCCCCCTGTGTTAAGCCTTTTTTTTGGCTATTTGGGGTAGTGCGCGCTTAGGCCCCTGTAACTTTTTGACCACATAAGGTATCCACGCCAAATTTGCGTCCTTTTTTTCCAACATCATGGGGATTGTAAAGGTACCCAGGGTTTGTGGATTCCCCTGGAGGGGGCCCAGAAATTAGCCAAAATACAGCAACATTTTGTTTTTGGGGGAAAAATGCGAAAAAAGGGCTACAGATGAAAGCGTCTTGTTTTTTCCCTGCAAATGGCATCAAAAAAGGGATTGTGGTGCTGAAATCACCATCTTCCCAGCTTTCAGGGACAAGCAGACTTTTGTCATAAAACCAACTTTTTTTACACAGTTTTGGCATTTTTCTGGGACATAGCCTATTTTTGCTATTTTTTGTGCTTTCAACCTCCTTCCAGATAATGGTAGAAATGGGTCTGAAACCAATAATGGATCCTAGAAAGCCATACATTTCTGAAAAGTAGACAAAATTCTGAATTCAGCAAGGGGTCATTTGTGTAGATCCTTAAAGTTTTCCTTATAGAAACTAACAGTTAAATGAAGGAAAAATTGAAAATTAGTTGAAAAAAACAGCCATTTGTGTCAACGTTTTCACCTGTAACTTCTTCTAATTATGACAGCTATTTGAAAGCAATATACCGTTATATCCGCTGGACCTTTCTGGTTGTGGGGATATATAGGACTTGTAGGTTCACCAAGAACCCGACGAACCCAATAACTGAGCAGCATCTTGCAATGGTTTTTTATTATGTACCGGGTATATAGCAATTATTTTGGGAAAATGTATACATGGAAAAATTGTTATGAAAGACACCTATGTATTTCTGAAATGGGAACAAAATGTAGATTTTAGAAACAGTAGATATTTGCACATTTCCTAAATTCGGGAGTACCCATACTAGCATGAGAATTATAGGTCATTTTTCAAAATGACTTATTTTTTACACATTGTCTTTCATTTGGAAGGCAGAAATGCATCGAAAGTCAATAGGTAATAACAGTTGCTCTACAATTCTGTGTTACCCTAAGTCTCCCGATATAAATGGTACCTCACTTGTGTGGGTAGGCCTTGTGCCCACAACAGGAAATGGCTCAAAATGCAACGTGGACGTACCACATTTTCACAATGAAAAATTACCCTTTTTTACAAAGTGCCTAGCTGTAGTTTTTGAACCCTAGCTCTGCCGGCACTTAGGGAAACCTAGCAAACCTATACATTTTTGAAAACTAGACACCCAGGGGAATTCAGGATGGGGTGACTTGACTGGCTCTCACCAGGTTCTGTTACCCAGAATCCCTTGCAAACCTAAAAAATTGGCAAAAAAACACAATTTTCCTCACTTTTCTGTGGTGGAAAGTTCTGGAATCTGCGTGGATCCACAAAATTCCACCCACCCCGCGTTCCCCAAGGTCTTCCCAAACAATTGGTACCTCACTTGTGTGGGTAGGCCTAGTGCCCGCGACAGGAAGCAGCGCAAAACGCAACGTGGACGCACCACATTTTCACAGTGAAAAATAACCCTTTTTTTGCAAAGTGCCTAGCTGTAGTTTTTTAACCCTAGCTCTGCCAGCACTTAGGGAAACCTAGCAAACCTATACATTTTTGAAAAGTAGACACCCAGGGGAATCCAGGATGGGGTGACTTGACTGGTTCTCACCAGGTTCTGTTACCCAGAATCCCTTGCAAACCTTAAAAATTGGCAAAAAAAACACTTTTTCCTCACTTTTCTGTGGTGGAAAGTTCTGGAATCTGCAAGGATCCACAAAATTCCACCCACCCCGCGTTCCCCAAGGTCTTCCAAAAAAATGGTACCTCACTTGTGTGGGTAGGCCTAGTGCCCGCGACAGGAAGCAGCGCAAAACGCAACGTGGACACACCACATTTTCACAGTGAAAAATGACCCTTTTTTTGCAAAGTGCCTAGCTGTAGTTTTTGAACCCTTGCTCTGCCGGCACTTAGGGAAACCTTGCAAACCTATACATTTTTTAAAAGTAGACACCCAGGGGAATCCAGGATGGGGTGACTTGACTGGCTCTCACCAGGTTCTGTTACCCAGAATCCCTTGCAAACCTTAAAAATTGGCAAAAAAAACACATTTTCCTCACTTTTCTGTGGTGGAAAGTTCTGGAATCTGCGTGGATCCACAAAATTCCACACACCCCGCGTTCCCCAAGGTCTTCCTAAAACAATGGTACCTCACTTGTGTGGGTAGGCCTAGTGCCCGCGACAGGAAGCAGCGCGAAACGCAACGTGGACACACCACATTTTCACAGTGAAAAATGACCCTTTTTTTGCAAAGTGCCTAGCTGTAGTTTTTGAACCCTAGCTCTGCCGGCACTTAGGGAAACCTAGCAAACCTATACATTTTTGAAAAGTAGACACCCAGGGGAATCCAGGATGGGGTGACTTGACTGGCTCTCACCAGGTTCTGTTACCCAGAATCCCTTGCAAACCTTAAAAATTGGCAAAAAAAACACATTTTCCTCACTTTTCTGTGGTGGAAAGTTCTGGAATCTGCGTGGATCCACAAAATTCCACCCACCCCGCGTTCCCCAAGGTCTTCCAAAAAAAATGGTACCTCACTTGTGTGGGTAGGCCTAGTGCCCGCGACAGGAAGCAGCGCAAAACGCAACGTGGACACACCACATTTTCACAGTGAAAAATGACCCTTTTTAGGTCGAGCCTCGAGTAGCGCGCCAGCGCTGCTAAAGGCGAAGACTTTTAGTAAGTGAGTTTGATAAGCAGTCCCAAAAACGCTCGTGCGTCGTGCTGGCCTTTTTGGGATGGGTACGCGCGGCAGACATGTGTTTCCAATTATCGTGCGCGATAATTGTAAACACATGCCGGCAAAAGGCCATGACGCACGAGCGTCTGGTCAGCTGAGCAGGCTGCCGCGCTCGCTCGCCCTCGCCCCCGCTCCTCTCTTGTTTTAGATGTAACTCTGTTCAACACTTATTTTTTCAATTTAACCCATGACTATTTCAACTGAAAAAAATGTCAATGCTTTCATGGTTAAGTTTTGCCTGCACAAATAAACCAAACGATTGCCGAATGTATTTGCTTTGCTGTGAGGAATATTGTAGGAGGAAAAAGTTGAAAATTATCAAACTTCCACGAAAAAATAAGCTGAACCCTCCATCAATAAGGAAAGTTGGTATGTGTGCACCAAGATATCACGATTAACACACACACTTGGTGCTTCCTTGTAAAAGTACGCTTTCTGTCCAAAGAAAGCCTGACCAGAGAGCGTCCCAAATCAGGGGGGCTTGCTTCTAAGATACACACAAGGGGGCCGCGGCCGCCCCTGCCTGACGTCGCGATGACGCTATCAGGCTCCTCCCGGTGCGGCAGCGGATGGTGTCGCTGCTGCTGAGCAACAAGTAACGGGAGCCGAGGCCCGGGTTATCTCAAAGCCGGAGAAGCTACAACCTCCTCGGCCACTGCAGGGCGAAGAGAGGCCCCGGCTGAACGTGCAGTCCCGGGGGACCCGTGCACGCGCTGCCTGCAGCGCCCCGAGAGGCGGCGGACGGCGGCAGAAGGTGATCTGGGGATGGAGGGGTCTGTGTTGTCCTCCGGCACGAGGAAGGCGCCGCGGCTTCCAGTCACTGGAAGATCTGCGCGTCTCCCTGTGGTCGAGTGTCTCCTTCTGTGTCGTTCTGTTGCCTGGGGATGGAGGGAAGCTTTCCGTTTGAACAGCAGGTATTAGAAGTGGGAGCAAGAAACATGCCCGAAGGCGCCTGTTTACTAACATTCCTGCCTCCTTACCCACACGCTTCTTGCTGCGCCTTGGAGTGAGGGTTTTCTGGGGAGGATGTGGTGCAGATGTGCACAGAAGTTTTCCCTCTGTGATGCAGCAGTACTTTTGCAGCGAAAGAAGCCAAGACTGATGCTCATTTCATGAAGTTTTTCTGTGCCACTCTGCTTATACGAACTGACATTTGTGTGTGTAACAAGTCGTACAGTGCAGCACAGATAATTGCTTTGTTTTACCCAGATCCTGTTTTGTTTCGGGTACAGTGAGGCGTGGATGGTCACTGGTAGTTACTGCGGTGTAGTTTATCAATCGTATGAAACTGTAGGTGTACCGTAATGGAGTACGCCGGTACAGGGAAGACAGGTACATCACGCAGTGTGAGCCCATCCATTGTGGTACAGTATAGCAACGTGACAGTAAATATTGTGGTTTGGAGTGTATTATCACTCAGTATGATCGTTATTATCCCATAGGCTTCAGTGCAGAACGGCTGCAGGCCAAGGGCGCTATGAGACATAGTTGAACAGAACGCAGTGTGAAAATATATAGCATGCTATATAGTGCGGTGTGAAAAAGCGCAGTGTCACACAGTAGTAATGAGGAAAATCCTCATTGAACAGTAAGTAGGGCCGGCATTTAGCATGGGCGAGTTGGGACAAGGCCGCCAATATTCTATGGGGCGCACGGATCTATTTGTATTACGGTAATGCCAACTGCAGCAGCATCCCTGTCACCTTTCTCCAGCCTTGTTTTGGTACCTGCGTGCTCGTTTCTGTCTGATTTGCCAGTTTAAAGTGGTTCTAATCCCTCATTATCACACAGTGGCACTATTTTTACCCCACCCCCTCCTTACCGTCTCACCCTCTGCTGACACACACCAAGAAAGCCACCATCAGCGTGAGGCAGTGATTTAAGTGCGCTGGGGAGGTCCGGGTTTGTTTGCATTCAGGGCCAGGACCTGACCAGTGAAGTCAAAAGCGCCCCCGCCTCGTTTAATTCGCTAGCATCAGTAAGGGTGCCACATTTCTCTCCGCTCAGGGCGCTAACTTAATAAAGCGCTTTGAGTGTATGTGGAATAGATCACAGGATGCTGCGAGGGCCCAATGCAGTTTGTCTGATAACCTCTTGCTTTCTGTAGACCTTGCGGTCTTACTCATTACGCAGGACTGAACTATGTAAGTAAAATTACCTGCCATCCTCATGTTCACGTGACAGTCTTAAAACGTCTTTCATTCCTGCCAACCGTGAGTCACGTGACATCCGCTCCAGGAAAGTGTGGCCCGGGTCAGAAGGGTCTAAAGGCACGGGAAGGATGAGCTGTTTATGGGGCAGGGAGACTTGTATCCACATGAGTAGGTAGAGGTCATACAGGGGATTTTTGAGGCCTTCATGGATAGCAGAGTAATTTAGAGCAGGGAAGAGGTGAGAAGGGTCAGCTCGTAGTGCAAAACAAAGCACTTTAAGGTGTCTCCTCTGACTTCCTTCTGAGAACAACGTAAGTGGTTCGATTGCCAGTCAGAAGTTAGACAACCATAGTGTTTTATTAACCGAACGTTATCCTTTTTTTTTTTTTAAGAGAATTGTGACTTTGTTAAACATGGCCTTATTTAAAATTGCAAGAATCAGTACCGACGATTTTACTTATTTGAAAAACAAATTCCATGCTTTACATCTAATATTAATGCTGTAGTGCACAGTCACACTTTTTTTGTACCATATGAGGACACTATGTGTACCCTTTGTGGCAATTCCAGTAGACCAGTTGTAACTGAATTATAAAGGTCCAGATACAAGAAGAAACAAGCATTGGCATATCCAATAGGTCTCGCCTTTGGGACCTTATAAGTGTTTTGCCATAATGTTGGTGCCCCAAGGATATTGTGATGCATAACTAAATACTTATAAGGACCGAAAAGCGAGACCTATTGGCTATGCCAATGCTTGTTTTGTAAAGTGCCTAGCTGTAGTTTTTGAACCCTAGCTCTGCCGGCACTTTGGGAAACCTAGCAAACCTATACATTTTTGAAAAGTAGACACCCAGGGGAATCCAGGATGGGGTGACTTGACTGGCTCTCACCAGGTTCTGTTACCCAGAATCCCTTGCAAACCTAAAAAATTGGCAAAAAAAAGACATTTTCCTCACTTTTCTGTGGTAGAAAGTTTTGGAATCTGCGTGGATCCACAAAATTCCACCCAACCCGCGTTCCCCAAGGTCTTCCGAAAAAAATGGTACCTCACTTGTGTGGGTAGGCCTAGTGCCCGCGACAGGAAGCAGCGCAAAACGCAACGTGGATGCACCACATTTTCACAGTGAAAAATGACCCTTTTTTTGCAAAGTGTCTAGCTGTAGTTTTTGAACCCAAGCTCTGCCGGCACTTAGGGAAACCTAGCAAACCTATACATTTTTGAAAAGTAGACACCCAGGGGAATCCAGGATGGGGTGACTTGACTGGTTCTCACCAGGTTCTGTTACCCAGAATCCCTTGCAAACCTTAAAAATTGGCAAAAAAAACACATTTTCCTCACTTTTCTGTGGTGGACAGTTCTGGAATCTGCGTGGATCCACAAAATTCCACCCACCCCGCGTTCCCCAAGATCTTCCAAAAAAAATGGTACCTCACTTGTGTGGGTAGGCCTAGTGCCCGCGACAGGAAGCAGCGCAAAACGCAACGTGGACGCACCACATTTTCACAGTGAAAAATGACCCTTTTTTTGCAGAGTGCCTAGCTGTAGTTTTTGAACCCTAGCTCTGCCGGCACCTAGGGAAACCTACCAAACCCACACTTTTCTGAAAAGTAGACACCGGGGATTCCAGGGAGGTATGGCTTGCGTGGATCCCCCAACGTTTTCTTACCCAGAATCCCTGCAAACCTGACATTTTGCTGAAAAAATCCCTTTTTCACACATTTTTGTGTGGTAAAGTTGTGGCATCACCGGGCTGACACAAATTTCCTACCACCCAGCGTTCCCCCAGGTCTCCCGATAAAAATGGTGCCTCACTCGGGTGGGAGGCCCAAGTACCCGCGACAGGCAAGGGCCCACAACATTTTGTGATAGGCAATTTTAATGGCGCCTCAATACGTTGTGGGCCCTTGCCTGTCGCGGGTACTTGGGCCTCCCACCCGAGTGAGACACCATTTTTATCGGGAGACCTGGGGGAACGCTGGGTGGTAGGAAATTTGTGTCAGCCCGGTGATGCCACAACTTTACCACACAAAATGTGTGAAAAAAGTGATTTTTTTCAGCAAAATGTCAGGTTTGCAGGGATTCTGGAAGAAAACGTTGGGGGATCCACGCAAGCCATAGCTCCCTGGAATCCCCCGGGTGTCTACTTTTCAGAAATGTGTGGGTTTGGTAGGTTTCCTAGGTGGCCGCCGAGCCCCGGGCCAAAACGTCATGGGACCCCCTTGCAAAACCAGGTCGTTTTGTGATAGGCCATTTTGAAGTCGCCTCAATACGTTGTGGGCCCTTGCCTGCCGCGGGTACTTGGGCCTCCCACCCGAGTGAGACACCATTTTTATCGGGAGACCTGGGGGAACGCTGGGTGGTAGGAAATTTGTGTCAGCCCGGTGATGCCACAACTTTACCACACAAAAATGTGTGAAAAAAGTGATTTTTTCAGCAAAATGTCAGGTTTGCAGGGGATTCTGGGTAAGAAAACGTTGGGGGATCCACGCAAGCCATACCTCCCTGGAATCCCCCGGATGTCTACTTTTCAGAAATGTGTGGGTTTGGTAGGTTTCCCTAGGTGGCCGCCGAGCCCCGGGCCAAAACGTCATGGGACCCCCTTGCAAAACCAGGTCGTTTTGTGATAGGCCATTTTGAGGTTGCCTCAATACGTTGTGGGCCCTTGCCTGTCGCGGGTACTTGGGCCTCCCACCCGAGTGAGGCACCATTTTTATCGGGAGACCTGGGGGAACGCTGGGTGGTAGGAAATTTGTGTCAGCCCAGTGATGCCACAACTTTACCACTCAAAAATGTGTGAAAAAAGGGATTTTTTCAGCAAAATGTCAGGTTTGCTGGGGATTCTGGGTAAGAAAACGTTGGGGGATCCACGCAAGCCATACCTCCCTGGAATCCCCCGGGTGTCTACTTTTCAGAAATGTGTGGGTTTGGTAGGTTTCCCTAGGTGGCCGCCGAGCCCCGGGCCAAAACGTCATGGGATCCCCCTTGCAAAACCAGGTCGTTTTGTGATAGGCCATTTTGAGGTCGCCTCAATACGTTGTGGGCCCTTGCCTGTCGCGGGTACTTGGGCCTCCCACCCGAGTGAGGCACCATTTTTATCTGGAGACCTGGGGGAACGCTGGGTGGTAGGAAATTTGTGTCAGCCCGGTGATGCCACAACTTTACCACACAAAAATGTGTGAAAAAAGGGATTTTTTCAGCAAAATGTCAGGTTTGCAGGGGATTCTGGGTAAGAAAACGTTGGGGGATCCACGCAAGCCATACCTCCCTGGAATCCCCCGGGTGTCTACTTTTCAGAAATGTGTGGGTTTGGTAGGTTTCCCTAGGTGGTCGCCGAGCCCCGGGCCAAAACTTCATGGGACCCCCCTTGCAAAACCAGGTCGTTTTGTGATAGGCCATTTTGAGGTTGCCTCAATACGTTGTGGGCCCTTGCCTGTCGCGGGTACTAGGGCCTCCCACCCGAGTGATGCACCATTTTTATCGGGAGACCTGGGGGAACGCTGGGTGGTAGGAAATTTGTGTCAGCCCGGTGATGCCACAACTTTACCACACAAAAATGTGTGCAAAAAGGGATTTTTTCAGCAAAATGTCAGGTTTGCAGGGGTTTCTGGGTAAGAAAACGTTGGGGGATCCACGCAAGCCATACCTCCCTGGAATCCCCCGGGTGTCTACTTTTCAGAAATGTGTGGGTTTGATAGGTTTCCCTAGGTGGCCGCCGAGCCCCGGGCCAAAACGTCATCGGACCCCTCTTGCAAAACCAGGTCGTTTTGTGATAGGCCATTTTGAGGTTGCCTCAATACGTTGTGGGCCCTTGCCTGTCGCGGGTACTTGGGTCTCCCACCCGAGTGAGGCACCATTTTTAACGGGAGACCTGGGGGAACGCTGGGTGGTAGGAAATTTGTGTCAGCCCGGTGATGCCACAACTTTACCACACAAAAATGTGTGAAAAAAGTGATTTTTTTCAGCAAAATGTCAGGTTTGCAGGGGATTCTGGGTAAGAAAACGTTGGGGGATCCACGCAAGCCATACCTCCCTGGAATCCCCCGGGTGTCTACTTTTCTGAAATGTGTGGGTTTGGTAGGTTTCCCTAGGTGGCCGCCGAGCCCCGGGCCAAAAATCCAGGTGACCCCCCTTGCAAAACCAGGTCGTTTTGAGATAATGTGTTGTTTATTTCTGCAGCGTGAAAAGTTTGGCACAATATTGCACGGTAAATGTGACAGACATTTTGAGGTTTGCAGGACATTGTGGGTAACATAACTTGTTGGGATCCACAAGAGAGATATCACCATGTACTCCCATGGGTGTTTCGTTTACGACAATATCTACAGTTGGTAGGTTATTCTTAGATGGAATGTACACTTTGGCAGACAGACTAAAAAGACAAAGATTACTGCACAGCCATCTATTCCTCAAGCACACACACATACTGGTTGGATTTGGCACGAGGGCAAGTGATGGTTCAGTATATACAATTTTATTAACAAGAGATTTCACAAAAATGAAATGCACTGTCAATAATTGAAAGGACAAAAAACTGAACCAGTGACTCGCAGCTCGTGAGCTGTAAAGCCACGTCAAGGCCCCAACCGCTTTACAGGCCATTCACACACCTTTCATACGTGATACACACAAGACCATTCACACCACCAGGCACGAAACAAACACATTACAACATTCACAAAAAGGGACAAGGTACAGCCTGTTTGAGAAAGACAAAAAAAGAATATTACTGCACAGCCATCTAATCCTCAAGCACACACACATACTGGTTGGATTTGGCACGAGGGTGAGTGATGGTTCAGTATATACAATTGTATTAACAAGTGATTTCACAAAAATGAAATGCACTGTTAATAATTGAAAGGACGAGAAACTGAACCATTGACTCACAGCTCGTGAGCTGTAAAGCCACGACAAGGCATCAACCTCTTTACAGGCCATTCATACACCTTTCATACGTGTGACACATACAAAACCATTCACACCACCAGCCGCGGGCCCATCACATTACAACACTCACACCAGCAGACAGCGCCATTCAAGGGCCCATCACTTTCACATGCCCACATTCCTAACACAGCAACCACACAAGCTGATGGATTGCGTGGAGTGTCGCTTGGCTAGCACAGTGTGTAGTGACCAGCAGCAAGTCACTACTCACACACCGCCAGCCGAGCGCCAGTCCACGCACACCGCCAGCCAACCGCCACTCTATGCACACCGCCAGCCAAGCGCCACTCCACGCTCACCGCCAGCCAAGCGCCACTCCACGCACACCGCCAGCCAAGCGCCACTCCACGCACACCGCCAGCCAAGCGCCATTCCATTCACACCGCCAGCCAAGCGCCACTCCACGCACACCGCCAGCCAAGCGCCACTACACGCACACCGCCAGCCAAGCGCCACTCCACGCACACCGCCAGCCAAGCGCCACTCCACGCACACCACCAGCCAAGCGCCACTCCACGCACACCGCCAGCCAAGAGCCACTCAATGCACACCGCCAGCCAAGCGCCACTCCACGCACACCGCCAGCCAAGCACCAGCCTACACACACCACCATCACATTTAGGATTTTTTATACAAAAAGAAAACACAAACAAATTGCAAATAGATACAAATCTACAAACACAAAATCAGAAACTAAATACATTGCACTAATGCCAACCTTGAAACAGAACAACAATTCTTAAACATTACAGACCAGGCAGTTCACTTTACCACTCATGGTTGCTCCCAATAATTCTTTTGCTTGTGGTACGCTCTATAACAAGCAGGCACACACAGCCCAGGGTTAGAAGGACACTCAGGGCAGTACATACGAGTCTCCTTCCGCGTACCTCTTCGCCAACAGACTCTACATCTCCTAGTGGGAAAGTCTTTTGAGGGTGTAGGAGGAATGTGATCAGGAAAGTGGCGATCTTTCAATCGAGCCACATCCTCCACCACTCCAACTCTAGGAACACTTGCCTGTTCCACAACAACAAGGCTGCCTATGACAGACTGCTGAAACTGAACAAAAGTCAACTTTGACGCAGGAGAACACTCCTTGAACACAACAAAAGCATTGAAAGTTGCTAAATTGAAGAGATGGATGGCCAACTTCTTATACCAAATGTAAGCCTTACGAATAGCAGTGTAAGGTTCCAACCTCTGATCTACTCTATCAACACCACCCATGTGCTTATTGTAGTCTAAAATGCACACAGGTTTGCGCGCTTCAGCAATCTGACCCCAAACAGTCACAGGTGAAGTACTCTCATCATGGATGGTAGTCAGCATGTACACATCCCTCCTGTCCACAAATTTCACAGCTAGTAGTTCATCACTACGCAAGGAACTGCACTGTCCCCTCTGAAGTTTTTTGCAAACAAGCTCTTTTGGATAACTTTTACGGTTAGAGCGGATTGTGCCACAAGCAAAAGTGTCCACTTTGAACAATTCCTTAAACAATTGCACAGCAGTGTAGAAGTTATCAAGGTACAAATGGTGGCCTCTGTTAAACATTCCTCTAGCAAGATCCCACACAATTTTCTCTGAAACTCCAAAAGTGGACGGACAACCAGGGGGTCAATAGTGGAATCCCTACCAGTGTACACACGCAAATTAAAAACATATCCTGTCCTACTCTCAGACAACAAATACAGCTTAATTCCATAGCGTGCCCTCTTGCTAGGAATGTACTGCCTAAAAACCAAACTGCCCTTGAACAGGACCAAAGACTCATCAATAGATATTTCTTTCCCTGGAGTATAGATCTCTGAAAATCGATCTACAAAGTGATCAAGAACAGGCCGAATCTTAAAAAGACGGTCACATTCAGGGTGATCTCGTGGCAACGCCAAACCATTATCAACAAAATGCAGCATCCGAAGCAAAAGTAAATACCGATCACGAGTCATAACTGCAGGAAATATGGCCGTTGCCATCAAGGGACTGGTAGACCAATATGAACCCATGGACGGCTTCCTTATCAAACCCATCAAAAAAGTCAAACCCAAAAACTTCTTCATCTCTTCCAGATTTGTGGGACTCCACCGGGTAGCTCTAGAATGGGGCCTAAGTCTGGCACTGTTGTCCCTCAAAAACTGTTCAGCATACAAATTAGTCTGCTCAACAATCTCACCCAAAAATACATCATCCATAAACAACTGAAAATACTGTATAGGCAAATAATGTTCACAATCCACTCTACACCCTGCATAACCACTAAAGGCAGGCAACACCGGCTGCACCATGTTTGGATCAACCCAGAGTCCAGCACTTCCAGTAGGAAGCCTAGCAGCCCCAGGCTGCAATCCAGATGCCTCTTGCACCATCGGCACAGTAGTATCCTCCTCTAAAACAGGCACTTCATCTGCACTGAGAGTACCTTCATCATCCGATGATTCCATGTGGAGAGAAAACTCACTGCCTGAATCTTCCCCTCCCTCCTCTCCCTCAGACGCACTGTCAGTCTCATAATCCTGCTCAGAGGAAGATTCAAGAAGCAAACCAACCACCTGCTGAGCAGTCATTCTACGGCTAGCCATAATGCTTACTAATAAAGGTTACTTGTCAAACAAGTCAACAACAACAAACCCTTTGTAAAAAAAAGAAATAAACAAAATGTAGCTTTATCACAAAGACCTATATACTCCAACACTATACCACTCACGTGACAGAAGCAGCTAGACTCACCACCACCTACTCTGCACAGACACAGTAAGGATCAACAATATCCCACTATAAAAGAAGAAAAGAAAAATTACACATAAGACAATGCAAAACATCGCAAAGAATTTCATGCTCTGAACACTAACAAATATGCTGCCATTATGACACCACTTACAAAAAAATTCATTCATGCATGACAATAATACTCATTTGGAGTACACACAACAAAAATATTTTTCTTACCAAATAAATGCAATTCCGCAAAACTGCAGAACAACCACTGCCGAAACCGCAAACAGGAATCAAAAGCTTTACACTAGAATAAAAAGGAGAAAAAAACATTACAATCACATATGCAAATAATGCACCAGTCCACACACAATCCACCAGCCAAGCTAAGGGGTAGGTGGGCCAAAGAGTATAAATAAAATATTCACCCCCGTAAAAGGGAGCAACCCTTGCCCTTTTGGCCACTCCCCAACACAAAAATTAAAACAACCCTGGTGTCTAGTGGCTTCTGCCCTCCTTGGGGGCAGATGGGCCTAAAAACATACTGCTATTCTGCCACCCAAAGAGGGCAGAAATGGCCACAATCATCCTCCCATAAAGGGGAGCGACCCTTGCCCAAGGGGCCGCTCCCCAACATAAAAAAAACCCTGGTGGCCTAGTGGACCTACAAAAAAACAAATCAGCCGATCTGCCCCTCAGGATGGCAGAAACGGCCACATTAATGCTCCCCAAAGGGGAGCAACCCTTGCCCAAGGGGCCACTCCCCAAAAACAAATCCCTGGTGGTCTAGTGGGCCAAATATAAAAAAAATGGCGACATCTGCCCCCCCCCATGGGGGCAGACAGCCACAAACAATGCCCCCAAGGGGGAGCAAACCTTGCCCAAGGGGGCCACTCCCCACAAAAAAATCCCTGGTGGCCTAGTGGCCATACAAAAAAAATCAGCCGATCTGCCCACCCAGGGGGCAGAAACGGCCAAATTAATGCTCCCCATAGGGAGCGACCCTTGCCCAAGGGGCCACTCCCCTCAAACAAATCCCTGGTGGTCTAGTGGGCCCAATTTTTAAAAAACATGGCGATCTGCCCTCCTGGGGGCAGACACAGCCACAAATATTGCCCCCAAAGGAGCGTGACCCTTGCCCAAGGGGTCACTCTCCACAAATAAATGCCTGGTGGACTAGTGGGAAGATACCTTTATCTTCCGCACACGATCTCTCACTACTCAACTCTACTCTCAACTCTATTCACAACTGGATGTTAGCTCACCAACTCATTCTGAATCCCGCCAAAACTGAATTCCTCCTCCTCCTCTCTACCTCTCTCTCACCTCCTCCTGTTCAATCTTGGATGGATCAGCTGAACCTACTCAACAACAAACCCATCATTGTCGACAGCGCTTAATCCCTAGGTGTCATTCTTGACAAAAGACTCAACCTAATCTCCTACATCAACTCTATTGCTAAGAACGCACGTTACCAGTTGCGCCTTCTATGGGGGATCCGTCGGCTCTTCCCGGAGAAAGACTTAAAAACCTTGGTACAATCTCTGGTTCTCTCAAGACTGGATTATTGCAATTCTCTTCTGACGGGCCTACCCAAATCCCACCTCTCCCTCTCAAATCCATCCTCCATTCAGCAGCTCGCTTCATTTCAGGGTCTAAACGAAGCGACCACGTCACTCCTATCCTGTCCTCTCTTCGATGGCTTCCGATCGAGGCAAGATCTATTTACAAAACTGCCTGCATCACACACAAAGCCTTACACACGTCCTCCCCTCGTTACCTGGCGAATAAATTGAAATTGTCCGGTGGCTCTCGCCCTTCTCGCAATGCGGAAAAGCTTCTGCTTGAGCCCCCCCGTCTTCAAAAGGGAAAGATCGATGGCGCAATCCTTCTCAGGCAATGCGGTGAGAATCTGGAACTCGCTTCCCCCATTGCTCCGTGCCACCTCCTCTACCCGGATCTTCAAAGCTGACCTCAAATCTCTTCTCTTCCAAAGACACTTTCAGAACTAATACTTTCACTCTCAGCCCCCTCTAGGAAGTTCGCTCTTCATTGTAAATTTTTACTTTTTCCTGTACATTCCACACCCTTGCGTGCTGTGTTGGATTTGTGTACCCTTCATTTTAAGTCTCCTGTTTAATTCACGCCCTCTCTACTCCCTCAAGGAAGTTCTTCCACTATAGGAAATTCTGTACTCCATGCCTATAGAAGTGCCTTCCCAGTGTGTTCTGAGTGACTGCCACTTATTGCAGTATTATACCTCTATTTGTATTTTGTATCTCATGTATCATGCACACCTGTCACTTTTTCCTCTTGTAACGAATACCTCTTTTTGTATCTTGTTTGTTTTGTTATTTGCACAATTGTCACTTTTTCCTCATGTAATGTAACGCTTGCTTTTGTATTATGCTCACTTGTAACCTTCTCCTGATGTATATAAAAAAAACTGCCCCCCCCCCAGGGGGGCAGAGCACCAAAAACATATGGCCCCCAAAAGGGGAGCGACCCTTGCCCAAGGGGCCGCTCCCCAAAACAGTATTTTCATATTATTTAAAAAAAAAAATTCCCTGGTGTCTAGTGGGCATTCCTGCTGCACGATCGCATGATCGTGCAGCAGGAATGCACAAAAGAGGCATCGGGGGAAAGGATAACCCTTTCCTATCCCTCGATGCCTCTTTTGTTTCAAACCCCCCCTCCCCGGAGCCAAAACTCACCTTATTCCCCGACGCGCTGGAAGCAAATGGCTTCCAGCGTGTCGGGGAACAAAGGGAAACCCCCAATGACGTCAGCGCGCCTTGCGCGCTGACGTCATTGAGGGGGGGGGGGAAGCGTGGGGAGGCAGGGGAAGCCCTTCCCCTGCCTTCCCCCCAAAAAAACCAACGATCGGATTCCCACGGGGGGAGCGCCAGCGCTTCCCCCGTGGGTGGGTCTTATGACGAGCTGGACTCGTCATGAGCACACGACGACTGTGTGCCATGACGAGTCCAGCTCGTCATAAGCATCGAAGGGGTTAAGAAAACTGCCCAAATTGTGGCGCCACAGCTGCTATCTATGTTTTTAGAGGCTAAAGAGACGGGACAATTACCAGAAGATCAAAGAACCGCCACTATAGTGGCGATCCCAAAAAAAGGGAAGCCCCAGAAGGAGTGTACATCATACAGGCCCATCTCGCTACTTAATGTAGAACCTAAAATACTAGCCAAGGTCCTTGCAAATAGGTTAGCAGGAGTGCTACCTTCACTGATCCACCCGGACCAATCAGGCTTTGTCCCAAAGCATAGTACATGCCTAAACGTGAGAAGATTATATGGGGTACTGCATCTTACAAAGGAGTATGGGGCAAAGGATGTGGCGGTTCTGTCCCTAGGCGCTCGGATGGCCTTTGATAGTGTTGAATGGAATTACCTTTTTACTCTATTGCCACGATTGGGCTTCGGCCCAGACTTTTGTGCCTGGGTACGTTTACTATATCAGGGTCCGAGAGCAGGGGGAAAGGGTGAATGGCTGTGTCTCACGAGCAATCGAACTGCGGAGAGGTACGAGACAGGGTTGTCCCCTATCCCCTATGATTTTTGCTTTGGCCCTGAAGCCGTTGGTGACCTGGGTTCGAGGGGACCCACTGATCAGGGGAATAGCAGTGGATGATAACTGGGAAGAAAAAATATTGTTGTATGCGGACGACATCCTGCTGTATGTAAGCAAGCCCCATACATCCATTCCGAGAATTCTACATATCTTTAATCTCTTTGGAAGTTATGCGGGGTATCAAATTAACTGGGATAAGTCCCTGATTTTCCCACTGGTCCAGGGCCCCCTGTCCCTACCGAATGGGTGCCCGGCCCCAATAGTTACGGACGGATTGAAATATTTAGGTATTGAAATAAGCGGACAGGAAAATCAATTCCTTGCGCGTAATATTGTCCCCCAGATAGATCGTTTTCAGATGGATGCGAGTCACTGGCGTACACTCCCACTCTCACTGATGGGAAGAGCAGTCCTCTTCAAAATGATGACCATCCCGAGAATCTTATATGTTTTTCAGAATACACCATATAAAATTCCTGAGTCCCATGTGCTGAGACTCGATAGTATCCTGAGGACCCTGCTGTGGGATGGTGGGGCAGCGCGAATCTCACTAACAAAACTACAACGGGGGTCTACGATGGGGGCTTAGCGGGTCCAAACCTAAGAGCCTACTACTGGGCAGCCCAATTAGCAGTGGTAAATGAGTTGGTGTTTGGGGAGAGACAAGAACCAGCGTATAGAGTAGACCACATGGCCAAGGGAAGTAGAGACTACCCAGCACTCCTTTATGGCAGGAAAGGCCAGGACCGGCTTCCGCCCCAAACGTTGGCGGTGCTGCGGGCTTGGAAGGCAGCCAACAGATGCCTAGGATGGTATGGGCGGTTTATAGCGGAAACCCCATTATGGGATAGTGACCTGTTAAGCGAAGTCAGAAAACTGAGAGCATACACGAGGTGGCATACTATAGGCATTGAGAAGCTTGGCGATATGTGGAGGTCAGGCACATTGGTCCCTTTTGAGACACTAGCAGCTGACTTTGACCTGGCACCGTCAGAAATATTCCGATATAGAGAGTTGCAACACGCCCTGAAAAGCCACCTACCAGAGAGGGAGTCGATTCCAGACTACTCTCCTCTGGAAGATAGACTACTATTGGATCCAAAGCCCGATAAGGTAGTCTCCCTGATTTATAAAAAAATTATGAATAATATGCCTGACAGTCTCGGCAAGTTACAAGAGGCATGGTTGGCCGATCTGGGAGACGTAGATGACGAAGAATGGAGCGAAGCGCTTCAGAGTCCAAGAGAATAGCGATAAGGGTTAGTCTTCGACTAGTGCAACTACAAATACTTCATAGGTCTTACTTGTCCAGAACAAGAGTGTTTAAAATGGGTTGGATAGATTTGGCGAGCTGCCCCAGGGGGTGTAGGGAGCTGTGTAAATTTTTTCATACACTATGGTCTTGTTCAGTCATACAGAACTATTGGACCAAGATAATTACAGGAATGAGAGAAGTGACGGTGTACAAGTACCGCTAGACGCTAAGTGGCTATTGCTGGGAGTGTCAGTAGAGGAAAAATGGCCAAGGCATGTGGGTACCTGGCTGAGAGTGGCGGCTGTGGTGGCAAAACGTAACATAGCTAGACTATGGGGAGCAAGCAGGCCCCCAGCCATAAAAGATTGCAAGGAGGACCTGGACTGGTGCCAGCAGGCGGAACAGATGGTTTACAGTGCCAGAGGTACTCTACGTAAATTTCAGAAAATATGGGGTCACTGGATGCAATATCGGGGGGGTACTCAATCTAGCGGGAGAAGGGGCGGGAGGAGTGCTTGAAGCTTTGGGAGGGAGGTAAAGAGTAGGTGAAGCGGGACTGTATCCTGGTTCTTGCTAAGGGTTAATTATACCAGAACTGATAAGGTACAGGAGATTTAGCCCCCTGCGAGGGGCCTCAATATGGATTGTGAGCCGTACAATTGTTATGTGACTTGAATCAAATACAAAACAAAAAGATGTTTAAAAAAAAAAAAAGTCAACCATTTCGGATGTTGTCGCTCCAGGAGATTCTCCTTCTCTTGGATTCAGGAGATTACATGACCTCTCTGGATCTTCTGGATGCGTATTTTCACATTCCTATTCATCCAAAGCACCGTCGTTTCCTCAGGTTCCAAGTGGCAGCGTGCCACTACCAGTTCAAGGTGCTGCTTTTCGGGCTAAAGTCTGCGCCCAGGGTTTTCACCAAATGATTGGCGCCAGTAGCAGCCTACCTCCGGCACTCCGGTCACCAGGTTTTCCCCTACCTGGACGATTGGTTGATCAAGGCTCCAACATGTCAAGGTGCAAGAAAGTCCACGAACGCCTGCCTTCGCCTTTTTTTCTCCCTGGGTTTCAATCTCAACTAAAAGAAGTCTTCACTCCTTCCTTCCAAGTCTCTGGTGTTTCTGGGAGTGAGGTTAGACACCGACCTCTCAATGGCTTTCCCCACACAAAAAAGTTTGTTTCTGTGAGGATTTACAAATCAATGTTGGGGCTGATGTCATGTTGCATTCTGCTGATTCTTCACTGTCAATTGCGAATGAGGCCTCTTCAGGAGCAGCTCGACGCCCAATGGATACAAGCTTGAGGCTCATTCGAGGACACTATATCAATCACGCCTCAGATGATCAGGGCGATGTCTTGGTGGACAGTAATAAGCAATCTCTCACAAGGCCTATCCTTCCTTCCACCAGAGCCTTTGATGGTTATGACAATGGACGCCTCCATGGAGGGATGAGGAGCTCACCTCCAGGAACTTCAGGTTCATGGGAAGTGGTCGGACCAGGAATCTCTATGCCACATCAACCTGTTGGCGCTGAAGGCAGTATTTCTAGGGCTACGTTCCTTCCTACCAAGGATAAAAGGTTCGTCGATCCTGGTCCGCACGGACAATACAACCACCATGTTTTACCTACAGAAACAAGGAGGGACGAGATCTCTGGCCCTCTCAAGTCTGGCGCAACAAATTTGGAATTGGTTGAGTCACCACAATATCTCCTTACAAGTCCAGTACGTTCCAGGGGTGCTCAACAAATGGGCCGATTCGCCCAGCAGGGATTCCAAACAGTGTCACAAGTGGGAATTGGATGCCGTTCAGCTGGAAAAAACAAATTCAGTGTTGGGGATCGCCAACCCTGGATCTGTTCGCTACATTACTCAACAAAAAATGTGAATCCTACGCCAGCAGATTCCCTCAGCCAGGTTCTCTAGGGAACGCCTTCCATTTCTCCTCCATTCCCACTAATACCCAAAGTCCTACAGAAGATGAAACGAGAACCTTGCCGCATCATTCTCATTGCCCCGGCGTGGGCAAGGCAATACTGGTTCACAGAGCTGTTTCGCCTATCAGAGATTTCTCCAATACGTCTTCATCCTTCGGAACGTCTACTTTCAATGGACCAAGGCCAAGTGATTTCTCCACAGATCCAATCTCTTCACTTGTCGGCCTGGCTCCTCACCACAATGAGTTTGGTGCCTTAAATATTTCTGAGGAGTGCTGTTCCATTCTTAACAAGGCCCGTGCTCCCTCCACGGTCAAGTGTTATTCAGCCAAATGGAAAAGATTCTGATTCTGGTATTGCCATATCTCTTGTCGCTAGCAAAAGCTGGCCTTTCTCATTCTTCGGTAAAAGTAAATTTGGCCGCAATTTCAAGGTATAGGAGACGTTCGAGCCAGTTGTCCTTATGGTCCTGCAGATTAGTAAAGAAATTTCTGAAAGGTCTTTTCAGAGCCTACCCGCCGGTTCGGCCTGCTCCGGTGCTCTGGCAATTGAACATTGTGTTGTCTCATCTCATGAAAGCGCCATTCGAGCCAATTCACAAGTGTGACATAAAATTTCTCTCTTGGAAGGTGGCTTTTCTCTTAGCAATCATGTCTGCTAGACGCATTAGTGAAATTCAAGCTTTCACAGTAACAGAACCTTACCTTCAATTCCAGCAGGATAGAGTGGTGCTACGCACTAATCCCTCGTTCATACCCAAGGTGCCTACTGCGTTCCATCTGAATGAACCTGTAGTCCTGCCTTCATTCTTTCCTACTCCGTCTCCACCAGCAGAGAGAGCTCTGCATTCCTTGGACATCAAACGATGTTTAAAGTTTTACCTTCAAAGAACTAAGTCTTTTCGCAAATCTACTTAACTGCTCATCGCCTTCTCTGCCCCTAGGAAGGGTCAGGCTTTGTCTAGAGCGTCAATTGCTCGTTGGGTTTCTTCTACTATAACCTACTGCCACGAAAGGGCGGGTCGCCCGCTTGCTTCTAAAGTGGCTGCCCATTCCACTAGAAAGATGGTAATGTCCTCGGCCCTGTTTGCCGGTGTGTCCCTACCAGTCTTCTGCAGGGCGGCGACTTGGACAAGTGTCCATACCTTCACAAGACACTACTGCCTGGATACTTTGCGAAAGACGGATGCTGCGGTTGGCCAAGCGGCGCTTCGTTGTCTGTTCGCTTAAGGTAGGCCTCAGTTACTGAGGTTTATTAAGAATTTTTTATTATCATTATTATTGTTATTATTATTATTATCAATATTTTCTCTGGCAAATCTTATTTATGTATATGTTTTATACCCGCAAAGGTTAAGTTGCTTGGTTCAGTTTAGGTGATGACACTATGTCGCATGGTGGGATGGTTAACCTGTTTTTCCCACCTCCAATTGTTATTATGTACTGCTTACTAGTCTGATTCAAGCATGTGAATCTATAAAAGATACAACACTGGAGAAAAAAAAAGTTACTTACCTGTACACTGTGGTTCTCCAGTATTGATATCTTTTATAGATTCACATGTGGCCCTCCATCCTCCCCTTACAGGTGCACCCTTCCATACATACGTAACTTGTTTTTTGTGGGCAAAGTAAGTAAGGGTACAAAAATAAATTAACAGTTCACTCCACCAGTATGTACATTAGGATCGCAGGCCACCAAACAAGATATTGAAGGTAAAAGAATTTCTGTTCTTACTGTGTAATCCTTTATGCCAGCTTGGCACAAGCAGCGTCGAGTTTGCCAAGAAGACCCGGTAGCCTCCTCTTGCTGCGTACAGGGCTGGCTCCAGGGCGGTGCGACCTGTGCAGCCACACCTGGTATTGACCTCCAGGTTGGGTTGGGAGGGAGGGGGGATTTGGGGGCCTGGTGAGAAATAACAGGGATTTGAAAAGAACCACCCAGTGCAAAGTTTCTTGTGTGTCCAGGGGTTTTCAGGCAACAATAAAAATGTAAAGCTAACTTTGATGATTAATGTTCCTGCTGGAAAGAGATCAGAGTTTTATCTAGTGGCTGTTTCCACTCATGCTAAAGTAGCGCAGAGGATTAGATGCCTGTGGCAAAGAACATGTCCTAACACAAATCACCAAACTGTATTTTATGTGGATCGCTCAGTAGGTACTACTTTTGTCACAGATCCTTTTGTTACTTGCATTTCAATAGTTACAACCCTAATAGAGCAAAGTGACATATGAACAGTCATTAAAGAGTTTTTTGCAAGCTGCATGGTATAGGTTAGAACGTTATATTTTTCCCCATTCTTTCGTTATTCTAATTGTGCTAAAAACAGTTCATTTGGGTAAAAATATTTTATTAATAGTAACGCTGACCACTGCAGTATATTTTAAATTCTGAGTTTGTGCTTCTTCAGATCAAACACTTAAAATATACTGCCTACCAGTATCGTGACATGTGACCCCTATACCTAGTAATACTTGTAATACTCACTATCGTACATAACATTTCCTCTATACTGATTTACACATGTATGAATTATTTATTGGCTCTGTTTAATGTGTGTGATGTAAAGTGCTCTGATACCCTACACAGGTATGAGTAGCGCTATAAACAAATAGAAAGCATATGAGAGGGCCAATGGAAAGATGAGGGGCATTGGCAGAGCATGGTTGTGAGGGAACTCATGGAAAAGGAGGTCTTTTTCGGTGTGGTTGTGGCATCAAAGATTGTCGCACTAGGCGCAAGCAGCGCTAAAGTCGGCCCTGATGGCGGAGTAATTCTTTGAACCCCTCCAGATGCGTTAGTGTGACGAAAAAGGTTTGTGAGGAGCCAGAAGCTTCCTGGGCATCCTCATGTACATAGAAAGTACGCTGCTCCGCTCAAGACCCACAGATGTTCAGGCTTTGGACAACAGCTATGATCCCAAATTAAGTGCCCCAAGAAGTAAAAGTTGGTGTTGAGGAAGGTAGCCCTCCCACCCTTGTGGAGGTGCAAATGTAAAGTGTCCCTTCTGAGAAATTAGCTGGATTGGGCTAGGCAGTGTGCTTGGCTTGGATCGGTCTGAGCAGACATGTATGGTATCGGCAATGCACACGTTTCAGACGAGGAGCAGAAAAACAGTTTTATAATGAAAACCTTTTTAAGTGGATGGTGGAGGGGGCATAAATACACCTGCGGAAGTATAAATGTCTCCAGAACTGTGGCTGTGACCTAAGGAAAGGAGGGTTGGTGAGGGATTATAGAGCCCACAAGGGGAAAACGAGTGAACAGATCCCCCTGATGAAGCGAGGGAAAAGTGGGCTTTAAGGGACACAAAATACAGAACGAGTTGAAGTGAGACCTGAAGAGGCAGTTTTGTGAGGTGAGCACTTGTGATGGGAGGGGATTCCTTAGGAACTACAAGATCGGTCAGAGTTGGGACTTACAACTGGGGTAACGAGGAACATGTACTATCGGAGACACAAGAGGAGTGAGGATGAGCAAAGGAGAGAGATCCCTTCTGAGGGATCTGCACACTCTCTCCCCTAAAAAGGCTTAGATACTATCTGTAGAATTGATCACAATTCCATAGATTATCTCGGTCTGTAGGAACAGAAGCGATTTTCCTTCGGTGGGGAGTGTGGGGCATTTGGGCACCTCGCAATACACATGATCTCCTTGCAGGGCTTTCACAGTTTCCTACATCCGAGTTCTTGTTGTGACTTTCTCGTGTTGCTTCTCTAAGTCGAAGAGATAAGTCGACAAAGCCTCACAAACACCTGACTCCAAACAACCAGTCAGCAAGCGTAGCCTCAAGGACAAATCATTACGCCACAGTGAGACCTTAGAGTTCAGAACGAGGCTTGACACTCGCAGAAACGGATCAAAAGAGCTGACATAGAAGAGTTCTTCCACCACCTCTACTTATTGAGAAGTGTAAAATTCGGAGTCCTTATTCGAACCACTCCAATCCCTCAGTGATCCAACCAGACATAGTCTCTCAAATCAGGAGTGGGTAAATATTGCCTACTACGGATTGTAAACTCTTCAATTTGAAGAATCCATACACACCTGAAGTACGAGTTTTCTTTGGATAAATGTGATGGGAGGGGTAAAGTGACGGTAAAATAAGTAGTTCAAGATTGCGTGCACCCTTAGAACCCGTAGAGAATCTTGTCCCACCGCAAACGAGTGTCCTTGAATAACCACCCCTCCCCCAAGTGAATCCCTCCCACCTGGAATCCTACCCCCTTACCCAATATCACTAATTCAGACATGAGTTGTGTGCCCGACAACACGCTCTGCAGGAAACAAACAAACTCTCAGAGGGTTGCAGTGTGTGAAGCTAGGACCTGCGTACACATAAACATGCATAGAGGGGGCCGTGGGTGAAACTAGGATGAAGCCCTGCACACATAAACATGCATAGAGGGGGCTGCAAGTGAATCTAGGACGGAGCCCTGCGTACACATACACATACACATACATACAAGGAGCCGCAGATAAAGCTAGGACGGAGCCCTGCGTACACATACATATGCTCCGTCCTAGCTTCACCCACGGTCCCCTCTATGCATGTTTGTGTGCAGGGCTCCGTCCTAGCTTCACCCACAGCCCCCTCTATGCATGTTTATGTGTGCAGTGCTCCTTCCTAGCTTCACCCACGGGCCCCTGTGTGCAGGAAATAAAAGAGGTAGTCCCCCAAAATACATATCAACACCTACAGTGTAAGGAAACTGTAGTTGGCCAGTACTCCTGAACGCAAAACGGAAGTGATGTATCGGGAGCGCCAACCAATGAGGAGCCAGCAAAGAAGCGCGACACAGGAGTGAACCAATGGCAAGCAGCAGGTGGGATTACGCTCCGTATAGTGATTACAGCAGGTCTTGCAGACAGTGCATGCGCACTGCCTAGGCTTGACGTAAAAAGAATATATATATATATTTATTTATTTTTAAAGCAAGATATGCCGCACTCAGGATTCACAAATCTTATATTTATTTTAAACCATTAGTGCGGCATATCTTTCTTTCAAAATTAATTTAGGCCACGGATTCGGCCTCATGCACACACCCGATGTTGACCGCCCTGGCTGTGGATCCAATTGTGAAAATATATATATATATATATATTCAAACCCATCCTGGCTTTTACCAGCCAGGATGAACCCGATGATGAAGCATGTCACTACTAGAGTGAGTGAGGGTTGTATATAAAAAGAAAAGCTTTTTCCTCCCTTAAATGTCAAGACACCCAACAACGTTATTTCGGTTCTGTGGGTTTCTTTTGCATTGGCAGACAAGTACTTTATTGCTTTAAAGCATTCATTTGTACCTCATATAGAACAGGAGTTGGGGGGGGGAGGGGCAGTTGGCCATTGTGTCTGCAAGAACAGATGTGCTGCACTGAGACTACTCTGGGGCGTACCCTTATCGGACCACACATCAGCACCATATCGGGGCATCGGTGCTCATCTGGATGATGAGGCACCTCTATATAAGCAACTTAAGAGAGGTGGACCTTCTCGCTGTTCTCATCCCACCCTGCAAAGTTAGCAGTGCTTGCAATTTGGACATGGCGGTGTGGCATGCCAAGATGGTGCTCATGTGTGAACAAAGCGATCCAGTGCTGGGCCAACCTCTTGCCATTTTCTATCCAACGGATCTTTTGTTTGTCGACTGAGAGGCGATGGGAGTTAGCACTTAGTCAACCACATCTAATAAACAGGGTAACCCATTTGGTTACACAATAAGGAGCAGGAATCAGTAAATAAAGTCATAAAGTTTTATTACAAGTTAGCAGGTAGGTTAATGTAAATTAATCTCAATACCATTCTGTAAAGATACAGAATAACAACTGGATAGCCAAACCGCCTAAAGAAGTGTAGGCACATCAGTATGAGACAAACAAGAAGTTCTGTCACAGCAAAACAGAAAATTAACAGTAGAATCTAGTGCTCGGAGAAGAGTCTCCGATCCTCTTTTTCAAACTTGAGTAATATCTAAAGTCACCTAATTTAAAGCCTAAAATTATCCAAAGTGATTTAATCTAAAGGGGTCTCAAAAAGCTGGGGAAATGCAGAAAAAGAGAAAAATTGGGGAAGTGTGGGAAGGTATCAGCATTTCAGAAGCTCGGTCAAGAGTCTTCTAGGAGTAGGGAAATAAATGTTAGCCTAAGTCACACTCAGCAAAGAATCAAAGGGGTAAGCATAGAGGTCTGTACCTCCCAAAGTGGCCAACCTGAACCTGTGAGAACACCAGTTAATACCACACGTATCTTCTGGGTAACACCCCTTGTTCATACCATCTGGGGCTTCACTGTTCTTTCCATTCTCACGTTGCGAGCTGCAACATTAGCAGATTCTCCCAGACCAGTCCTGTGAATAACATCGTCCTTGGACACCTGCAACTCCTCAATACATGACTGAATAGAGACTGCCAATTAACGCTCTGGTTTTCCATGTTCTTTGTCAAGGTCCTATTCTCAGGCTCGCTATCAATCATTAATACAGTGTTACACCTATTCTCAAACTAACAAACCATGTGAACATACCTGCAAGGAAAACAAGCATTGGCATAGCCAATAGGTCTCGCCTTTGGGACCTTATAAGTATTTAGTTATGCAGCATAATATCCTGGGTGCAACAACATCAACTGTTGCATGGCTAAACACTTATACGGTCCCAAAGGCGAGACCTATTGGCTAATGCTGAGGTGATGCTGAATGATACTTAGGTCTTGCTGAGTGATGATGATGTGGTGGTGTACTAGTGCAAAGGCGATGCTGAGTGATACTGATGTGGTGTGGAGTGATGTTGTGGTTGTGCTGAGTGATTTTGTGGTTGTGCTGAGTGATGTTGTGGTTGTGCTGAGTGATGTTGTGGTTGTGCTGAGTGATGCTGTGGTGGCGCTGAGTGATGCTGTGGTGGCGCTGAGTGATGCTGTGGTGGCGCTGAGTGATGCTGTGGTGGCGCTGAGTGATGCTGTGGTGGCGCTGAGTGATGCTGCTGTTGCGCTGAGTGATGCTGTGGTGGTGCAGAGTGATGCTGTGGTGGTGCTGAGTGATGCTGCCGTGACACAGTGTCTTTGCTAGTTACAGTGGGTAGAAGAGGGGTAGAGGGGTAGAAGAGGGGTAGAGTAGAGGTAGAGGGGTAGAAGAGAGGTAGAGGGGTAGAAGAGAGGTAGTGTAGAGGAAGAGGGGTAGAAGAGGGGTAGTAGAGGGGTAGACGAGGGGTAGTAGAGGGGTAGAAGAGGGGTAGAAGGGTAGAAGAGGGGTGGTAGAGGGGTAGAAGAGGGGTAGAAGGGGGTAGAAGATGGGTAGAGGAGTAGAAGGGTAGTAGAGGGGTAGAATCGGGGTAGAGGGGTCGAGGTGTAGAAAAGGGGTAGAGGGGTAGAAGAGTAGAGGGGTAGAGGGGTAGAAGAGGGGTAGTAGAAGGGTAGAAGAGGGGTAGAGGGTTAGAAGAGGGGTAGAGGGTTAGAAGAGGGGTAGAGGGGTAGAAGAGAGGTAGAGGGGTAGTAGAGGGGTAGTAGGGTAGAGGGGTAGAGGTGTAGAGGGGTAGTAGAGTGGTAGAAAAGGGGTAGAGGAGTAGAGGGGTAGAAGAGGGGTAGTAGAGGGGTGGTAGAGGGGTAGTAGAGGGGTTGAGGGGTAGAAGAGGGGTAGAGGGGTAGAAGAGGGGTAGAAGAGAGGTAGAGGGGTGGTAGAGGGGTAGAAGATGGGTAGAAGGGGGTAGAAGATGGGTAGAGGAGTAGAAGGGTAGAAGGGTAGAAGAGGGGTAGTAGAGGGGTAGAAGAGGGGTAGAGGGGTAGAAGAGGGATAGAAGAGGGGTATAAGAGGGGTAAAGGGGTAGAAGAGGGGTAGAAGGGGGGTAGAAGATGGGTAGAGGAGTAGAAGGGTAGTAGAGGGGTAGAAGAGGGGTAGAGGTGTAGAAAAGGGGTAGAGGGGTAGTAGAGGGGTAGAAGAGGGGTAGAGGGGTAGAAGGGTAGAAGAGGGGTAGAAGAGGGGTAGAGGGGTAGTAGAAGGGTAGAGGGGTAGTAGAGAGGTAGAGGGGTGGTAGAGGGGTAGAGGGGTAGTAGAGGGGTAGAAGAGGGGTAGAAGGGTAGAAGAGGGGTAGAGGGGTAGAAGAGGGTTCGAGGGGTAGAAGAGGGGAAGGGGATAGAAGAGAGGTAGAGGGGTAGTAGAGTGGTAGTAGAGGGGTAGAGAGGTAGAAGAGTAGAGGGGTAGAGAGGTAGAAGAGGGATAGAGGGGTAGAGAGGTAGTAGAAGGGTAGAAGAGGGGTAGAGGGGTAGAAGAGGGGTAGTAGAGGGGTAGAAGAGGGGTAGAGGGGTAGAAGAGGGGTAGAGGGGTAGAATAGGGGTAGAGGGGTAGAAGAGGGGTAGTAGAGGGGTAGAAGAGGGGTAGAAGAGGGGTAGTAGAGGGGTAGTAGAGGGGTAGAAGAGGGGTAGAAGAGGGGTAGAGGTGTAGAAGAGAGGTTGCGTAGAGGTAGAGGGGTAGAAGAGAGGTAGAGGGGTAGAAGAGGGGGAGAGTAGAGGTAGAGGGGTAGGAGAGAGGTAGGGATATATAGGCAAATGAAAAGGAAGCTATCGACTTCCGGAATGTGAAAGAAAGCTCTCGTATCTTGAAAGCTGATTACAAGCATCTCCTGAGAATGCGGCGAAACTTTCAAACCACAGAAACAATGTCGTCGTTTGAAAGTTTCGCCGCGTTTGTCAGGAGATGCTTGTAAACACGAATAACCTGATTCATTTAATTTAACAGTTGGCTCCGCCCAGGATTGCTCAGTAACGCAAATGAAAAGGAAGCTATCGACTTCAGGAATGTGAAAGAAAGCTCTCGTATCTTGAAAGCTGATGACCCATGACGAGAGAGAAAAGCCAGATGGCGGCTGTGCGCGTGCACGCGCGCGTAACAGCAAGCCTTAGGCCACAAGCAAAAGCTTGTGGTCGCATTTCTAAAGCCCCCACTAACTAAATGTCTCGCCAGACCAGCGCATGCGCTGGCTTAGGCGAGACCTAAAAATACGCAAGCAGAATGGAAAAGCAGTATTTTATACATAAAGAAATACAGGCCTATTGAGGTCAATTCAAACGTATAATTCTATGGTGCACATTAATACGTGTTGATTGTGTCCATACTACTACAAATAAGTGAAACCTGTCAGTACATAAATTAAGCATGAGATGCACATTGCACTTTTAAATAGATTTAATATAACTTTAAATGCATGAATATAAATGTGACTAAGAACTAATTTATAAACTCAAGTATGAAACATTAGTGTACACTTTACATAAATTTTATCCAGTCTCTAACGACTACATTTCATTTTGATAAGGTTAAGGCACGCAGTGTACATAAATTTCGACTTCTACAGTGAATACACTTCAATAATGGATTTAAGTGCAACACTTTACTTTAATAACGTTAGGACACACAAAGTATGTAGTGTTAAATGCACATATATATTACATATTTATGACGTGTAAGGGCAGAGCCAAAATTACCCTACTCCATAAGGGAGCATCCTGGGGACCTCCCTGAGCAGGTTACATCTTGCTCTGACCTAGACGAAAAACTCCTGCATTGGGGCTTAAAGAGTGCCCGGAAGACCAGCGCTGGCCTCAAGAGGCGAGTTACCTGGTGGGGGTGGACAGCAGTGTCCTGGGACAAAGGTGAGTTGTCGCTTTCTCCCTGTAGTGGACAACACCCCCACCTCCACCCCCCCTCCCACACACACACATCAGTTACTAATTTGATCACAGGAGTTTCTCATTTAGAATGTGGCCCTGGACAGATGCAGCACCTGAACCCACCAGTGTTGGGATAATTAGATGAGAGCATGTACTCTCTCTGGACTTGTGGACCCTGAAGGACAAGAGCCTGGTCACAGTCAATATTACTGAGACAGCATTAGAGTGTAGTGGACCTCATGTTCAAAGTTACTGTACTGTACTTTTATGTTGGATGTCGTGATGTGCCTTTGAGGTCCCCGGATATCCTGGGGAAGGTGATGGACTTGGCTGTACGGCGCCATGAGGCTCTTTTGCCTTTGGGAGTCACCTCACACTGTTCGATCAGGTTTCCGATGTTTGGTCTTTTTGTTTATTATGCTGTTTGTTCAAAATGTTTTATTTTAGTTTTTTTTTTAAATTCTTTTTATTAAATACAAACAGCAAACATCACAGATTCACAAGTAATACATTAGCTATTGTTCTCATCTCATCTAAATGACACAGTTGCTTCATTGACCGTAAATTGTGTCCACAATATAGTGGCAAATTCTACCCTTACATCTCCATCTCCTCCAGGGAGGTTCGATCCGGCAGTTTCGGCGGAGTACATATCTCCCCTCTGAAAACATTCCATTTATTCCATAATTGCATCCACTTTTTCGGGCGCCCCCTAGACACATACACTGTTTTCTCGCGGAACATTCACCAATCCATATCCTCCATCCACTCCCTCTTTGTTGGCACCTCTTGCGCCCCCCATTTTCTTGCAATATTTCTCTTGGCCACTGCTCCTCCCAGGGCTACCCATAACCTCTCTTTAGTCCCTAGGTCTGTTGGCTCCCACACATTCAATAAACACAACTTAGGGTTTGGGTTCAAGCGCATTCCCAGTACGTCCCGCATGCACTTGAAGACAGCTTCCCAGTACTTAGCTATGAACGGACAGTCCCATAGTATGTGCAGGAACGTGCCTTCTTGACCACAGTCTCGCCTACAGCTAGCATCATCCCTCTAGCCCATTTTGACCAACGTGGGCCCTGTATAATATATTCTATGCAGCACTTTCAATTGTACTAGTTTCAACTTTGATGATATCGCCACCTCCTTGGGTGATGCTAGTGCCTCTCGCCACTCTTCCTCATCTAAGTCCATAAGATCCCGTTCCCACCTCTCACGAAGCTGAGAGAGTGGATCAGGGGAGTTGTTGATCAATTTGGAATAGGTAAGTGAAATTGCCTTGCGTGGCATGTACCCATCAAGTAAGCGATCCTCCAGGGGTGAAGCCTCTGGTATTGACACATCTCGAGGCACCGTCGTTAGTAATGCATGCCGTATTTGTAATATCTAAATCTTTCATTCTCTGCCAGTTCATATTCCCGCTGTAATGTTTTGAAAGTCACCACATCCCCTTTTCTCCAGAGATCTCCTACCCGCGATATCCCAGTAATGTCCCATTTATCAAAACCCTTCGATCTCCAGAGGGATCCCAGCTGCTCCGAATCCCACAATGGGGTGGCCTGGGCTATGGTTCTCTTCCAGGGGATCCTCATCAATAGTCATAAGCACTGAATATTCCCGCCCATGTGCGGGGACCCCGGAAATAATATATACAGCTCTATATATATATATATACATATATCATTTTTTCTCATATCAATGCAGCCCCTATCTAGGAGGCTAAACAATGTAATAACCAATAAAACACTGTTTTTGCAAACACATAATATATGCATAAAAACACAGGAGAGCAAGTACCACTTGAACTCTGTTTTTAATGAGTAAAACTCATAAAGGAAAAACTGCAAAATAGCAGACATTGTTAGCCTACAGGCTGCATTGTAAACCAATAGCATAGAAAATGAAAGCATTTTCACACAAAAACTGGCACCGTGCCATTAAGGCAGCCATGACCCCTAGCTTCCCATCATGCCTCAGGGGTGACAGTTAGGTCAATTGTTCTTTCCGGCTCCTTCAGTCAGGACCCTGGATTCACAGCTCTTCCTTTTTTTGACTTTCTGTCAAAAAATATTTGATATTTTAGAAGATTTTGACTTTCACTTGACGTTTTTTAGCCTTAGAGTGAAACCTTTTTTGTGTTTCAGAAAAGGTTTATTTCTGTCAGAAATGCCTTGCTTGTTTGACCCTTGCCCTGCCTGTGGCAAGAAGAAGGCTAGATCAGACACACACCCTATGTGTATCCTCTGCCTCCCTGATTCTCACTCTTCTGCCACTTGTCATCATTGCAAGAAGTTGTCGAGAAGGACCATCAAAGACAGGGAGAGGATTCGACTTTATGGCCTCTCTGAAAGAGGTAGGTCTCCAGTGAGTCAGCAGAAGAGGAGGACTCGGTCGACGTCGAGAGGCAAGGTCCCGACCTGTTCTCCATCGGCGTCGGGATCGACGTCAAAGCTGCCGGCGACGAAGAAATCGTCGACGAAGACTACGGTGGTGCCGACGCATCATTCTTCCAAGAAATCGACGACGCTCTCAACGTCGACGAAGGTAAAAGGCCCTCCGTTGTCATCAACCAGGCGACGATCAACGTCGAGGAGCAAGTCTCCGCCGACGCTGGGCAAGCGTTCGACGTCGAGGCACATCACTCCGTCGTCGCCACATCAACGGCGATCGACGTCGAGGCAAAGGTCTCCGTCGAGGTCAGTTCAAAGATCTTCGACGTCGAGGCAGAAGTCACCGTCGAAGTCAGTCCAAAGATCTTTGACATCGAGACGGCAGTCTCCATCGACGGCACCACTTCATCGATCGACGTCGAGACACCGGTCTCCAGACCAGAGACGGCTGGCGTCGAAACACGGTACTCCGTCGGCGTCAAGTAGACGTTCGACGTCGAGAGGCCGGTCGACTGCAGGATTGAGTCCTCTGTCCAAGAAGAGAAAGCCGACGTCGAGGCAGGCTTCACCGTCGCCAAGACGACGGTCGACGTCGAGAAGCCAATCTGTTGAGAGAAGTTCCAGATCAACGTCGAGGCACCAGTCCAAAGAGGCCTCACGTCCAGTAAGCCTGTCCACGTCACCGTCACCGACGTCGAGAACAGGTTCTCCTAGCTCTCACAGGGGTTCAGCGTCAAGATCTCCGGATGTCGTGATCTCGACGTCCAGCAGTCCAGTGTCCAGGCATCAAGATTCGCCGACCAGGCCTGCGCAAGAAAGAGAGAACACTCCGCCTCCTCCACATGCTCCTGAGGGGCGAGAAGGGCAAAGATCGCCTTCCATCCATCTTTCACCAAGATGGGACAGACCCTTGCATCACTGGGCCACTGCTCCACCCGCAAGGGCACAGCAGTACTCGAGCCCCCTTCACAGGTCCCCGTTGGCTCGTCTGGTACAGGCTGTGGATAGAGATCGTACTCCATCAAGAGCCAGGGATCGCAGTCGCACTCCTGCGCACTCGCACAGAAGAAAATCTAGATCCCGAAGCAGGAGGAAAAGGCACAGATCTCCAACACCTTCCTCCTCTTCCACTGACACGTCACACAGAGACTATTCACCTACTCTGACTGACAGCCCGCCGTCGAGGGTCTCTCCGGTGGATGATATTAGCACCTTTCAGGACGTGCTGCACAGGGGTGCGGCGAAACAAAACATCCCGATGCCGACTCGTCAGAGTTCGTCCTCTGTTATCTTTGAGACTTTGCATCAAAGGGCAGCATCTAGACCCCTGCTACCATTGGTACCGGGTTTAATAGAACCAGTTATGGACATTTTCCTCACGCCGGCGACACTCAAGACCGCACCGGCTAGGATTTTGAAGAAATACTGTGCACCAGCAGAAGACCCACTTTTCCTCAAATCTGATCCTCCACCGGATTCTGTGATAATCGCTGCAGCTAAAAAGACCCATGCTATTGTTTCCTCCTCTACTGTTCCACCAGATAAGGAGAGTAAGACACAGGATTCGTGGGGAAGGAAGGTATGTGGCACATCAGCTTCTATGATGAAGGTGTCGAGTGCTTCGGCTCTCTTGGGCCAGTATGACAGGTCTCTGTGGGACTCCCTGCAAAGATTCACGGAAAAGTTACCACAAGAAGATCGCAAGGATTTTGATGAGATCTTACATGAAGGCAGCTTGGTGACTAACCAAGTTATCAGCGCTGCAGCTGATGGAGATACTCTTTCGGCTCATGCCTATGCGCATGGAATATGCGCTAGAAGAACCTCCTGGCTCCGACTCATGGCGCTCAAACCAGAGGCACAGTCTAGGATCCTCAATCTTCCCTTCTCCGGATCATCTTTGTTCGGGGCACACACGGATGAAGAAATGTCCCAGATGAAGACGGAGCTAGACACACTAAAAGCCGTGGGTCTAGAGAAGAAGAAAGAGTTCCGCAAACGATTCAGGCCTTACAACCGGCGATCCTCCCTACAGAGGGTTCAAACCCCTCATTGGCAGAAAAACCAGGATCAGCAGGGACAGCAAAGGTCACAATACCAAGGCCGGCGTTCCTCCAGAGGAAGAGGGAACCAGCGTCAGTCTAACACCTCCGCTAAGACGCAGACCAAGCAATGAGTGTCCACTTCCCCCGTCGCCGTTCACCACTCCAGTGGGGGGAAGTATTGCAAATCATCTCGAAGAGTGGCGAGCTATCACAAAGGACCAGTGGGTGTTAGCTACGCTACAGAATGGGTACTCTCTACTTTTTCGACACCAACCCCCCTCAATCCCTCCGGTTCAATCATCGTACCATCAGATAAAGATATTGCAGAGCGAAGTTACCACCCTTCTGCGAAAGTCAGCCATCGAGAAAGTGCCAATGTCTCAGCGAGGACGAGGGGTCTACTCAAGATACTTCTTGGTAAAGAAGAAGGGTCGAAAAGCAGAGTACAGACCCATTCTGGATCTGCGAACACTCAACAAGTCAATCAAAAAAGAGAAGTTTCGCATGCTGGCTCTCCATCAAATATATCCACATCTCAGGCAGGGAGATTGGATGTGTTCGCTGGATCTGCAAGATGCCTACTTTCACGTTCCGGTCAGTCAACATCACAGACAATATCTCAGATTCCTAGTGGGATCTTCACACTACCAGTTCAAAGTGCTACCCTTCGGGTTGAAGTCGGCTCCCCGAGTGTTCACGAAGTGCATGGCAGTGGCGGCAGCAGCACTACGCCGCAGAGGCATCTTCGTGTACCCGTACCTGGACGACTGGCTGTTGAAAGGTCCCTCCCCCCACAGCATGAGGAATCATTTCCTACATTGCCTGGAGCTTTGTCACCAGCTAGGTCTTCATGTGAACTTCGACAAGTCAACTCCACAACCCACACAGAGAATCCATTATCTAGGAGCACTAGTAGACTCCGAGGTAGGAAAAGTGTTTCCTTCGGAGGAGAGACAATGCCTTCAGTTCGTCAGATTGCCTCCCTGTTAGGGTCGATGGCATCCTGCATTTTCCTGGTCCCCAATGCCAGACTACGAATGCGTCCTCTACAGCAGGATCTGGAGGACAAGTGGGATCAGCAAACAGATTGTTGGGAAGACAGAATAAGTCTCTCAAATGCAGCAAAAGCATCCATACCATGGTGGATGAAAAAGGAAAATATGCAAGTAGGGATACCTTTTCATCAGGCACCTCCCTCTCAAACACTGATCACGGACGCCTCCCTCCTGGGCCGGGGAGCCCACATGGGTGCTCTTCAGACACAAGGACAATGGTCAGTGAAAGAGCGCTCATATCACATAAACATGTTGGAGCTGAGAGCAGTTCACCTAGCCCTCAAGGCTTTCCTTCCTTCGATTCAGGCAAGCTCTATTTTAGTACAGACGGACAATACCACCACCATGTACTACCTGAACAAACAGGGGGGAACTCGCTCTCGCACCTTGTCTCTGGAAGCTCAAGCTCTCTGGCATTGGCTCCTGGCACGGAACCTATCGATCACAGCGGTACACCTGCCAGAAGAACAGAACGCAAAGGCAGATGCTCTCAGTCAACACTTCGAAGACAGACAAGACTGGGTGCTCAACGACGAAGTCGTCGAGGACATCTTCCAGGCTTGGGGTCGGCCCAGCATCGATCTCTTCGCGGACGACGAAAATACAAAATGCCAAGACTTCGCCTCGAGGTTCCATCGGCCAGGGTCGAAGGGGAATGCCCTTTTGATAGACTGGTCAGGGGCATTTGTGTACGCCTTTCCACCCCTTCCGCTCATCCCGAAGGTGGTGACCAAACTCTCTCACTCGCACACGAGGATGATCCTGATTGCCCCGGACTGGCCGAGACAATGGTGGTACCCGGACCTTCTGCACCTGTCAGAATGACCACACAGGAGACTGCTGTGCAGACCGGACCTGCTGTCCAATATGAACGGGAGGATTTATCACCCCAACCTTCCCTCACTGAACTTGGCAGCATGGCTCCTGAGGTCCTCCAGTATGGACATTTAGGGCTGCCACGAGACTGCATGTCCATCTTAAAAGAGGCAAGGAGGCCATCCACTAGGCATTCCTATGTGTGCAAGTGGAAACGTTTTTATATGTGGTGCGTTCAAAACAATTGTAACCCAACGAGGGGACAGGAGGAAGTAATTTTGCCGTACCTGCTTTACCTGGCTAAAGCGGGCTTGAAGTTTCCCTCCATTAAGGTCCACTTAGCTGCTATCACTGCATACAGGCGCTCTCCTTCTCAACCTTCTTTCTTTCAGCTACAGGTTGTGAAAGACTTCTTACAGGGCCTGAAAAAGGTCTACCCTCCGGTCCGGCCTCCTTCGCCGCCCTGGGAGCTGAACCTGGTGCTATCAAAATTGATGGGTCCACCTTTCGAACCCATTCACAAAGCAACTTTGCAACACCTCACGTGGAAGGTGGCTTTCCTGATAGCGATCACCTCGGCTCGCAGAGTGAGTGAAATACAGGCTCTCTGCTCTAAGGAACCGTATACTGTTTTCCATCTCAATAGGGTGGTATTGGGAACTCATCCCTCCTTCCTTCCGAAGGTGGTGTCGGATTTCCATGTGAATCAGACCATATCTCTACCGACCTTTTTCCCTAATCCCTCCACTCCAGCTGAGAGGGCTTTACACTCGCTTGACCTGAAAAGAGTTTTAAAATTCTATCTGGATAGGTCCAAGTCCATGAGAAAATCTGATCAACTATTCGTTAACTATGGGTCGATCAGAACAGGTTTTCTAGCCTCAAAGCGATCCATCTCCAGATGGATAGTTTCATGCATCAAGTTGGTTTATCAGCTAGCGCAGAAGCCCCTTGGGTTTACTCCCAAGGCGCATTCCACAAGAGGAAAAGCGGCTACGACTGCTTTCCTTCATAACATGCCTATCTCTGAGATCTGTAAGGCGGCAACTTGGAGGTCCGTCCATACATTTACAAGGCATTATTGTCTAGATTCAGACACCAGAGCAGATACCCAAGTAGGCCAGGCCTCTTTGAGGAATCTGTTCAACAGCTGATTGCGGCTGTTTTGTTGTACCTTGAGTCATTCACTCTCATTTGCCTGCAGGTGGAAGGTGGGCTTGCTATTCTATTCAGTGCTTATGACTATTGATGAGGATCCCCTGGAAGAGAAGGATAAGTTACTTACCTGTAATCCTAGTTCTCTTCCAGGGGTATCCTCATCAAAGTCATAAACAACCCACCCGCCTCCCCTGGCAAATGAGATCATTTTTATTATGAAGCAATATCTTTGTGCCCTGATCTTCAGGATTACGCAAAGAACAACTGACCTAACTGTCACCCCTGAGGCATGATGGGAAGCTAGGGGTCATGGCTGCCTTAAAGGCACGGTGCCAGTTTTTGTGTGAAAATGCTTTCATTTTCTATGCTATTGGTTTACAATGCAGCCTGTAGGCTAACAATGTCTGCTGTTTTGCAGTTTTTTCTTTATGAGTTTTACTCATTAAAAACAGAGTTCAAGTGGTACTTGCTCTCCTGTGTTTTTATGCATATATTATGTGTTTGCAAAAACAGTGTTTTATTGGTTATTACATTGTTTAGCCTCCTAGATGGGGGCTGCATTGATATGAGAAAAAATGATATATGTATATATATATAGAGCTGTATATATATGTTTTTCATATATAATTTTTATTATTTCCGGGGTCCCCGCACATGGGCGGGAATATTCAGTGCTTATGACTTTGATGAGGATACCCCTGGAAGAGAACTAGGATTACAGGTAAGTAACTTATCCTGTTTGCCCATCCCATGCTTTTATGCGCTGTGTGCCACACCTGGACTGCATGATATGTAGGCCCTGTCAACCCCATCCTCGCCGGGTTGGAATACAACGCTCGCGTATAGTTACTTCCTGGCAGTAGCCACCTATCCATCGCATATCCTGGATCATTATGGGGCCGATAAATACAATGATTAATAGAAGCCAATTGGGCCGCCCAATAGTATTTTTTGATATTGGGCAATCCTATTCCCCCGTCGTACCAGCCCTGTACCAGTTTAGGGAATGATATTTGTGGCGGCTTATTACCCCAGAGCAAGGCTCTCTGCGCATTTTCCACGGCTTTGAAATAAGACGTTGGGACCACTTCCGGCGAGTTATGAAGAATATATAATAAGCGTGGTAGCGACATCATCTTAAAAAGCGCCGCTCTGCCCAGTAAGGAGAGCGGCAACGCTTTCCAATGCTCCACGTCGTGTTTTAATCTCTGCAGAGGTGGTAATAGGTTGGCAGTATAGAATAGTGTAGGATCCTTGGTAACAAACAGTCCCAAATATTTAAACCCCTCTCTAGCTATTGTCACTTGATAGTCCCTGGGAAGGGTCTCCATATAACACAAATATCACCGATTTCGTCCAATTTATTGCATATCCGGAATATGATCCAAAATTCGTGAAGATATTGAGGACCCTATGCAGTGGCCTCTTTGGCGAAGCCAAGTATAACAGAATGTCATCCGCATATAGGTATATGCGGTCTTCCCAACACTCCACCCATCTCAATCCTCGAATTATAGGGTCTTTACGGATCCAACAGGCTAGGGGCTCTAGCGTTAGTGCAAACAATAACGGAGACAAGGGACACCCTTGACGTGTCCCCCTGTGACGACGGAAAACATTAGACTTTCTATTGTTGACCACTACCTGTGCAAGCGGTTCCGTATATCGGAGTCGCACCCAGCCAACGAATCTAGGACTAAAGCCCAACCTCTCCAAAACCATTAAACAAGTACGGCCATTCTATTGTGTCGAACGCCATGGCGGCATCTAATGACACCACCACTGCATCTTCTCTTAAAGTGTCCACCCTTCCCATCACTCCATGTAAACGCCTGAGATTCAGTGATGTGTTTCTGGCCGGCATAAAACCGGACTGATCCGGATGGACCAGTTCGAATGTTTTATTATTTAATAGGCAAAGGAAACAAAAGTCATGTACATACAGTAAAAGGACATCTGAGGAGATATTGGTGATTGGTGGCTTAGCCCTAAAATGGCTGACTTCCTTCCTGTCTGATAGAAGGCAAGAAGTGTGGACTCTTCCCTTTACTTCCCCAATTTGTGAGTTAGCAGTTGGAGTCCCCCAAGGTTCGGCACTCAGCCCTACTTTATTTTATGCTTATCTTACACTCATGGCGGTGTTAGCTGAGACTTTGGGGGTAAAGGTAATGTCTTATGCCGACGACACCCAGCTGCTTTTCACATGGGAAAATGTGAAGAATTCGATAGAGGACCCATTAAAACCTGCGTCCTCATTGTATTTAACTGGCTGTCCACCAACCAACTAAAATGTAATCCAGACAAAATGAAGATTGTGTTTATTGCCCCTATTTTGTCAGACTTTTGGAGGATGTTCTGGCCTAAAATTGTTCCCGTCTCTGGCCCTCAACAGAGTACAGTAAAGAATTTGGGAATTGAAATGGAAGGTGCCCTCCCCTTCCAAACTCAAATTCATTCAATGGCTGGCTTTTGTTTTGGGCTGTTAAGATCTTTGAAAAAGTTCCCACCACTCCTAACTGTTGATGCAAAGAAGACGATGGATCAAGCACTAATAACTTCCAGACTTGATTATGGCAACGCACTTTACTTGGGTCTTCTAGATTACCTTCTCCATAGACTTCAAGTGGTGCAGAATGCAGGAGCACAAATTCTTCTCAACCTTTCTCCACATTATCATCTGATCCTGCATTTGAAAATGCTTCACTGGCTTCTGATTAAAAAGTGGATTCTTTTTAAAACCGTGATCCTGGTTCATAAAGCCTTACATGACAAAGAGCAGTGTACCTGCGGAGGCGGATCTGTGCCTCTGCCCCCCCCTTCCAGGAATTTACAGTCAGCCTATGGCTATTTGGCCAGAAGTCCGAAAATCCGCCAGGATTGGAGGCAGATCCTTTTCTTATCTTGGGCCGGTGGCCTGGAATAAGCTTCCCCTGGAACTTCATGCCACATCAGAGATGGCCATCTTGGAGAAGAAATAAAAACATGGCTCTTCCAACAAGAACGACTTGACGCTCAGCACTACCACAAGCAGCCTTACATTTAGTGCCGGGACACTCCTTGGAGTATGCGTGCACTTTATAATTCTCAACCATCATCATCATATTCCACCATCCGTTACATGATAGTTAACTCATAACATTGAAATTGCAAGAGCAGTTAACACATCTTGGAATATGGTTGCAAACCTATAGTAATCATACATAACCATAGGCAAACGTGTATACTCTGCTAGGGGAGGTAAGGTGTGAAGTAGCTTTTAAAGCATAAGAGTCCTTGGTAGAGCCGTCTTTCTTGCTTTCTGAAATACTGGTGTGGGATGAGCCTGATGAGATGAGGTAATATCTAACAAAACATAAAGTAAAGAAAAGGGATATACAGAAAATAAGAGCAACATGGGGTGGGGGTTATTGGGGGGCATGATATATTTCAACCATGTGGTCCACACTACATTCTTATTCACGTAGACTCAGGTGGGGACTTATAACTCCAAGGGTGTGTGGGAAGGTAGTAGGAATAGTTAGTGGGGTTATGAAGGTTTACACTTTTGCAGATATATAAATCAGGCCAAAGTTTCTTGGGTCTATTATGTGAGTGCGCTTTTACAAATATCGTGTTGTCAGCACTCCTGGTGTAGCATAGTTCCCACCATTTTTTGTAGGAAATAGTGGTTTGGGATTTCCACTCTGAGAGGATCAATGAGTTGTAAGCCATCATTGGCACATAATGATATCTAGAGTTATAGTTGGGTGATATAAGGTATGGTGAACATTGGTTGTCTTATGGATCAGACTTGTGATATTTCCCCATAGAGGAGCCACATGTCTGCACTTGACTAATGTGTTCCAGATCGGCTGGTGTTTCCGCACATCTCCAGCATGTGTTGGATTCAGTTAGGTCCATTTTGTGGAGTTTGGCAGGAGTCCAGTGCAGTTGGTGGATAGTCCAAAAGCGGGTTTGTGCGAGAGCTGGAGATACTTTCTCTGAGGCATACGATTGTAAGATGTTTTGCCAGAAGGTTTCATTTGAGGAGTCAGGAAGGGTTGTGATCTTGGAAGACCATTTTTTCAGAAGTTGGTTACATAGAGCTTTCCTGGGCGGTTGGATGAGTCTGTATATTTTGGACGCTGTGTGACCCGTTTTCCTGAGGTTAGACAGTAATGAGGGGAGATCGGGCTGATGTGGACGACCCATTTTTCTGATGGCATGTTTTAGTTTTAGAAAGTTATAGAAGTCTATGTTTTGTAGTGTAAATTTGTCTTTAATCGCCAAGAAGGGTAGTGGGTTGTTGGATGGGCCTAAGACTTGGATTGTGTTAACACCTTTTTGAACCCAATGTTCCCAGAACAGTGTAGCGTTAAGTATTTTAATGTGTCTATTATACCAGAGAGATGATAGAGTTGACTTGTGCATTTTATATTCTTGGGCCTTATCTAAATATTTCAAGGAGTGTATTATACTATTAAAGGGAGAGAGTGAGCAATGTTTGGGATGTGAGAGAGGTCTAATGCCAGCAGGGATTGAAGAGGTAGGTTGTGTAGTGTTTCTATATGCACCAATCGTGGAGGTCTAAGGCAGTGCATGCAAACCCACATGGTGCCTTGTACGGCCAGGTAAGAAATTTGGTAATTTGCAAAGTCTGGTAGAATCGGGTCCCCTTTCTTTTTGTTTAGCTTAAGCTTTTCTAGGGATATACGTGCTTTTTTATAATTCCAAATTAATTTGTTAAGTAGTCAGTTGATTTAAGGAAGGCTTTTGTGAGGGTTAGAGGGAGCATACTCGTTAGAAAGTTAACTAGCGGGGCAATCATCATTTTGATGGTTTCTGTTCTTCCCACCATGATATATGCTTAGGAGTCCTCCTCTGGAGAAGTTCCTTGATTTTAGTGAGCGTCTTCTCTTAGTTCATAGAGAAAGAATTATTTAGATTATTTGCAAACCAGATGCCATGGTATTTGATTGCTTTTATTGGGCATTTTTGACCATATTGTCCCAGAACAGAGGGAGTGCAGTGTACATTTAGAGGAAATACTTCTGTTTTTTTCTTTGTTTAAGGAATATCCCGAAACCTCTGAGTATTTGGAGATCTCTAGGAGGACGTTCGGGATGGTGTGTTCAGCATCCTCAGTGAATACATCATCAGTGAAGGCAGCTTTGATTTCCATACCCGATAGGAAGGGAATATCTTAAGGCTTGTAAAAGAGGTTCTATCACAAGGGGAAATAGCAGGGGAGATAGAGGGCAGCCTTGGCTGGTTCCTCATGTGAGCTGGGAGGGGTGTGAGAGGTGGCCATTTACTCTGATCTTAGCAACAGGCTTACTATACAGCGCCATGGTCATGTAAATTAAGTCAGGGCCTAATTTATATTTTTGTATGGTTGCGTGTAAAAATGGCCATGAGACCCTGTCAAAAGCCTTATCTGCGTTTAGGGCCATGGCGGCCGTGGGGGAGACAGAGTATTTTGCTCTTTCCATCACATGGCAGAAAACCCTTATGTTGTCTGCAGCAAGCCTTCCTTTAAGGATGCCAGTTTGTGAAGAATGGATAATCTTCCCAATTTTTCAAGTCTGGAAGTAAGGATTTTTGCATATAATTTGCAATCGATATAGATGAGTGAGATTGGTCTGTAGTTTTTAGCATCTAGATGGTCCTTTCCTTCTTTCGGGATAATGACTATAGTCACTTTGGTTACTGTGCCCGACAACGCACCGTCCGGAATAAATTATTCAAAGAGAGATTTGAGTGGGTTAGAGATACTCTCAGCAAAGATTTTCTAAAATCGGCTAATGAACCCGTCTGGTCTTGGGGATCTACTGGGTTTTTGGCCTTGAATGGCTTCCAGAATTTAGTTTATTTCTATTGGTCTCCCTAGAAACGTTCTATCTTTCTCATCTGCGTAGGGGAGATTGCAAGGATCAAGATATTTGAGACTATCCTCCATAGAGGTATTCTTGTTTGAGTTATATCGGAGGAGTAGAAGTCATGGAATATGTCCAATATCTTACGACTGTAGGTGCATGTGTCACCATTTTTATTCCTTATGGCGTGTATGGTGTATTTGGTGTATTTTAGATAAATTGTTAGAGCTTTTCTGGCTTTGTTTTTTAAGCATGATTTTTCCGCTCTATTGATCTCTACCCACTTTTGGGCTTTCTCACTTAAGATACTGTTATTTTCATATTGGAGCTTATGTAGCTCGGGTAGTGATTCCGATCCGTAAGTATGTCAAAGTGTGTGTTCCATCTTTTTAATGTCATATTCTTACTTATGAAGCTTTTCATAGTGGATTTATTTTTGGCTGACATTAAGATCATGATGGATCCGCATAGGGTGGCCTTCAACACGTCCCACTTCGGTACTGGGTGGTGTCATCAGCTTTGTTATCTGTTAGGAAGTTTTTGACATCCTGTGAGATCTTAGTTTTTGTCATGGGGTCATCAAGCAAGGTGTCCTTGATTTCCATTGTTTAGGGGGTTGGTAGTTATCTCCAATTTCCATCTTAAGTGTGATGCAGGCATGATCAGAAACAAGTATTGGCTCTATTGTGCTTGAGTCGCATAGAGGAATTAGGGATTTATCGGTATGTAGTATGATTCTTAGTAGTTGATTCTTGACAGCGTGTGGTGTGGGTTAGAGTAGAAGGTAAAGTCGCTGCCTTTGGGGTTGTGTATTCTCCAAATGCCATATTAGGTTGTGATTAGATAAGCAGTTTTTCATCTGTGTGTGGGAACCACTGCTTGTAAATTTGGTTTTGGAAACCCGGACTAGATTGCTGTCAAGAGGCAGATTAAAGTCTCGTCCAAGAATTATTGAAAAATCCCCAGGGAGATTGTGTATGGAGCTGTCCAGATTTTTTCTGGAATGCGACTGAGTTGTCAGTCGCGCATAGATGTTTATGACTTGAAAGTCTTTGTTGTTTTTCTTTGCATTAAGAATTAACCAGTGTCTCTCGCTATCATGTGTATGTGATGATACCGATATCCCTGCGCATTTGGATATGATGGTGAGTGTTACGATATCTTTTTGATATGCAGGGGAATAAAAGGTACCCACAATCCAGTTCACACTGATTTTGGAGCCCATTTTTAAGTCTAATATGGTTTCTTGTAATATTATAATGTCCCCCTTGAGGCAGTAGCAATAGTCTAGTATCTTCTTCCTTTTGACAGGGTGATTGAGACCCGTAGTATTTAGTGATAATATTTTAAGTTTCTGGTTTGTGGTTGTCATGGTTTTTTTTTTAGTTGGTGAGGTTGTGAATGTCTTGTAGTAACTGTAAGTCAGTTGTTTTGGGGGGATCAAGGGGTCTGATTTGATTTAGTTGATTTCTGAATTAAGGAGGCCACTCAGGATTACCTCATCAGTCGATGTGGTTCCAGTATCAAGGCTACTGCTAGAAGTTGTGTTGGAATATGACTGTCTGCTGTCATAGATTGAGGTTTTGTAGGTTGGGGGAAAGAACAGGAAAGACACACTAGGTAGAGAGGGTGAGGAGGGGGAAAAAAACAACAATACTAACGTAATCCAAAACCCCAATAACAAAAGTACCTAAAAACCCGCCCCTGAGGTGATGCAAGCATCTGCCGCCCCACTCATCAGTATATTAAAGCGAATAGCGCCCTGAGTTGGCACAACCAAAACAAACATTCCATCTCGGCTAAGTTAGAACTTCAGAAATATTTGAAGAATTGAGCACAAGATCAGATTTCTATGTTTATATGTCATGGAACTATACAGTGTGTGGTACATGCCCAGAGTCTGTTTTCTCTGAGCTGTGGTGCTGAGTGAGCATCATGGTGGTTATTGTAGGTTGTTGAGTAGTGAGTGAGGTGGTTGAGTGTCTCATGAGGCGTTTGGTGTGGACTGCTGGGTGCACGTGATAATCTGGATTGGGGTGTATGTACTCCAGCCTTCTTTTGGCGCTGGGCTAATTAGGGTGTGGTAAGGTGCACCATATAGAAAGTATTATCTCCTTGGTGTGGTGATAGCAGTTGCCAGAGGAGTGGAAATAAGCATGCATTGTAATTAGTTTAAGTGGCTCTCAGTGAAGAGATTGTATTACTTGATAAGGTGGCTAATCAGGTAGTACATGATAGTGTGCCTAATCATGAGTATTTTGATTAAGTTCAGAGAGAAAAGCGTAACATTATTCAAAAACAGAGAATGCAGTGGGAACAATTATATACCTGCGGCAATGCTAGAGGTAATTTCAGATCAAACATGGAGCTGTATCTTCATGGTTCCCTCATATGGCCATTTCAGTGTGGGATAGCGAGGTGAGATATTCACTTAAAGCAGGGGGCTCCAAGAAGATCATAGATTTTCCCTCAAGGGTGATTCTGAATTTTGCAGGGCCCACAAAGGAGAACTGAATAGCGATGTCTCTCAGCGATTGTCTTAGAGCCAAGAAGCCTTTCCTTTTGGTTACAATATCTTTCCAGTAATCTTAGGCAATGTTGATTTTGGCCCCATTCCATTGTATAGATTGCAGTTTCCTCATTTGGGCAAGAATAGTTTCTGTGTGGCGGTAGCATAGTGGTCTAAAGATCATTCGTCTTGGAAATAGGGATGGGTTAGCTGTTGTGCTAGGTTGTTTCCTGGATGAGATTCTGTGTGTTCTTTCAATCTCAAACTCTTTGTTGCATTTGATGTTTAAGAATCTAGGTATCCAGTTTTCCAGGAATTCAGTGCATGAGTTAGCATTGCGCTCTGAGTCTTCGGATAATACGAAGATTCCCAAGTTCCCGCTTCAGTTCCGATCTCATAACTCACTGATTTCCTTAGTTAGTGAGGCAATTCTGATTGATATGTTTGAGGACTGTTTTTTAAGAGCTGAGCTTGTGTCCTCTTGATCCCTTCTTGTGTTTTAAGCCATGGTGAATTTAGATTTAAGATCTCTCATGTCGTTCTTGCCCGCATTGATGTCGTTTTGAATCACTTCTGTGATGGATTTCGTTTCTTGAACCAGGTCATGGAGTGACCCAAGATGTTGGAGGATCAGGTTCATATTGGCTGCTGAGTCTTCTTTGGTGTTGATAGTTGACTCAGGTATTGGTGGATCAGATGTGGAGCGTTACAGGTTTGTCTTGGCTTCTTTTAAGTCTTTTGGTTCTTTACCATCTTTATGTTTAGAGGCAGTCATCTCTGTGTTGTTTATTTGTATTAAGATGTATAGATCTTGTGGGATAGTTCGGTTAAATTAGGGATTTGTAGCAGGTAATAGGTATCCAAGTTGAGAAATGGTTTTATGTAGCTTGTGGGTTGTGTTTCGTACACGAGTCACTTGTAGTTTGTTTGTTGTCTGATGTGTGTGACACTTGTACCTCACTTGTGAAGTATATCCTTCTCGGCCTGGGCTTGAGGTAGCGTTGCCAAGCAGTGAAAGGTGTTGAACACGTTATGTGTTTGTATACACAGTGAAGAGTTCTCGGAGCACCTAAGAGGTGGAAAAGTCTCGAGCGGGAGTGCACCTCAGTAGTAGAGAGATGATAGTCTAGAACGAAAAACAGGTTAATTCCACCTGCTCCTATATGGAAGACAAGATTATCCAGTATTGGGGTATCTTTCATAGAGTCACATGTCTGAATCATTCCCCGTCGAGATGGGAGCCCCACGGTAACATAATCAAGCAGTATTTAAATAATGCCATAGGCTATAATGCCCCAGAGCCATGTTTTACATAGCCTATCTATGTCCTTTTTTTAAAAAGGACCAAATGTTGAATGCAGCCAATCAACAGCTAGCACCCTCTAGAACTCTTCTAGCAGAGGCGGTTTCCCTCAGATTTTCACTGCACGTCGTGTGTGAAGGAAGTCTTCCTGAGTTCTACTCCATTTCTTTCTGGAATTTTCCTGAAGATTGATCTTTTCAACATGTCAGATAAGAAAGGCCTCTTCCGCCCATGTAAAACCTGTAGCAGGAAGAGAGTCCTTGTGGATGATCCACATAAAGACTGTATTTACTGCCTCCACCCTTCTCATGAGGTAAGACAATGCAAGATCTGTCTGGCCTTTTCTTCTAAAACCCTGAGGGATAGAGAGGGGAGGCTGCTTTTGTGGCTCCAATTCAACAAAAGTCTTCTGATGAAGACAGTGATGGCTCATCCAGACCGCACAAAAGATCCAGGTCTCAAGATGATACCCCTGGTGAGGGCAGGAAACACCTCAAACCCTCCCAGGAGAGTAAAGGCCATAGAAAAGAGAAGCACCATAAAGTCCCCTAAGACCCGATGACAATTTCTGGACCGTTGACGACATCAAGCACTACAGTCACGTCGTCAGCTCCGTCGATGGTAGGAACGCCGACAACGGCGGCCATTTCAGGACCCATACCGTCGACGAGAATATCATCGGCGACATCTATCCCGTCAACGAAGATTTCATCGATGAAGAAGGCGCAGTCGACGAGCGCCCCATCGGCGTGCATCCCGTCTACGAGCATCCCGAGTAAACCGACGACACCATCGATGACGACATCGTCGACGGTGACACCAGCGATGACAGCACCGTCAACAACTAATATTCCCTCTTCAGGGTTGTTGGTACCGTCAACGCCACCGTCTACGACAGTCAATATTACCAGAGTAACAAAGACCTTTCTCCACCCGGATGTTTCATCCTCCGCAAAGATCTCCCTGTTGCCTCCCTCGCACTTATTTGACTTCCAACTGTCAGAAGACGAGGAGGAGGATGACGATGGGGTATATGGGGTGGCACATAGCTCGTCCAAGTTGCATGTGAAATGCCAGGACAAAGAGGACGATTATGAGGACGAGCAACAACAGCAATATAACCAGCCATATCTGGTTCCTCCACGTCATTTTCAACCTTATGGCTATCCCTCTGAGCCTCGTCCTACAGAAATGGCGCTCTTACCACCGTCTTTAATCTACGACCTTCAAGCCATGTTGGCGGACTATAGGCAAATATTTCCTCCCCAGGATGTCCAGATTGAGCCACCGCCACATCAGCCACATCTCCCAGCAACACCAGTCTTACCCCGACCAACAACACCTACGGCACTGCGCCCTCCAACACAGACACCTGATGAATAAAACTCCTCTTCTTCAGAGGATGAAAGAGAAGAAGGAGAGATCCCGGAACCACATCCACCGGCGGATCCCTGGGATGACTATATCATCCCTACACCCTCTCCTCCGGCACATCACCCAGCGGACTCACCTCCAGAAGACATCAGGGGGTTCCACAACTTGATGGAGAGAGCATCCAATAGGTTCCATCTCCCATGGCTGTTAAGCAAACAGATTGCTTTCTGTATGATTTTTAGGAGGAAATCATGAAATCTATACATACAATCCCTGTAAGAGATCTGGCAGAAGGGAGTAAAAATAATGAAAACGCTGGCCATAATAACACCAGTGCTTCCTCGAATAGGCAAGAAGTACAGGGCCTTTGAAGATGCACCTTCTTGCCTGACGCAAGGCAGATTCCGTCATTTTGCAGGCGACGCAGAGGAGATCAAAAAATCAGACTACCCCAATCTCGACTCCTCCGGACAAGGAGGGATGCAAATTGGACATCATGGGTAAGCGTTTTTCAACTATGGCTGCTGTTACCATTCGGGCAGCCAGCGCTTTGGCTATCATCGGCTGTTATGACCGACGGATGTGGTCGGATATGGCAGCCTTATTGGACCTCATCCCTGAAGATAGGAAACAAGAGGCGAGGAAGATCCTTATAGAATGTGAAAGAGCGGCTTCGGAGACCATTGACTGTACTATGGATATAGCTAACACAGGTTTCCGACAACTGGCAAGCGCAGCAGTGTTGAGACGCCAGGGGTGATTAAAGACCACTGTCTGCAGGCCGGAGGTTCAAACAAAAATCTTGGACATGGCTTTCGATGGAGATTCTTTATTCGGCAAGCATATTGATGATGCGCTGCTCTCCATAAAAACAGACTCAGACACTGCAAAATCGTTAACCACCCTTCAATATAGAAAATGCCCTTCAAGGGTGCGAAAGGACGCAGGTTTCCCGCATACAGAGGAGGTTTTCAGAGGCAACAGCAATACCAGCCCTATCAGGCTCAATACAGGCAGACTTATCAACCCTCCACCTACCGTCAGTCTGCGACAGCTGGTGCCTCCCGTCAAGGTGCCCGCAAGAGAACACCATCTCAGGGGCCAGACAAGGGAAGAAAACAATGATCAACGCCAGGTACCAGCTTCCCCCTACCCCCGATCCCTCCCTTGGGTGTGAAGATTTGCAATTTCTGTCAGCATTGGGAGAGCATAACATCAGACCAATGGGTGTTGGATCTAATTGCCTTCGGTCATACTCTGGAGTTCACAAGCAAGCCTCCAACTACTCCACCCAAGGGAACCCCTCACCCTCGTCTTCACTTATTGCACAAGGAAGTAAAGATCATGCTCTCAGAAAGTGCAATCGAGAAACTTCCACCTCTTCAAAGGGGTCAGGGTTGTGTCCCTCTCGAGAGGGGAAGATTCCTGGGCAGGCCCGGCATCGGGGCTCCCTGCGCCCGGATTGGAGACGCGACGGCCGGAGATTGCTGCACCAGGGAAGACTAGCAAGACGGTGCGGGCACGGGCTGTGCTCTCATTAAATTAGGGCTTGATTGTCTCGGGGTGAGCGAAACCGCGGTGAATGTGACTGAGTGCCCCCATTTTAGTGAAACTGAAGGGTTACTGCAGAAGCGCTATAAAGACCCTGCACTCGTTATCAGCTGTAGTTATATTGTGCCCCAGACACAAGGCATGCTCCAGCTCCGGCGTCCCTCTCCTGCAATACAAGAAGGTACATGTAAACTGTCAATAATTCTGGAAGCATTCAAGAGGGTGACATAACAAACGAGAAGACACACAGAGGAAAGTATAGGTGAGCAGGAAAAGCAATCCAAAGACTGCCCATACTTGATGTCATAAACTTGGGAACCTGTGGGGCCACCATTAATTACTATAAGCAGCTCTGAGTGGGTATATAAGACTCACTGGTTGTCTACATGGGTCGTGATTGAGGAATAACTAGGGCCCCCTCAGCCTGACTAAACGATGCACCGGAGGCGTTTCTAGTGCTATATAGTGGTTAGGGACCGGATTTTTGCACACTCACAAAGAACATCCTGCCTGTAACAATACTATAGCGCTGGCCACCAGAGAAACTGAGCCTTGAATAATAAGAACAGACAGAGACTCCCCAAGTCCAACTCCACTACAAGTCTGTGTGAGGATCCTCTGCGGTGCAGATAGAGGATTTATCAGAACTACTACCCCGATACCGTTGCTGAACGACAGGCCCCATTCGGAATTATTCTTCACTCCCTCCAAGTAACCTGACATCATAAAACACACTATACACCTATTGTGACACGGTCAGTGCACTCTCCTCTAACTTTTAGCTACCCCAACATGGGGCGAACAAAAGCCAAAACGCCGAGGTGCCCCCGACCGAACAACAGATCCAAGGGTACTCAGACGCACCCTCACAGACATCCTCGATTAGTTGTGTCCCACCGAGTAACGAGGATTCCCCCCAGATAAGCTGGATTTAATCTTACAGGAAATACGTGACTCCCGTAAATCTATTGAACAACAAATTGGCTCGCTGTCAACTGGTTTTACCCTTCTGAAGGCAGATCATGAGAAACTAGCCGATATAGTCAAAAACAATAAACAAACTTTGACGGAACTGCTGCCACAACACAAGGAACACCCTAAGCACATACTCCAAATGCAAAATGAGCTGATTGAATTACAGGAAAGGGCAGAGGACGCTGAAGGTAGGGCTCGACGCAATAATATCCGTGTGCTGGGTTTGCCGGAACGATCAGAGGGCCGGAATGCGACGCAATTCATGGAGCGGTGGCTACAAGACCAGATAGCCCCGGAAGGGTTGTCGCCCCTCTTCTGTGTGGAGAGGGCCCATCGGATACCATCGGGGCGACCAATAGCTGGAGCACAACCGAGAACGATGATCGCCCGCATTCTAAACTATAAGGACTGCGATCTCCTCCTCCATAGAGCTAGGGAGAAGGCGCCCATCCAAATAAAAAACCATCGAATTTCCCTGTACCCTGATTATACAGTTTCAGTTCAACGGCAACGTGCTTCCTATTTACCTCTGAAAAAGAGGCTCCAAACATTAAACCTAAAGTACGCACTATTGTTTCCTGCCTGTTTGAAAATTCTGCATGAACAAAAGTCCCACTTTTTGACAGCCCGGAGGCAGCAAACGACTGGCTGGAAATCATCCTTACTCCCCAAACCCTGGCCAGTCTAGACCAGACGACACGACAAGCACAACAACGACTATCCGGGCAGAGACCACGACGGACTAGAACATCCCGCAGAACCGCAGCGAAGAACCCGTCCCCAGAACAGGCCCTGCTGGGTCAGGAGTCGGCCCTGGCTGCTGCTGCCGCCATGCGAGATACTAACCCGCCATCTTCTTCGGAACATTCAGATGATAATTAGATACACTCTGACAGCAATGACCCGCTGTTCCCATCGATCACACCGCAAATTGTGCAGACGTTGTTTGGCTGATGCTATACAGAACCAGTAGGCGATAACTAGCGCAATTTAACGAGAATCCACGATGGAGGGAAGTAAGATTCGTCAATGTACCCTGTGTTGTTCTTTTTCCCCCAGTTGTCTTATTTCTCTATTACATGTAACAAGGGTCCTGACATGTGAGCAGCTCCGTCCTGACCGAAGGTACTATGCTCTGTGTAGGAACCAACACCCCTGCAGGTACTGCATTAGTTAGCCGATTGGACCTTCCAACTGTTTTGCTTATTGTTTGGACCAGCTTAGTTTTAGTGCTAGTCCTAGTATTGGGATTGTTTGATAAATTGTTGTTTCGGGGGATATGGCTCACTCCAAGTCATGTAACACACAATATACGTTGTCCATACCGGGGCAGTTACAATATTAATGGACAGACAAATGTATGGCTGTGCTGGGCAAATATAAAATGTTAACATGGAATGTTAGAGGGATGGGTTCAGTACACAAACGTCATCGGATCCATGCCTAGGTAAACGGATGGAAAATACAGATAGCCTTCCTCCAAGAAACCCATCTTACTGACTCTGAGGTAATAAAATTGCGTAAGAAATGGAGGGGCCAAATATACAATACATCATATTCTGCATTTGCAAGAGGAACACTCATATGGGTCAGACACGGGGTACCGTTCGTGAATGGGACCCTTGACGGTATATGCATAGTAGCGTATATGCTCCAAATTACGAACAGGATAAATTCCTTACCAACCTGAACACGATGTTAGCGGACTGGGCTGATATCCCATGGGCACTGGGCGGGGACTATAATTCCACCCTTGATATACACCTTGACCGCTCCCACCCTCCGGTTCGTGGAGCCGCCTCCACTAAGCATGCAGAATTCCTGAGGTCCTGGGCGGAGGGTTGGGCACTTAAAGATGTATGGTGTCTCCAAAATCCTACAAATCGCGAATACTCTTTCTATTCTCCAACACACCAACTACACACTAGACTGGACAGAATAGTCTGTTCTTCATCCATCACACCTCAAATTTCCCAGGCTACATACCTAGGCAAAACTCTTTCTGATCACAATCCACTTGAGCTTCTTCTAGAATGGGGGAAAGTACCCATCCCGGTTCTGACTTGGAGGTTATGGCCACAGATGCTGGAAGATGCTGTCTTCAGTGATAAATTAGACGCGACTATTACCAACTTTTTTAATGAAAATACGAACTCGGCCTCTTCTCACCAAATAGAATGGGACGCCTTTAAGTCAGTGATAAGGGGCGCATCTATAGGAGCTACAGTGGGGGCCCGTCAGGAAATCAATAAGACCCTTACGGCACTCGAAGACTCCCTACAAGAATTGGAGCAGAAAGCGAATACTGATCCCTCCAATCAAAAACAATTACAAGAGGGGAGGATTCGACATGCCGAACTCCTTGAGGATTTACGCCTTGTCGATTACCGAGCATACTCTCAACATGCACACGCTGAAGCAGACAAGTCGGGCACTCGACTGGCCCGTCTTTTACGAGATGCACCCCCCCCCTATATCAATACCAGAAGTGGCATTACAAGATGGCACTATATTACATACTCAGGCAGATATCAATACCGCATTCAGTAATTATTATGAACTACTGTACAGTGCCCCAAATAATACACTGCCGGAACATATAGAAGACTTTCTCGACGGCCTGACTTACCCTACACTGTCAGAAAATGCACAGGAAGAGTTAGATGACCCAATCACGAGGGCCGAAATTAAGGAGGCCATCAAGGAACTACCGCATAATAAGACCCCCGGCCTAGACGGCCTGCCAGTGGAATTTTACTCCACCTTTGCAGATACTCTAACTCCGCAACTTGCATGCTTATATAATTTGGCGCAGGAGGCCCGCTCCCTCCCACTAACTACCATGCAGGCACTAGTCATATCCCTTTCCAAGCCAAAAGAGACCCGCGTGACATGTCAGGATATCGCTCTCTTTCCCTACTATCTACCGAATATAAGTTACTCAGCAAAATACTGGCCCGACGGCTCCTCCCCTATCTTCCCAAACTTATACACACAGACCAGTGTGGATTTGTTCCGGGTCGTAATACGTCCCTGAACATAGGACATCTGCACTATGTCATGGAATCCTCCACCAAGATTTCCTGTAAGACTGGCTGTATCTCTCTTGACCTCCAGCAGGCGTTTGATACACTACACTGGGACTATATGTTTGCAATTATGGGAAAATTCGGGATACCTCCTGGATACATGAAGTGGGTTAAACTCCTATACACTGCACCTACTGCCCGGGTCCGTACTGGATCCCACATCTCTCGCCCCTACTCGGTGGCAAGAGGAACAAGACAAGGCTGTCCTCTGTCACCAATATTATTTGTACTGGTATTAGATCCTCTGCTCATTAAACTTCGAAGGGACGCGACTACTAAAGGGATCCCACTAGGCGAGACAACACATATAGTGTCGGCATATGCTGATGACCTTATACTATATATCAAAGATCTAACTGCAGATCTGGAGCCCATCCCTACTATATTCCGGCAATTTGAAGCTGTCTCAGGGCTGGCAATTAATGCTACAAAATCACACACCTTCTATATGCAATATAGGGAAGATACAGAACCCCTCCATTTTGGTCCAGTTGACCTGATGGTTGCACCACAAACCTTCAAATATTTAGGTATACAAATCTACAGGACATCCCAAGACCTTCTAGAAGGGAACCTACTGAAAACAATTAGATCACAACGCGCCCAGGTCTCCTTCTGGACATCATTACCTCTCTCGGTTATGGGTAGAATAGCCATCTCCAAGATGGTGTTACTCCCCAGATTATTATATTACTTTACTAATATACCGATTTTGTTCCTGGCTAGTATTTTCCGCACACTGGATACCCTTCTCATGGAATTGATATGGGGTAAGGGCCGAAGGAGGGTGAGCCAGGCAAAACTACAACTGAAACCGGAGGAGGAGGACTGGGGGCTCCTGACTTCCGAGCGTATTGCATGGCTAGCCAATTGCCAAGCTGTCGTATTGGCTGGCAAAACGCAATCTAAATGAAATTGGGTACACAACACAAAAATTAGAGCGAGGTACATTACACACACTACTATTGCCGGAATCCAAAATACCACCCGAGACTCCCTCTTTGCTCAAGACACCCTCCTATACTGGAGGCGGTCATTGCAATATACCAAACGAACTGGCCCATACTCGCCTAATGTTCCACTATTTGGAATACCTACTGCAAAAGGATTAATTACAAGACGAAGGATTTCCCAATGGGCACATTAGGGAGTGACAACAGTAGGAGCCTTATTTATAGATGGCACATTGGCGGACCATAACAATTTCATCCGCAACCAGGGAGTTCCCCACACACTATTTATGATGCACGCTACTATAGTTCGTTATACAAAGAAACACTGGTCCCCGAATGGGAATGAACCCCCCACACACAGACTGGTACATGCAATATATCTGATGGGGGAGGGACGTCACCTAATCCGCTGGCTGTACAGGGGCGTTAGAACACACGTTGGGACCTCTCTAATGCCCTTACGGGAAAAATGGGTCAGGGATCTTGGTAGAGACTTGACGGACAAAGAGTGGGAGTATGCTCTAGAATTCCCCAGAAAAGTGTCCCGCAATGCTAAATTCAAGTATATTCAATATATGATCTTACATAGGGCGGCATACCTTACCCCACATCGCCTCAACTGTATTTATCCAGATGCACAAGTCTGCTGCCCTAGATGTAAGACGATGGATGCTGATATACTCCATATGTTATGGGAATGTCCACGTTTGTGGGGATTCTGGTCAAGAATAGGAGGCGTAATTCAAGACACGACAGGTACCTCCGTCTGGGATACAGCAGATAGCTGCCTATTGGGGCTACACCCCCGCCCTAAAAATCAGAGAATACAGCACAAATTTGCAGATATGACGATCCTCATAGCAAAACGAGCCATCACAATGAGGTGGAAATCAGCTTCTTCCCCCTCAATACACACCTGGCACACACAAATGGTCCGATGGGGTGGGGCGGAAAGTGCCATCGTCAGAAGAGAGGAATTACGCGGGGTACGCAAAATTCCCATATCCATGGAGTGGGACCAGATGTTGGAGGCATTAAAGGCTAAGGACCTGGCGGAACCCACTGGGTCTTAGCAAGAACCGGCCCCTACTCCACAAGACGCTGAACCCATGTAACACAGTCCCCCTATACAACACTCTCTAATATGAGATAGCGGAATAAATCATTAGGTATGACTAGACAACCCAAAGAATAACTGTACAATTGCACTATACGACGACGAGCAAGGCAGTGAGCCAGATAGGGGGTGGGATAATGGGAAGTTGGGGAAGGTTATTATGTTCTAGGTTGGTAGGCTCAATTACAGAGTCATCAAAATGCGTAAAGGCACAACATCTATGAGAATGGATATATTTATGCATGCGAATGCCGATTGCTTATAGCAAATATAATGGAAGGATTAGTATGTTAATGATTATATTCACAGACAGTACACTGTATAATGTGCGATGACTTCTGAAATGTAAAACTTTGTCAATACTGTTTGGATTGTTTATATCAACAAAATCAATAAATTATGTTTTAAAAAAAGGGGGTCAGGGTTTCTACTCCCGTTTTTTCTTAATAATAAAGAAATCAGGGGAGTGGAGACCAATACTGGATCTCAGGAACCTCAACAAGTACCTGAAAAAACAAACGTTCAGGATGTAACCTTAGGCAAGATCCTGCGTCGCCTCAACAAAGGAGACTTTATGACCTCACTCGATCTGGAAGACGCATACTTCCACATCCCCATCCATCGGAAACACCGAAAATTCCTCAGGTTTACGGTAGCTGGTACCCACTACCAATTCAAGGTTTTTCCTTTCGGCCTCAAGTCTGCACCCATAATATTTACAAAATTCCACGCACCAGTAGTTGCGGCCCCACGTTCTCAAGGTCACCAAGTATTCCCCTACTTGGACGATTGGCTGCTGAAGGCACCAACAGCAGATCAAGCAGCCAGAACCACGGATGCTTGTCTCCAGTTGTTCTACAGACTAGGGCTGACAGTAAACATCAAAAAGTCTTCATTTCTTCCCATTCAAATAACACCATTTCTGGGAGCCAGGTTGGACACCATCCAATGCAAGGCCTTCCTATCGAACGAGCGATAGGCACGTCTACAGCAGCTTGTCATTTATTTTATTTTATTTTATTTGAAATGTTTTATAAAGCGCGAACAAGACCCAGACGGGTATCAGAGCGCTGTACAAAGAGGAAAACTGACATTGACGTGCAGAGACAGTATAAGTACAATACAATAAAGCAACATGAGAGGAACCTGAGGCATAAAGTAAATGAGGGTGCTAGGGGAAGAAGAGGTAGCAAGTGATCAAACAGGTAAAAGCACACCTAGATGGGGCCGAGCAGTTTCTTCATCGAGTTACTTCCAAACAAAGACAAAATACGTTTTAAACCCCAAGTAAAAATGATTGTCAAGCACATATTTCAAACACAAAGTGAAAATAATTGTCAAGCATACATTTCAACACACAAAGTAAAAATGATTGTCAAGCACGAAAGGTAAGTGTCTAGCAAATGACATAGAGGCTATTGCTGATGAAGTTCTTCCAACAGTAGCCATTTGACATGTTTTTTGAATGAAGCAGTCGAGGGGTTGGCTCTGATCTCCGTTGGAAGGGCATTCCAAATTCTTGGAGCCAGCCCTGAGAAGGTGCGATTGTAAGTTCTTTTTTTGTTGAATTTCGGTGGTTTCAGTAGTAGGGTATTGGAGCTTCTTAAGTTTCGCCTGGATCCGGAGAGCTCGAGTTTTTTTGCCAGGTAAACGGGGCAATTGAAATGTATAGCTTTGTGTGTCAGACAGGCTATCTTGAAGCGGATCCTTGCTTCAATGGGAAGCCAGTTAAGCTGGATTAAGTCAGGTGTAATATGATCATGCTTTCTGGCGCCTGTGATTAGTCTGGCAGAGACGTTCAGAGTAGCTCTTAGCGGAGCTAACCTAGATTTAGAAAGCCCAGCTAGGGTCACCAATCCGTATTCTACTCGTGAGATAACTAAGGATTGGACTGCTGACTGGATGTCCTCGGGAGGTAGGAAAGGTTTGATTTTCCTAAGAGTGTTGAGCTGATGGTTGGCACTCTTAATGGTTGCACTGATGTGACCTTGCATGTTTAGAAATGTGTCCAGGGTGACACCTAAAGAGCAAGCGGAGTCCACCATATGCGGGGTGCAGTTGAGTGCGGAGATGTTTTTGATCCAGTTTTGCGTGGGGGCCTCGTGGTTGCGGGGGGTAATCAGGAGAAATTCAGTTTTGAGGGAATTAAGTAACAGATGGTTATGTGTTAGCCATTGTTGAGTTTTTTGAAGCGCTCCATTAAGAGTTTTAATGTCATCTGTAGAGGAGATCTTCAAATACAGTTGAGTGTCATCCGCGTGCATGTGGTACTGAATGTTAGAGTCATTCAGAATGGCAGTTAGAGGTTCCATGCATAGGTTGAAGAGCGTGGGCGAAAGTGCAGAACCTTGAGGCACCCCAATAGAGACCGAGGTGCTGGCAGCCAGAGATTGGTTGACTTTGATTCTTTGTGTTCGGTTATGCAGGAAAGAGGAGAACCAATTTAGGACAGGGCCAGATAGCCCCATCCTATATTGAAGAAGGTTAATCAGGTTATCATGTTTGATAGTGTCAAAAGCAGAGGACAAGTCCAGAAGAATTAGAAGACAGGGCGTATCTTGGTCAAGAGCTCTCAAGGCGTCATCAACAATGTGAGTTAGAGCTGTTTCTGTGCTATGACCTAATCTAAAGCCTGATTGATGTTGGTCTAGGAGCTGAAATTTCCCGATGTGGTCGCAGAGCTGTGTGTGAACACATTTCTCGAGCAGTTTCGCTAAAGACATGATGTTGGTGATCGGCCGGAAGTTATTGGGATCTGTTAGGTCTGCATTGGGCTTCTTGGGTATGGGTGTGACTTGCCCCATTTTAAGACAGTCGGGAATCCTCCCCTGTAAGAGAGATTGTTGGATGATCCTGGACCAGAGAGGCAGAATGGCAACGTTGAGGTCTTTGAGCAACTTGGCGGGGAGTGGGTCCTTGAAATGGTGTGATGGTTTCAGAGAAGCCAAGGAATGTGACAGCTCCTCCAAATCCGGAAGCCGGAAGGTATTCCAGCAGGCATTGTTTTTTGGTGTGTACTCAGTGGGGTAAAGCGGAGCACACACTGCCGTGGGTACAGGCAAACCCGAGGAGCTCATAGACAACAGGTTAGCAGCGGCACGTTGCAGTTCCCGCTCAATTCTTCTAGACTTTTCAGAAAAGTGCGCTGAGAAGTCCTCACTGGGTCCAGCAGTTTTGATTTCTGGAATAGGATTAGCCTGTTGTTTGATGATATCAAACAGTTTCCTGGGACGGTTTTTAGCGCTGTCAAGCTGATCTATGAAATGATCTGATTTAGCAATGCGAATGAGTTTGTTATAAGAGCTTCTCATCTTCCTTAACTGTTTGAGACTAGAGGTGGAGGGGGCATTTCTCCAACGTCTCTCAGAGAGCCTCAGTTTGCGACGTTCGTCATTAAGGGTACTACTGAACCAAGGTTTGGATTGTTTGCAAGGAATCCTTTTGAGTAGCTTCGGGGCTGCAGAGTCGAGAACATTTGACATAGCGTTGAAGTAATGATCTGTCAACTCTTCCAAATTATTCATGTTAGTGGGAGGTTCCAGAACATTCTTGCTCAAGTTGTATAGGTTAGAGATGTTGATATCTCTCAGATTACGAGTCAGTTGCTTGTTTTTGAGCGGTTGCCCTTGTCTAAGCAATACCTTTTCCTGAATGTGAAAGGAGATTTGGTGATGATCCGACCAATCACATGTTGCTATGTCATCCAGTTGAATGATGTGCTCTCTAGCTATGATGAGGTCAAGGGTAGCGCCCTTGCAGTGGGTGGGTCCATTGCAGGCCTGTATATAGTTGAGGTCGGAGAGGAAAGTCTTAAAAGAGCAAACTAATGGATCATTAGGGTCATTCCAGTGAAGGTTGAAGTCACCGAGGAAGATATGATTAGGATGGAGGGCTGAGCTGGCAGAGATGGATTCCATCAATTGTTCTACGAAAAGTAGGTTGTTGTCCCCCGGGGGATGATAGATCGAGTGAAGCACACACACAATCTTGCCCTTGTTCCAAATTTCAGCGACTAGGAGCTCACAGGAGGACATCATGTCCTTATGAGACTGCTTCAAAACGAGGCTGGACCGATGGATGCAGGCAATGCCCCCCCCCCCAGATTTAATAGCCCTATCGCATCTGACAATGTCATAGCCAGGTGGAATTAAAATGTCAAGTATTGGGGAGGAGGAATCATTAAGCCAAGTTTCCGTAAGAATCAGGGGGTCTAATTCTTGTGATATGATGAGTTCGGAGATATCTGCTGCGTGCTTCACTGCTGATCTGCAGTTGAGAAGCATCAATTTGATATGAGAGTTTGTAGTTGCTTCCACTAGGTGCGATGTGATGACCTGATGTAAGTTATCCTTATTCAAGGATCTAAAGTTAACTCTAGGTTCTCTATCCGGATCAGATGTGATAGTGGTTATGATGCTAGGAGAGACTGCATAGTCCTCATATGATAGTAAGAGTGCGAGCGTGTCATCCTCCGACATCTGAGGCTGGAATCTAAAGGGTCTGGAATGGAGGTTGGGAAGAGGATGAGAGGGCCAGCGTGGGTTACTTGGGCAAGTAACAGAGGACCTTTCCATTCCACCACTTAAAGTAGTTGCAGGGGGCGTGGGCAGATCCGACCCAGGGGGAGGATGTGGTTTGTAAAACTTCTCATTCTTTAGTAAACATCGTAGGAGGGTCTGAAGGTCATCTTTTACAGTAAGGAGGTCCCGCTTCAGTTCAACCAGTTGTTCCTCAATCCGTCGAAGGCTGTCACCCTCAGGTAACCGCCCAGGATAAGGTGCAGGGAGAGGCCCCTTCTCCACACTGCGTTTGCACGGGGAGATGGACCCCTGCTTGAGCTCAGTTATGGGCTCCAAAGGTGAAGTGGGATTGGCATAGATGGAGTCAGGGATCTGGGCAGGAGGTTGAGGAGAAAACCTTTGAGTATGCAAAAGGGGGGGCCCACAGGTAGTATCCTGTGCCCTGGGCGTAGAGCAAGAGGATGCGGTAGGTCTAGGGGAGTTCAAAGGAGAGGGAGGCCCTAAGGTAGAATCCTGTGCAATGGGTGTAGAGGTAGTGGAGGAGGGCGGACGTAGGGGGTTCAGAGGAAGGGTGCTGGGGGTTAAAGTTGTGTGCAGGGACGGAGTCATGACTATCTCAAGAAGAAAGTCCATTTCAGTGAGAGGGTACAAGTCTCTCAGGGCCGAGCATGTTCCAGGCCTTCACAATATGCTAGCAGATGCTCTCAGCAGAGCTACAGACAATTGCCATGAATGGGAACTCTACCAATTCCAGCTGGACAGAGTATTTACACTATGGGGAAAGCCAGCGCTAGACCTGTTTGCAACAAACTTCAACGCCAAATGCCGGTGCTATGCCAGTAGGTTTCCCCTCCCGGGGTCTCAGGGCAATGCCCTTTCGATGCGATGGTCAGGGATATATGCCTACGCCTTTCCCCCATCTAATTGATTCCCAGAGTACTGACCAAAATGAAGCTGGAGAGATATCACCTAATTCTCATTGCGCCCAGGTGGCCCAGGCAACATTGGTTCCCAGAACTTCTTCATCTTTCAAAAGCCAGACCCATTCGTCTGCAGATGTCCCTTTCTCTTCTGACCAGTGACTACGGACAGGTGCGCCAGCCGAATCCGGAGTCTCTACACTTGCATGCCTGGCTCCTGAGTTCCTGGTATTTAGGGACATGAACATTTTGCAGGATTGTCGAGACATCCTCTCGAAATCTAGGGCGGAAAGTACCAATAAAACGCACAAGATGAAATGGAAAAGGTTCTGTTTTTGGTGCTAACGAAATGGCCTGCATCCATTTCAAGTATCCCCACAACAGATTTTACCATTTCTCTTCTCTTTGGCAAAATCTGGTTTAGCTTTCACCTCAGTTAAGGTGCATCTGGCTTCCATCTCTCGCTATACAAGAGCTTCTAGCGCCACTTCTGTTTGTGCCTCAAGCCTGATCAAACAATTCATGAAGGGACTGTTCCGTACTATTTTGTAAATATTGTGGGTGCGGACTTGAGGCCGTACTGTTCCTCCAGTGCGAGCAACTCTGCCGGAATGGAACCTCAACGTGGTCCTTGCACAACTCATGTAAAGACCATTCAAACCCATTCGTAAAGCTGAATTGAAATTCCTAAAATGGAAAGTCGCTCTTCTGCTGGCCCTCACCTGAGCCAGAAGGGTAAGCGAAATCCAGGTGTTCACCATTAGAAAACCTTTTTTAATATTTAAAGAAGAGGCTGTGATTCTAAGGACTAATCCTACATTTATTCCTAAAGTACCGTCACAATTCTACCTCAATGAACCGGTTATACTTCGGTCCTTTTTTCTGCAACCATCAACGCCTGCAGAACAAACTCTGCATACCCTGGATGTCAAACGTTGCCTTAAGTTCTACCTTCAGAGAACGAACGACATTCGAAGAACTGATCAATTATTAGTTGTCTATGGCCAAGGAAGAGAAGGGACTGAAATAACAAAGGCCACTATCGCAAGATGGATATCTGCTGCGATACAGTTCTGTCATATCAAAGCTAACAAACCTTTTGAAAGGTTAGCGAAGGCTCACTCCACCAGAGCAGTTGCCGCATCAGCTGCCCTCTTCGCCGGAGTAACTCTGGAAAAAATCTGTTGTGCTGCAACCTGGAGGACCACTCACACCTTCATGCAGCAGTACTGCCTGGAGTCTGCACAGGATGCAGATGCAGCAGTGGGCCAGGCGGTTCTTTGCCATCTCTTCCATTAAGGTAAGTATGTTCTAACCCTTAAAAAGAGACTTTGTTCTCATGGTGATTTCATATGCTTACATGTTCTTAATGATGTAAAACATTACAAGGTAAAGTGTATTACAAGTTACGCTGTGTTTTTCCCTTGCCTCTCGCTAATGCTTTGTATAGGAAAATGATAGTATATATGCACTATCTTAGGTTTTTCTTATGGTTATGTTCTGTGCATTTCTTTTCTTCTGTCCTTTTACTAAAAAAAAAAAAAGCGGTAGTCACAGGTATAGACTTTAAGGTGCCTCTGGTATTACCTCAAACTTTTGAATTCCACTATGTTTTAGAAGTCACCGACCATTCTCTGAATCTGAAAGAGACAATTAGTTATAGATTCCTTACCTTTAGAATTACCCCAGGCGTCAGACTGGATCCGGAGAATTTTTTGTCAGCAGTACCCCTGCGCATCGAAAGGTGGCGTCGGTCGGCTCTGCGTTCATTGTTGGCATCGTGGTTGCCGGGATGACGTCGCGGCAGCTACTTAGATGCCGCCCTCGCGCGCTGACGTCAATTCTTTCTCTTTCCGTGCCAGCCAGCGCAGATCCGGAGAGAGCGGTACCTCCAGTCACTTTTTGACTGACTTTTTTGCGACTTTTGTCGACACCGTTTTAGAGTCTATTGACTCCTGGTGCACGTTAGGGATGCCCGGTTTCAAGGCTTGTGGTCCCTGCCGAAAGCTGATGTCGGTGACGGATCCGCACCCTTGTGCCTGTGGTGCCTGGAACGCGACCACAATCCCAAGTTGTGTTCCGACTGCCGGACCATGAATCCGAAGTCTTTGCGGGAGCAGTCCCGAAAGCTTCTCGAGGCCCGGCAGTCCGCTCCGCGCCGTTCAAGATCCCAGTCGCGCAGGAGGTCGAGGGACCGGTCACGGAACCACCACCACCTGTTTCCATATTATTCAATATGATACTCACTTCTCACTTGTGCTGGGAAAATCTGAGGGAAACTGCTTCTGCTAGGAGAGTTCTAGAGGGTGCTAGCAGCTGATTGTCTGCATTCAACCTTTGGTCCTTTTTTTTTAAATGACATAAATAGGCTGTGTAAAACATGGCTCAGGGCCATTATAGCCTATGGCTTTATTTAAATACTGCTTGATTATGTTACCGTGGGACTCCCATCTCGACGACGGGGAATGATTCAGGCATGTGAATCTTTGAAAGATACCAATACTGGATAACCGTAGTTACAGGTAAGTAACTTATTTTCGTAGTGGTTATGGAATATATCATTGTTTGTTGATGTTTCTCTCGATGCTATCACTTTTTTATCTCATTTATCTCACTTATCTCCAGTAATCAGGCAAGGGTGCATGCAGCTATATGTTTAAAGGAGCCCCGATCACTCTCAGATTGGTGTTCCACTGATGTTGCCATTTTGCCCTCATTGTCTGTGGGTGCTCCGTAGTCAAAGCAGGTGTCGGTACTCTCCCAGTAAAAATCGACACCTGATAAAACAATGTTGCTGTAGATAGTTTTGGAGTTCTATTATTCCTTATAGTTGTTGCTGTAAGTGGTTGGCAGCAGACAGTTGACCACAAGAGACAAGCCTGCGGCGGGGAACAAAGAGTTGCAGCGAGTTGAGATCACGCTCAATTGTCCGCTTCACTCGCCAGTACACAGCGAAGTTGGGCCTAAACAACATGTAAGCACACAAACACGAGCTCGGAGCTCCGGCAAAGCTCTGATTGCTCAGCCTACCCAGGGCATGGAGTTGCGACCACAGGGAAGTATCGGGATAGTGCAGGAGAGTTTGTGGTGGGCACGCACTGACTTGCAGCGATGTCTCTGTGCACTCTGTCTGCCACAGACAGGGCGGATCGGGCCCGCTCAAGTGAGAGGTAGTGTCACTGTGTGCGTTGGTTCTTGGAGCAGGGTCCTGGTGGGGAACCCATAGCGATGGTATTGTTGTTGGCAGCGTTGTAGCGGGGCGCTCGCTCAGCCACTCAGGTTGTGTATGGAGGCAGTCATGTTGTGTGATGCCCTTGTGGCATCCAGATAGCAACGAGTTCTAATCTACGCTAGCATGTCATATCAGCATCTAATAATTATACCGGCCTGCTCTCTGAGCGACTTTTTTCAGGATTGTTGCATAGAGTCGGGGTCAATGCAATGGGGGTGCTCTAATCCCTGAAGTGTTTTTGTGCCGCGATGGAGCTGTGAGCTCAGGTGGCCATCCTACTGAGGCGCTGGCCATGCCCCACTTTGTTTTAACCTATTTGGGGATATGATATTGTTTAACTGGGAAAGGATGGAGGCATAGTTTGAGTTTTCATATTTGCCGCCAGAAGTGACTTTATGCTTGGGATATAGGTGAATCACTGTATCCACAGTGTATGCCCTGCGTGTGGGATATGACAACTTCCTGGTAGCCTTCTGTAACTCTCTCGTATGTTTTGCAGGAGGAGACATAATGTTTACTGGCGACTTCCATTCAATATGGGATGCTGGAGTTGGTGGGTGTAGGATCTCTACTCCTCATTCGGGTGACTACTTTGAAACACTGAAAACGAGTTTAAAAGAAATGGGGTTGGCAATCCTCGGAAAATACTGAATGCAGGTCAGGAGGTTAAATATAATCTTTCCCCTGTCTGAAGCACTTAAGATCTAATTACGCCTTAGTAAATAATTCTGTGGTGGCACTAATTTGGAAAGCCACAATTCATCCACTAGTGATTTCAGATAGATCGTGTTCCCATCTCTCTGTTCCGGTCTAGGCCTAAAAACCCACTGCTGGATATTACATCCTGACTTATTTAGAGATCCAGTACTGAGGGAGGAAAAGTCTAGAGGAAGTCAGTCACTGCTTTACTGGTATTCTTTGATGCTGAGACATTTTTGACCAGATGGACTGGCTTTTCCCAATTTGACCTTGGGTCAATATTAATCTTTACGATGATGGCGTGGTACCATGCCTCTAGAATTAAATTCAATGGTAAGATGTTTTGCTTATTCTGTGTATGCAGGACCACAGGGTTGTCTCCTCTCCACTGCTGCTTTTTGCTCTCCATATTGGACTATGTGTTAGAATTATCAGAAACAACAAAGCTATTGAGGAGATTACATTTGGGGCCGACATCCATACTTTCCCTGTTCGCAGATGATATCCTGACCTTTTTCCTCCCCAGAAAACTCCATTTAACATCTGCAGTCCCAATTGCTAGACTTTGAGGCTGTTGCTGGTTTTAACGATAATCTGTCAAAGTCCGAAATCCTTAACTTGACTTTACCCCAGGCAAAGATAGATTACATAAAGTCCTATATAGGGGCATCCTAGGTATTCAATATGTGGGTGTCAATAATACTCACAATATAGCTGACCTATATAGATCTACTCATCCTGGTCAACTAAATAGCCTCTGGAGCAACATTCAGCAGGGTGCCCCTTTTCCTCTCCAGTTTTCGGAGGATAAACGCTATATCAAAATAAGCATTTTTTTTATAGGATCCTTTACTTTATCCACACACTCACTATTTCGATGAACAAAGGTTCTTCAATGAGCTCAAAGAGATGACTTTGGGCTTCGTTTGGTGAGGAGATTGTTCTCGATTGGCTCTCAGGTTGTTGTCCTAGGTTCAATAGGGGGCCCGGACTGCCCAAATTCCTGATGTATCGCAGGGCTGCGTACCTGGGAATTTACGTTGACTAGTCCCTCAGGCTAACGGATAGAAACAGGCCTCATGTGAGGCTGCCTTTAACTGGTGAAACCCTATTGGGCCTGGTATTGAAGCCATATTCCTGAATGTTTACCTCCACGTCCCAGTTAGCTCTACCCTAACACTTTGGGATATAATTGGTGTATGAATGGTCCTAACTATATACCTGTCTCCACACACCCCAATTCACTACAATGCTTTGTTCAGGCTTGCCCTTAATCCAGTCTCATTTGAGAAATAGTACAAAAATCCAAATTAGATAGGCATCTTATGTAGCTCTGTTTACGGGCAAGAAAATAGCGCTAACCCCACAATGGAGGAGGAAGGGCCTTCTCTCTCTTTCATATTGGCACTCAAGGCTGGAAACACTCTAGGCTAACATCAGACATTTCAGGCTGTAGCTGGAATTTTTACAAAAAATGTCCTCCTTAGGTCTCGGTTTGGCAGTATAAATTTATTTTAGGAGTGATCTAGCTATCGGGGAAATGTTATGAATGTATATACTGATGTTGATACTTGTTTTATGTTTTAAATCCTTAGGAAATGTACTAGACACGAGGACGCCACATGCATTTGGATGTTTTTTTTTGTGTTTTTTTTTGTCCTCATATAACCTCCATAGAATAAGCAACCTCTCAGTCTAGTCTGCCCCTGCTGCTCATAACTTGGGGGTCCAGTCTCAGCTGATGTTCTTACGAGAGCCAACCCGCACAACACATCATGAGCTGACCAAGAGGTATAATCATTGGACGCATTATTCCAACCAGTCCCCACTATTCAGGATCTAAGCGCTTCCAGAATAGTCCAAGCTCAGTTCTTTCTCTATAGACATTAACCTTTTGATCTAAATCCCTGAAATATCTCACTGAATTCCACCAACCTCTCCATATAGGAGGTGCCGCCTGGCACCAGTTCTTACAGATCTCCCTTCTTGCCAAGAGGATCAAATAGAACACTAGTTTATTCTGCAACCCCGAAAGGCCTTCCACCCCATCAGGCAACAAGACAATACCAAATAAAATTTCAGAGGGGCTTACCTCCACATCTTTACCCAGGACGTCCGACAAGGTCTTACCCACATTGCCCCAGAACTCCTTTAACAGGGGACAGGAGGTGAACATGTGGATGTCATCCGCCTTCTGAGCACCACATCTCATACACTTTAATCTTCACCACCCCTTATTTTGGAAAGTTTAAGTGGGGACCAGTATATTCTGTGAAGTGTAAAAAATTGATTTCTCCTCAGTGCAGCAAATTTGATCAACAGGTAAAGCATGTCTAAAGATACTTGCCATACGTTTTTCAGCTCCTCATTCTGCAAGTATTTCTCCCAGACCAAGTAAGGATGTTCCAACTTTCTGTCTGCTACAGCAAGGAGATGATTGTACCAAAGTGCTACTTCCTTCTTTTTCGGATTTTGATCTTGCAAATCGTCCTCCATTAAGTTGTCCTCCGGGGGGTGCCACTGTTGGTTCTTGCACCACATTGAAATTTGATAATATTTGAATCTGGATAATGCACCACTGGTTACATTTTTCCAGTTATCCCATGATAAACATTTATCTCCGTCTACTATATCCATCCAGTGTGCAACACCCGCATCTTTTAATGGCTGAACTAAAGAGTCCAAGAAGCACTCTGGTGTTCCCGGGGAGTCCCACACGGGGGCCCATTCACTGTAGTAGGATAAACCCAAACAGGAACGGCAGTCAAACCACAGCTTGGCCGCCGCATGTAAGACCTTCAGCCGGACTTTTTAAAAGTATTTGGGGGCGCCAAATTTGTACATAAAACCCTCCTCAGAGCTGTCCATCAACATAGCCTTAAACATGCTGCCAATCAGAGTGCTGTCTGGCCTAAGAAGTAACATCCTGCAGTTCTTTAATTGGTATGCCCAACAGTACAACTGGAGATCAGGTAGGCCCAGGCCACCATGTGAAAGTTTACGTCTTAGTTTCTTCCAGGACAGCCTGATCCCCTTGCCCGCCCATATAAAAGAAGAAATCCTGCCCTGGATTTTAAGTAAAAGGCCTTTATCAAACGCCAATGGGATATTATTAAATAGGTAAGCATACTTAGGGAGAAAGCACATTTTAATCAAATTAATACACCCAAAGTGTGTTAGCGGGAGATTCTGCCATCTTTTCAGTAATACATCCACCTCCTTAGAGACTCTATCCAGATTTGTTTTAGGGATTTCTCTAAGCTCCTGAGTTATGGTTACTCCAAGATATCTTATCTCCTTAGATAGCTTTACCCCCTGAACTGCCATGTTCCAAACCATAACTTCAGTCTTGTCGTCATTAACCTCATACCCAGACAATTTCCCAAAGGCCTGTACTTCAGTGAATAATTCTGGTAAGGTTTGATTGACGTTGGATGATAATATAATCAAATCGTCGGCATACTGAGCTAGCTACCTTGTAAAGCCATTTACGACAAAAGGATAGATCTTTTTGTTCTGCCTTAAACATTGGGCCAAAGGCTCAATGTATAAATCAAAGAGACTAGGTGACAGAGGGCACCCTTGTCTTGTGCCACGCTCTATTAATACAGTTGCTGTGAGGTTGCCATTAACCACAATCTGGGCCCCGGGGGCTTTATAGATGCATTTGGATGTTTTAAAGATTTTCTGTATTTTCTTTTATGTTTTGTGATTATTGCTTGGAATTAGCTTTTATTGCTTATTATGGCTTTCGAAATTTTATATGTAAATTTCTATGACTACTATACACAGAAATGTCTTTTAAATTGCTCTTATGGCTCATGCTGAATAAAGAAAGAATGACTAACTGACTGAAGACACTCTCCCAGATGTTAGTTGAGCAATAGAAAGATTTGGAATCCCTGTGGAATTCATTACTATTCCCCTTGTTAGTGGGACTTGCGTCCCTTTCCTGTCCACCTAGACTCCAGGCACAAAATCTAAAATTACCTTCTAACCTATCGATATCAGAGAGGACATCAGATCTGACATATGGGTCAATCCCATGTTATTATTTTGTATCTGTCCACTATATAGCCCTTGGAGTGTAGAAACCTATTGCCATATCACTCTGGTTGGCATCTTTGTTGTTCTAGTGAGAAGGGGGGGTTTAGGAAGAGATGGGAAGGGGCTTAATGAGTTTTGAAGGTTGTGATCTTGATTTGTCTAAAGAAACTGACGGGAGCCTCTCAGTATGAAGATCAATCATGCCTTTTCTCTCTGTGATGTATGCAGAATCTCAATAAAAAGTGTGTTTTTAAGAAGAGAAGGATGAGGTGATTTGTTGAAGTCTAACTGGCATGGTCAAAAGCATGCAGTGAGGTAGCAGTGGGAGAATTGTACTCTAGGAAATACAATTTCACTTATCTGACACATAATTTAGAGTGTTCCTATTTCATACCAAGCAGCATTTGGTCACCTCTGTACCAGTTGTTAATTTATTTTAATGTCATACAGCAAGTAGTGCATCTCGCAGACTTACCATGTGCACCATAATACTCCATATTCTAATCTGTGTTGTTTTCTTTGCAGGCATTTCCACCTGGCCCGTACACCACACCTCCAATCTTCGGAGGGTCTTTTAGCTCAGCACCTCCAGGAACAATGCCCACTTCTGGAACCAACTATAGCCAAATGCCAGTAGGCTCTTTTCTAACAGGTCAGCATCCATACGTTTTGTGGACAGTTGTGTTCAAAGCTACTCTGATGGTGGAACAGCAGTAGGAAACGGCTAAATTGATTATAAACAGTAATCACGCCAGAGACTACAGATGCCATGCTTTGAAACATAGACCTGAATACCTATTCAGGAATCTGTGTGGCACAAGCTGGTAATGTTAATTTGTTTCTGTGCACTGTTTTCTTACATATATAAAACATATGTTGTCATAGGCATTCTAACTCAAAGTTAGCTTTGTATGGTCAGTAGTGTTCCATGGTCCAAGATTGTTGATTGCTTTAAGTAACCCTGCCTTTCTAATGAATGCCCTTTTCCAGAGATTCCTTAGATGAACCCCCTTCCCAGGTGCCAGACTGGATCCAGAACATTATTCAGCCATGCCAAGTCACCTGCACGAAGTGGCACCCACCAGAGTCACATACACATTTCACAACTCCAGTGGAAATTATGCATCATAAACACAAATGGCGCAAGACCAATAATGTCAGTTCCTTTAGTCAGCACCTCCACAAAGGTGGGATCGAGAGCCCCTAGTGTTTTCCCCAGTATTTCCTCAAATTTCCGATTTTTTTTTCTCAACTCACACATCTCCCTGAAATCTTTGGGCTTTAAACCCTGTGCTAGCTGACCGCATCGTATAACAAGGAGTGCCTCTCGTGCATGCGTTGCACTCAAGACACCGAATCATGTGATCTCTGAGTGCCTACCTCCCAAAAACCATCAGTGACAGGTAATTCAAGCTACCCCCCCTTTTTTTCCACCCCAAATTACACACATGGCGCTTTGACTTGTCGACCCCGCTCCTCAAGGTGACAGTAGGATGCAGGGCAACAGCTTTTTTCCTCAATGGCAGAGAGGAAACAGTGGATCCTTGAGCATCCTTCCTCAATTAATTCTCTGCAATTCTTGAAGAAACCTCCTTCTTTTTCTTTCCACCCTACTCCAACACCAACATCTTGATAAAGGATATATTCTTCCTTCTAGCCATAAATGTAATCCTCTTCACAAGAGTGCTTCACACTTGTTTTCCACGACTTCTGAGCCTCCTCATGAAGCCTCTACGAAGTCTAACAACAAATGGTAAGCCCTTCTTAAATGCCCTCATGATGCATCTGTGAACGTGTCCGTGGGTCCGTCAGAGATGTCAACAACGTCATCAGTGACAACTGTTCTGTTATCTGTCCACCAAAAAAAAGGCACTACAAAATTGTTAACGACAGAGCCTTTATCAATGGTCAAAAATCCTACATCTGCCCACTTGGAATTCAAGCAAGACTGTCAGCAGGATCCTTGCCGACAGGGTACCTGCCCCGATGTCCTATTCAGGGTGCCACCTCATTCGATGCCACTCCCTATGATGACACCGATCACGATTCATAATCCATCGAAGACACCTAGCATTCTGATCTTCACCAATCCAACCTTGATCAATATGAAGAATTGCATTCCTCTTGATGCTGAATAAAAGCGTTAACCTCTACACTTGTTAAGCACTGGATGCTGTGAAGGTTTCTCTTGTTTCCTTTTTGATTGCCCAAGGAAAAGGCAAATTCTTTCAGTAGCCACCATGCCACCCTGCTCTTAGTATGCTCATGAGCGGTGTTCAGTATCTCCTTAAAAACTCCCCAGTTAGGAGGAAAAAGCCACAAAGAGCAGAAAAAAATTCTCCGTTGCATTATTTGTAGCTCTTGTTGGAGGAGGATGAATAATACAAATGATAAACAGTAAGGAACCAAAACAATTGCTGTGCCAACGGCTACCCTTGGGGGTTGCTGCATGTGTCTATATGGGCTCTGTGGCTAACTCCTGCTGCACACAGCCGAAGGCCATGCACAGCAGAGGGTTCCTGCCAATGTAGGGTTGGGCATAGTTCCTTGCCTGCGACTAACCCTGCTGTGCAAGGCTGTGTACAGCACTGGTTTGTCACCTGTGATGGGTAGGGTGCAGAGCCTGTAGGCCAGGCACTGCAGTCAACCTTGCTGGGAAAAATGCCTGCGAAGTGCTGTGTGAAGGCCCAGACCGGAGGCCGAGCTCTGCAGCCAACCACCGTTGCACACAGCCCCAGCCAAAAGCCATGTGCTGTGGGTGTTACACCCATGCAGAGTTGGCAGCAGGGCGTGACCAGAGGCCGTGCAGCAGTGGTTAGTGACCTTCAGGCTGTGTGGCGCATGACTGAAGAATAGTCCCTGCACCAATCTCCTCTGGGCTAAAGGGGCACAGGGGACTCCAGGATGTGGTATAGAATCTTATAATCCCCAAAACTCATTAAAAAACAAAGGTTAAATTGAAACCAATGTTAGTATTGGTTATAACACTTCAACAAAAATTCACCTAAAGAGCCACAGTTGAAGTACAGAGTTGGTTACCAATTAAAACTGAAAAAGCACTGGAATTCGCAAGCTGTGGTTAGCAGCACAATCCCTTACTTGCATAACAGCCATGAAAACCAAACCTTGCACATGAATGTACAGCTTATGATCTCACAATATGTATACCAATAAATAAAAACAACTAAAAGTGAAATGTAATTGCACAACAACAATTGAACAAACCAGTTAATGATACTACATTCATAGTTATCGCTGTCTAAGTGATAAGTGTAATGTGACATGCAATCTCATTTACAAGAATGATTTACAACATTCGTAATTGGATCTGTTTCATTAAAGATGAGGTCATGAAAATTGCAACTGATGGATACTTATAACTGCAGATTCCCTACATTGTGAATATTCCCCTAGACATCAAACTCGATCCAGAAACTCAAAAGCAGTACACTTGTGTGCTGGTAGGTGGCGTTGTGCAGCCCCGTAGTGACTATGTCACTCCAGAAGTGACAAGCAGGGCTTCAAGTAAGAGCCACCTAGGCATGCAGATGTCAGTTCCTTTCTTTCTGCGCCTTCAGACATGGATCAGGAGCTTGCTCTTCTCGTCTTTGACAAGTATTTTTCTCCAAAAATGTTCTTTCCAGAGTGCTGGCGGCAACATATCAACTCCCAAAACGACCGGGTTTAAACGTAGTAGGGACTGTCGCAAACACATTTCTGAGACAGATCCCAATGATGTACGTCTGTGGAGCCTGAGAGTGAAGAATAAACTGGGGCCTGGGACAACTGTGCCCAGATGATTCCGAAGGCCATACGGGACAATGAGGCAAAACTCTACGATACCAAGCAACGAAGACCATGACCAGTCGAAGGGAAGTTCCCGTTCCCGCTCCTGAAGTCATTCCTGCGGCCGGTCCTCATCACAGTCAAAGCCTTTGGGTAAATCTAAGAAGAAGCATAAGAAATTGAACCGTGAATCGGCCCTTCCTTCCACTCTCGAACTCCAGAAAGGGCGCAAGGACATCAGTTTGCTTACCTAGTTTCCGGGTCTGTTAGCGAAATTGCAGCAAACAGAGGGATTTAGGGAGGCTATACTGTGTTTATTTGGCATGCTTCCAGCTCCCTGTGGCACAGATTTGGTTCCCAAAGAGGCTCCAGTGACATTACCGGAGCTGGCTTCACCTTTTGCACCATTTGTGCCTCTTAGACCTGTGTCTGGTTTCGCACCAGTTTAGGTGCCGGCTTTGGTTCCAGCGCTACTCCCTGCACTAGTTCTTTTATCATTGATGCCAGTGGTGATGCCTCCGGAAGAGAAGTCAATCCCTTTAGTGGTCTCTGACTCTGAACTGACTTCAAATCGACCCCGGTCATGTTCATGTCCTGATCCTTTGGGGATGACTGGCTGCTGAAAGAGGGCTCGCCCCACGCAGTCGTAGACTACCTCCAGACGACGTCAAACCTTCTATTATTGGGGTTCACTATCAAAGTGCCAAAGTCACACTTGACTCTTTCGCAGAATCTCCCCTTCAAGGGAGCTGTCCTGGATATGGTTCAGTTCTTCATCTTCCCTTTGTGGCAATGAGTTCAGGACATTTGGGTAATGAGCCCAAAGTTTCGGCCTCAGTCCTAGATTTCAGTGAGAGCAGTTCTGCAGCTTCTTGGCCTTTTAGCCTCCCTACATCCTTCTTGTTGATGGCACGAGGTGGCATATTTGGGCTTTGCAATGGAATCTGAAGTTCCAGTTTGCCAAGCATCAAGTAAACTTGTTAGATGCCATTCAGATTTCAGATGAAACTGCACACAATCTACATTGGTGGCTGCTTGGTTGCACTTTGTCCGGCGGCAGAGCGCTCTCCTTTCCCCAACCAAAGTTGAGGATGGTGACAGATGTGTTACTGCTGGCTTGGGAAAGGCCATCTGGAAGAGGTAGCGATCAGAGGACTCCATATCAGTCTGCTGCAGTTGAGGGCATTCTTCTGGCGTTGAAGACCTTTCTGCAATCGATCAAGGGTAGGTTGGTGCAGGTACTCATGGACTAATGGGTCCTGTGCCGATAGACTCTGTCACTCTGGAGTTAGCCGGAGCATCAGGGCATTCCCGTGAAAGTGGACCACCTGGTGGGATCCTTGAATTCCAGGGCAGATAGTTCAGCAAATGGGTGTCTGGCGGATCATGAATGATGCCAACTCGCTGAGGTGGCAAAGGACATATTCCGACAGAGGGGAGAACCCTGGCTAGATCTTTTTCCTACTGCAGAGAATCCACAATGTCAACGGTTTTGCATCTTGGAGTTTTCACTAAAACAATCATTACGAAGTACATCCCAGCTGTAAAAAGGATTACAGGACTCCTGTATGCTTTTCTGGCCCTGCCTCTCCTGCACCGAGTTCTGAAAAATATTGAGAACAACCAGGCCAAAATAATCTTAGTGGCTTCAGATTGGGCAGGGAAAGTGTGGTTCTCTTGTAGGGGATTTCCGTGTATAGTCATAATCATGTGACTAGTCCCGCCCATGTGCGTGGACCCCGGAGCACTTCATTAGATATATCTTCTTAAGTTGTCATCTTCTGCCTTTCTTCAGGAAGGCCTGTATAGACACTTAAGAAACAAAAAGACAACAATGCAGCCTAACCAACTAGGCTACGCTGGCCATTACTTCACCTTGAAGTGAAAAAAGATAGCCAGTTTAACTTTTTAAATTTAGCAATTTGCTGAGTTTTAAACAGAGAAAACTCTGCTTCACAAAACTCCTTTTTTTTTCATGATAGAGATGAAAAGGAATGGATAGAGAAGCCCACATAGGCTGCCATTATATGTCTGCAAATGGATACCGTGCCTTTAAGAGTCTCCAGAGACCCCGGTATCCCATGATGCACAGCCAGAGGCAGTTACTTTCAGTTCTTTTTCCGGCTCCTGCTAGCAGGACCCTGGAGCATTGAGCTCTACCTTTTTTGGTATTACATTACAAACTTAGTTATATATTTGGATTTTTGAAGTTTCACTCAACGTCTTTGGCCTTTACCTTCTGCTGTAGTTTTTTGGCAGATTGTCTGCAGTTTTCTTGTCATAATGCCATCTCTATTTGACAAGTGTCCTGACTGTGGTAGGAAGAAGGCCAAGTCTGATGCTCACAGAGTCTGTATTCTGTGTTTGCCTGTGTCTCACGTGCCTGACACCTGTTCTATTTGTAAGACCTTTTCCAGGCGCACCCTGCGTGACAGGGAGAAAATTCGGCTCCAAGGGTTGGAGCAGAGAAGACAGAAGGCAGCATCTTCAGCTTCTGGGCAAGGAGAGGGTAAGTCCTCTATCAAGACCCATGCTTCGACCTCTGGGGGGCTCCCCAGTCGAAAAACGGCAAAAAAACGACGCCGGTCTCGCTCGATGTCGAGGGCGGCGACGATGACGTCGAGAGCAGGTATGACGACTATATGCTCTCCGTCGACTCAGGGCACTGGGTCGAAGCGACGTCGACGTTCAACGTCAAGGAGAAGAACGGCGAGGTCTCGGACGAGATCGCCGTTGCGGGTTTCCCCGCATTCGACGTCGACTCAACGAAGATCGCCGTCGAGGCATCATCGTCGTCGATCGGAGTCTCACAGACAACGTCGGTCGCCGTCGATGCGTCGCCACCGATCTCCATCGACGTCTACGAGAAGGTCGACGTCGAGGAGAAGATCGAAGTCGATGGGAAGGTCGACGTCGAGGGGTCAATCAATCAATCAATCACGGCATTTATAGAGCGCGCTACTCACCCGGGAGGGTCTCAAGGCGCTGGGGGAGGGGGTAAGTTACTGCTCGAACAGCCAGGTCTTGAGCTGCTTCCTGAAGGAGAGATGGTCCTGGGTTCGCCGAAGGTGAGTGGGGAGGGAGTTCCAGGTCTTGGCTGCCAGGTAGGAGAAGGATCTTCCTCCGGCGGTGGCTCTGCGGATGCGTGGTACGGTGGCGAGGGCGTGGCTGGTTGATCGTAGCTGGCGGGTGGGCGTGTAGAAGGTCATGCGGTCGTTGAGGTACTTGGGGCCCAGGTCGTGGAGGGCCTTGTGTGCGTGGGTGAGGAGTCTGAACGTGATTCTCTTGCTGACGGGGAGCCAGTGCAGGTCTTTCAGGTGTCCGGTGATGTGGCTGTGCCGGGGGATGTCCAGGATGAGTCGTGCGGAGGCGTTCTGGATGCGCTGGAGTCTTTTTTGAAGTTTGGCTGTGGTTCCGGCGTAGAGGGTGTTCCCATAGTCCAGTCGGCTGGTGACGAGTGCCTGGGTGACGGTCTTCCTGGTTTCAGTGGGGATCCATCTGAAGATCTTGCGGAGCATGCGCAGGGTGTTGAAGCACGAAGATGAGACGGCGTTGACTTGTCTGGTCATCGATAGGGAGGAGTCCAGGATGAAGCCCAGGTTGCGTGCGTGGTCCGTTGGCTTGGGCGCGGTGCCCAGGGCCGGGGGCCACCAAGAGTCGTCCCAGGCGGAGGGTGATGAGCCCAGGATGAGGACTTCCGTCTTGTCTGAGTTCAGTTTAAGGCGGCTGTTCCTCATCCAGTCGGCGACGTCTCTCATCCCGTCGTGTAGGTTGGCTCTGGCGGTGGTGGGGTCGTTGGTGAGGGAGAGGATCAGCTGGGTGTCGTCGGCGTAGGAGATGATGTTGAGGTTGTGTTGGCGTGCGATGGCTGCGAGGGGGCTCATGTAGACGTTGAAGAGGGTTGGACTGAGTGAAGATCCTTGTGGAACGCCGCAGATGACTTCGGTGGCCTCGGATCTGAACGGGGGAGGCGGACTCTCTGGGTTCTTCCGGCGAGGAACGAGATGATCCATTCCAGTGCTTTCTCTCGGATTCCGATGTTGCTGAGGCGCTTCACTAGGGTGCGGTGGCAGACGGTGTCGAACGCCGCGGAGAGGTCCAAGAGGATGAGGGCTGCTGTTTCCCCGTTGTCGGTTAGGGTTCTGATGTCGTCGGTGGCTGCGATAAGGGCGGTCTCGGTGCTGTGGTTGGCCCGAAACCCGGACTGCGAGGGGTCGAGGATCCATTAGTCTCGAGGAAGGCGGCAAGCTGTCTGTTGGACGGTCTTCTCGATGACTTTGGCCGGAAACGGAAGGAGCGAGATGGGACGGTAGTTCTTGAGGTCGGTGGGGTCCGCCGTTGGTTTCTTCAGGAGGGCGGTAAGCTCGGCGTGCTTCCAGCTCTCCGGGAAGGTGGCGGTGTGGAAGGAGGAGTTGATGATGTCCCGGAGATGGGGTGCGATGGTGGCGTCGGCTTTGTTGAAGACGTGGTGTGGGCAGGGGTCGGTTGGTGATCCGGAGTGGATGGAGTTCATCGTGCGGGTGGTGTCTTCGGTGCTGATCGGGGTCCAGTTGCAGAGGGTGGTGGTGGCGGGCGTTGGTTCGGCGGTAGGGTGCGTGGTCTGTGCGTCGAAGCTGTTATGTATGTCGGTGATCTTGCGGTGGAAGAACGCGGCGAGTGAGTTGCAGAGGTCTTGCGAGGGGGTGATGTCGTTGTTTCCGGCGCTGGGGTTGGAGAACTCTTTGACGATGCTGAAAAGTTCCTTGCTGTCGTGGGCGTTGTTGTCCAGTCGTTCTTTGAGTGCCGACTTCTTGGTGGCACGGATCATCTGGTGGTGTTTGCGGGTGGCGTGCTTGAGGGCGGTCCTGTTGTCTGTGGTCTGGTCGAGTCGCCAGGCTTTCTCGAGAGTGCGGCAGTTCTTCTTGGATTCCTTGAGTTCGTTGGTGAACCAAGGGGTTTTCTTGCTTCCGGGTCTGCTGGGAGGGTTTTTTAGTGGTGCGAGGTCGTCGGCGCAGGCGGTCAGCCACTTGGCGAGGTTGCTGGCTGCTTCGTTGGGGTCAACACCGACGTTCGATGTCGAGGTACCGCTCTGGGACTCGCTCCGTAGTGAGCCTATCGTCGTCGACAGGAAGTTCGCGTTCCAGACGACGTCGACGCTCGCCGTCGAGCCGTGGGTCGACGTCGAGGGGGAGGTCTGAGGTTGAGTCCAGGGCCCCGTCCTCTCGGCCAGCCCGAAAACGGAGGAGGTTGGTCTCTTCTTCATCGGAGTACTCGCGTGCCTATTCACCAACCAGGACACCTCCTGCTCCTCGTCAACCGGTGACACCTCCACCACCGCCAAGTCCTCCTCCTCCTCCTGTTCCTCCTCCTCCTCCACCGCCTCCTCCTCCTCCGCCGCCTGGGCCCACGGCTCCTCAGCCCACGCGTCCTGTGGAACCTCGAAGACCAAGAACACGGTCTTGCTCGAGACATCGTTCCCATAGACACCACCGGTCTTCCACACGATCCCGTCGTCATCGATATGAGAGATCTTGCTCCCGGCATACCAGGGATACGTCTTCCACGAGTACGGGGAGGTACTCGCCTACTCTAACGGATTCTCCCCCTCAGAGTGTGTCTCCTGTTGACGATATCTCCACCTTCCAGGAGGTTCTGGTCAGAGGGGCTTCAAAGCTGAACATTCCCCTGTCTACTCCTGTGCCGTCAACATCGGTGATATTTGAAACTCTCCAGCAGAGACAAACATCACGTCCATTGCTCCCGTTGGTGCCTGGTTTGGAGGAACTGGCTATGGAGCTGTTTTTGACGCCATCTTCTATAAAATCTGCACCTTCCAGGTTACAGAAAAAATATCGCCCACCTGAGTCGGATCCTGCCTTCCTCCGACTGGACCCCACCCCGGACTCAGTCATAGTGGTGGCGACACGGAAACAGCATGCTACGGCTCCGACTTCCACGGGGCCACCGGATAAGGAAAGCCGTAAGCTGGATTCGGTGGGGAGAAAAGCTTGCAGCACCGCGGCTACAGCCATGAAGGCGGCCAGCTCTACTGCCTTGCTGGCCCGTTATGACAGATCCCTATGGGAGTCCCTTCAACAATTTGTGGATCTCCTGCCCAGAGACAAGCGGGAAGATTTTCAGGAGATAGTGAATGAGGGCCTGATGGTTTCTAATCAAGTCATCAGCGCTGCAGCGGATTCTTCACTCCTGGCAGCCCACGGATATTGCCACGGAATTGCTCTACGGAGACATGCTTGGCTTCATCTTTCTTCTCTGAAGCCGGAGGCGCAACAGCGCATTTCCAATCTTCCGTTCTCTGGCACTACTCTCTTTGGCTCTCATGCGGACGACGAGATGGCCCGCATGAAGACTGAAATGGAGACTTTGAAGGCTTTAGGTTTAGAAAAACCTAAAGAACAGCGAAAAACCTTCCGCCCTTTCCAGCGGCGTTATTCCTCTCACAGGTTTCAGCAGTCTCAGGGCCGTCAGTCCAACCAACAACAGCAGTTTCAGCGGTCTTTTCAGCCATTTCGGAAACGCCAACAGCGAGGACGATCCAACCCGCAGTCTGGACAAGGGACCAAGGCTCCTGCTGGTTCCAAGCCCTGAAGGGTTTCTTCCCCCTCATCCGTTATCCACTCCGGTGGGGGGAAGCATTCAAAACTATCTGGCAGAGTGGCAGAAAATAACTCAGGACAATTGGGTGCTGAATATTGTTCGCAGTGTATTCTCGCTACGTTTTACAAGTCCTCCTCCGTCGATTCCTCCAACTCGATCACGCTACATGCTACGCGAGTTGCAGAGGGAGGCCAACACCCTCTTACAGAAAAGGGCGATAGAACTGGTTCCTCTGGCACAAAGAGGAACAGGGCTGTATTCTCGGTTCTTTCTAGTCCGCAAGAAAGACAAGAACGAGTTCAGACCCATCCTCGACTTGCGACAGGCCAACAAATGGGTTCGCAGAGAAAAGTTTTGGTTGTTGTCCTTGCATCAAATCTACCCTCAACTTCATCAGGGAGACTGGCTATGCGCAATAGATCTGCAAGACGCATATTTTCACGTGCCCATAGCAAGGAAACATCGCAAGTTCCTGCGATTCACCGTAGGCAACAACCACTATCAATACTCTGTGCTTCCCTTCGGCCTGAAGTCAGCGCCTCGGACATTTTCCAAATGCATGGCCGTAGTTGCTGCACATCTAAGGAAGAACAAGGTGTTCGTCTACCCATATCTAGACGACTGGCTGATCAAGGCAGCTACGTCTCAGGAAGTGCAACTGCATTTCAATCGGACTTCCAATCTCCTTCTTCGTTTGGGCCTCCACATCAACCTCACGAAGTCTGTCTCGACTCCTGTCCAATGTCTACAGTACCTGGGAGCCACCATCGATACACGCACAGCAAACGTGTATCCTTCGGAGGAGAGAAGCTTATCGATCCTTCGGAAGGCTCAGGCTCTCATGACCATGCCCTCCCCGACGGTGAGGAAGGTATTTTCTCTCCTGGGCTCCATGGCCTCCTGTATCTTCCTCACTCCAAATGCACGCCTCCATATGAGACCCCTGCAAGAATGTCTAGAGGATCAGTGGGACCAGAAACTGGGGGATTGGGAAGACAGGATTCAGCTGTCACAGCAGGCCCTCCAGTCCATCCGATGGTGGTGTTCTCCCCGCAATCTCCTCCGGGGGATTCCCTTCCACAAGGAGATACCGACACAAACCATAGTGACGGATGCGTCTCTCCACGGCTGGGGTGCACATTCCGACCACCTTCAGATACAGGGCACGTGGTCCCGGAAAGAGGCCACGTACCACATCAACTTCCTGGAACTTCGAGCAGTTCATTTGGCGCTGAAAGCCTTCCAGCCGTCGTTTCACACCAGTTCCCTGCTTGTTCAGACGGACAATACGACCACAATGTTCTACCTCAACAAGCAGGGGGGCTCGAGATCTCGAGCGTTATCTCGGGAAGCCCAGACCACCTGGAACTGGCTGTTAGCCAGGAACCTGACCATCACAGCAACTCACCTCCCAGGTGTTCAGAATGCTCAGGCAGACGCGCTCAGCAGACTCATTCACGAAAATCACGAATGGGTCTTAAACGACGAAGTAGTGCGAGACATCTTCGAAAGATGGGGTACTCCAGAAGTCGATCTGTTCGCTACCGCGGAAAACAGCAAATGCCGCGACTTCGCCTCCAGGTTCTACCAACCAGGGACTCTGGGGAATGCACTATGGATCAACTGTTCAGGCGGCTTTCTCTACGCTTTTCCGCCAATTCCCCTGATCCCGACAGTATTGATCAAGCTCTCGCAATCACGGACCAAGATGATCCTCATTGCTCCGGAGTGGCCCCGTCAGTGGTGGTTTACAGACCTACTCCACCGGTCTCTCCTGCCACATCTCCATCTTCCATGCCGGCCGGACCTTCTGACGAAGTTCGGCGGGCAGATGGTGCACCCCAACCTCTCGTCGTTGAATTTGGCGGCATGGCTCCTGAGTTAGTACAGTACGGACATTTGAATCTCCCTCAGGACTGTATGGAGATATTGAAGGAGGCCAAACGGCCATCCACACGCACGTCCTATGCATATAAATGGAAGAGATTTTGCATCTGGTGTGCATCTAAGAACGTGGATCCTACCTCCTGCAAGGAAGATGTCATCCTTCCTTACTTGCTATACTTGGCTCATTCTGGCCTTCAGTTTCATTCGATCAAAGTTCACCTGGCAGCTTTAACTGCTTATAGGAAATGTCCTTCACAAACTTCCTTTTTTAAAATCCCAGTCATCAGAGATTTTCTTCAAGTGTTTCCTCCCATTAGGCGTTCTTCGCCTCCCTGGGAGCTCAATGTGGTCCTTTCACGACTGATGAGGGAACCGTTTGAACCCATTCATAAGGCCTCTCTTCAGCATCTGTCTTGGAAGACGGCTTTCCTTGTGGCCATAACTTCTGCCCGCAGGGTTAGCGAACTTCAGGCATTGTGTTGTAAAGAGCCTTATACAGTCTTTCATTCCTCTAAGGTAGTTATGAGGACTCAACCTAAGTTCCTCCCGAAAGTTGTGTCAGAGTTTCATGTGAACCCAACTATTACATTGCCTACATTTTTTCAGAATCCCTCTTCTCCTGCTGAGAGGTCGCTTCATTCCCTGGATGTTAGGAGGGTCTTGAAGTTCTACTTGGACAAGACTAAGGATATCCGTTGATCAGACCAGTTATTTGTAAACTATGGCTCTGTCCGAACTGGTCTAGCTACCTCCAAACAATCCATTTCTAGGTGGATTGTTTCCTGTATTCAGCTGTGTTATCAGAAAGCCAACAAGACTTTGGTTAGTAAGCCTAGGGCTCACTCTACCAGAGGTAAAGCGGCTACTGCGGCTTTACTTCGTAACGTACCCATTTTGGAAATCTGTAAGGCTGCCACTTGGAAGACAGTCCATACATTTACTAAGCACTACTGCCTAGACACTGATGCTAGGGCAGATGCTCAGGTCGGGCAGGCTTCACTTGGAAATTTATTTGCACAATAGTGCGGTTGTTCTCTGTTTCTTCCACCGCTGGACAGTTTTTTTGGGATGGGCTTGCTAGTCTATTCACATGATTATGACTATACACGGAAATCCCCTACAAGAGAAGGAGTAGTTTCTTACCTGTAACTCCAGTTCTCTTGTAGGGGTATTTCTGTGATAGTCATAAGCAACCCGCCCGCCTCCCTGGTGGCAGATACAGTTGTCCCTAAGACTCAGCAGGCTCTACTTCTTTACGCCTTCAAAAAGAACTGAAAGTAACTGCCTCTGGCTGTGCATCATGGGATACCGGGGGTCTCTGGAGACTCTTAAAGGCACGGTATCCATTTGCAGACATATAATGGCAGCCTATGGGGCTTCTCTATCCATTCCTTTTCATCTCTATCATGAAAAAAAGGAGTTTTGTGAAGCAGAGTTTTCTCTGTTTAAAACTCAGCAAATTGCTAAATTTAAAAAGTTAAACTGCCTATCTTTTTTCACTTCAAGATGAAGTAATGGCCAGCGTAGCCTAGTTGGTTAGGCTGCATTATTGTCTTTTTGTTTCTTAAGTGTCTATACAGGCCTTCCTGAAGAAAGGCAGAAGATGACAACTTAAGAAGATATATCTAATGAAGTGCTCCGGGGTCCACGCACATGGGCAAGACTATTCACATGATTATGACTATCACAGAAATACCCCTACAAGAGAACTGGAGTTACAGGTAAGAAACTACTCCTTCTGAGAACTTCTGGGCATGAGCATCTGCCTTCCAATCAGACTCCCACTTCAAGAGGCTCTCCTTTCACAGGAGCAGGGTATGGTCCTTCACCTAAACCTGCACAATTTACACCTCTGTGTATGGAGAGTGAGCGGCAGCAGTTTACTGCATTTGATCTACCAAATCAAGTGGTGGATGTCATCCTGGCCACCAGGAGTCCTTCCATGAAGTCCATTTATTCCGGGCTTTGTGACAAATTTGTAGCTTGGTATGAAGTCCACAATACAGATCCCCTTACAAGTTAAACTGTTGAAAGTCCTGTTGTTTGATTGGTCTTTGGCCCAATAAGGCCTTGCTCTAGGCAGGATTAAATGTCATTTTGTGTCCCTTTTGGCCTTTTTATGTTTACTGGACCAACCTTCTTGTGTAAATCACCTGTTGTGATGTGATTTATTAAAGCTTTGGCGCACGTTTCTTCCCAAACCATTTGTCACGCCACAGTGAGACCATAAATTGCGCTTTAACTTTTTAATGCGTATGCCCTTTGAGCGGATGCACAGCTTCTCATTACATCTGCTGACCTTGAAGATTGTCTTCCTCATTGTGATCACTTCAGCTCGTCATGCAAGTGCACTTCAGGCATTACCAGTGTAACTGCTCGACAGCTTCTTTTTCCAGACAAACTGCTGCTGAGGACTTGGGTGGCCTTCTTGCCTAAATTTGTGACTCCTTCACACGTTGGGCAATCCATCACACTCCCAGATTTCTTTGCCCTTCCTCACTCCTCGAAAGAGGAGAAGAGACTCCATGGACTGGACCCCCAAAGAGCCTTAAGCTTTTACATCTATCATACCTAGGACCCTCTGGTGGACAGTCAACTTTTTGTAGGGTTCTCCTGGGTGAAGAAAGGGAATTCTGGGCAGAAGAGGACTCTGTCAGGGTGGATAGTCCTCTGCATTAAGAACTGCTTCGCACTGACCAAAAAAGCAGTCTCCGGAAGGGCTGAGAGCCCATTCCACCAGGGCGAAGGCTTTTACCACTGCATGTCACATGGAGTGCCTGTCCTTGACATCTGCCAGACTGCCACGTGGGTGCCAGTGAGCTCGTTTACAAAGCACTACTGCTTTTACAGTCAGTTCCAACAGGAGGGATATTTCACCCATTCGATCCCTCAGGACTTATCTGATAGAGACATCTAGATGCAGATTCCTTACTTTAGAATCCTCCCCCAAGCACAACACTGGATCAGGAAATATTTTCTATAGTACGTCTGCGTGTCGGCAGAGGGTGTATCGCTACTCTGTATTGACATCGTCCAACGGATGTGACATTGGCGGAGTCCATATAACCCTCCCTCGACACGCCAACGTCAGTTCCTTCTTGCAACTCGGATCCAGAGCGGTTAGGGGGCTGTTTTTCAGGCCCATCTCGATGTTTTGTCGAGAGAACAGTGTGCTTTTTTGCTATGTCATCCAGGTTAAAATCCTGTGGATCTTATGGCAGACAGATGTCGATCAAGGATCTGCATACCGTCTGTTTGTGGTGCCTTGGAAAACACCATGACTCTGAGGAGTGTGGTTCCTGTCAGCGTCTTCAGTAGAAGGCGTTGAGAGAACGTTAGAAGAAGCTTCTGGCAGCGCTTTTATCTGAGAAATTGCGATGTCGTCAGTCCTCGCCGAAGTCCAGAGGCCGGTCGAGGAACCTTTCGAGTGAGGGGCTGCCGACGTCGAGCGAGGCTCCAAAGTGCAAATGGTCGGTACATAGGTCCGTCTCTGACACCTTCTCCCAACCTTCGAGTGCGTAGCGTTTACAAGAGTCCACCCCCACTCCCAAAATATCCTGGAGCAGAGGCAGCTCTAGCCCAAATGCGGGAATATTATTTTTTCCTGCATAAGGTTTTTGGGTCTCCGTTTCCCTCTGGAGCGCTTTCTGGCCCCAAAGAGGTAGGAGGTGCCCTGGCTGGCTCCTCGCCGGCAGGTTCGCCCTTGGTGACCGTTGGGCCCTATAAATCCGTTATTGGATTCAAGGCGGTGCCGGTGCATAGCCCTTCTAGGTTCACACCTTTGGTGTTGGGGTCGAGTCAGCCAATGACGTCGGCGGCGCAGATCTACGCTGATCCCATTACCTTTCCCGACGTCGATACAATGCCGCAACGGGACTGAACGGCGCCCGACGTAGCGCCGATGGAGCCATTTGCTTTAGGCAACTCTCCATCAGGCCTTATTTACCTGTTCCTATGGGAATGCACAGTTTGACAGGTGAAGGAGGGAATATATCGTGTCGAAACCTTTTGGACAATACTGCCCAACCTCCTTTGGAAAATTGGCTGACTGAACTGGGGGAGGCTAGTGGACTAGAGTCCTCTCCAGTTTCAGATTTACTCTCTCCACCTAGTATGGCAACAGAGGAAAGTTCTTTTGCAGTGGTATTGAGGAGGGAAGCTGCAGTCCTGGATTGCCAACTTCCCTCAGTGGAATAGTCCACAGACCCTTAGGTGGATGTTCTTCATGAATGTAAGACGGGAGTGGAGCCTTTACTCCCGTATCTAAACACTCAGAGGCCACTGCCATCAGCTTCCATAACTGTCTGACCGAAATCATGAGCTGGATGAGTCAAAACTTTCTTAAAATTAACACCGATAAAACGGAGGTCATGGAGTTTGGCAAGGGCCTAACCCTGTGGAACCAAACGTGGTGGTCAACAGAGGCGGGTGAATGTCCCTGCCAGACAGCTAAGGTCAGGAATTTAGGAGTGATCCTTGATAATCAGCTGAATTTTGCAGGCCAGATTAACCGTCTTACGTCCTCCTGTTTCTTTTTATTGAAGATTTTACGTAAGATTTTACCCTTCATCCCACAGGAACTCAGGAAAACTGTGGTAGTAGCTCTTATCCTTTCCAAAATAGACTACTGCAATGCACTTTTCCTGGGCATTGACAAAACGCAGATGACCAAATTACAATTTTTACAAAATGCCGCAGCACGACTGTTACTAAACATTCCCAAAGGTCATCCCACTTCTGCTGGTATAAGGTCACTACATTGGCTCCCTACCCAGCAACGAGTGGAATTTAAGGCCCTCTGTCTGGTTCACAAGGCACTATACGGAGTGGGTGCTGTTGATATTCAGAAACTGTTTTTGTGTTATTCTCCCACGAGAAATCTTAGATCCACTAACGCGGGTCTCGTACAAATTCCCAGGATTCGTATAGCAAGATGGGTAGGCAGGAGTCTATCCCATTGTGCAGCTAAACTGTGGAACAAGATGCCTGCTGATATGAGGCTGCAGCCAAATAGGCAGCATTTCAGGAAATCGCTCAAATCCTGGTTTTTTCCTTCCAACTAAGTGGCAGGATCTTACGGAGCAGCTCCCCCTCACACTTCTTAGCGCCAAGACGCCGCAGCAATCGTGCGCTTTATAAATCTATTTGATCTTATCTTATCTTATGATGAGTCTCTGTTTGACCTTTTGTGAGGAGCTTGGGTGAAACCTGTGACAGGAGCTCCAGTTGACCGAACTGTGGGCCATAGGCATCGGCCCACCCCTGGGGACCCACTTTGTCTCCTGCGACATCCCACCACAAAAGGGCTGGTGGTTCAAGCTGCTATGGCTTCACCAGAACCTAGGGTTCTTCCCTTGGTTCCACCAAATAAAGAATCCGGATGGCTAGAACATTGTGGGAGGAATATATTCTCTTCCATCAGTTCGGCAGTGAGGTCGTTAAACACAGCATGTGTTTTGGGCAGATTTTCTCATGCTTTATGGGACTCTGTGGCACTGTGGCTGCCTTCTCTGTCAGAGGAAGCCAGGAGTGAGCTCCTGCAAATGGTGCAAGATGGCTGGGAAGCAGCGAAATTCACCATAAAATGTGGTATGGACACCACCGATTCCATGGGTAGATCTATGGCTCAGTCAGTTGCACTGCGCAAACATGCATGGCTGCCTCAGTCTGGGTTTTCAGAGCTTGTACAGGAAAGCCTCAAAGATATGCTGTTTGATGGTGTTCATATATTTGGTTAACAGGCTGATTGGGCTTTAAGGCGATTCAGAGCTGGTCAATGTGATAAGACCACCTGAAATGTCTTTGAAAGCTTTAGTTGGATTCTTCTTTCTGACCTGTGTAGAATGAAGTGTTTCTGCATGACTGAGTTACAATATGTACTTCATCTGGTTAAGAGCAGTGTAGTGTTTCTGCTTAATGCAAGGGTTATGGTTGTTTTGAATAATTTGTGGTTCTTTCACTGTATTTTCCTATCCCTTAATCCCTGTCAGTTGGGATTGCAAAAGTTGTATTCCACAATAAGTGGCTTTCTTGATTATTCTGCTGGGTGCAGAAGTGGTGGCTTTATCCTTCAGCTCTGTCAATGACAATTTTTCTGCTGTTTATCTCTGTTTGTTTTTTTAATTGATACCTGCTATACAGGTCTTGTAGTTTGCTTTACTCTAAAGAAGAATTCAGGCTCAAGGATTGATAACTTTTTGGTATGTACCTTACTCTATGTGGAGTATCTTTTGTGTGCTACCGTAGCATTTCTGAACACATGTGCTGAGATGGGGTTGCTCAGCTTCTGCACTATTAGACTCTCTTTTGATGGTGCACATCTCCACCCTCTGTGTCGGATTATTCCTCTGTCATTTGAGATCATACATTATGCTTATCTAGCATGCTCATCTTATTGGTCTTGGTTAACTACTTGTCTTCCAGTCAGATAATATACGTTGCATCTGAAAGAGACACGTTAGTGACAGATTCCTTACCTTAGAATATCCCCAGGCGTCAGGCTGGATCCGGAAAGTTTTTTGCGTAGCAGTACCCTTGCGCGTCGGTAGGCGGCGTCGTGCGGCTCCGCGTCCGTCGTCGGCGTCGTGATCGCCGGGATGACGTCGCGGGCAGTACTTAGGCGCCGCCCCTGCGCGCTGACGTCAGTTCTTCTTTTCCGCGCCAGTAAGCGCAGATCCGGGAAGAGCAGTGCCCTAGTCACTTTTTGACTATCTTTTTTGGTGAATTTTTTCACTGTTTCTTCAACGAGTCTTCACGACTCCTAAGGTGTCGTAGGGATGCCCGGCTTTAAGCCCTGCGAGGAATGTGGTCGCATGATGTCGATCACGGACCCGCACCTCGAGTGTCTCTTTTGTCTCGGCCGAGACCACGACACGAAGTCGTGTCCTGACTGCCGGAAACTTCATCCTAAGGCTTTGCGAGAGCGGTCTCGAAAGCTCCTTGAAGTCCGGCATTCGGCTCCGCGCCGCACCAAGCCCCGGTCCCGGGAGAGGTCGAGGGGCCGGACGCGGAGTCCCCGCCGTTCGTCGGATTCAAAGTCTTCGCGCTCCTCCGGTAAGTCGAAGCACAAGAAGTCTAAGCGGCGTCATCGCTCTAAGACTTCGCCTCGCCGGTCTCGCGACTCGGCTGAGGTCCCTGTCGGCACCGTCCCCGCGGCCCCGGACGTGCCTGTCGAGTTACCCCCGCAGTACCCGCCCTACCCGGGCTCGGGGGCGACTCAGGCCGATATACAGGAATTCCTGTCGGCCATGGCCCGCATCTTCGGGCCTCAAGGTCCCTCCGGTGCGCCTCCGGGCCCCGCGGGCCCTGATTGGGTTGCTCCGGCGTCGCCGTCGACTCCGGTCCCGGCGTCGCCTGTCCCACCAGCCTCGTCCCGGCCTCGGCTCCGGTCCCGGCCTCGACCCCGGCTCCGGTGGGGCCGCAACCCCATCGACGCCGGTTGACCTAACCACGCCTCCGCCGACGCCGATGTCCCCGGTGCCGTTTCCGACGCCGTCCGGGGCTCCGGGCGGCGTCGTTCCCCGGTTCTCTCCGGGTCCGGACATGGTGCCGGAACGGCGTCGCCCGACGCCGTATCCGGCGCCGATGAGACCTTGGGTCCCTGATGTCCCTCCTCCTCCATATTTTCAACCTGAGGAGGACCAGGAGAGCTGGGAGGGGTCTGACGACCCTCTCACACAACAGTGCGAGTTTGACCCGGACTGGGTTGAGGAACTTGGGGATGCCAGTGGTCTGGATACCTCCCCTGACTCTGGCATGCTGTCTCCTCCCGTGGCAACGGAGGAGGGGGCTAATTTTGCAACGGTGTTGCGTAGAGCTGCTGGAGCCTTGAATCTCCAGTTGCCTACAGTGGTCGTCAGGTCTAACATCGTGACTGAAGTGCTTCAGCCGGCGGCCTCCTCTTCGGAGACTGTGCTGCCGTTCAACGAGGCACTGACTGACGTTCTTTTGGGTGCCTGGTCCAAACCCACCACAGGGGCTCCTGTGGATAGGAACGTGGCCCGACGCCATCGCCCTGCTCCGGGCGACCCCTGTTTCTCTCCCAACACCCCACCCCTGAGAGCTTGGTTGTCCAAGCCTCTGCCTCCCAAACCGCCTTCCCTACCGCCCCTCCGGATAGGGAATCCAAGCGCCTGGATCACTTTGGGAAGAAGGCTTTCTCTTCCTCCAGTGCTGGCTTGCGGTCTGTTAATACCGCTTGCCTCTTGGGCCGATACACCCACTCCCTGTGGGATTCGGTGGCAACTGTTTTTCCGCAGTGTTCTGAGGAGGTCCAGACACTGCTTACCCGCGCCATTGCGGAAGGGCGTGATACGGCTAAATATACCATCCGCTGTGGCCTTGATACCGCCGACTCGCTGGGCAGATCGCTTGCAACGACGGTGGCGCTGCATCGCCACGCCTGGCTGAGAACCACTGGTTTTTCAGGAGATGTCCAGAATACACTCATGGACATGCCCTTTGATGGTGTCGGTCTTTTTGGTTCGAAGGCAGACCATGCGCTGGAGCGTTTCAAGGACTCTCGGGCTACTGCTAAGTCCCTGGGCCTTGCTGTTGTGCGCCCTCCGCTCACGTCTGCTTTTCGCCCCTTTCGTGGCCACGGAAGGGGCGCCCAGTCACGTCCGCAGCCCGGCCACCGGCCCGCGCAGCAAGCGCCTCGCGTGGCCGAGGACGTGGATACCGCCGTGGCGGTTCGGGCAACCAGCGTGCGGGTCAGGCCACCACCTCCAACCCGTCCGCGGCCTCCAAGCCCTCCTAGTCCCTCCTTTCAGGTGCACAGTACGCCAGTCGAGGCAGGGTCCGCCATCACCTTCACCTCTGGCGTCCCATCACCTCGGACAGGTGGGTCTTGGACATTGTCCGAAGGGGCTACTCCCTCCCCTTCGAGACCACCCCCCAGCCATGCCACCTCAATTCCACCGCATGTCAGGGGATCACTTGGCGCTTCTACAGAAGGAAGTCACGGCCCTCTTGGCCAAGAGGGCCATCGAGCATGTTCCGACCCCAGAAGTAGGGCGTGGTTGCTACTCCCACTACTTTCTGGTGCCCAAAAGGACAAGGAGGACATGCGTCCTATCTTGGACCTCCGGAACGTCAATCGCTTCCTCCGGAAGGAGAAGTTCAAGATGCTCACCCTAGCTCAGGTCTTGACTGCCCTCGACCCCGGAGACTGGTTGGTAGCGTTGGACTTGCAGGACGCCTATTTCCACATCCCCGTCCTGCCGGCCCACCGGCGTTACCTTCGGTTCACGGTAGGCCTCGAGCATTTTCAGTTCACCGTGCTCCCTTTGGCCTTACCAGTGCCCCTCGGGTGTTCACGAAAGTGATGGCGGTGGTCGCAGCTCATCTGCGCCGGGCAGGGGTTTCAGTCTTCCCCTACCTCGACGACTGGCTGCTGAAGGCGGGCTCGTCCCAGGCAGTCGTCTCCCACCTCCAGACTACGGCCGAACTCCTGCACTCGCTGGGGTTCTCCATCAATGTGCCAAAGTTGCATCTGATTCCTTCTCCACAGCTCCTTTTCATCGGAGCAGTTCTGGACACGACGCAGTTTCGGGCCTATCCTCCCGAACAGCGAGTCCGGGATATTCAGGCTATGATTCCGATCTTTCAGCCTTTATCCTGGGTTTCGGCACGGATGACCCTGAGGCTGCTGGGCCTCATGGCCTCCTGCATCCTGCTGGTCACTCATGCCAGATAGCATATGCGGGCTCTGCAGTGGGACCTGAAGTTCCAGTGGGCGCAGCACCAGGGCGACCTGTCCGATCACGTCCAGATCTCGGAGGGGACTGCAAGACAGTTGCAGTGGTGGCTCTCGAACCGGCAATGGGTCATGGGCAGATCCCTCTCCCTACCCCAGCCAGAGCACACAGTTGTGACGGACGCGTCCCTTCTGGGATGGGGCGGTCACATGGGAGAGGCGGAGATCAGAGGCCTCTGGTCTCCGGCGGAGTCCCGGCTCCATATCAACCTTCTGGAGCTCCGGGCGATCCGACTTGCACTCAAGGCATTCCTTCCCTCTGTCAAAGGGAAGGTAGTGCAGGTGTTCACAGACAACACCACCGCCATGTGGTACTGCAACAAACAAGGCGGGGTGGGGTCGTGGACCCTTTGTCAGGAGGATCTGCGCCTCTGGACATGGCTGGAACATCAGGGCATGTTCCTGGTGGTTCAACACCTGGCAGGTTCCCTGAACGCCAGGGCGGACGAACCTCAGCCGCAGGTGCATGATGGATCACGAATGGCGTCTTCACTCGGAAGTGGCGCAAGGACTCTTTCTACAGTGGGGAGAGCCTTGGTTAGATCTATTCGCCACCGAAGAGAACGCGCAATGTCATCAGTTCTGCGCGTTGGAATTTCCAAGGCGGCACTCGCTCGGCGACGCTTTTCGTCACGAGTGGAGTTGCGGTCTATTGTACGCCTTTCCGCCTATACCACTTCTACCCAGAGTGTTGAAGAAGATTCGGCGCGACCGGGCCCAAGTCATTCTTGTGGCTCCGGACTGGGCTCGAAGAGTTTGGTATCCCGAGCTACTCAATATGAGCGTAGATCCCCGATCCGTCTGCCTCTTCGGGAGGATCTTCTGTCGCAGCAGCAGGGGACGGTCCTCCACCCGAACCTGTCCAGTCTACACCTGCTTGCGTGGAGATTGAGCGGCGGCAGTTGATTCCTTTCGACTTGCCTCCCGAAGTTTGTGATGTGATTCTGGCAGCCAGGCGTCCCTCCACTAAGGTGGTATACGCCTGCAGGTGGAACAAATTTGTGGCATGGTGCACAGCAAAGGCTGTGAATCCCCTTTCTGCCCCTCTTTCTGAGGTCCTTCTGTTCCTTCTCTCTCTGGCCCAACAGGGTTCTGCCCTGGGTACCATCAAGGGTTATCTTTGTGCTATCTCGGCCTTCCTCAGGCTCCCTGATCAGCCCTCCCTTTTCAAGTCCCCTGTTGTTAACAGGTTCTTAAAAGGCATTACTCACCTCTTCCCTCCTGTTCCGTTTGTGATGCCTCAGTGGGACTTGAACTTGGTTCTTACCTTTTTAATGTGCGCTCCCTTTGAGCCTCTACATAACTGTCCTCTTCGTCTTCTGACTCTGAAGACAGCCTTTCTGGTGGCCATCACCTCCGCTCGGCGGGTGAGTGAGCTCCAGGCTCTATCTTGCAAACCTCCCTTTCTGTCTGTTCATCCAGACAAGGTTGTTCTTCGGACGCGTCCGTCCTTCTTGCCAAAGGTGGTTACTGCTTTCCACATTGGGCAGACCATCACTTTGCCCACCTTCTTTCCGCCTCCGCATCCTTCCAGAGAGGAAGAGAGGCTCCACCGTCTGGACCCAAAACGTGCGCTCTCTTTCTATATTGACCGCACAAAACACTTCCGGGTGGATGACCAGCTCTTTGTTGGCTACGTGGGCGCCAAAAGGTCGGGCGGTGCACAAGAGGACCATCTCCCGCTGGGTTACCTTGTGCATCAAGACCTGCTATTCTTTGGCTAAGAAGGAGCCTCCTGTTGGGCTGCGTGCCCATTCCACCAGGGCAACGGCTGCTACCACGGCCTTGGGCCGCGGTGTTCCGCTGCCGGTTATCTGTCAGGCAGCTACGTGGGCCTCGCTGCACACGTTTACAAAGCATTACTGCCTTGACAGTCAGGTCCGGAGGGACGGCTTCTTTGGCCGTTCTGTCCTCCAGGACTTCCTTGTCTGATCTTTGTTCGCAGACCCACCACCGGGGTTGGTATTGCTGGGGTATCTATTCTAAGGTAAGGAATCTGTCACTAACGTGTCTCTTTCAGATGCACAAGTTACTAACTTGTGTAACGATATATCTGTAAGAGACAGTAGTTAGTGACAGATTCCTTACCGCCCCACCCATCCTCCCCGTTCTGCGAACTGATTTCTAGGGTTAAGGACATCCCTTTCAGGGCCCTAGTATTTTTCAGACACCTATGTCAGCTTCTTGCATGGCTCTGCGTTCCTGGCGCGGAAAGTCGTGTACAGAACTGACGTCAGCGCGCAGGGGCGGCGCCTAAGTACTGCCCGCGACGTCATCCCGGCGATCACGACGCCGACGACGGACGCGGAGCCGCACGACGCCGCCTACCGACGCGCAAGGGTACTGCTACGCAAAAAACTTTCCGGATCCAGCCTGACGCCTGGGGATATTCTAAGGTAAGGAATCTGTCACTAACTACAGTCTCTTACAGATATATCGTTACACAAGTTAGTAACTTGTGCTTCTCTTCCAGGGGATCCTCATCAATAGTCATAAGCACATGAATATTCCCGCCCATGCGCAAGACCCCGGAAACATATAAAACATATATGTGGAAATCATATATGTAGCTCTATATATATATCCATATATATATAACAATAAAAACACAATGCAGCCTTCCAATACTAGAAAACACTGAGTAATGTTGTAAGAATTTCCCTTGCACATAAATACAATTCCAATAAAGCAGGGAGAAATAAAAAACATTTGAAAACTGCTTTAATGCACAGCAGGAAACATAATCCTGCAAAGAGGAATGAAAGAACATTGCCAGCACATAGGCTGCATTGTAGAAAACATCAGTGTAGAAAGCTGAAAAGCTAACCCACAGAACACACAGAATAAACTGGCACCGTGCCTTTAAGGCAGCCATGACCCCTAGCTTCCCATCATGCCTCAGGGGTGACAGTTAGGTCAGTTGTTTTTCCGGCTCCTTCTGTCAGGACCCTGGTTACTTCAGCTCTTACTTTTTTCTGATTTCTGTCAGAAAATACTTCTCTTTTGTCAAAAGCTTTTTACTTCGACGGTTTTTTTGTTGTTGAAGTATATCTCTGCTGTTTTTAAGAGAGTTAAGCATTATTTTCCAGCAAAAAATGCCCTCTCTTTTTGACTCTTGCCCTGCCTGTGGCAAGAAGAAGGCTAAAACAGACTCCCATTCTGTCTGTATTCTCTGCCTTCCTTCTGATCATAATCCCAAGACCTGTCAACATTGCCAGCTGCTGTCCAATAGAACTCTTAAGGACAGGGAGAGGATTCGCCTCTATGGACTGGCTGAGAAGAGGAAGTCCCCTTCAAGAGGCAGGTCTCTGATGAAGAAGAGGAAAGAGAGAGCCACTACTCCATCTAGAAGTAAGGTTCCAGTCTGCTCTCCATCGGCGTCGGGCTCGGCGCCTCAAATACCTTCATCGGCAACGAAAACTTCGACGAGAAGACATCGACGGCGGGCTCGCCATCGAGAGAACACCGGTCGTCGACGAAGCCTACAGGTACGTCGGATCCTCCGCCGACGTCAACCCGGCGACGATCGGCGTCGCGGAGTCGCTCTCCATTGGTGCGGGCTCGCACAACGTCGAGAAATAGATCTCCGTCGTCGCCGTCTGCTCGGCGTTCGATGTCGAGACATGCTCCGCCGTCGCAAGGTCACCGGCGATCGGCGTCGAAGCAGGCGTCTCCGTCAACCAGGCGACGGTCAACGTCGAGACGCGCCTCGTCACCAGAGGCAAGGCACTCATCGCCTCCGTCGTCGACCAAGCGCCGTTCGACGTCGAAGGCTCGATCTTCGCCGACGTCGAGGAAAGATCAGTCGTCGAAACCCAGAGTAAAATACACCAAACTTCGTTCGACGTCGAGGCGGCGGTCTCCGTCGGCGGCGAGAAGTGCCCCGATCTCAACTCCACTGGCTTCCAGTAGACGGTCAGCGTCGAGAGAGAGATCGAACAGGCATCAAGAAGCGACGTCGAGAAGGATTTGTCCGTCCATCCGTTCTTCGTTGGGGTCTCCAGCATGCTCAACTTCGAAGGCTAAGTCTGTGGGCTCCAGGGGTTCGACGTCGCACCATACAACGTCGAAACACACTGAGGGGTCGACGTCGAGAAGACAATCTGAAAGAGACACGTTAGTGACAGATTCCTTACCTTAGAATATCCCCAGGCGTCAGACTGGATCCGGAAAGTTTTTGCGTAGCAGTACCCTTGCGCGTCGGTAGGCGGCGTCGTGCGGCTCCGCGTCCGTCGTCGGTGTCGGGACCGCCGGGATGACGTCGCGGGCAGTACTTAGACGCAGCCCATGTGCGCTGACGTCAGTTCTTTCTTTTTCCGCGCCAGTAAGCGCAGATCCGGGAAGAGCAGTGCCCTAGTCATTTTTTGACTAAGTTTTTGGGTGATTTTTCACTGTTTTCTCGAAGTCTCTCGACTCCGAAGGTGTCGGTAGGGATGCCCGGCTTCAAGCCATGCGACGCCTGTGGTCGAATGATGTCGATCACAGACCCGCATCAGGATTGTCTCTACTGCCTCGGCCGCGACCACGACACGAAGTTGTGCTCCGACTGCCGGGCCTTGCATCCGAAGGCTTTGCGAGAGCGGTCTCGAAAGCTCCTCGAGGTCCGGCAGTCGGCTCCGCGCCACGCCAAGCCCCGGTCACGTGAGAGGTCGAGGGGCCGGTCGCGGAGTCCTCATCGGTCGTCGGGGTCCAAGTCTTCGCACTCCTCCGGTAAGTCAAAGCATAAGAAGTCGAAGAAGCGTCATCGCTCGACGACTTCCCCTCGCTGGTCTCGCGACTCGGCTGAGGGTCCTGTCGGCACCGTCCCCGCCCCCACGGCTCCGGGAGTGCCTGTGGAGCCGCCCCCGCATTACCCGTCCTTCCCAGGTTCGGGGGCGACTCCGGCCGAGATACAGGAGTTCCTGTCGGCCATGGCCCGCCTCTTCGGGCCTCAAGGTCCCCCCGGTGCACCTTCGTGCCCCGCGGGCCCTGATGGGGTTTCTTCGGCGCCGCCGGCGACTCCGGTCCCGGTGCCGCCTGTCACACCAGCCTCGGTCCCGGCCCCGGCCTCGACCCCGGCTCCGGTGCTGCCACAACCCCGATCGACGCCGGTTGACCTGACGACACCTCCACCGGCGCCGATCTCTCCGGTGCCCTTCCCGACGCCGCCCGGGGCTCCGGGCGGCGTCTTTCCCCGGTTCTCTCCGGATCCGGACATGGCGCCGGACCGGCGTCGCTCGATGCCGGCTCCGACGCTGATGGGTCCTTGGGTCCCACAAGTCCCTCCTCCTTATTTTGAACAAGAATTGGAGGACGCAGAGGACTGGGAGGGGTCGGATGACCCTCTCACACAGCAATGTGAGTTTGATCAGGACTGGGCTGAGGAGCTTGGGGATGCCAGTGGTCTGGACACCTCCCCTGCCTCTGGCATGCTGTCTCCTCCTTCCGTGGCAACGGAGGAGGGAGCAAACTTTGCAACGGTGTTGCGTAGAGCAGCTGGGGCCTTACACCTCCAGTTGCCTACAGTGGCTGTCGGGACTAACATCCTGACGGAAGTGCTTCAGCCGGCAGCTACCTCCTCGGAGCCACTGCTGCCGTTTAACGAGGCGCTTTCAGACGTTCTTTTGGGCACCTGGTCCAAGCCCACCACAGGGGCTCCTGTGGATAGGAACGTGGCCCGATGCCATCGCCCTGCCCCGGGCGACCCCCTGTTCTTCTCCCAACACCCCACCCCTGAGAGCTTGGTGGTCCAAGCCTCTGCTTCCCAAAGCGCCTTCCCTACCGCTCCCCCGGATAGGGAATCCAAACGCCTGGATCAATTTGGGAAGAAGGTCTTTTCTTCCTCCAGTGCTGGCTTGCGGTCCGTCAACACCACTTGCCTCTTGGGCCGATATTCCCACTCCTTGTGGGACTCGGTGGCGCAAGTTCTGCCCCAGTGTCCTGAGGAGGTCCAGACACTGCTTTCCCGCACCATTGCGGAGGGAAGAGATGCGGCAAAATACACCATCAGATGTGGCCTTGATACCGCCGACTCGCTGGGCAGATCGCTTGCGACGACAGTGGCGCTGCGCCGTCACGCCTGGCTGAGAACCACTGGTTTCTCGGGTGATGTCCAAAACACTCTTATGGACATGCCCTTTGATGGGATCGGTCTTTTTGGGAACAAGGCAGACCATGCGCTGGAGCGCTTTAAGGACTCACGGGCTACGGCCAAGTCCCTGGGCCTTTCTGCTGTATGCCCTCTGCAGCCGTCTGCTTTTCGCCCCTTTCGTGGCCACGGAAGGGGCGCTCAGTCACGTCCGCTGCCCGGCCACCGGCCCGCGCAGCAAACGTCTTCGCGTGGCCGAGGACGTGGCTCCCGCCGTGGCGGGTCAGGCAACCAGCGTGCGGGTCAGGCCACCAACCCCGCACCGACCGCGGCCTCCAAGCCCTCCTAGTCCTTCTTTTCAGGTGCACAGCACGCCAGTAGGGGGCAGGGTCCGCCATCACCTTCACCACTGGCGTGCCATCACCTCGGACAAGTGGGTCTTGGACATTGTCCGAAGGGGCTACTCCCTCCCCTTCAAGACCATCCCCCAGCCATGCCACCTCAATTCCACCGCATGTCAGGGGATCACTTGGTGCTTCTTCAGAAGGAAGTTGCGGCCCTCTTGGCCAAGGGGGCCATCGAGCGCGTTCCGACCCCAGAAGTAGGACGTGGTTGCTACTCCCACTACTTTCTGGTGCCCAAAAGGACAAGGAGGACATGCGTCCTATCTTGGACCTCCGGAACGTCAATCGCTTCCTCCGGAAGGAGAAGTTCAAGATGCTTACCCTAGCTCAGGTCTTGACTGCCCTCGACCCTGGAGACTGGATGGTAGCGTTGGACTTGCAGGACGCGTATTTCCACATCCCCGTCCTGCCGGCCCACCGGCGTAACCTGCGGTTCACGGTAGGCCTCAAGCATTTTCAGTTCACCGTGCTCCCTTTCGGCCTTACCAGCGCCCCTCGGGTGTTCACGAAAGTGATGGCGGTGGTCGCAGCCCATCTGCGCCGGGCAGGGGTTCCAGTCTTCCCCTACCTCGACGACTGGCTGCTGAAGGCGGGCTCGTCCCAGGTAGTCGTCTCCCACCTCCAGACTACGGCCGAACTCCTGCACTCGCTGGGGTTTTCCATCAACGTGCCGAAGTCGCACCTGACTCCTTCTCCACAGCTCCTTTTCATCGGAGCAGTTCTGGACACGACGCAGTTTCGGGTTTATCCTCCCGAACGGCGAGTCCGGGATATTCAGGCTATGATTCCGATCTTTCGGCCTCTATCCTGGGTTTCGGTACGGATGACCCTGAGGCTGCTGGGCCTCATGGCCTCCTGCTGGTCGATCATGCCAGATGGCATATGCGGGCTCTGCAATGGGACCCGAAGTTCCAGTGGGCGCAGCACCAGGGCAACCTGTCCGATCACGCCCAGATCTCAGAGGGGACTGCAAAACAGTTGCAGTGGTGGCTCTCGAACCGGCAATGGGTCATGGGCAGATCCCTCTCCCTTCCCCAGCCAGAGCACACAGTTGTGATGGACGCGTCCCTTCTGGGATGGGGCAGTCACATGGGAGAGGCGGAGATCAGAGATCTCTGGTCTCCGGCGGAGTCCCGGCTCCATATCAACCTTCTGGAGCTCTGGGCGATCCGACTTGCACTCAAGGCATTCCTTCCCTCTGTCAAAGGGACGGTAGTGCAGGTGTTCACAGACAACACCACCGCCATGTGGTACTGCAACAAACAGGGCGGGGTGGGGTCGTGGACCCTATGTCAGGAGGCTCTGCGCCTCTGGACATGGCTGGAACATCAGGGCATATTCCTGGTGGTTCAACACCTGGCAGGTTCTCTGAACGCCAGGGCGGACGAACTCAGCCGCAGGTGCATGATGGATCACGAATGGCGTCTTCACTCGGAGGTGGCGCAAGGTCTCTTTCAACAGTGGGGAGAGCCTTGGTTAGATCTGTTCGCCACCAAAGAGAACGCGCAATGTCAGCAGTTCTGCGCGTTGGAATTTCCAAGGCGGCACTCGCTCGGTGACGCTTTTCGTCGCGAGTGGAGTTGCGGTCTGTTGTACGCCTTTCCGCCTATACCACTTCTACCCAGAGTGTTGAAGAAGATTCGGCGCGACCGGGCCCAAGTCATTCTTGTGGCTCCGGACTGGGCTCGAAGAGTTTGGTATCCCGAGCTACTCAGTATGAGCGTCGATCTCCCGATCCGTCTGCCTCTTCGGGAGGACGGTCCTTCACCCGAATCTGTCCAGTCTCCACCTGCTTGCGTGGAGATTGAGCGGCGGCAGTTGATTCCTTTCGACTTGCCTCCCGAAGTTTGTGATGTGATTCTGGCAGCCAGGCGTCCCTCCACTAAGGTGGTATACGCCTGCAGGTGGAACAAGTTTGTGGCATGGTGCACAGCAAAGGCTGTGAATCCCCTTTCTGCCCCTCTTTCTGAGGTTCCTTCTTTCTCTGGCCCAACAGGGTTCTGCCCTGGGTACCATCAAGGGCTATCTTTGTGCAATCTCGGCCTTTCTCAGGCTTCCTGATCAGCCCTCTCTTTTTAAGTCCCCTGTTGTTAACAGGTTTCTTAAAGGCATTACACACCTCTTCCCTCCTGTTCCGTTTGTAATGCCTCAGTGGAACAGCTCCCTTTGAGCCTCTGCATAACAGTCCTCTTCGTCTTCTTACTCTGAAGACAGCCTTTCTGGTGGCCATCACCTCCGCTCGGCGGGTGAGTGAGCTCCAGGCTCTTTCATGCAAACCCCCCTTTCTGTCTGTTCATCCAGACAAGGTTGTTCCTAGGACGCGTCCGTCCTTCTTGCCAAAGGTGGTTACTGCCTTCCACATTGGGCAGACCATCACTTTGCCCACCTTCTTTCCGCCTCCGCATCCTTCCAGAGAGGAAGAGAGGCTCCACCGTCTGGACCCAAAACGTGCGCTTTCCTTTTACATCACCCGCACACAACAGTTCCGGGTGGATGACCAGCTCTTTGTTGGCTACGTGGGCGCCAAAAAAGGTCGGGCGGTACACAAAAGGACCATCTCCCGCTGGGTCACCTTGTGTATCAAAGCCTGCTATTCTTTGGCTAAGAAGGAGCCTCCTGTTGGGCTGCGTGCCCATTCCACCAGGGCAACGGCTGCTACCACGGCTTTAGGCCGCAGTGTTCCGTTGCAGGATATATGTCAGGCAGCTACGTTGGCCTCGCTGCACACGTTTACCAAACATTACTGCCTTGACAGCCAGGTCCGGAGGGACGGCTTTTTTGGCCGTTCTGTCCTCCGGGACTTCCTTGTCTGATCTTTGTTCGCAGACCCACCAACGGGGTTGGTATTGCTGGGGTATCTATTCTAAGGTAAGGAATCTGTCACTAACGTGTCTCTTTCAGATGCACAAGTTACTAACTTGTGTAACGATGTATCTGTAAGAGACAGTAGTTAGTGACAGATTCCTTACCGCCCCACCCATCCTCCCTGTTCTGCGAACTGATTTCTAGGGTTAAGGACATCCCTTTCAGGGCCCTAGTATTTTCAGACACCTATGTCAGCTTCTTGCATGGCTCTGTGTTCCTGGCGCGGAAAGTCGTGTACAGAACTGACGTCAGCGCGCAGGGGCGGCGTCTAAGTACTGCCCGCGACGTCATCCCGGCGGTCCCGACGACGGACGCGGAGCCGCACGACGCCGCCTACCGACGCGCAAGGGTACTGCTACGCAAAAACTTTCCGGACCCAGCCTGACGCCTGGGGATATTCTAAGGTAAGGAATCTGTCACTAACTACTGTCTCTTACAGATATATCGTTACACAAGTTAGTAACTTGTGCATCAGGCCCTAGGGACTCACCAGTGATGGTGACGCAGAGCAGGTCGACGTCGAGGCACTCTCCATCGATGTCACATCGATCATCAAGACGCCGATCACGCTCCAGAAGTCGCAGAGAGTCCTCTCATTCTATTCGGAGCTCACCCCAGACAATTGCGACATCACGCAGTTCTTCTGCTCATTCGCCTGAGCTTCCAAGACCAAGACGCTCTCCAAGGAGACCACAATCTCCTTCAATCCAATCTTCGCCCAGATGGCTACAACCTCTCCATCATTGGCAGAAAGAACCCTCAGGTCACACCCAGCCGCCTACGGACTATTCCAGCCCACTGCACAGATCACCGTTACAACGTCTAGTGCAGGAAGTGGACAGGTCCCCCACCACTCGGACCAGAGAGCACAGAGGCAGATCTCCTGAGCGCAGGTCGACTCAGGGTCATCGCAATAGACGACGAACACCATCTTCGTCCTCATCTTCGACGCACTCATCCAAAAGGGACTACTCACCTACCCTTACGGATAGTCCTCCTTCTAGGGTGTCACCCATCGATGATGTGAACACCTTTCACGATGTTCTCGCCAGAGGAGCACAAAAGCTGGGTATACCCATGTCAACTCCTCAGACCACCACGTCCATTATTTTCGAGACCCTCCATCAAAGGTCTGCGACTAGGCCATTGCTTCCTTTGGTTCCTGGTATCATCGAGCCGGTAATGGACATCTTCCTCACTCCATCAACGGCTAAAGCAGCTCCGGCTCGGATCCTGAAAAAATATAAACCTGCTGCATCAGATCCTCTTTTTCTCAATTCCGCCACCGGACTCTGTCATTATTGCAGCAGCAAGGAAGACACACGCAGTTGCTTCTTCCTCCTCAGCTCCTCCAGATAAAGAAAGTAGAGCACAGGACTCTTGGGGTAAGAAAGCTTGCGGCTCTGCAGCGTCTTCTCTTCAAGTGTCTAACGCTGCAGCTCTGCTGGGCCGTTATGACAGGTCCTTATGGGATTCACTGGAGCGTTTCAAAGACAAACTCCCAAAGGAGGATCAACAGGATTTCTCTGAGATTCTCCAGGAAGGTGCGCTGGTGGCCAACCAGGTAATTAGCACTGCAGCGGATGGGGCGTCTTTGGCGGCTCACTCTTATGCACATGGCATATGTGCACGAAGATCTTCCTGGTTGCGCCTGACAGCGTTGAAACCGGAGGCGCAGCAGCGCATCTTGAATCTTCCGTTTTCTGGCAACTCACTTTTTGGATCACACACAGATGAGGAAATGGCCAGAATGAAGGCCGAGTTGGACACGTTAAAGGCTGTGGGCCTGGAGAAGAAAAAAGTTTAAACGACGTTACAGGCCCTACAATCGTAAAAATTACCAACAGAGGGTTCAAACCCCTCAATGGTCGCAAAACAAACAGAACAAGTCCCAGTTCCAAGGCCGTCGTTCCTCGAGAGGAAGAGGAGGACACCAACAGCAGTCCTCTTCCACAGCAATGATTTTCTGCTTCCTCTAGCACCGTTGCACACTCCAGTGGGAGGAAGTATCTCAAACTACATTCAAGAGTGGTGCAACATCACCAAAGACCAGTGGGTGCTGAATATATTAAACAATGGGTACGCACTATGCTTTTGCGCGTCCCCAAGGGACATTCCTCCGGTAAAATCCCGTCATCTACACCGAGATCTCCTGCGTCAGGAAGTGTCGACCCTTCTCAGGAAACTGGCCATAGAAGAGGTCCCTCCGGCACAGAGAGGAAAGGGAGTTTACTCAAGATACTTACTTGTTCAGAAAAAGACCAGCCGAACAAGTTCAGACCAATTCTAGATCTACGTTTTCTGAACAAGTTCATCAAAAAGAAAAGTTTCGAATTTTGGCGCTCCATCAAATATTTCCACATCTGAGAAAAGGCGATTGGATGTGTTCGGTGGATCTCCAAGATGCGTACTTTCACATTCCAATCACACCACGGCATCGCAAGTTCCTGCGGTTCATGGTGGGCGCAAAGCATTACCAGTTCAAGGTCTTACCCGAGGGTATTCACGAAATGCATGGCAGTAGTAGCAGCAGCATTACATCGCCAAGGTCTGTTCTTGTATCCATACCTGGACGACTGGCTGTTGAAGGGATCATCTCCCCACATAGTGCAGGAGCACCTTCACATCTGCCTGGATCTCCTTCAACGCTTAGGCCTGCATGTCAACGTGGACAAATCAGTTTTGCAACCAACTCAATCGCTCCACTATCTGGGCGCCACCCTAAACTCCGTCCTCGGAAAAGTGTTTCCTTCGGAGGAGAGATTGTCATCAATGAGAGACAAAAGCAACATCATCCTCCAAGCACATCAACCATCAGTAAGGCAAGTGGCTTCTCTGCTGGGGTCGATGGCCTCTTGCATTTTTCTCATACCCAACGCCAGATTGAGAATGAGACCGTTGCAGCAGGATCTGGAGGACAAATGGGACCAATCCTCGGGTCATTGGGAAGACCGAGTTCTCATCTCTCAGGCTGCGAAGAAATCCATTCTCTGGTGGACTCAGCCAAAGAATCTTCTAGTGGGAGTGCCATTCCATCAGCCTCTTCCAAAACAATCCCTGATAACAGATGCGTCTCTTCAGGGATGGGGAGCGCATCTGGGTCAACTGCAGACTCAGGGCAGATGGACCAGCAAAGAGCAGACCTATCATATCAACATGTTAGAACTGCGGGCGGTTCATTTGGCCCTCAAGGCATTCCATCCATCGTTTCAGTCCGAGTCGATTCTGATACAAACGGACAATACAACCACCATGTATTACTTAAACAAACAAGGTGGAACACACTCTCGCCCTCTGTCTCTGGAATCTCAAGCGATCTAGCACTGGCTGCTCGCCAGGAACCTCTCGATCACGGCGATGCATCTGCCAGGAGTACAGAACGTGCGAGCAGACGCTCTCAGTCGACACTTCGAAGAACAAGAAGACTGGGTGCTCAACGACGAGGTGGTGGCGGACATTTTTCATCAATGGGGTCGTCCATCCATCGACCTCTTTGCAGACGATCTAAACAGAAAATGCCACGCCTTCGCGTCCAGGTTTTACCGACCAGGAACGAGAGGGAATGCTCTTTTGATAGACTGGTCCGGGACGTTTGCATAAGCTTTTCCGCCCCTTCCTCTCATCCCGAAGGTGGTGACCAAGATCATCCGATCCAGGATGAAGATGATCCTGATAGCACCGGACTGGCCTCGCCAATGGTGGTATCCGGACCTACTACAGCTCTCGATCTGTCCGCACAGGAGACTCCCGTGCAGGCCGGACCTTCTGACCAAAATGGGAGGGAAGATTCTGCACCCCAGCCTTCCATCGCTGAGCTTGGCAGCATGGCTCCTGAGGTCCTGCAGTACGGACATTTGAACCTTCCTCAGGATTGCATGGACATTTTGAGGGAGTCAAAAGGCCATCCACAAGAACCTCTTATTCTTTTAAATGGAAAAGATTTTACTTGTGGTGTTTGCGTAATGGTTGGAGTCCGACTAGCGGGCAAGAAGAGGTAATCTTGCCGGATCTGCTATACTTGGCCAAATCTGGTTTGAAATACACTTCCATAAAAGTTCATCTGGCAACCATTGCAGCCTATAGAAAATCACCCAACCAACCCTCTTTCTTTCAACTTCAGGTGGTCAAGGACTTCCTTCAGGGGTTGAAGAAGGTGTATCCCCCTGTCCGACCTCCTTCTCCTCCTTGGGAGTTGAATTTAGTTTTGTCAAAACTGATGGGTCCTCCTTTTGAACCCATTCATAAGGCCACGTTACAACACCTTACATGGAAAGTAGCTTTTCTGGTGGCTATTACATCAGCGCGCAGAGTGAGTGAAATCCAAGCACTCTGTTCTAATGAACCGTATACGGTTTTCCATTACAATAGGGTGGTTTTGAGAACTCACCCTTCTTTTCTACCCAAAGTGGTGTCTGACTTCCATGTCAACCAGACTATTTCTCTCCCCTCTTTTTTTCCCAATCCTGCTACACAAGCAGAAAGGTCTCTTCACTCATTAGACCTCAAGAGGGTTCTCAAATTCTATTTGGAGGGAACAAAATCCATTAGAAAGGCTGATCAATTGTTTGTAAACTACGGCTCTGTTAGGACAGGTTTTCCAGCCTCCAAATGATCCATTTCGAGGTGGATAGTGTCCTGTATTAAATTGGCTTACCAATTAGCGAACAGGCCACTGTTAGCCTCCCCTAAAGCTCACTCTACTAGGGGAAAGGCTGCTACAATAGCTTTCTTACACAATGTACCGATGGCCGAGATTTGCAAGGCTGCAACTTGGAAGTCGGTCCATACGTTTACCAGGAATTACTGTCTGGATTCTGACTCCAGAGCGGATACCCAAGTTGGCCAAGCCTCCTTGAGGAATCTGTTCCAATCCTAGTTTAATTGGAGTCTTTGAAATATTCTTTAACAATGTATTCTTTCTGGTCACTTGCCCGCAGGATGAGGGGATGGGCTTGCTATTCTATTCATGTGCTTATGACTATTGATGAGGATCCCCTGGAAGAGAAGGATAAGTTACTTACCTGTAATCCTAGTTCTCTTCCAGGGGTATCCTCATCAAAATCATAAGCAACCCACCCGCCTCCCCGGGCAAGTGATCGAGATACATGTCATCTCTTTGTGCCCTGGCCTTCGGGTCTCCGCAAAAAACAACTGACCTAACTGTCACCCCTGAGGCATGATGGGAAGCTAGGGGTCATGGCTGCCTTAAAGGCACGGTGCCAGTTTATTCTGTGTGTTCTGTGGGTTAGCTTTTCAGCTTTCTACACTGATGTTTTCTACAATGCAGCCTATGTGCTGGCAATGTTCTTTCATTCCTCTTTGCAGGATTATGTTTCCTGCTGTGCATTAAAGCAGTTTTCAAATGTGTTTTATTTCTCCCTGCTTTATTGGAATTGTATTTATGTGCAAGGGAAATTCTTACAACATTGCTCAGCGTTTTCTTGTATTGGAAGGCTGCATTGTGTTTTTATTGTTATATATATATGGATATTTATATAGAGCTACATATATGGTTTCCACATATATGTTTTATATGTTTCCGGGGTCCCGCGCATGGGGGGGAATATTCATGTGCTTATGACTTTGATGAGGATACCCCTGGAAGAGAACTAGGATTACAGGTAAGTAACTTATCCTTATGGTTGATAGTAAAAGTTCTCTACTTTTGCTAGATTTTAAGCATTCTTAACCAAAGGTTGATCATCTTGTGAGCCTTTCGACACTCAGTGTTTTGATCATCATGTTCTATCTAGCCGCTGCTATTTGATTGGCTCTTCAATCCCTTTGTGTAAACATGGTTGTGTATGACCTTTGGACAATATTGTTGTTTTCCTGGGTTTATGTCGTGCTTTTATAGGTCTCCAGAAGACGTAGTCTCTCGGTCTATTTCATTCCTTCTATTTTAGAGGGTACTTATTGTTCTAGTCTCTTTTGGGTTGTTATAACCCCATGCATTATTACTACAGATTTCCCTTCTTCTCCGAAGGACATTTTCCTCTATACTGTACCTTTCTTCTCGATGAAGGTTTTCTCATACATGGCCTATGAGGGAATACGTGTTTACGTCCTAACTTCAACTTTTCGTAGATAGTTTTTATTCTTATCTTATAGCTAGGTGCTTGTAGTTGGGTTCACACTTAGCGAAGTGTGATCCCTAGATGACATGTACACATTGATGTTTATTTTATAGATCTGAAAGAGACACGTTAGTGACAGATTCCTTACCTTAGAATATCCCCAGGCGTCAGGCTGGATCCGGAAAGTTTTTGCGTAGCAGTACCCTTGCGCATCGGTAGGCGGCGTCGTGCGGCTCCGCGTCCATCGTCGGCGTCGGGACCGCCGGGATGACGTCGCGGGCAGTACTTAGACGCCGCCCCTGCTCGCTGACGTCAGTTCTTTCTTTTTCCGCGCCAGTAATCGCAGATCCGGGAAGAGCAGTGCCCTAGTCATTTTTTGACTAACTTTTTGGTGTTTTTTCACTGTTTTTTTCCAAGTGTCTCGACTCCGTAGGTGTCGGTAGGGATGCCCGGCTTCAAGCCATGCGACGCTTGTGGTCGAATGATGTCGATCACAGACCCGCATCAGGAGTGTCTTTACTGCCTCGGCCGCGACTACGACACGAAGTCGTGCCCCGACTGCCGGGCCTTGCACCCGAAGGCTTTGCGAGAGCGGTCTCGAAAGCTCCTCGAGGTCCGGCAGTCGACTCAGCGCCACGCCAAGCCCCGGTCACGTGAGAGGTCGAGGGGCCGGTCGCGGAGTCCTCATCGGTCGTCGGGATCCAAGTCTTCGCACTCCTCCGGTAAGTCGAAGCATAAGAAGTCTAAGAAGCGTCATCGCTCGACGACTTCCTGTCGCCGGTCTCGCGACTCGGCTGAGGGTCCTGTCGGCACCGTCCCCGCCCCTGCGGCACCGGGAGTGCCTATGGAGCCGCCCCCGCATTACCCGTCCTTCCCGGGTTCGGGGACGACTCCGGCCGAGATACAGGAGTTCCTGTCGGCCATGGCCCGCCTCTTCGGGCCTCAAGGTCCCCCCGGTGCGCCTTCGGGCCCCGCGGGCCCTAGTGGGGTTCCTACGGCGCCGCTGGCGACTCCGGTCCCGGCGACACCAGCCCCAGTCCCGGCCCCGGCCTCGGCTCCGGTGCTGCCACAACCCCGATCGACGCGGGTTGACCTGACGACACCTCCACCGGCGCCGATCTCTCCGGTGCCGTTCACGACGACGCCCGGGGCTCCGGGCGACGTCGTTCCCCGGTTCTCTCCGGATCCGGACATGGCGCCGGACCGGCGTCGCTCGACGCCGGCTCCGACGCCGATGGGACCTTGGGTCCCGCATGTCCCTCCTCCATATTTTGAACCAGAATTGGAGGACGCGGAGGACTGGGAGGGGTCTGATGACCCTCTCACACAGCAGTGTGAGTTTGATCAGGACTGGGCTGAGGAGCTTGGGGATGCCAGTGGTTTGGACACCTCCCCTGACCCTGGCATGCTGTCTCCTCCTTCCGTGGCAACGGAGGAGGGAGCAAACTTTGCAACGGTGTTGCGTAGAGCAGCTGGGGCCTTACACCTCCAGTTGCCTACGGTGGCTGTCAGGACTAACATCCTGACGGAAGTGCTTCAGCCGGCGGCTACCTCCTCGGAGCCACTGCTGCCGTTTAACGAGGCGCTTTCCGACGTTCTTTTGGGCACCTGGTCCAAGCCCACCACAGGGGCTCCTGTGGATAGGAACGTGGCCCGGCGCCATCGCCCTGCTACGGGAGACCCCTGTTCCTCTCCCAACACCCCACCCCTGAGAGCTTGGTGGTCCAAGCCTCTGCTTCCCAAAGCGCCTTCCCTACCGCTCCCCGGATAGGGAATCCAAACGCCTGGATCAATTTGGGAAGAAGGTTTTTCTTCCTCCAGTGCTGGCTTGCGGTCTGTCAACACCACTTGCCTCTTGGGCCGATATTCCCACTCCTTGTGGGACTCGGTGGCGCAAGTTCTGCCCCAGTATTCTGAGGAGGTCCAGACACTGCTTACTCGCGTCATTGCTGAGGGAAGAGATGCGGCAAAGTACACCATTAGATGTGGCCTTGATACCGCTGACTCGCTAGGCAGATCGCTTGCGACGACAGTGGCGCTGCGCCGTCACGCCTGGCTGAGAACCACTGTTTTCTCGGGTGATGTCCAAAACACTCTTATGGACATGCCCTTTGATGGGGTCGGTCTTTTTGGGAACAAGGCAGACCATGCGCTGGAGCGTTTTAAGGACTGGCGGGCTACGGCTAAGTCCCTGGGCCTTTCTGCTGTACGCCCTCCGCAGCCATCTGCTTTTCGCCCCTTTCGTGGACACGGAAGGGGCGCCCAGTCACGTCCGCTGCCCAGCCACCTGCCCGCGCAGCAAGCGTCTTCGCGTGGCCGAGGACGTGACTCCCGCCGTGGCGGGTCAGGCAACCAGCGTGCGGGTCAGGCCACACACCCCGCCCCGGCCTCCAAGCCCTCCTAGTCCTTCCTTTCAGGTGCACAGCACGCCAGTAGGGGGCAGGGTCCGCCATCACCTTCACCACTGGCGTGCCATCACCTCGGACAGGTTGGTCTTGGACATTGTCCGAAGGGGCTACTCCCTCCCCTTCGTGACCATCCCCCCAGCCATGCCACCTCAATTCCACCGCATGTCAGGGGATCACTTGGTGCTTCTTCAAAAGGAAGTTGCGGCCCTCTTGGCCAAGAGGGCCATCGAGCGCTTTCCGACCCCAGAAGTAGGACGTGGTTGCTACTCCCACTACTTTCTGGTGCCCAAAAAGGACAAGGAGGACATGCGTCCTATCTTGGACCTCCGGAACGTCAATCGCTTCCTCCGGAAGGAGAAGTTCAAGATGCTCACCCTAGCTCAGGTCTTGACTGCTCTCGACCCTGGAGACTGGATGGTAGCGTTGGACTTGCAGGACGCATATTTCTTCATCCCCGTCCTGCCGGCCCACCGGCGTTACCTGCGATTCACGGTAGGCCTCGAGCATTTTCAGTTCACCGTGCTCCCTTTTGGCCTTACCAGCGCCCCTCGGGTGTTCACGAAAGTGATGGCGGTGGTCGCAGCCCATCTGCGCCGGGCAGGGGTTCCAGTCTTCCCCTACCTCGACGACTGGCTGCTGAAGGCGGGCTCGTCCCAGGCAGTCGTCTCCCACCTCCAGATTACGGCCGAACTCCCGCACTCGCTGGGGTTCTCCATCAACGTGCCGAAGTCGCACCTGATTCCTTCTCCACAGCTCCTTTTCATCGGAGCAGTTCTGGACACGATGCAGTTTCGGGCCTATCCTCCCGAACGGCGAGTCCGGGATATTCAGGCTATGATTCCGATCTTTCGGCCTTTATCCTGGGTTTCGGTACGGATGACCCTGAGGCTGCTGGGCCTCATGGCCTCCTGCATCCTGCTGGTCGATCATGCCAGATGGCATATGCGGGCTCTGCAGTGGGACCTGAAGTTCCAGTGGGCACAGCACCAGGGCAACCTGTCCGATCACGTCCAGATCTCGGAGGGGACTGCAAAACAGTTGCAGTGGTGGCTCTCGAACCGGCAATGGGTCATGGCAGATCCCTCTCCCTTCCCCAGCCAGAGCACACAGTTGTGACGGACGCGTCCCTTCTGGGATGGGGCGGTCACATGGGAGAGGCGGAGATCAGAGGCCTCTGGTCTCCGGCGGAGTCCCGGCTCCATATCAACCTTCTGGAGCTCCGGGCGATCCGACTTGCACTCAAGGCATTCCTTCCCTCTGTCAAAGGGACGGTAGTGCAGGTGTTCACAGACAACACCACCGCCATGTGGTACTGCAACAAACAGGGCGGGGTGGGGTCGTGGACCCTATGTCAGGAGGCTCTGCGCCTCTGGACATGGCTGGAACATCAGGGCATATTCCTGATGGTTCAACACCTGGCAGGTTCCCTGAACGCCAGGGCAGACGAACTCAGCCGCAGGTGCATGATGGATCACGAATGGCGTCTTCACTCAGAGGTGGCGCAAGGTCTCTTTCAGCAGTGGGGAGAGCCTTGGTTAGATCTGTTCGCCACCGAAGAGAACGCGCAATGTCAGCAGTTCTGCGCGTTGGAATTTCCAAGGCGGCACTCGCTCGGCGACGCTTTTCGTCGCGAGTGGAGTTGCGGTCTGTTGTACGCCTTTCCACCTATACCACTTCTACCCAGAGTGTTGAAGAATATTCGGCGCGACCGGGCCCAAGCGATTCTTGTGGCTCCGGACTGGGCTCGAAGAGTTTGGTATCCCGAGCTACTCAGTATGAGCGTCGATCCCCCGATCCGTCTGCCTCTTCGGGAGGATCTTCTGTCGCAGCAGCAGGGGACGGTCCTCCACCCGAACCTGTCCAGTCTACACCTGCTTGCGTGGAGATTGAGCGGCGGCAGTTGATTCCTTTCGACTTGCCTCCCGAAGTTTGTGATGTGATTCTGGCAGCCAGGCATCCCTCCACTAAGGTGGTATACGCCTGCAGGTGGAACAAGTTTGTGGCATGGTGCACAGCAAAGGCTGTGAATCCCCTTTCTGCCCCTCTTTCGGAGGTTCGTCTGTTCCTTCTTTCTCTGGCCCAACAGGGTTTTGCCCTGGGTACCATCAAGGGCTATCTTTGTGCGATATCGGCCTTCCTCAGGCTTCCTGATCAGCCCTCCCTTTTCAAGTCCCCTGTGGTTAACAGGTTTCTTAAAGGCATTACACATCTCTTTCCTCCTGTTCCGTTTGTAATGCCTCAGTGGGACTTGAACTTGGTTCTTACCTTCTTAATGTGCGCTCCCTTTGAGCCTCTACATAACTGTCCTCTTCGTCTTCTTACTCTGAAGACAGCCTTTCTGGTGGCCATCACCTCTGCTCGGCGGGTGAGTGAGCTCCAGGCTCTTTCTTGTAAACCCCCCTTTCTGTCTGTTCATCCAGACAAGGTTGTTCTTAGGACGCGTCCGTCCTTCTTGCCAAAGGTGGTTACTGCCTTCCACATTGGGCAGACCATCACTTTGCCCACCTTCTTTCCGCCTCTGCATCCTTCCAGAGAGGAAGAGAGGCTCCACCGTCTGGACCCAAAACGTGCGCTTTCCTTTTACATCAACCGCACACAGCAGTTCCGGGTGGATGATCAGCTCTTTGTTTGCTACGTGGGCGCCAAAAAAGGTCGGGCGGTACACAAAAGGACCATCTCCCGCTGGGTCACCTTGTGTATCAAAGCCTGCTATTCTTTGGCTAAGAAAGAGCCTCCTGTTGGGCTGAGTGCCCATTCCACCAGGGCTACGGCTGCTACCACGGCTTTAGGCTGCGGTGTTCCGTTACAGGATATATGTCAGGCAGCTACGTGGGCCTCGCTGCACACGTTTACCAAACATTACTGCCTTCACAGTCAGGTCCGGAGGGACGGCTTCTTTGGCCGTTCTGTGCTCCGGGACTTCCTTGTCTGAATCTGTTCGCAGACCCACCACCGGGGTTGGTATTGCTGGGGTATCTATTCTAAGGTAAGGAATCTGTCACTAACGTGTCTCTTTCAGATGCACAAGTTACTAACTTGTGTAACGATATATCTGTAAGAGACAGTAGTTAGTGACAGATTCCTTACCGCCCCAACCATCCTCCCCGTTCTGCGAACTGATTTCTAGGGTTAAGGACATCCCTTTCAGGGCCCTAGTATTTTTCAGACACCTATGTCAGCTTCTTGAATGGCTCTGCGTTCCTGGTGCGGAAAGTCGTGTACAGAACTGACGTCAGCGCGCAGGGGCGGCGTCTAAGCACTGCCCGCGACGTCATCCCGGCGGTCCCGACGCCGACGACGGACGCAGAGCCGCACGACGCCGCCTACCAACGCGCAAGGGTACTGCTACGCAAAAACTTTCCGGATCGAGCCTGACGCCTGGGGATATTCTAAGGTAAGGAATCTGTCACTAACTACTGTCTCTTACAGATATATCGTTACACAAGTTAGTAACTTGTGCATCAATTGGATGCCTTTATTTCTATATTTAAGGATCGTTGTTCTTCTAGGTGGGAACTATTTTCACCATTCCACTGACTCTAATTGTTTGTAGTTTGAGTATACACTTTGCGGAGTGTTGTTTCTAGATGGAATATACAAAATCAGCCGGATTCTTTTTCATTATAGAATTTGTTTAACATTTTACGGTCTAGTATGGGAGACCCTTTCTGGATCTTCTGTTGATGGATGTGTCTAGTCATGAAGTAAGGTCAAGTACTAACCTTGGCTTCCGCTAAGCTTTCAAAGTTTCTTTTTCATACTTTATATCTTCTTCAACTTATACTACTATTGCTGGATAATGATCTGTCAGGCAATTTGCATTTTGCTGCTGTTTTGAGTGGCTGTTGCTTTCCTATGTGTTGTGATGACCACTATGGTTTCCATACTGCTGTGTCAGTATTGTCTGACTGATTAGTTGGCTTTATTTTATATCTAGGTGTTATACTTTTCTCTTCTCAATACATAGGCTTTTTTTATGTTGCTCCTATGTCAGTGTATATCTTGGAGATATCTTAGAGGTATTGGTATTATCTCTAGTAGATTTTCCTAGGGAAAGTCTGGTCTATGCCAATAGTTGTTATTGCCGCAAGTAATTTTGTGGGCTAATGTGTCCACTGTAGGGGTTTGTGGTTGTCCTTATGGTTACAGATTCAGGTATCAGCTGGTCCACTCAGCCTTTCATCCTTCTGATGTTGAGAAAATGAGTACCATTGAGTTGGGTGACAATAAACATCTGTTATTCAACGCCAGCATACCCTTTGTGGTATTGTGCACTTTGCAAATACACAGGTTATGTTGTGTTGTCTTCGTCCTTTTTTATAGATCATTTATTATGCTTCTCCATGGGTAAATGACCTTTCTCTGTGTTTACAGAGCAGGTCTGGTTCCAATAGAATTATATATGGCAAGAGGTACTGCTCCATGGCATGCTGATCGGTGTGTCGCAAGTATCGAACATGCTGTTCGAGTCTAGTTATGCGTGCAGATAGCTTTTATATAGGGTCCTTTGACAAAATTGTCCTACTATCATGGGTAACGATCTTTCCATGCTTTCAATGTTTTTATGACTTTTCTGTCTGCTGTTCCGTCCACAGGGTTTATGCGGTGAGCGTGCATCAGTTTGGATCCCCTTAAGGGTGTGAATAGTTTTCTATTCATATTAATGCTTGGCTTCTACCACAGTTTGTTAGACCAACAGGGATGATTTATTCCCATGCTTTTTAATGGCTTATGCCTTTTTTTTATTTATGTCTCCTCCATAGACTTTTTATTTGTGGAGTATGTTATTAATCATCCCATTTTGTTATGAATTTCCGGTCTTTTTCTTTTGTCCTAGACCAGTTTTGTTCTAGTTAGAGACTCTTTAATGGTCTCAGTTCGCAGACCCTCCACCCCCTCCGGGGATGGTATGCTTTGGTATTTGATTCTAAAGAAAGGAATCTGCAGCTAGATGTCTCTATCAGATGAACAAGTTACTTACCCTCAGTAACACATTATCTGGTAGAGACAGGATCTAGCCACAGATTCCTTAACAACCCTCCCATCCACCCCACTCTGCAAACTGAGTCCTCTTTTGTCTCAATGATTTCATTATAGAAATTCACATCCTGAATTATTTCATTATGGAAATTTATATCCTGAATTGAGAATTTTTGGATTATTTGACATAAGGGTGTTTTTATTTTACCACACTGTTTCAATAGGCAGTTTCTATTTGTGGCTTCACGTTTTGAGCGCGGAAAATAGTCACGGAAGAAAATGATGTTGGCGCGTCGGCGAGGGGGTTATATGGACTTCGTCACATTCGGTGGATGACGTCGATACGGAATCGCGCGATGCCCTCTGCCGACGCGCGGATGTGCTACAGAAAAAGTTTCTGGATCCAGTCTCGCACCTGGGGGAGGATTCTAAAGTGAGGAATCTGCAGCTAGATCCTGTCTCTACCAGATAATGCGTTACCAATGGTAAGTAACTTGTTCTTTGGTCTGAGACCACTCCACAGATCCCTCACCTTTGAGAAACACTGCTTTGGTATCTATTCTAAAGTTCAGATATCTGTGGTTAGAAGTATGATGCCTGGCGAACATTCTAAAGGTGAGGAATCTGCGATTAGATAGAGTATCCACTAGAAAGAGCATTACAGAAGGTAAGTAACTTGTTCTTCATGGGCATGAGCAGGAGAGATCTTGTGTTTAGCAAAATGCATTTAAGTGGGAGTATTCAGGGTGGCAAAGCATTAAAACTGTTCACAGCTTCACACTGAGGGTGCTCACAGCATTAACTCAATCTGTATCCTAAAGAACTCAATAAATTTAGAAACCACATATTGCTTTAATTTGAGGACTTCTTCCCTAGATGATTTAGGGCCTGATTTATATCTTGGTGGAAAGGTTTCTCTCACGGCAACTGAGTACCCTTCACGCCAACATTATAGTCCGACCGCCAAATTTAAAAGTGGGCAGATCATTGTTTGGTGATGTCTCCACCGTGGCCAAACTTCTCCGATGGCCTCATGGAGCAAGGGCCATCAGAAAAGTGGCCATATGTTCACCAGGCCAGTTTAAATGGGCGGACATCTACCCAACCGTCCAAAAGCAATCAGTCATTATTGCCTACTTGTTAGTGTTTTTAATATACTACTTGAGCAGTAGAAGAGATTTTCACTAGAGTACTTTTATTTTGTCTCACATTTTATCAATCATCTTTGTTTGCTGCACTGCAGTTCCCCTTTTAAAGTGGGATTCAGTCATGATGGGTGTAAGAAGCAGTCGCAGAATCTCCGTACTATATTTGCGATTATGCACCACATACACCCGATGTCCCGGTGGTGGCTGCCTTATTGGACGCCACTAAAGCATTTAACACCCTAGAGTGGCGATTTCTCTTTCCGCTGCTTCGCCGTCTGGGGCTGAGCCATAATTTCATCCTGAAAATACAACTTCTATATACCCTTCCCACGGTGCGAATTAGGCTAAATGGTGGCATCTCAGAACCAATAAACATCCCCCGCAACACCAGGCAGGGATGCCCCCTATCCACGCGCTTATTTGCCATAGCCCCCTTGGCGGCCAGACTGCGGCAACACCATGCAGAACGGGGCATTGACTTTACTACCCGTGGCCTAATTGTATCCATGTACAACGACGATGTGGCATTATATGTGCGTGACACAAAAACGAACTTGGGGCCAGTGATACGTGAGGTGATCCACTACGGCGGGTACTCGGGAATCCAGGTGAACTGGTCCAAGTCGATCCTTTTTCCATTGACGGACGTCACAGCTCCCTATGTAGCTGAATACCCCCTGAAATCGGATGCGGAACCTGTCAAATACTTGGGCATATGGCTCAGTAAAGACCCTGATGAACTATGGAGAGCGAACTATGGTCACGCCATGGACTGGTTGGAAACCTGAATCTAATTGTGGATCAAACTTCCACTGTCACTGGCAGGCCGCATAGCCATCGCTAAGATGGTAAAGATGGTATACTTTCGAAGTTCCTATACCTCTTTGTAAATATTCCACTCCCACTCACTGCACAGTTCTTTAAGCGGCTGCGATTTAACCTGATCATCCTCACATGGGCGGGCCGACAGCCGAGAGTATATTATGAAAGGTTAACATTGCTGCCCGTGCGCGATGGTCTGGGTGCCACAATTTTTGCACCACTGGCTACATCCAACCCCGTTTTAGTCACATTTAGTGATCGAGCACGATCAGGCGATGCCGTGGCCACTAAAAACTACGTTGTTCCAGCGATACAAGGACCCCAAAGCCAAAATCAGCACTGTGGAATGTGTACGCTAGGCGTGGGACGGTCTCCGCAGACGGGCCGGCCTGATGGCGCTGTACGCGCCTACTGCCTCCCTGATAGACAACCCCGCATTCCCCCTCTACAGGACAAGGGGGCGGCCAGACGTGCAGGAGTGCGCGGAATCAAAAAGTTTGCAGATCTATACTCAGCCAACAAATTTCTACCTAGCTTTGTCGACACAGACACAGGAACGCCAACGCTCTTGGACATGCTATTATACTATCAAATTAAAGGCCCTCCTCCCATCTTTACAGTGCTAGAATATATCCACACAACTGCTTCGCCGAGCAAACTCATAACCCGGCTTTACACACTGATGCAGACAGCCTCTACAATTAACACCACGAAAGCCCGAATGGCTTGGGAGAGGGACCTACACTCTGAAATATCTGAAGCACAATGGCAGTATTGCTGCGCCCAAACTGAAAAGCTGTCCCCCAACTATAGATTGCGACTGATCCATTTTAACTACCTGCATAGAACATATTGTACACCAGCACAACTTCACAGAATAGGTCTAACGATTGATTCGCATTGTTTGCGGTGCCGGGGCCCCGGAAACCACTTTCACACACTTAGCATGGTCCTGCCCTGAAGTAGCAAATTTTTGGGCAGCAGTGTGAGACACGGTGAGTACCATCACCAGGGCGCCACTCCTGCCAGATCCTATTGTGTGCCTGCTGGACTTCGTGAAGGATGTCCCGAAGGGATATCGACGCCTCACCGCGATTCTGCTGCTGCTGGCTAAGCGTAGGGTGGGGAGATGGCCGACCCCGACCAAGCAGGCCTGGATTGCAGACATTTCACAATGCCAGGAACAACTGATGACATATTGGGACCTGATGCCCCTAGCGACACGACCTAAAGATATCTGGGAACCTTTTGTAGCTTACCTTAAACAGACTGATACAGATGGGACAACCACACCAGACCCTGACACAACCACCACATAATCAAATGCTGGAACCGATCCCTCGCTGGTTAAGGAGCCCTCACTGTTGCCGACCAGGCTTGCTACTACTGGCAGGAAGGGGTGCAGGAAACAAGATGGTTAAATATTTCTGATGTATGTACCTTCGAATGGATATGTACATAGCATAAGATATTGTATGCCATGTGAACCGAGATAATGTGGAATGTTGCCACAAATGGCATGTTGGGGGGATGTTATGACAACTGGAAAAATCAATATATATAAAAAAAAGTCTTCAAAATCTGAGAAGAAAGGAGGTAGAGCCTGAATTAACCAAGCTCTCCCCCTCCCTGATGACTCTGCCGGTGGGAGGCAGGGTGAGTTATTTTTTTTATTACACAGGAGGTAACAACAGACAAGTGGGTACTGTACAAAGGCAACCTTGGCCATATTCTCAAATTCTTGGAGAAGTCACCATCTCACCCTCAAGAAAGGAATAACACAAACATCTAAAAGAACTAGACTTGGAGATTATCAGGTTGCTAGAAAAAGGATCAATAGAAGCGTCAGCCTCAGAGCAGGTGCTAGGATTTTATTCTAGACTCTTTCTTATATTGAAGTAGGCTGGGAATTGGATTTAATACATTTAAAAAAATATTTCAAAAAGCAGCATTTTTACATTATCACACTTCAGGAGATATTACTGTTCCTCAAAAAAGGAGAATGAATTCCTGGTTTCATTAGATCTGGTAGATGTCATTTTAGCATTCCAATGAATGCAAAACACCAGATATTCCATTGATTCATGGTGGTAGGATGACGTTATCAGTTCATGACAATGCTTTTTGCTCTGAAGACCACAACAAAATGTTGGGTGGAATAAGAAAATCAATGTCAGCCACTAATAGTTTACTCTGAACCTCTTTCCCATCCCTCATTCTTTTGCTTACCTTGCCACTTCAGACACGACTTAGCCATATGCAAGTTAGTCTTCCTCCTTCTCCAATAAGAACAGTCCAGCCCGAACTGGCAGATCTGAAAGAAACACGTTAGTTATAGATTCCTTACCTTAGAATTACCCCCAGGCGTCAGACTGGATCCGGAAAGTTTTCGTTAGCAGTACCTCTGCGCATCGGAAGGTGGTGTCGGTCGGCTCCGCATCCGTCGTCGGCGTCGTGGTCGCCGGGATGACGTCGCGGCAGCTACTTAGACGCCGCCCTCGCGCGCTGACGTCAGTTCTTTCTTTTTCCGCGACAGCCAGCACAGATCCGGGAAGAGCGGTACCTCAGTCAATTTTTGACTAACTTTTTCTCGACTTTTGTCGACGTCTTTTTTCGAGTCTCCGACTCCATAAGGTGCACGAGGGATGCCAGGATTCAAGGCCTGCGGCTCCTGTAGCCGACTGATGTCGGTGACGGATCCGCACTGCGTGTGCCTTTTCTGCCTGGAGCACGACCACGACCCCAAGTCGTGCTCCGACTGCCGGTTGTTGACGCCGAAGGCTTTGCGGGAGCGGTCCCGAAAGCTGCTTGAACGCCGACAGTCGGCTCCGCGCCGTTCGAGGTCCCGGTTGAGAGGGAGGTCGAGGGACCGGTCGCGAAGCCACCACCATTCAGGATAGAAGTCTTCGTACTCGGGGTCGGGTAAGTCGAAGCACAAAAAGAAGTCGAAGAAGCGTTGTCGCTCTTCGACTTCTCCTCGTCGGTCGGCCGACCCGACGAGGCCCGCGGGTGGTGCCCCTCCCGCGGCTCCGCGTGCGGAGCCCGAAGAGTCGACTCCGGGTTTCCTCCCTTTCCGGGACCCGGGGCGACTCCCGCCCAGCTTCGTACGTTCTACGAGGCGATGCATGCCATCTTTGGGCGGCCCGAACCCACCGGCGTGCCTTTGGGCCCCCGCGGACTCGGCGGGGGGCCGGGACCTTCATTGCCGGCGGCTCCGGCGCCGCAGGCCCCCTGTGGATCCAGGCCTGGTTCCGGATCGGTGCTGGTTGACCTTATCACACCTCCGCCGGCGCCGCTTCTGACGGCACCACTACCGCGCCCGGCGCCGGCCGGCCCCGTGGCCGGCGTCGACCCCGACCTCCTTCCGGATGAAGACACGGAACGGGACCAGCGTCGAACGGGGTTTTTGTGCCCCTGTTCACTCCTGGAGTCCCTTTTAGGCCAGATTGGCACCCAGAGGACGAGGAGGAGGAGGATTGGGAGGGGTCAGGTGACCCTTTAACGGAACAGCTGGAACAGGACTGGAGAGAGGACTTGGGGGATGCCAGTGGTTTGAACACCTCGCCAGACCTTGGCATGCTGTCTCCTCCTACCGTGGCTACGGAGGAGGGAGCGCCTTAAGCAGTGGTGTTGCGTAGGGCGGCCGAGGCTCTCAACCTCGAGCTTCCTATGGTGGCATCAGGACTAACCTCCTGACAGAGGTACTTCAGCTGGCAGCGAGCTCTTCGGAGCCCCTGCTGCCTTTTAATGAAGCCATCTCAGATATCCGTTTGGGCACTTGGTCCAAGCCCACCACAGGGGCTCCTGTGGATAGGATGATTGCCCGACGCCACCGCCCGGTTCCGGGCGACCCCTTGTTCCTTTCCCAACACCCTTCCCCTGAGAGCTTGGTGGTCCAAGCTTCGACGTCCCAGAGCGCCTTCCCTACCGCACCCCCGGATAGGGAATCCAAGAAGATGGATCACCTTGGGAAGAAGTTGTTTTCTTCCTCCAGCTTAGGGTCGGTGAACACTGCATGCCTCTTGGGCCGTTATGCCCATGCTGTGTGGGACTCGGTGGTGCAAGTGCTGCCTCAGTGTCTGGAGGAGGCCCGGACTGTGCTCACCCGTGCTGTTGCTGAAGCGAGAGACGCAGCTAAGTTCGCCATTCGATGTGGGCTGGATACTGCCGACTCACTGGGCAGAACGATTTCCATGTCGGTGGCGATCAGACGCCACGCCTGGTTGAGGACGACTGGCTTTTCGGGGGATGTCCAGAACACTCTGATGGACATGCCTTTGATGGCCGTCGCCAGTTCGGCTAAATGGCGGACAGTGCATTGACGCGTTTCAAGGACTCGCGGGCTACCGCCAAGTCCTTGGATCTTTCCACCCTGCGTCCTGCTCAGTCGGCTTTTCGCCCCTTTCGTGGCAATGGAAGGGGTGCCCCACCGTGTTCCCTTCAGAGCCAAAAGGCCTGCGCAGAACTTTTCATCCCAGCGCAGACGGGGACGTGGGAACCAACGCCGTGGTTCTGGGGGCCAGTTCACCTCCAACCCCTCCGCCGCAGCCTCCAAGCCCTCCTAGTCCGACATTTCAGGGCCACCAAACACCAGTGGGCGGCAGGATTCGCCATCACCTCCCCCACTGGTGCACCATCACGTCGGACAGGTGGGTTTTGCAAATAGTCTGAAGGGGCTACTCCCTCCCCTTCGAGGCTACCCCTCCCTCCATACCACCCAAGTACCATCGCATATCGGAGGATCACCTGTCCCTTCTCCAGCAGGAAGTTACGGCTCTCTTGGTCAAGGGAGCCATCGAGCGCGTTCCTGTCCCAGAAGTAGGTCGTGGTTGTTATTCCCACTACTTTCTGGTACCCAAGAAGGACAAAGGCCTGCGTCCTATCTTGGATCTCAGGAACGTCAACCGCTTCCTCCAGAAGGCTCAGGTCTTGTCTGCCCTCGACCCTGGAGACTGGATGGTAGCGTTGGACCTGCAGGACGCTTATTTTCACATCCCCGTCCTGCCGGCCCACCGGCGTTACCTGCGGTTCACGGTAGGCCACGAGCATTTTCAGTTCACCGTGCTCCCCTTTGGCCTAACCAGCGCCCTCGGGTGTTCACGAAAGTGATGGCGGTGGTTGCAGCTCATCTGCGCAGATCAGGGGTTCCAGTCTTCCCCTATCTCGACGACTGGCTGTTGAAGGCGGGCTCGCCCCAGGCTGTCGTCTCCCACCTCCAGACTACGGCCGACCTCCTGCATTCGCTGGGGTTCTCCATCAATGCGCCGAAGTCACACCTGATTCCCTCTCAGAAGCTCCTCTTTATCGGAGCGGTTCTGGTCACGACGCAGTTTCGAGTTTATCCTTCCGAACAGCGAGTCCGGGATATTCGGGCTATGATTCCGATCTTTCAGCCTCTATCCCGGGTGTCAGTCAGGAAGACCTTGAGGCTGTTGGGACTCATGGCCTCCTGCATCCTGCTGGTCGATCATGCCAGGTGGCATATGCAGGCTCTGCAGTGGGACTTGAAGTTCCAGTGGGCGCAGCATCAGGGGAACTTGTCCGATTGCCTCCAGATCTCGGAGGGCACTGCACGACAATTGCAGTGGTGGCTCACGAACCAGGATTGGGTCAACGGCAGATCCCTCTCCCTTCCCCAACCAGAACACTTTGTGGTGACAGATGCATCCCTTCTGGGATGGGGCGGCCACAAGGGAGAGGCCTAGATCAGAGGCCTCTGGTCTCCGGCGGAGTCCGGGCTCCACATCAACCTTCTGGAGCTTCGGGCGACACGTCTTGCACTCAAGGTATTCCTTCCCTCTGTCCGGGGAAGAGTAGTGCAGGTGTTCACGGACAACACCACCGCCATGTGGTACTGCAACAAACAGGGCGGGGTGGGGTCGTGGACCCTATGTCAAGAGGCTCTGCGTCTCTGGACATGGCTGGAACATCAGGGCATATCTCTGGTGGTTCAACACCTGGCAGGTTCTCTGAACGCCAGGGCGGACGAGCTCAGCCGCAGGTGCATGATGGATCACGGATGGCGTCTTCACTCGGAGGTGGCGCAGGGCCTCTTTCAACAGTGGGGAGAGCCTTGGTTAGATCTATTCGCCACCGAAGAGAACATGCAATGTCAGCAATTCTGCGCGTTGGAATTTCCAAGGCGGCACTCGCTAGGCGACGCTTTTCGTCGCGAGTGGGGTTGCGGTCTTCTGTGCGCCTTTCCGCCTATACCACTTCTGCCCAGAGTGCTGAAGAAGATCAGGCGCGACCAGGCCCAAGTCATTCTTGTGGCTCCGGATTGGGCAGAAGAGTATGGTATCCCGAGCTACTCAGTATGGTCATCGATCCTCCGATCCATCTGCCTCTTCGGGAGGATCTTCTGTCGCAGCAGCAGGGGACGGTCCTCCACCCGAACCTGTCCAGCCTCCACCTCCTTTCGTGGAGATTGAGCTGCGGCAGCTGACGTTATTTGACCTGTTTCCCGAAGTCTGTGATGTCATCTTGGCAGCCAGGCGTCCCTCCACTAAGACGGTATACGCCTGCCGATGAAACAAATTTGTGGCATGGTGCACAGCAAAGGCTGTGGATCCCCTTTCTGCCCCTCTTTCTGAGGTTCTCTTGTTCCTCCTTTCTTTGGCCCAGCAGGGCTCTGCCCCGGGCACTCTCAAGGGCTATCTTTCGGCCATTTCTGCCTTTCTCAGGCTTCCTGATCAGCCTTCTCTTTTCAAGTCCCTTGTTGTTAATCGTTTCCTGAAAGGCATAACTCATCTCTTTCCTCCTGTTCCTTTCGTTATGCCTCAGTGGGACTTGAATCTGGTCTTAACCTTTTTAATGTGTGCTCCCTTTGAGCCACTTCATAACTGTCCTCTTCGTCTCTTGACGCTTAAGACTGCTTTCCTGGTGGCCCTCACTTTTGCTAGAAGATTGAGTGAGCTCCAGGCTCTTTCTTCTAAGCCTCCATTTCTGGCTATGCATCCGGACAAAGTTGTCCTACGCACTCGTCCATCCTTTCTTCCAAAGGTGGTTACATCTTTTCATATTGGCCAAACCATCACTTTGCCCACCTTCTTTCCGCCTCCGCATCCTTCGAGAGAGGAAGAGAGGCTCCACCGTCTGGACCCAAAACGTGCGCTCTCCTTTTACCTAGACCGCACAAAACAGTTCCGGGTGGATGACCAACTCTTTGTTGGCTACGTGGGCGCCAAGAAAGGTCGGGCTGTACACAAGCGGACCATCTCCAGGTGGGTCGTCTTGTGTATCAAGGCCTGTTACTCTTTGGCTAAAAAGGAGCCTCCAGTCGGGTTGTGTGCCCATTCCACCAGGGCGACGGCAGCCACCACTGCTTTGGGACGGGGAGTTCCTCTAAGCGACATCTGTCAGGCAGCTACGTGGGCATCGCTGCACACGTTCACCAAGCACTACTGCCTGGATAGCCAAGTCCGGAGAGATGGCTTCTTTGGCCGTTCTGTTCTCCAGGACTTTCTGGTGTGATCTTGGTTCGCAGACCCACCACCGGGGTTGGTATTGCTGGGGTATCAATTCTAAGGTAAGGAATCTATAACTAACGTGTTTCTTTCAGATGAACAAGTTACTTACCTTCAGTAACGATATATCTGTATAACATTAGTTAGTTATAGATTCCTTACCGCCCCCCATCCTCCCCGTTCTGCGAACTGATTTCTAGGGTTAAGGACATCCTTTCAGGGCCCTAGTTTTGTGCACTAGTGGTCAGTATCTTGTATGGCTCTGCGTTTCTGGCGCGGAAAGTCGTGTACAGAACTGACGTCGGCGCGCGAGGGCGGCGTCTAAGTAGCTGCCGCAACGTCACCCCGGCGAGCACGACGCCGCCGACCGACGCCACCTTCCGACGCGAAGAGGTACTGCTAACGAAAACTTTCTGGATCCAGTCTGACGCCTGGGGGTAATTCTAAGGTAAGGAATCTATAACGAACTACTGTTTCTTACAGATATATTGTTACCGAAGGTAAGTAACTTGTTCATCTGAAAGAGACACGTTAGTGATAGATTCCTTACCTTAGAATATCCCCAGGCGTCAGGCTGGATCCGGAAAGTTTTGCGTAGCAGTACCCTTGCGCGTCGGTAGGCGGCGTCGTGCGGCTCCGCGTCCGTCGTCGGCGTCGTGATCGCCGGGATGACGTCGCGGGCAGTACTTAGACGCCGCCCCTGCGCGCTGACGTCAGTTCTTCTTTTTCCGCGCCAGCAAGCGCAGATCCGGGAAGAGCAGTGCCCTGGTCAATTTTTGACCATACTTTTTGGTGATTTTTTCACTGTTTTTTTCCATCTTTAAGGTGTCGTAGGGATGCCCGGCTTCAAGCGATGCGGCGCCTGTGCGCGGATGATGTCCGTCACCGACCCGCATTGGGAGTGTCTCTTCTGCCTCGGCCGAGGCCACGACACCGAGTCTTGTCCCGAATGCCAGGCCCTCAACCCGAAAGCTTTGCGAGAGCGGTCTCGAAAGCTCCTCGAGGCCCGGCATTCGGCTCCACGGAGGCCCCGGTCGCGTGAGAGGTCCAGGGGTCGCTCGCGGAGTGCACACCGGTCGTCGGCGTCGAAGTCTTCTTCGTCCGGTAAGTCTAAGCACAAGAAGTCCAAGAAGCATCGTCGCTCTCGGACTTCGCCTCGCCCGGTCTCGCGACTCGGCTGAGGCCCCTCCCGGCACCGTCCCCGCCCCCGCGGCCCCGGACTTGCCTGTGGAGTCGCCCCCGTCATACCCGCCCTTCCCGGGTTCGGGGGCGGATCCGGCCAAGGTACAGGAGTTCCTGTCGGCCATGGCCCGCCTCTTCGGGCCTTCAGGCCCCTCCGGTGCGCCTTCGGGCCCCGCGGGCCCTGATGGGGTTGCCCCGGCGTCGCCGGCGGCTCCGGCCCCGGCGTCGCCCGGGCCTCCAGCCTCGATCCCGGCTCCGGCTTCGGCCCCGGCCTCGATCCCGGCTCCACAACCCCCATCGACGCCGGTCGACCTCACGACACCTCCGCCGGCGCCGATGTCTCCGGTGCCGTTCTCGACGCCGCCCTGGGCTCCGGGCGGCGTCGTCCCCAGTTCCTTCCGGCTCCGGACATGGACCCGGAGCGACGTCGCTCGACGCCGGCTCCGGCGCCGATGGGACCTTGGGTCCCAAATGTCCCTCCTCCTCCTTATTTTGAACCAGAGGAGGACCAGGAGGACTGGGAGGGGTCTGATGACCCTCTGACACGCAACTGTCAGTATGATGAGGACTGGACAGAGAGTCTAGGGAGGCCAGTGGTCTGGATACTTCTCCTGACACTGGCATGCTGTCTCCTCCCGTGGCTACGGAGGAGGGGGCCAATTTTGGTACGGTGTTGCGTAGGGCTGCTGGGGCCTTACGTCTCCAGCTCCCTACTTTGACGGTCAAGCCTAACATCTTGACAGAGGTGCTTCAGCCGGCAGCCTCCTCTGCGGAGACTGTGCTGCCGTTTAACGACGCCCTCACGGACGTTCTTTTGGGCGCCTGGTCCAAGCCCAACACAGGGGCTCCTGTGGATCGGAACGTGTCACGACGCCATCGCCCCGCTCCGGGCGACCCCCTGTTTCTTTCTGTCCACCCCACTCCTGAGAGCTTGGTTGTCCAAGCCTCCGCTTCCCAAACCGCCTTCCCTACCGCTCCTCCGGATAGGGAATCCAAACGCCTGGATCAGTTTGGGAAGAAAGGTTTTTCTTCCTCCAGTGCTGGCTTGCGGTCCGTTAACACCGCTTGTCTTTTGGGCCGATATACCCACTCTCTGTGGGATTCGGTGGCGGATGTTTTGCCCCAGTGCCCTGAGGAGGTCCAGGCACTGCTTTCCCGCGCCATTGCGGAAGGAAGGGATGCGGCCAAATACACTATCCGTTGTGGCCTTGACACCGCCGACTCGCTGGGCAGGTCGATTGCAACGACGGTGGCGCTCCGACGCCACGCCTGGCTGAGAACCACTGGTTTTTCAGGGGATGTCCAGAATACTCTCATGGACATGCCCTTTGATGGAGTCGGTCTTTTTGGGTCCAAAGCAGACCATGCGTTGGAGCGCTTTAAGGACTCACGGGCTACTGCCAAGTCCCTGGGCCTTTCTGCTACACGCCCTCCGCTGCCTTCTGCTTTTCGCCCCTATCGTGGCCACGGTAGGGGCGCCCTTCACGTCAGCAGCCCAGCCACCGGCCCGCGCAGCAGGCGTCTTCGCGTGGCCGAGGACGTGGATTCCGCCGTGGCGGATCGGGCAACCAGCGTGCGGGTCAGGCCACCACCTCCAACCCGTCCGCGGCCTCCAAGCCCTCCTAGTCCCTCCTTTCAGGTGCACGGCACGCCAGTAGGGGCAGGGTCCGCCATCACCTTCCCCACTGGCGCACCATCACCTCGGACAGGTGGGTCTTGGACATTGTCCGAAGGGGCTACTCCCTCCCCTTCGAGACCACCCCCAGCCATGCCACCTCAATTCCACCGCATGTCAGGGGATCACTTGGTGCTTCTACAGAAGGAAGTCACGGCCCTCTTGACCAAGAGGGCCATCGAGCATGTTCCGACCCCAGAAGTAGGGCGTGGTTGCTACTCCCACTACTTTCTGGTGCCCAAAAAGGACAAGGAGGACATGCGTCCTATCTTGGACCTCCGGAACGTCAATCGCTTCCTCCGGAAGGAGAAGTTCAAGATGCTCACCCTAGCTCAGGTCTTGACTGCCCTCGACCCTGGAGACTGGTTGGTAGCGTTGGACTTGCAGGACGCGTATTTCCACATCCCCGTCCTGCCGGCCCACCGGCGTTACCTTCGGTTCACGGTAGGCCCCGAGCATTTTCAGTTCACCGTGCTCCCCTTTGGCCTTACCAGTGCCCCTCGGGTGTTCACGAAAGTGATGGCGGTGGTCGCAGCTCATCTGCGCCGGGCAGGGGTTTCAGTCTTCCCCTACCTCGACGACTGGCTGCTGAAGGCGGGCTCGTCCCAGGCAGTCGTCTCCCACCTCCAGACTACGGCCGAACTCCTGCACTCGCTGGGGTTCTCCATCAATGTGCCGAAGTCGCATCTGATTCCTTCTCCACAGCTCCTTTTCATCGGAGCAGTTCTGGACACGACGCAGTTTCGGGCCTATCCTCCCGAACGGCGAGTCCGGGATATTCAGGCTATGATTCCGATCTTTCGGCCTTTATCCTGGGTTTCGGTAAGGATGACCCTGAGGCTGCTGGGCCTCATGGCCTCCTGCATCCTGCTGGTCAATCATGCCAGATGGCATATGCGGGCTCTGCAGTGGGACCTGAAGTTCCAGTGGGCGCAGCACCAGGGCAACCTGTCCGATCACGTCCAGATCTCGGAGGGGACTGCAAAACAGTTGCAGTGGTGGCTCTCGAACCGGCAATGGGTCATGGGCAGATCCCTCTCCCTTCCCCAGCCAGAGCATACAGTTGTGACGGACGCGTCCCTTCTGGGATGGGGCGGTCACATGGGAGAGGCGGAGATCAGAGGCCTCTGGTCTCCGGCGGAGTCCCAGCTCCATATCAACCTTCTGGAGCTCCGGGCGATCCGGCTTGCACTCAAGGCATTCCTTCCCTCTGTCAAAGGGAAGGTAGTGCAGGTGTTCACAGACAACACCACCGCCATGTGGTACTGCAACAAACAGGGCGGGGTGGGGTCTTGGACCCTTTGTCAGGAGGCTCTGCGCCTCTGGACATGGCTGGAACATCAGGGCATGTTCCTGATGGTTCAACACCTGGCAGGTTCTCTGAACGCCAGGGCGGACGAACTCAGCCGCAGGTGCATGATGGATCACGAATGGCGTCTTCACTCGGCAGTGGCGCAAGGACTCTTTCTACAGTGGGGAGAGCCTTGGTTAGATCTATTCGCCACCGAAGAGAACGCGCAATGTCATCAGTTCTGCGCGTTGGAATTTCCAAGGCGGCACTCGCTCGGCGACGCTTTTCGTCGCGAGTGGAGTTGCGGTCTGTTGTACGCCTTTCCGCCTATACCACTTCTACCCAGAGTGTTGAAGAAGATTCGGCACGACCGGGCCCAAGTCATTCTTGTGGCTCCGGACTGGGCTCGAAGAGTTTGGTATCCCGAGCTACTCAATATGAGCATAGATCCCCCGATCCGTCTGCCTCTTCGGGAGGATCTTCTGTCGCAGCAGCAGGGGACGGTCCTCCACCCGAACCTGTCCAGTCTACACCTGCTTGCGTGGAGATTGAGCGGCGGCAGTTGATTCCTTTCAACTTGCCTCCCGAAGTTTGTGATGTGATTCTGGCAGCCAGGCGTCCCTCCACTAAGGTGGTATACGCCTGCAGGTGGAACAAATTTGTGGCATGGTGCACAGCAAAGGCTGTGGATCCCCTTTCTGCCCCTCTTTCTGAGGTCCTTCTGTTCCTTCTCTCTCTGGCCCAACAGGGTTCTGCCCTGGGTACCGTCAAGGGTTATCTTTGTGCTATCTCGGCCTTCCTCAGGCTCCCTGATCAGCCCTCCCTTTTCAAGTCCCCTGTTGTTAACAGGTTCTTAAAAGGCATTACTCACCTCTTCCCTCCTGTTCCGTTTGTAATGCCTCAGTGGGACTTGAACTTGGTTCTTACCTTTTTAATGTGCGCTCCCTTTGAGCCTCTGCATAACTGTCCTCTTCGTCTTCTGACTCTAAAGGCAGCCTTTCTGGTGGCCATCACCTCCGCTCGGCGGGTGAGTGAGCTCCAGGCTCTTTCTTGCAAACCTCCCTTTCTGTCTGTTCATCCAGACAAGGTTGTTCTTCGGACGCGTCCGTCCTTCTTGCCAAAGGTGGTTACTGCTTTCCACATTGGGCAGACCATCACTTTGCCCACCTTCTTTCCGCCTCCGCATCCTTCCAGAGAGGAAGAGCGGCTCCACCGTCTGGACCCAAAACGTGCGCTCTCCTTCTATATCGACCGCACGAAACACTTCCGGGTGGATGACCAGCTCTTTGTTGGCTACGTGGGCGCCAAAAAGGTCGGGCGGTGCACAAGAGGACCATCTCCCGCTGGGTTACCTTGTGCATCAAGACCTGCTATTCTTTGGCTAAGAAGGAGCCTCCTGTTGGGCTGCGTGCCCATTCCACCAGGGCAACGGCTGCTACCACGGCCTTGGGCCGCGGTGTTCCGCTGCCGGTTATCTGTCAGGCAGCTACGTGGGCCTCGCTGCACACGTTTACTAAGCATTACTGCCTTGACAGTCAGGTCCGGAGGGACGGCTTCTTTGGCCGTTCTGTCCTCCAGGACTTCCTTGTCTGATCTTTGTTCGCAGACCCACCACCGGGGTTGGTATTGCTGGGGTATCTATTCTAAGGTAAGGAATCTATCACTAACGTGTCTCTTTCAGATGCACAAGTTACTAACTTGTGTAACGATATATCTGTAAGAGACAGTAGTTAGTGATAGATTCCTTACCGCCCCACCCATCCTCCCCGTTCTGCGAACTGATTTCTAGGGTTAAGGACATCCCTTTCAGGGCCCTAGTATTTTTCAGACACCTGTGTCAGCTTCTTGCATGGCTCTGCGTTCCTGGCGCGGAAAGTCGTGTACAGAACTGACGTCAGCGCGCAGGGGCGGCGTCTAAGTACTGCCCGCGACGTCATCCCGGCGATCACGACGCCGACGACGGACGCGGAGCCGCACGACGCCGCCTACCGACGCGCAAGGGTACTGCTACGCAAAACTTTCCGGATCCAGCCTGACGCCTGGGGATATTCTAAGGTAAGGAATCTATCACTAACTACTGTCTCTTACAGATATATCGTTACACAAGTTAGTAACTTGTGCGTTAGGTGCCCTCCAAATGGATACAAAAACAACCTCAAACTCGTTTTATCCTATTTGGAACTGTAGGAAAGTGCCACTTTTTGACATGGCCAACCCAACTTTTTTCCTGGTATTTGATGTGATTTCGACTGGAAGTGCACTGGGTTCCTGCCAGCCAGGGCCCCAGTACCAGATCTCTTTTGTACCCCAATTAGCAGTACCTTTAACACTCTATGTAAGTCCCTAGTAAGTGGTACCTCTGGTACCTAGAGCAAGGAGGCTAAAGAGGGTCCTTAAGGGCTACAGCACGAATTGTGCCACCCTAAAGGATCCCTCATCAAGCACCCACAGACTGCCACTGCAGGCTGCATGTATTGGTGCAGACAAAAGTGAAAACAAGACATGACACTCATCCCCATGTGCCATACCTGTAGACATGAATGGATGGATGGATTATAGGTAAGTCACCCCTACAGCAGGCCTTACAGCCCTAAGGCCGGGTGCTCTATACTACATGTGTGGGTATAAATGCATGAGCAGAAATGTCCCTGTGCTGGTCAGTTCATTTACTACCAGTACAAGTGATCAGGGAAGCCATTTTAAGAACATGTGCTGGACACTGGTGAAAACGAGTTCCCCAGCTACATGCTGGCTTCACTGAAAATAGGGATGTTTGGTATCAAACATCTCGTATTAATAAGCCCACACTGATGCCAGTGTTTGATTTATTAATACATGCACCTAGAGGGCACCTTAGAGGTGCCCCCTGAAAACCTGTCAGCTACTGGTGTGCTGACTGACTGTTTTTTGCCAGTCTGCCACCACAGGCAAGTTTCTGACCCTCAAGGGTGAGGGCCTTTGCTCTCAGTTTCAGAAACAAAGCCTTCTCATGCAAAGGGTGTTTACACCCCATCCCACAGCATGACCTGAAGATTAGCGTTCCAAGGCAGGGGAGCTTCAAAGAGCCGATGGCCTTTGGTATGCGAATCTGGCTTCCCTCACAGGAGAGGAAGCTGACCCTCTTTGTCCAGAGCCCTTTAGCACCTGGACAGGTGGGGGAATTAGCTAGTCAGATAGGCATGTCAACCCTCAGGCTAGTACCACCCCTCAGGTGGGCTACCTGAAGGGGAGGCGACTTTTTAAAGTTAGCCATCTAGGAACTCAGGGACAGGGTTATGCCCACTTTCCACAGGAAGTGGTCACATGGGGGCATAGTGACCCCAGGGGTAAGTAACTCATTGGCTACTACACTACACTCCCATAGCGCCCCTAAATTCAGTATTTAGGAGAGCCCCTGGCACAAGTAAATCAGATCCTGATGACCTATGAAGAAGAAGGGCACTGAAGAGCGCGAAAGCAAAGACTGAAGACGAGCAACTGACTTGGCACCAGCCCTGCTGGCCTGCCTACTGTTCCCCATCGAATTGCGCCAAAGTCGTCTCATCCTGCAAGCTGTTGTGCCTCCAAAGCCTGAGAGGAGTGCCTGTCTTCAATAAAGATTGAAGGACTCCTGTGGAGTAGTGTAGCTGCTCTCCTGCATCCTGCAGGCAACCAAAGAAGAAACTCAAGGACTCCGGAACCGCCAAAACCCGACATCGCCCAGCACCACTGCACTCGAGCCCCCCGATGTCAGCGTGCTCCCCAAGCCCCTCAAGAGACAGTCGACTTTCTTTTCACCCATCATAAACACCTCAACACCTCCTCCAGCCTATGCTTGCTGGCCCCCTTAAACGCAAGTGCTCCCAGACGAAGAAACCTGGCACCTCAAAGACCCTCTGCACCTGGCCGCCCTGAGGAGAAGAGGACCACCAGTGTCCTCACGTCCCCTAGCATCGCAAGACTTGACCCCTTTTATTGTTTCGACCCTACTGGCCTCCCAGCCGAAACCTGCAGCCTCTTTTCCCGCAGACTGATCGCCATTTACTTACATTGGGCACCCGATGCTGTATTGCACCACTGCACCCGGCCGCCCTAGTGCCGCTGGGGGTGACTTGCTGGTGCTGTATTGTACCTTGCTTCATACTCACCTTAGGTCCAGGAGATTGGTCTCGTAAGTCGCTGTACTGTACCTGAATGCCATACTTGTTTTTCCTCCCATAGGATAACATTGCAGCTTCTGAAAAATGCAGTCAACTTTTTAAAAAATATATTTTTATTGATTTTTGCACTTAATACCAATAACCCCCCTCCCGACCACACCCCAGCAGACATTTTCCCCATACATAATTCATTTCGTCCATCCATTTATAGGGAGCCAAGTTTAAATAAAGAAATACAGAAAAAATAAGATATATACATATGCACCAGGTTCCTTACATACCCTACCCAGACATGAAAGGCCGCAGAGATGAGGGGATAAAACATCACATAGTTTCCATATTACATAAGGGAGACCATACTCATCATTTTTTCCCTTGTCTTCTTATTTTTAAGGGAATAAATAGCCCTTTCCAAATGAAAAGTAGATACTAAGATACCATTGCTGAAACACCGGGGGAAGAGGATCCAGCCAAGCTGTAGTTAAGCAAATCCGATATACAGCCATAGCTACAAACATAAAGGGCTGGGCATTAAATCCAGAAATTTCATCATCCACCCCAGCAGGATCCATCGGGAGGTTAAAGAAATATTGATCCCCAATTTCCCAGTCAAAAAATCATTAATCTCAGCTTTCAAATTCATTAGCATAGGGCAAGTATCCAGCATGCGAACTAAGTCCACAGCAGTCTCTTTGCACCAAGGGCACCTTGTCCCCTTAGTTCCCCCCCATTTAGCTATCTTCCCAGGAGTTACATGTAAGTTAAAAGAGGTTTCATAATGTTGGCCTGTAAATTAGCTGAGATTAAAACCTCTGAGCATCCCTCCGGGACCTTACTAAGTCTTCAGGTTCGGCTTGGATCTTATCCTCCCATCTTTTTGAGTGTTTCGCCAGATCATCCTGCATTGTTCCATTTAGAGCTTTAAAAAAGGCCCCTATCCTAATATTATCCTTTTTAGCCAGTTCCTTCTATTTGTTCAACTCTCCTCATCCCACCCCCTTCTTCAATAGAAAATCTCGAACCTGTAAAAATTTAAAGAAGTCTTCATGACCCAAATTGAATTCTTTTGAATATCAACAAAAGACTTAATTGATTCATGCTGAAAAAAATCCCCCAGAATTCGAACTCCATGTATCACCCACCTACCCATAGCTGCATCTTGGAAAATCTCCGGGAGTAGCGGATTATTACAAATCGGGGTATAATAATTAAATCTCCCAAGGCCTATTCTTTTGCGGACTGCTCCCCAAATGCGATAGGCTGCTGTTAAAACCATAAATCGCACTTTTTTGTAATACCCGAATTCTAACTGTCGGAAGAGGCAGCCCCTACCTGTTTCCCCCATTATAAGCTCATATATAGACGGGAAATCCTCCTCCTGTTCCATATCTTCCCCCTTTATATCTAAGAGGAAGGCTAGTTGTTGTAAGGCAGCGGCCCAATAGTACATTTTAAAATTGGGCACAGCCATTCCTCCTCGTTCTTTTGGGAGAGTCAGGAACTTTAACGCTATCCTGGGACGGGCATATGCCCATAAGAACTGAGTCACTACCCTGTCAATTAGTTTGAACCAGTTGTTACTTATTTCGAGCGGGATGGCCCGAAAGAGATATAAAACCTTAGGTAGAAAAATCATCTTAATCAGATTAGTCTGCCCGACCAGTGACAGTCTCAGATTATTCCATCTCGAGAAATCTAATTTTGCCCTAGAAATTAGCGGGGTCAGATTAGCTTCCACGATTTCCCCCACCTCTGCTTTAATAATTACCCCCAGATATGTGGCTTCTTGAGTAACCCGCCTATCAGTCAATAGGTTATCATCTGAAAGAGACACGTTAGTGACAGATTCCTTACCTTAGAATATCCCCAGGCGTCAGGCTGGATCCGGAAAGTTTTTGCGTAGCAGTACCCTTGCGCGTCGGTAGGCGGCGTCGTGCCGCTCCGCGTCCGTCGTCGGCGTCGTGATCGCCGGGATGATGTCGTGGGCAGTACTTAGACGCTGCCCCTGCGCGCTGATGTCAGTTCTTCTTTTTCCGCGGCAGTAAGCGCAGATCCGGGAAGAGCAGTGCCCTAGTCAATTTTTGACTAACTTTTTTTGTGAATTTTTTCACTGTTTCTTCATCGAGTCTTCACGACTCCTAGGTGTCGTAGGGATGCCCGGCTTCAAGCCATGGGGAGCCTGTGGTCGCATGATGTCGACCACGGACCCGCATCTCGAGTGTCTCTTCTGTCTCGGCCGAGACCACGACACGAAGTCGTGCCCTGACTGCCGGAAACTTCATCCGAAGGCTTTGCGAGAGCGGTCTCGAAAGCTACTCGAGGTCCGGCAGTCGGCTACGCGCAGCACCAAGCCCCGGTCCCGGGAGAGGTCGAGGGGCCGGTCGCGGAGTCCCCGCCGGTCGTCGGAGTCCAAGTTTTCGCGCTCCTCGGGTAAGTCGAAGCACAAAAAGTCTAAGAAGCATCATCGCTCTAAGACTTCGCCTCGCCGGTCTCGCTACTCGGCTGAGGCCCCACTCGGCACCGTCCCCGCGGCCCCGCACATGCCTGTAGAGCCGCCCCCGCATTACCCGTCCTTTCCGGGTTCGGGGGCGACTCCGGCCGAAATACAGGAATTCCTGTCGGCCATGGCCCGCCTCTTCGGGCCTTCAGGTCCCTCCAGGGCGCCTTCGGGCCCCGCGGGCCCTGATGGGGTTGCCCTGGCGCCGCCGTCGACTCCGGTCCCGGCGTCGCCTGTCCCACCAGCCTTCATCCCGGCCTCGGCTCCGGCTCCGGCCCCGGCCTCGATCCCGGCTCCGGTGGTGCCGCAACCCCCATCGACGCCGGTTGACTCTAACCACGCCTCCGCTCCGCCGATGTCCCCGGTGCCGTTCCTGACGCCGTCCGGGGCTCCGGACGGCGTCGGTCCCCGGCTCTCTCCGGCTCCGGACATGGAGCCGGACCGACGTCGCTCGACGCCGGCTCCGGCGCCGATGAGACCTTGGGTCCCAAATGTCCCTCCTCCTCCATATTTTGAACAAGAGGAGGACCAGGAGAGCTGGGAGGGGTCTGAGGACCCTCTCACACAACAGTGTGAGTATGATCCGGACTGGGCTGAGGAACTTGGGGATGCCAGTGGTCTAGACACCTCCCCTGACACTGGCATGCTGTCTCCTCCCGTGGCTACGGAGGAGGGAGCTAATTTTGCAACGGTGTTGCGTAGAGCAGCTGGAGCCTTACATCTCCAGTTGCCTACTGTGGCCGTCAGGACTAACCTCCTGACAGAAGTGCTTCAGCCGGCGGCTTCCTCCTCGGAGACTGTGCTGCCGTTTAATGATGCACTCACTGACGTTCTTTTGGGTGCCTGGTCCAAACCCACCACAGGGGCTCCTGTGGATAGGAACGTGGCCCGACGCCATCGCCCTGCTCCGGGCGACCCATTGTTTCTCTCCCAACATCCCACCTTCGAGAGCTTGGTTGTCCAAGCCTCTGCCTCCCAAACCGCCTTCCCTACCGCCCCTCCGGATAGGGAATCCAAACGCCTGGACCAATTTGGGAAGAAGGCTTTTTCTTCCTCCAGTGCTGGCTTGCGGTCCGTCAACACCGCTTGCCTTTTGGGCCGATATACCCACTCCCTGTGGGATTCGGTGGCGGCTGTTTTGCCGCAGTGTTCTGAGGAGGTCCAGACACTGCTTACCCGCGCCATTGCGGAAGGGCGAGATGCGGCTAAATACACCATACGTTGTGGCCTTGATACCGCCGACTCGCTCGGCAGTTCGCTTGCGACGACGGTGGCGCTACGTCGCCACGCCTGGCTCAGAACAACTGGTTTCTCGGGTGATGTCCAGAATACACTCATGGACATGTCCTTTGATGGAGTCGGTCTTTTTGGTTCAAAGGCAGACCATGCGCTGGAGCGGTTTAAGGACTCACGGGCTACTGCCAAGTCCCTGGGCCTTTCTGTTGTACGCCTTCCGCTCACCTCTGCTTTTCGCCCCTTTCGTGGCCACGGAAGGGGCGCCCAGTCACGTCAGCTGCCCAGCCACCGGCCCGCGCAGCAAGCGTCTTCGCGTGGCCGAGGACGTGGATAGCGCCGTGGCAGTTCGGGCAACCAGCGTGCGGGTCAGGCCACCACCTCCAACCCGTCCGCGGCCTCCAAGCCCTCCTAGTCCCTCCTTTCCGGTGCACAGCACGCCAGTAGGGGGCAGGGTCCGCCATCACCTTCACCACTGGCGTCCCATCACCTCGGACAGGTGGGTCTTGGACATTGTCCGAAGGGGCTACTCCCTCCCCTTCGAGACCACCCCCCCAGCCATGCCACCTCAATTCCACCGCATGTCAGGGGATCACTTGGTACTTCTGCAGAAGGTAGTCACGGCCCTCTTGGCCAAGAGGGCCATCGAGCATGTTCCGACCCCAGAAGTAGGACGTGGTTGCTACCCCCACTACTTCCTGGTGCCCAAAAAGGACAAGGAGGGCATGCGTCCTATCTTGGACCTCCGGAACGTCAATCGCTTCCTCCGGAAGGAGAAGTTCAAGATGCTCACCCTAGCTCAGGTCTTGACTGCCCTCGACCCTGGAGACTGGTTGGTAGCGTTGGACTTGCAGGACGCTTATTTTCACATCCCCGTCCTGTCGGCCCACCGGCGTTACCTGCGGTTCACGGTAGGCCTCGAGCATTTTCAGTTCACTGTGCTCCCCTTTGGCCTTACAAGTGCCCCTCGGGTGTTCACCAAAGTGATGGCGGTGGTCGCAGCTCATCTGCGCCGGGCAGGGGTTCAAGTCTTCCCCTACCTCAACGACTGGCTGCTGAAGGCGGGCTCGTCCCAGGCAGTCGTCTCCCACCTCCAGACTACGGCCGAACTCCTGCACTCGCTGGGGTTCTCCATCAATGTGCCGAAGTCGCATCTGATTCCTTCTCCACAGCTCCTTTTCATCGGAGCAGTTCTGGACACGACGCAGTTTCGGGCCTATCCTCCCGAACGGCGAGTCCGGGATATTCAGGCTATGATTCCGATCTTTCAGCCTTTATCCTGGGTTTCAGTACGGATGACCCTGAGGCTGTTGGGCCTCATGGCCTCCTGCATCCTGCTGGTTACTCATGCCAGATGGCATATGCGGACTCTGCAGTGGGACCTGAAGTTCCAGTGGGTGCAGCACCAGGGCAACCTGTCCGATCACGTCCAGATCTCGGAGGGGACTGCAAAACAGTTGCAGTGGTGGCTCTCGAACCGGCAATGGGTTATGGGCAGATCCCTCTCCCTTCCCCAGCCAGAGCACACAGTTGTGACGGACGCGTCCCTTCTGGGATGGGGCGGTCACATGGGAGAGGCGGAGATCAGAGGCCTCTGGTCTCCGGCGGAGTCCCGGCTCCATATCAACCTTCTGGAGCTCCGGGCGATCCGACTTGCACTCAAGGCATTCTTTCCCTCTGTCAAAGGGAAGGTAGTGCAGGTGTTCACAGACAACACCACCGCCATGTGGTATTGCAACAAACAAGGCGGGGTGGGGTCGTGGACCTTTTGTCAGGAGGCTCTGCGCCTCTGGACATGGCTGGAACATCAGGGCATGTTCCTGGTGGTTCAACACCTGGCTGGTTCCCTGAACGCCAGGGCGGACGAACTCCAGCCGCAGGTGCATGATGGATCACGAATGGCGTCTTCACTCGGAAGTGGCGCAAGGACTCTTTCTACAGTGGGGAGAGCCTTGGTTAGATCTATTCGCCACCGAAGAGAATGCGCAATGTCATCAGTTCTGCGCGTTGGAATTTCCAAGGCGGCACTCGCTCGGCGACGCTTTTCGTCGCGAGTGGAGTTGCGGTCTGTTATACGCCTTTCCGCCTATACCACTTCTACCCAGAGTGTTGAAGAAGATTCGGCACGACCGGGCCCAAGTCATTCTTGTGGCTCCGGACTGGGCTCGAAGAGTTTGGTATCCCGAGCTACTCAGTATGAGCGTAGATCCCCCGATCCGTCTGCCTCTTCGGGAGGAACTTCTGTCGCAGCAGCAGGGGACGGTCCTCCACCCGAACCTGTCCAGCCTCCACCTGCTTGCGTGGAGATTGAGCGGCGGCAGTTGATTCCTTCGACTTGCCTCCCGAAGTTTGTGATGTAATTCTGGCAGCCAGGCGTCCCTCCACTAAGGTGGTATACGCCTGCAGGTGGAACAAGTTTGTGGCATGGTGCACAGCAAAGGCTGTGAATCCCCTTTCTGCCCCTCTTTCTGAGGTTCTTCTGTTCCTTCTTTCCCTGGCACAACAGGGTTCTGCCCTGGGTACCATCAAGGGCTATCTTTGTGCCATCTCGGCCTTCCTCAGGTTTCCTGATCAGCCCTCCCTTTTCAAGTCCCCTGTTGTTAACAGGTTTCTAAAAGGCATTACACACCTCTTCCCTCCTGTTCCGTTTGTGATGCCTCAGTGGGACTTGAACTTGGTTCTTACCTTTCTTATGTGCGCTCCCTTTGAGCCTCTACATAACTGTCCTCTTCGTCTTCTGACTCTGAAGACAGCCTTTCTGGTGGCCATCACCTCCGCTCGGCGGGTGAGTGAGCTCCAGGCTCTTTCATGCAAACCTCCCTTTCTGTCTGTCCATCCAGACAAGGTTGTTCTTAGGACGCGTCCGTCCTTCTTGCCAAAGGTGGTTACTGCCTTCCACATTGGGCAGACCATCACTTTGCCCACCTTCTTTCCGCCTCCGCATCCTTCCAGAGAGGAAGAGAGGCTCCACCGTCTGGACCCAAAACGTGCGCTTTCTTTTATATCAACCGCACACAACACTTCCGGGTGGATGACCAGCTCTTTGTTGGCTACGTGGGCGCCAAAAAGGTCGGGCGGTGCACAAGAGAACCATCTCCCGCTGGGTAACCTTGTGTATCAAAGCCTGCTATTCTTTGGCTAAGAAGGAGCCTCCTGTTGGGCTGCGTGCCCATTCCACCAGGGCAACGGCTGCTACCACGGCTTTAGGCCGCGGTGTTCCGCTGCAGGATATCTGTCAGGCAGCTACGTGGGCCTCGCTGCACACGTTTACAAAGCATTACTGCCTTGACAGTCAGGTCCGGAGGGACGGCTTCTTTGGCCGTTCTGTCCTCCGGGACTTCCTTGTCTGATCTTTGTTCGCAGACCCACCACCGGGGTTGGTATTGCTGGGGTATCTATTCTAAGGTAAGGAATCTGTCACTAATGTGTCTCTTTCAGATGCACAAGTTACTAACTTGTGTAACGATATATCTGTAAGAGACAGTAGTTAGTGACAGATTCCTTACCGCCCCACCCATCCTCCCCGTTCTGCGAACTGATTTCTAGGGTTAAGGACATCCCTTTCAGGGCCCTAGTATTTTTCAGACACCTATGTCAGCTTCTTGCATGGCTCTGCGTTCCTGGCGCGGAAAGTCGTGTACAGAACTGACGTCAGCGCGCAGGGGCGGCGTCTAAGTACTGCCCGCGACGTCATCCCGGCGATCACGACGCCGACGACGGACGCGGAGCCGCACGACGCCGCCTACCGACGCGCAAGGGTACTGCTACGCAAAAACTTTCCGGATCCAGCCTGACGCCTGGGGATATTCTAAGGTAAGGAATCTGTCACTAACTACTGTCTCTTACAGATATATCGGTACACAAGTTAGTAACTTGTGCTTTATTGATAATTATCTGAGTTTTTTCGTTATTTAAAAGATAGCCAGAAAATTGGCCAAATCTCCTGGCCTCCCTTTCAATCTCGGCAATAGCACTCCTGGGATCCGGTGTAACGATGGCTAGATCATCAGCATACGCCAATATCTTTGTTTCCCTCCCTGATGACACAATTGGTTGGATTGCCTGATTGCACTGAATTTGTCTTATCAGAGGATCAATATAAATAGCGGACAGGAGTTGGGAGCAAGGACAGCCTTGCCTAGTACCTCGCTCTATAGTTATTTCATCTGATAGCCCGCCCATTACAGAAATCCTAGCCCTAGGTTTCTTATAGAGGTCTTTTACAGATTGAATAAATCCTCGTCCAATCCCTTTCCGAGCCATCACCTCCCAAAGATATTGCCAGGAGACCCGATCAAACGCCTTTTCGGCGTCTAGTAAGACTAGTGCCATAGAGTCCTTAGTAACTCCTGCCGCATCAAAGAGGGTGATAACTTGCCGGATATGATCAGTCGTCCCCTTGCCTGGGATAAAGCCATGCTGAACAGAGGCTGTAATACGGCTAATAACCGTAGCGAGCCGCCGGGCTAGAATTTTTGCATAGATCTTGGAGTCAGAGTTGATAAGTGTAATAGGGCGGTAAGAACCTAGTTCCTTAGCTGGCTTATTCTTTTTTTTAAATGACTGCAATCCTTGCTGTCGCCCAGCTATCCAGGGGGGCATTCCCTTTCTGCGCTTCCTGCATCAGTTCCACTAGGTGGCATTTAAGTACCCCGGCAAATATTTTATACACTTCTCCGGGAATGAGGTCCATACCCGTGACTTTACCAGATTTTAAGCTTTTAATTGCTGCTTCTACCTCTTCTACTAATATAGATTGATCCATTTCCTGTCTATCAGATTATTCAAGAATCATCTCGCAAGAAGCTGAGAGATATTCCCCCATGTTGTTAGGAGCTTCCCCAGCCTCAGAATATAACCGCTATCTGAAAGAGACACGTTAGTGACAGATTCCTTACCTTAGAATATCCCCAGGCGTCAGGCTGGATCCGGAAAGTTTTTTGCGTAGCAGTACCCTTGCGCGTCGGTAGGCGGCGTCGTGCGGCTCCGCGTCCGTCGTCGGCGTCATGATCGCCGGGATGACGTCTCGGGCAGTACTTAGACGCCGCCCCTGCGCGCTGACGTCAGTTCTTCTTTTCCGTGCCAGTAAGCGCAGATCCGGGAAGAGCAGTGCCCTAGTCACTTTTTGACTACTTTTTTGTGAATTTTTCACTGTTTTCTTCTACGAGTCTTCACGACTCCTAAGGTGTCGTAGGGATGCCCGGCTTTAAGCCCTGCGAGGTCTGTGCCCGCATGATGTCCATCACGGACCCGCATCTCGAGTGTCTCGTCTGTCTCGGCCGAGACCACGACACGAAGTCGTGCCCTGACTGCCGGAAACTTCATCCGAAGGCTTTGCGGGAGCGGTCTCGAAAGCTGCTCGAGGTCCGGCAGTCGGCTCCGCGCCGCACCAAGCCCCGGTCACGGGAGAGGTCGAGGGGCCGGTCGCGGAGCCCCCATCGTTCGTCGGAATCCAAGTCTTCGCGCTCCTCCGGTAAGTCGAAGCACAAGAAGTCTAATCGGCGTCATCGCTCTAAGACTTCGCCTCGCCGGTCTCGCGACTCGGCTGAGGCCCCTGTCGGCACTGTCCCCGCCCCCGCGGCCCCGGACGTGCCTGTCGAGTCACCCCCGCATTACCCGTCCTTCCCGGGTTCGGGGGCGACTCCGGCCCAAGTACAGGAGTTCCTGTTGGCCATGGCCCGCCTCTTCGGGCCTCAAGGTCCCTCCGGTGCGCCTTCGGGCCCCGCGGGCCCTGATGGGGTTGCTCCGGCGTCGCCGTCGACTCCGGTCCCGGCGTCGCCTGTCCCACCAGCCTTCATCCCGGCCTCGGCTCCGGCCCCGGCCTCGATCCCGGCTCCGGTGGTGCCGCAACCCCCATCGACGCCGGTTGACCTAACCACGCCTCCGCCGATGTCCCCGGTGCCGTTCCTGACGCCGTCCGGGGCTCCGGACGGTTCTCTCCGGCTCCGGACATGGAGCCGGACCGACGTCGCCCGACGCCGGTTCCGGCGCCGATGAGACCTTGGGTCCCTAATGTCCCTCCTCCTCCATATTATGAACCTTAGGAGGACCAGGAGAGCTAGGAGGGGTCTGAGGACCCTCTCACACAACAGTGCGAGTTTGACCCGGACTGGGTTGAGGAACTTGGGGATGCCAGTGGTCTAGACACCTCCCCTGACTCTGGCATGCTGTCTCCTCCCGTGGCTACGGAGGAGGGGGCTAATTTTGCAACGGTGTTGCGTAGAGCTGCTGGAGCCTTGAATCTCCAGTTGCCTACTGTGGCCGTCAGGACTAACCTCCTGACAGAAGTGCTTCAGCCGGCGGCCTCCTCTTCGGAGACTGTGCTGCCGTTCAATGATGCACTCACTGACGTTCTTTTGGGTGCCTGGTCCAAGCCCCCACAGGGGCTCCTGTGGATAAGAACGTGGCCCGACGCCATCGCCCTGCTCCGGGCGACCCCCTGTTTCTCTCCCAACACCCCACCCCTGAGAGCTTGGTTGTCCAAGCCTCTGCCTCCCAAACCGCCTTCCCTACCGCCCCTCCGGATAGGGAATCCAAGCGCCTGGACCACTTTGGGAAGAAGGCTTTCTCTTCCTCCAGTGCTGGCTTGCAGTCCGTCAACACCGCTTGCCTCTTGGGCCGATATACCCACTCCATGTGGGATTCGGTGGCGACTGTTTTGCCGCAGTGTTCTGAGGAGGTCCAGACACTGCTTACCCGCGCCATTGCGGAAGGGCGAGATGCGGCTAAATACACCATACGTTGTGGCCTTGATACCGCCGACTCGCTGGGCAGATCGCTTGCAACGACGGTGGCGCTGCGTCGCCACGCCTGGCTGAGGACCACTGGTTTTTCGGGTGATGTCCAGAATACACTCATGGACATGCCCTTTGATGGAGTCGGTCTTTTTGGTTCAAAAGCAGACCATGCGCTGGAGCGTTTCAAGGACTCGCGGGCTACTGCCAAGTCCCTGGGCCTTGCTGTTGTGCGCCCTCCGCTCACATCTGCTTTTCGCCCCTTTCGTGGCCACGGAAGGGGTGCCCAGTCACGTCAGCAGCCGGGCCAACGGCCCGCGCAGCAGGTGCCTTCGTGTGGCCGAGGACGTGGATACCGCCGTGGCGGTTCGGGCAACCAGCGTGCGGGTCAGGCCACCACCTCCAACCCGTCCGCGGCCTCCAAGCCCTCCTAGTCCTTCCTTTCCGGTGCACAGCACGCCAGTAGGGGCAGGGTCCGCCATCACCTTCACCACTGGCGTCCCATCACCTCGGACAGGTGGGTCTTGGACATTGTCCGAAGGGTCTACTCCCTCCCCTTCGAGACCACCCCCCCAGCCATGCCACCTCAATTCCACCGCATGTCAGGGGATCACTTGGTGCTTCTGCAGAAGGACGTCACGGCCCTCTTGGCCAAGAGGGCCATCGAGCATGTTCCGACCCCAGAAGTAGGACGTGGTTGCTACTCCCACTACTTTCTGGTGCCCAAAAAGGACAAGGAGGACATGCGTCCTATCTTGGACCTCCGGAACGTCAATCGCTTCCTCCGGAAGGAGAAGTTCAAGATGCTCACACTAGCTCAGGTCTTGACTGCCCTCGACCCTGGAGACTGGTTGGTAGCGTTGGACTTGCAGGACGCTTATTTCCACATCCCCGTCCTGCCCGCCCACCGGCGTTACCTACGGTTCACGGTAGGCCTCGAGCATTTTCAGTTCACCGTGCTCCCTTTGGCCTTACCAGTGCCCCTCGGGTGTTCACGAAAGTGATGGCGGTGGTCGCAGCTCATCTGCGCCGGGCAGGGGTTCCAGTCTTCCCCTACCTCGACGACTGGCTGCTGAAGGCGGGCTCGTCCCAGGCAGTCGTCTCCCACCTCCAGACTACGGCCAAACTCCTGCACTCGCTGGGGTTCTCCATCAATGTGCCGAAGTCGCATCTGATTCCTTCTCCACAGCTCCTTTTCATCGGAGCAGTTCTGGACACGACGCAGTTTCGGGCCTATCCTCCCGAACGGCGAGTCCGGGATATTCAGGCTATGATTTCGATCTTTCAGCCTTTATCCTGGGTTTCGGTACGGATGACCCTGAGGCTGCTGGGACTCATGGCCTCCTGCATCCTGCTGGTCAATCATGCCAGATGGCATATGCGGGCTCTGCAGTGGGACCTGAAGTTCCAGTGGGCGCAGCACCGGGGCAACCTGTCCGATCACGTCCAGATCTCGGAGGGGTGGCTCACGGACCGGCAATGGGTCATGGGCAGATTCCTCTCCCTTCCCCAGCCAGAGCACACAGTTGATGGGGCGGTCACATGGGAGAGGCGGAGATCAGAGGCCTCTGGTCTCCGGCGGAGTCCCGGCTCCATATCAACCTTCTGGAGCTCCGGGCGATCCGACTTGCACTCAAGGCATTCCTTCCCTCTGTCAAAGGGAAGGTTGTGCAGGTGTTCACAGACAACACCACCGCCATGTGGTACTGCAACAAACAGGGCGGGGTGGGGTCGTGGACCCTCTGTCAGGAGGCTCTGCGCCTCTGGACATGGCTGGAACATCAGGGCATGTTCCTGATGGTTCAACACCTGGCAGGTTCCTGAACGCCAGGGCGGACGAACTCAGCCGCAGGTGCATGATGGATCACGAATGGCGTCTTCACTCGGAAGTGGCGCAAGGACTCTTTCTACAATGGGGAGAGCCTTGGTTAGATCTATTCGCCACCGAAGAGAACGCGCAATGTGATCAGTTCTGCGCGTTGGAATTTCCAAGGCGGCACTCGCTCGGCGACGCTTTTCGTCGCGAGTGGAGTTGCGGTCTGTTGTACGCCTTTCCGCCTATACCACTTCTACCCAGAGTGTTGAAGAAGATTCGGCGCGACCGGGCCCAAGTCATCCTTGTGGCTCCGGACTGGGCTCGAAGAGTTTGGTATCCCGAGCTACTCAGTATGAGCGTAGATCCCCCGATCCGTCTGCCTCTTCGGGAGGATCTTCTGTCGCAGCAGCAGGGGACGGTCCTCCATCCGAACCTGTCCAGCCTCCACCTGCTTGCGTGGAGATTGAGCGGCGGCAGTTGATTCCTTTCCGACTTGCCTCCCGAAGTTTGTGATGTGATTCTGGCAGCCAGGCGTCCCTCCACTAAGGTGGTATACGCCTGCAGGTGGAACAAATTTGTGGCATGGTGCACAGCAAAGGCTGTGAACCCCCTTTCTGCCCCTCTTTCTGAGTTCCTTCTGTTCCTTCTTTCTCTGGCCCAACAGGGTTCTGCCCTGGGTACCATCAAGGGTTATCTCTGTGCTATCTCGGCCTTCCTCAGGCTCCCTGATCAGCCCTCCCTTTTCAAGTCCCCTGTTGTTAACAGGTTCTTAAAAGGCATTACACACCTCTTCCCTCCTGTTCCGTTTGTGATGCGTCAGTGGGACTTGAACTTGGTTCTTACCTTTTTAATGTGCGCTCCCTTTGAGACTCTACATAACTGTCCTCTTCGCATTCTCACTCTGAAGACAGCCTTTCTGGTGGCCATCACCTCCGCTCGGCGGGTGAGTGAGCTCCAGGCTCTATCATGCAAACCTCCCTTTCTGTCTGTGCATCCAATCTGAAAGAGACACGTTAGTGACAGATTCCTTACCTTAGAATATCCCCAGGCGTCAGGCTGGATCCGGAAAGTTTTGCGTAGCAGTACCCTTGCGCGTCGGTAGGCGGCGTCGTGCGGCTCCGCGTCCGTCGTCGGCGTCGTGATCGCCGGGATGACGTCGCGGGCAGTACTTAGGCGCCGCCCCTGCGCGCTGACGTCAGTTCTTCTTTTTCCGCGCCAGCAAGCGCAGATCCGGGAAGAGCAGTGCCCTGGTCAATTTTTGACCATACTTTTTGGTGATTTTTTCACTGTTTTTTCCAACTTGAAGGTGTCGTAGGGATGCCCGGCTTCAAGCGATGCGGCGCCTGTGCGCGGATGATGTCCGTCACCGACCCGCATTGGGAGTGTCTCTTCTGCCTCGGCCGAGGCCACGACACCGAGTCTTGTCCCGAATGCCAGGCCCTCAACCCGAAAGCTTTGCGAGAGCGGTCTCGAAAGCTCCTCGAGGCCCGGCATTCGGCTCCACGGAGGCCCCGGTCGCGTGAGAGGTCCAGGGGTCGCTCGCGTAGTGCACACCGGTCGTCGGCGTCGAAGTCTTCTTCGTCCGGTAAGTCTAAGCACAAGAAGTCCAAGAAGCATCGTCGCTCTCGGACTTCGCCTCGCCCGGTCTCGCGACTCGGCTGAGGCCCCTCCCGGCACCGTCCCCGCCCCCGCGGCCCCGGACTTGCCTGTGGAGTCGCCCCCGCCATACCCGCCCTTCCCGGGTTCGGGGGCGGATCCGGCCAAGGTACAGGAGTTCCTGTCGGCCATGGCCCGCCTCTTCGGGCCTTCAGGCCCCTCCGGTGCGCCTTCGGGCCCCGCGGGCCCTGATGGGGTTGCTCCGGCGTCGCCGGCGGCTCCGGCCCCGGCGTCGCCCGTGCCTCCAGCCTCGATCCCGGCTCCGGCTTCGGCCCCGGCCTCGATCCCGGCTCCACAACCCCCATCGACGCCGGTCGACCTCACGACACCTCCGCCGGCGCCGATGTCTCCGGTGCCGTTCTCGACGCCGCCCTGGGCTCCGGGCGGCGTCGTCCCCCAGTTCCTTCCGGCTCCGGACATGGACCCGGAGCGACGTCGCTCGACGCCGGCTCCGGCGCCGATGGGACCTTGGGTCCCAAATGTCCCTCCTCCTCCTTATTTTGAACCAGAGGAGGACCAGGAGGACTGGGAGGGGTCTGATGACCCTCTGACGCGCAACTGTCAGTATGATGAGGACTGGACAGAGAGTCTAGGGGAGGCCAGTGGTCTGGATACTTCCCCTGACACTGGCATGCTGTCTCCTCCCGTGGCTACGGAGGAGGGGGCCAATTTTGGTACGGTGTTGCGTAGGGCTGCTGGGGCCTTACGTCTCCAGCTCCCTACTTTGACGGTCAAGCCTAACATCTTGACAGAGGTGCTTCAGCCGGCAGCCTCCTCTGCGGAGACTGTGCTGCCGTTTAACGACGCCCTCACTGACGTTCTTTTGGGCGCCTGGTCCAAGCCCAACACAGGGGCTCCTGTGGATCGGAACGTGTCACGACGCCATCGCCCTGCTCCGGGCGACCCCTGTTTCTTTCTGTCCACCCCACTCCTGAGAGCTTGGTTGTCCAAGCCTCCGCTTCCCAAACCGCCTTCCCTACCGCTCCTCCGGATAGGGAATCCAAACGCCTGGATCAGTTTGGGAAGAAAGGTTTTTCTTCCTCCAGTGCTGGCTTGCGGTCCGTTAACACCGCTTGTCTTTTGGGCCGATATACCCACTCCCTGTGGGATTCGGTGGCGGATGTTTTGCCCCAGTGCCCTGAGGAGGTCCAGGCACTGCTTTCCCGCGCCATTGCGGAAGGAAGGGATGCGGCCAAATACACTATCCGTTGTGGCCTTGACACCGCCGACTCGCTGGGCAGGTCGATTGCAACGACGGTGGCGCTCCGACGCCACGCCTGGCTGAGAACCACTGGTTTTTCAGGGGATGTCCAGAATACTCTCATGGACATGCCCTTTGATGGAGTCGGTCTTTTTGGGTCCAAAGCAGACCATGCGTTGGAGCGCTTTAAGGACTCACGGGCTACTGCCAAGTCCCTGGGCCTTTCTGCTACACGCCCTCCGCTGCCTTCTGCTTTTCGCCCCTATCGTGGCCACGGTAGGGGCGCCCCTTCACGTCAGCAGCCCAGCCACCGGCCCGCGCAGCAGGCGTCTTCGCGTGGCCGAGGACGTGGATTCCGCCGTGGCGGATCGGGCAACCAGCGTGCGGGTCAGGCCACCACCTCCAACCCGTCCGCGGCCTCCAAGCCCTCCTAGTCCCTCCTTTCAGGTGCACGGCACGCCAGTAGGGGGCAGGGTCCGCCATCACCTTCCCCACTGGCGCGCCATCACCTCGGACAGGTGGGTCTTGGACATTGTCCGAAGGGGCTACTCCCTCCCCTTCGAGACCACCCCCCAGCCATGCCACCTCAATTCCACCGCATGTCAGGGGATCACTTGGTGCTTCTACAGAAGGAAGTCACGGCCCTCTTGACCAAGAGGGCCATCGAGCATGTTCCGACCCCAGAAGTAGGGCGTGGTTGCTACTCCCACTACTTTCTGGTGCCCAAAAGGACAAGGAGGACATGCGTCCTATCTTGGACCTCCGGAACGTCAATCGCTTCCTCCGGAAGGAGAAGTTCAAGATGCTCACCCTAGCTCAGGTCTTGACTGCCCTCGACCCTGGAGACTGGTTGGCAGCGTTGGACTTGCAGGACGCGTATTTCCACATCCCCGTCCTGCCGGCCCACCGGCGTTACCTTCGGTTCACGGTAGGCCCCGAGCATTTTCAGTTCACCGTGCTCCCCTTTGGCCTTACCAGTGCCCCTCGGGTGTTCACGAAAGTGATGGCGGTGGTCGCAGCTCATCTGCGCCGGGCAGGGGTTTCAGTCTTCCCCTACCTCGACGACTGGCTGCTGAAGGCGGGTTCGTCCCAGGCAGTCGTCTCCCACCTCCAGACTACGGCCGAACTCCTGCACTCGCTGGGGTTCTCCATCAATGTGCCGAAGTCGCATCTGATTCCTTCTCCACAGCTCCTTTTCATCGGAGCAGTTCTGGACACGACGCAGTTTCGGGCCTATCCTCCCGAACGGCGAGTCCGGGATATTCAGGCTATGATTCCGATCTTTCGGCCTTTATCCTGGGTTTCGGTACGGATGACCCTGAGGCTGCTGGGCCTCATGGCCTCCTGCATCCTGCTGGTCAATCATGCCAGATGGCATATGCGGGCTCTGCAGTGGGACCTGAAGTTCCAGTGGGCGCAGCACCAGGGCAACCTGTCCGATCACGTCCAGATCTCGGAGGGGACTGCAAAACAGTTGCAGTGGTGGCTCTCGAACCGGCAATGGGTCATGGGCAGATCCCTCTCCCTTCCCCAGCCAGAGCATACAGTTGTGACGGACGCGTCCCTTCTGGGATGGGGCGGTCACATGGGAGAGGCGGAGATCAGAGGCCTCTGGTCTCCGGCGGAGTCCCGGCTCCATATCAACCTTCTGGAGCTCCGGGCGATCCGGCTTGCACTCAAGGCATTCCTTCCCTCTGTCAAAGGGAAGGTGGTGCAGGTGTTCACAGACAACACCACCGCCATGTGGTACTGCAACAAACAGGGCGGGGTGGGGTCTTGGACCCTTTGTCAGGAGGCTCTGCGCCTCTGGACGTGGCTGGAACATCAGGGCATGTTCCTGATGGTTCAACACCTGGCAGGTTCTCTGAACGCCAGGGCGGACGAACCCAGCCGCAGGTGCATGATGGATCACGAATGGCGTCTTCACTCGGAAGTGGCGCAAGGACTCTTTCTACAGTGGGGAGAGCCTTGGTTAGATCTATTCGCCACCGAAGAGAACGCGCAATGTCATCAGTTCTGCGCGTTGGAATTTCCAAGGCGGCACTCGCTCGGCGACGCTTTTCGTCGCGAGTGGAGTTGCGGTCTGTTGTACGCCTTTCCGCCTATACCACTTCTACCCAGAGTGTTGAAGAAGATTCGGCACGACCGGGCCCAAGTCATTCTTGTGGCTCCGGACTGGGCTCGAAGAGTTTGGTATCCCGAGCTACTCAATATGAGCATAGATCCCCCGATCCGTCTGCCTCTTCGGGAGGATCTTCTGTCGCAGCAGCAGGGGACGGTCCTCCACCCGAACCTGTCCAGTCTACACCTGCTTGCGTGGAGATTGAGCGGCGGCAGTTGATTCCTTTCGACTTGCCTCCCGAAGTTTGTGATGTGATTCTGGCAGCCAGGCGTCCCTCCACTAAGGTGGTATACGCCTGCAGGTGGAACAAATTTGTGGCATGGTGCACAGCAAAGGCTGTGGATCCCCTTTCTGCCCCTCTTTCTGAGGTCCTTCTGTTCCTTCTCTCTCTGGCCCAACAGGGTTCTGCCCTGGGTACCATCAAGGGTTATCTTTGTGCTATCTCGGCCTTCCTCAGGCTCCCTGATCAGCCCTCCCTTTTCAAGTCCCCTGTTGTTAACAGGTTCTTAAAAGGCATTACTCACCTCTTCCCTCCTGTTCCGTTTGTAATGCCTCAGTGGGACTTGAACTTGGTTCTTACCTTTTTAATGTGCGCTCCCTTTGAGCCTCTGCATAACTGTCCTCTTCGTCTTCTGACTCTGAAGACAGCCTTTCTGGTGGCCATCACCTCCGCTCGGCGGGTGAGTGAGCTCCAGGCTCTATCTTGCAAACCTCCCTTTCTGTCTGTTCATCCAGACAAGGTTGTTCTTCGGACGCGTCCGTCCTTCTTGCCAAAGGTGGTTACTGCTTTCCACATTGGGCAGACCATCACTTTGCCCACCTTCTTTCCGCCTCCGCATCCTTCCAGAGAGGAAGAGAGGCTCCACCGTCTGGACCCAAAACGTGCGCTCTCCTTCTATATCGACCGCACAAAACACTTCCGGGTGGATGACCAGCTCTTTGTTGGCTACGTGGGCGCCAAAAAAGGTCGGGCGGTGCACAAGAGGACCATCTCCCGCTGGGTTACCTTGTGCATCAAGACCTGCTATTCTTTGGCCAAGAAGGAGCCTCCTGTTGGGCTGCGTGCCCATTCCACCAGGGCAACGGCTGCTACCACGGCCTTGGGCCGCGGTGTTCCGCTGCCGGTTATCTGTCAGGCAGCTACGTGGGCCTCGCTGCACACGTTTACAAAGCATTACTGCCTTGACAGTCAGGTCCGGAGGGACGGCTTCTTTGGCCGTTCTGTCCTCCAGGACTTCCTTGTCTGATCTTTGTTCGCAGACCCACCACCGGGGTTGGTATTGCTGGGGTATCTATTCTAAGGTAAGGAATCTGTCACTAACGTGTCTCTTTCAGATGCACAAGTTACTAACTTGTGTAACGATATATCTGTAAGAGACAGTAGTTAGTGACAGATTCCTTACCGCCCCACCCATCCTCCCCGTTCTGCGAACTGATTTCTAGGGTTAAGGACATCCCTTTCAGGGCCCTAGTATTTTTCAGACACCTGTGTCAGCTTCTTGCATGGCTCTGCGTTCCTGGCGCGGAAAGTCGTGTACAGAACTGACGTCAGCGCGCAGGGGCGGCGCCTAAGTACTGCCCGCGACGTCATCCCGGCGATCACGACGCCGACGACGGACGCGGAGCCGCACGACGCCGCCTACCGACGCGCAAGGGTACTGCTACGCAAAACTTTCCGGATCCAGCCTGACGCCTGGGGATATTCTAAGGTAAGGAATCTGTCACTAACTACTGTCTCTTACAGATATATCGTTACACAAGTTAGTAACTTGTGCGACAAGGTTGTTCTTAGGACGCGTCCGTCCTTCTTGCCACAGGTGGTTACTGCCTTCCACATTGGGCAGACCATCACTTTGCCTACCTTCTTTCCGCCTCCGCATCCTTCCAGAGAGGAAGAGAGGCTCCACCGTCTGGACCCAAAACGTGCGCTCTCCTTCTATATCGACCGCACAAAACACTTCCGGGTGGATGACCAGCTCTTTGTTGGCTACGTGGGTGCCAAAAAAGGTCGGGCGGTGCACAAACGAACCATCTCCCGCTGGGTTACCTTGTGCATCAAGACCTGCTATTCTTTGGCTAAGAAGGAGCCTCCTGTTGGGCTGCGTGCCCATGCCACCAGGGCAACGGCTGCTACCACGGCTTTGGGCCGCGGTGTTCCGCTGCAGGTTATCTGTCAGGCAGCTACGTGGGCCTCGCTGCACACGTTTACAAAGCATTACTGCCTTGACAGTCAGGTCCGGAGGGACGGCTTCTTTGGCCGTTCTGTCCTCCGGGACTTCCTTGTCTGATCTTTGTTCGCAGACCCACCACCGGGGTTGGTATTGCTGGGGTATCTATTCTAAGGTAAGGAATCTGTCACTAACGTGTCTCTTTCAGATGCAGAAGTTACTAACTTGTGTAACGATATATCTGTAAGAGACAGTAGTTAATGACAGATTCCTTACCGCCCCACCCATCCTCCCCGTTCTGCGAACTGATTTCTAGGGTTAAGGACATCCCTTTCAGGGCCCTAGTATTTTTCAGACACCTATGTCAGCTTCTTGCATGGCTCTGCGTTCCTGGCGCGGAAAGTCGTGTACAGAACTGACGTCAGCGCGCAGGGTCGGCGTCTAAGTACTGCCAGCGACGTCATCCCGGCGAACACGACGACGGACGCGGAGCCGCACGACGCCGCCTACCGACGCGCAAGGGTACTGCTACGCAAAAAACTTTCCGGATCCAGCCTGACGCCTGGGGATATTCTAAGGTAAGGAATCTGTCACTAACTACTGTCTCTTACAGATATATCGTTACACAAGTTAGTAACTTGTGCGTTAAAACCGTTGAAACGCCGCCCTAATCACACCCGGATCTATTTTTTTCCTGAACAATGGGTCTCTAATCTCCATAATTTGTTCACCCACAGTTGTAACTCAAGCCCTAAACGCAAGATTTTGGTCTACTTTTTTGTTATATTCATATGCTTTCTCCCGCCAAGCCTAATACCTATGCAGCTTTTTTGACCGAGATATCCGGAATTCTAGCCCTGGCGTTTGCCAGCTCAATAAGGGCCATACCAGTCTCATCCCCAGAGGAGATTTTATTAACCAATTTTAATTCAGCATTGATCAAGTCAGAATACAATCCCTCTAGTACCATTTTCTCCTGTTTTTGACGCTCAACACTAAATCTCAGAGTCTCCCCCCCTGAGACACGCTTTGAATGTATCCCAAACAATACTAATATTAGCACTACCCCGATTATCTAGAAAAAACTGGGGGATCCAAGCCTGCATGTGACTCACATATTGAGGATCTAACAGGAGATCCCTTTCGAAGGACCATACACGCTCGGCTTTCGGGAGCTGGGTCATCTGTAATTCCAGGACCAGAGGGTTGTGGTCTGACATGACCCTCGGGAATTTAAATATATGTACATGGTTAATCAGGCTCTTCGAGATAAAAAAATAATCGAGTCTGGCATGCACCTTATGAGGAGCTGAAAAGTATGTATAGCCATTATCAGCCTTCATCGTCTCCTTCCACACGTCAGTCAGACAATGGCTATTTTGCAAATCGACAAGCGCATGGAATACTTTTGGGTTTCTACCTGCAATAATTCCTGGCCCCGGTTCCAGCTGAAATAAGTGGTAGATTAATATTAAAATCCCCGCATACTATTAGAGGTAAAGGCCAGGCAGCCAGCTCACTATTTAACCATTTTAATAATGCTGGATCATCTAGAACAGGGCTGTAAACAGAGCGCAATGTAAATGAATCTGAGCCAAAGCGACATTCTAAGATAACCCACCGACCCAAGGCATCAGCGCGAACACGGGGAAATTCACAAATGTCCTTTTTAGAGAGAATTTCAACCCCCTTGGTACGAGTTCCCTGTGTAGTGCTACTTATCAACTGAAAACCCAACCTATTAAGTAGGTGTCTCCCCGGATTTCTCGATATGGGTTTCTTGCAGGCATACTATATTGGGTTTTAAAATCTTTAAGTCAAAGGCATCCCTTTGTCTTTTTCGGCTATCATTGAGTCCACATATATTAATAGTGGCAATGTGGATTTTATTCATTTAATCCAAGTATCAGAGAAAGCCATTGAAAGCCCTTGACCAAACTTTCTCACCAAATTGGTGCATCCAAAAAGCGGGGGGGAAAACGGAAACACCCTGTATCCGTAATTTCAACCAGCCCTTATCTTGAGTTTTATCTGCTTGTCGTTCCCCCCCACCACCACCACCACCACCACCACCACCACCCCCATCCCTTAGATGAAGCGGCCGGTCCACCAGGACCCTGATGATGGCTCCTACTAAGATACCATCGCCATCCCACTCCTACTCCGGTGAGAAAAAGCGAAACAGAAATATAAGAGAGAGGCTTCAAAGGGACAGACCCTTTTTTCCAATGCAACAAAGCAGAAGAGAGAGAGAGCAAAAAAACAGCTAAAGAGAGAAATCCCTACTCAAAATAAGAAAAAAAGTCTAATACATTCTCCCAGAATTCGAGTAAAAAATCCCAGCCTGGATGAGGCACGGCCCGTAGAATGCCGGAATGGCTGCCCATTTTCTATTATATCTTTCATCCCTTCTTCAGCCATTGTTTCCATCTTTAGGGTCCTTCCGGCCATGGCGCATCTCATTCAGGAATTCTTGGGCTTTTATCTCTAATGTAAAAGACCGGGTTCTGCCATTAAAGATGACTTTCAGCCTTGCTGGGTTAAGCAAAAAAACCTGACACCCTGCCTCTTGCAATAGGGAGAACATCTGCTGTAGGCGCCATCTCCTCTCGACCGTTGCGTGACAAAAATCAGGTCTTACAAAGAATGAGTGACCGTCAAAAGAGCATCTAGCATCAGGCCTTGCTTTTTCAAAAATAGTCTGGCGCAGCAGAAAGTTTCCAAAAAAAACTAATATCGCCCTCGGCTTCTCATCTTGGCCTCCATGTCCAGCCTTCGTTGAACCAGAGGAAATCTGTGTGCCCGCTGTACTTCCACCTCAAGATTCCAGGTAGAAAGTTCCGGGCAGGCACCTCTGAGCAGCCTGTTGATATTGGCTCTAATGTCATTGCCCTCAGCGTTCTCTGATATCCCTAGAAACCACAGGTTGTTCCGTCACTGGCGGTTTTCTAAGTCCTCGAGCTTCCACTGAACATCTACAAGCTGGGCATCGTGGCCATCCACTCTCGTCTGCAAGGCATCAACAGACTCCTCGATAGCGACAGTCCGGGCTTCAATTGTTGACAACTTCTCTGCCATATCCAAGCACCATTTGTTGACTTTGCGGATCGCACTCTGGATTTTCTTAACAGTTTGGTGAGCTTTCTCAGTCTCAGCCCTGGCCTCCCCTTGCACTTGTTTCAGGATATTATATATTGCATCCATTGTGGGGGTCTCTGAAGCCATACTGGTTTGTTCACCACTTTGTCTCTTCTCGTCATATACCTGTTGCGTAGCTGAGAAATCCCAAGCGAGCTGAGCTGTTGGAGCCGCGGGTGTGGGTCTGTTGTTAATGGCAACGTCATTTTTACTTTTCCTTCTTTTGACTCAGCGTTTTTGTGTGCTAGGGGGTTTGTCTCCGGCCGACATTGTGCTCTCAGAGCTCTCAGAATCTCCCTCATTAAAAAGATCCTCTGTCAAATTAGATCCATCTGAGCTATCTGGTAATGAACAAAATGTATCCCTATAGTCAGTTGAATTTAAACTTTAGGCCTCAATACCATCTGAGGGTGCATTAGAGTCTGTTTCCTGCATGTCGTGTGCACTAGGGGGGGTTATCTGGGTTAGTGATAGTTCTGGGAGCGCAGAGGAGATATCACCCCAAGCACCCAATCCACCCTCCTCTATCAGCCCCTCGTGTCCTGGCATCGTTATTCCAGCAACAGCCCCCATCTCAGCCCCCACTTCTGCCGCATTGCCAGTACTTACATCCTGATCTACCATAGACCGAGTCTCAGCTTTTTCCCCTTTGTCCTCCTCTTCCAGCCCAGCCGTACTGGCGCGCTGAGGAAGTCCACCAAAGATTGCGGGAATAATCGGCTGTTTGGTCTCTGCCTGGAGGTGTGTGCCACTCATGCCCCGGAAGCTCTTTGGAGTCCTGGCATTTCCTGGAGCGTGCTCTGCGTTATAGCCAGCCTTCCTCTTCACTTTCACCGCGGCGTCTCCGCCGTACTTTCCCTTCCCCAGCTCTACAGTTTTACGAGCTGGGGGAACCACCAGGTCTTTACGGTCCTTGGCCGCTTGTTGTTTGTCCACCCGGGGCGGCATTGAATAATGTAGATCCAAGCCCCGGGGCGCGCGCTCACCGCAGCCTTGAGTTCCCCGGTACACAACTCCACGAGGAATCGCAGCACTTCTCGCCATACACCCCTGGAATGGGCGAAAGACTTCAGTAATTCAGATATCCCACGGAGGGGGAGACGTCGCATGCTCAGGGATCCTCCACCAACACGCTGGCACGCCGGTAAGTCAATCCGTAATGCACCCTTCTTGCGCCCTACTCCACAGCCGGGAAAAAATTACCGCTCACCGGAGAGGAGCGGAATGGCTAGTGCGGCTTTCTAGGCAGCCGCCATCTTGCTTGCAGTGTCAACTTTTTAAACGTATAAGTATATCTCTTGCAAAACGTACTTACCTGATCTTATTGATTCTTGTGCCTAAACATATATAAATATACGTTTTATTTTTATAAATTGGTGTGGATCTCCTTATTGAGTTGTGCGTATCATTTATTGACTATTGTGTGTATTTGAAGATGTCTAACACTCCTCCCTGATAAGCCAGAAGCTGCTCGATCACACTACCCCCTAGAAGAGTACCTTCGGATTGCTATAGCAAGCCCCTGTCTATTCATAAGGGAATACCTGGACTCTTTGCACGGTATACCTCATTCCTACAGAAACTAACGGATCAGTATGTTGTAGCTTGAGTCCCATGACACAGTGTGCACAGGACTCATGTCTGGGCATGCTCAACACAACTAGAGTATCACACTGGGCTGAATGACACTACAATCGTTAGCTGGGCCTCCACTGAATTTGGCTCACTTCATTTTATCAGAGCAGAAGATTTTCTTAAAATTGGGTATTACTGTCACTAGCCTGCTTATTGTAAGATACCCGACGTTGTTATTGGAAGAACTAAGGAAATCAGTGACCCCAAATCAAAGATTTGTACAGGATGGCTTGTCAAACTGAGTCTGGGTACAGTCCTAAAAGAGGCACGAGGACCTGGTGTTAATTACAAGCTTGAGGAACCAGAAAAGATCTCAGTGTCATGGAACACCAGCCAGGGTCTCCAGTGCAAGCTTGAATATCCCCCATCCTCAGGCCGAAGACTGGGGTTGGCTCTCGCAGACTCTGAACGGCATCAAAACCGCATGACCCCCACTCAAAAATGGTACAAGCAGTACAGAAAAAAAAAATCACCATCTTATCTTGAAATACTGCTGGTCTGAAAAAGTTGCATTTGGATACTGTGATGGAAAACTATGTTACTTCACACATATTGATATGTTTGCGGGAAACATGGAAAGAGAATAAATTACTGCTAAGTACTATGCGCCAGATGGTGAAGCAAAAAAAGAAAGGCCATCTGAAGGAGGGCTTGTCAATTTATATCTCTGTCAAGCATGCTTTTGTAGTCACTAAACTAAATATCAACTCTCCAAACGTGCTAGGTATTCAAATAGAAAATTGGAAGTCAGGGCAATCCCCGGCCCTTTGCTGGTAATAAATGTGTATATTCCCCAAGCATGTGCCTGAATGAACAAATTATTAATTCAGTTAAACAAAACCTATTTGAATTGTCAGTTACATACGTCAATATCCCTGGATTCTCACAGGGGATTTCAATCTGAATTTAGCCAGTCATTTTAGGAAAAAAGGAGTCTTATGCAGAACAGATTCTACCAGCGAAATTCCAATCCAACGCTCCAGGTATAGTAACCTGGATAAACTAAATCATCGCCTTCTCACAATTTTAGAGGCTTTGTGCCTAAAAACACTGAATGGCTGTATTCCACCTGATGGCCCCATGGCTTTTACCCATAGGACCAAAAAGATTCAATGAGTATTGGACTACACCTTTATTTCCAATGGCTTGTTCAACAAACTTATGGAGTTTGCAATAATTCCAAGATGGGAAAGTGATCACTACCCGCAACTTATAATTATTGGAAACACCAATAAGACGGCAGATCCCATCCTAGCGGTTGGTTCAGCTTCAATTGCACATCAATGGAACAGATTTTCATGGAATAGTGGGTTGCTGGTAAAGTACACCGACTGGGAACAGTCTGGCGGAGTGACCAAAGGGCAGACTGAATATTTAATTCCTTATTGGGAAACTCTAATAAGTGAGCTAATAAACCACCTCGGTGGCCAACAGCAACGCTCAAATTCTTCAAGAAAACTTTAACACAAAAAAGGGTATTCCAAGGAGCTAAGGGCCCAAAGGAAAATATCGGACCAGGAAGCTAAAAAACAAAAAAAGCTAGGCGATCATGCCAACCAAGAGCTAAGAAGTAATGGCGGGATCTCTTTCTTGCTTGCAAAGGCCAGAATCAGCAAGTTTTTTGGCGTTACATCAATCGACTTGAAAGACATCAGAATTTTACTCACGGAAACACTGTGTATCAAGCCTCATGGGTAGCATACATAAAAGAATTGTATTACCTTAAGGGTACTGCGCTCGTCTGGCTGCATGCTGAACGCTCGCCAACCCCTTAGACCAACTCCCAATAAGAAATTTTAGGACGGATCAATGAATGCAGGGGTGATACCGACCCTGGTCCGAATGGTCTGCCTTCCGCGATCTACAAACAAAATCCAGAGTACTGACAGTCACTTTCCTACTTAATCATTGCATGGCAGTGTACACCATACCAGACTCTTGGAAAGGGTTGGTATTGCACCACATGCATAAAAAAGGTGCTTCTTCAAGTCCAAACAGCTATCGCCTGATAGCCTTAGTGGACATGAATCAAAGTATTTTGCGAGTCTACTATTGTCCAACCTGAGAGCCTGGGCAGCTAACGAAAAATTAATATGCTTTAATCAAACGGATTTTCCGGCAAAATTAAGCACGTCGGACAATCTGGCCTGTTTGGCAATGTTAATAAATAAGTAAATCCAGAGAAAACAGCTACTCTATTCATGCTTCATTGACTTCTCTAAGGCATTTGATCACGTCAACAGGAACTTGTTATGGTAGAAACTGGCTTCCTGTAATATTCCATCTACTCTGCTTCGTGCCATTGTATTAACGTATTCCAATAACTGGGTGCAAATAAAGTTGGGGCATAACCACACCATCTCTCCAAAAGTGCAGAAGAATAGAGGATTAAAACAGGGCTGCGTGCTTGCTTCCACTCTTTTTAACCTGTTTATCTCAGACCTGAGCACTCTGATAGTTAAAGCGATATCTCAACCACCATCCATTGGCGGTCAGTCCTTGACATCCTTACAGTATGCAGACGACGTAGTGCTCCTCAACCAGTTTGACAATGGCCTCCAGAGACTTATAAATGTTTTAAATAAATAGTGCAAGGAAGTGAACTTTGATAAAACAAACATAAAACATGAAAAGGCGAACAAGAAAGGAGCCTGGCAGTTGGGAGGGACACCAATCAAAAGGATCACGGATCACACCTCTCACTATTGAATGTATTATAACATAAGCTGGCTGCACTAATCCATGCCTTTCATGTGCTTTTTCGCAAGTTGTTGAAACCATCACTCATTTCATTGCTGCAGATTATCAAGGCGCAATTAATTTTAGCATTCTTTTTGCTCCTTAGCATTCCCCCAAAAGTGTGGGTCTTTTTTAAATGTTTCCTAAAGTAAAGTGTACCGCCTTTTATTTCATCTACCCAACAATGCATCGCAAGCCCGGTTAGACCGGGATTTGGCCTGATTGAACAACAGCTGCTTCATTAGTCAACTGTAGGCATATTAAAAGCATACATTTGGAAGGAGATGCAGATGGGTGCAATGGAGAATTAATTGAGGCCACAGTTGACTTCTGCTCTTAAAAATCTCCCATACAGCAAATTTAAATCAGCACCGAATGAGCAAGAGAAGTGACTCTCTTTCCTGAGAAAAAGGGAAATAATCAGGAAAAGAAGCCACATTTGGATGTTGATTAACTCCTACAAGTGGCTGCTGCATCAAAGGTATCTGGCTGAAAGATAAAGATGATACTTTAAATTAAGGTTTATGTAATTACGCTTTGGGTTATGCTCCTAATTAGATCCACTGTATCTGCTCCACCAAGAAACATTACTGCACCTCCTTTGTATCTGCCCCAGTCTTTTATTTAAATGCAGATATTGGTTACAACCGCTCTTCATCCAATTCAGCATCAGAACCTGCTGCCAAGCAATTAGTTTCTGCTTGAGGGGTGACTTTCCTATTGTTACAGTTTGTTATATTCAATTTATAGACAAAACAGAGCATATTTTATCTGACAGCAACCCGATGCAGGCAGTACGGGAGATTTAGCTGGGTCAGCCTGGCAGCCCTTGCACCCATTATAGAATTGGCTGGGCTATTCAGCGATTTAGTTACTCTGTTTAACTTTTATACCTTTTAGTCTATCGCATGTATAAATGTCTTTGTCGGCACTATGCATTTTTAGTGATTTGTACTTAAATTGCTGTATCATCTATACATGTGCAGACATAATACATTTTAAAGGATAGCCATCTTTGGTATGAAAGTATAATATAGTGGTTGGGGCACTAATCACTGGCCTATTCGCACCATTATTTCACTAACTTTTTATTTTATTTTGTAGTGATTCCTTCTGATTAGCAGCTCTCTAGCTTAGAGGACCAATTTAACAAGATGTTTTTAAGGATTGTATGGACACTTGGCACTTTAGTAACGCAGGATTTTAAAGGTCTTTCGAAACTTGGCACTTTGGTGATGTAGCTTTAAAATGTTTGCACTTTAGAACCAGCACTTTAGAATAAAAGGGCCTTTAAAATAGTAGTTTTCAAAGCATGTCATTGCCATTTAGCACTTTAGTGATTTAACCCGAACCTGTCTTATTATCTCATTATCAAATACGTGTGGTTGAAAGTTCACTTTTGGCTGGTGTGCCCTTCCATTTGAATTTATTGCGCACTCCTGTCGTCTAGGGGAATGGACTCTGTACAATGGCGAATGTAGACCTCTGTACTTTAACTGTATTGTAACGCTTATGGTTTTTATTAACTGTAATAACATTTTACTTACACTGGGTACACAAAACAATTGATGGGTGGAATGTTTGAATTAACCACAGCCACTAGTAATTATTCTGGGCTGCATTTCAGTCCAGTTCACTCTAAAGTCTGCACCACAATTTTCCTGATAAAGAAGGAATGTGTAGGCTACTGTTATCTGGATGAGGGCTTGATGAGGGTGTAATGATGTAATATGTACTGTGATGTAACAGAAAGTTTGGGGTTAGAAGGTTGAAGGGAAATGGAATATATACAACACTGTTGGTGAGAGCGCTGAAGGGAAGAGCACTGGTGTCCGGTGTCCTGAATAAATATATAAAGAGGCCGTGCCGATTACGATTCATTAATTGCGGCTATTACAATGGCAACAAGTGGAAAACGTTCATGCGGCATGTATCTGAAAGAGATACGTTAGTGATAGATTCCTTACCTTAGAATATCCCCAGGCGTCAGGCTGGATCCGGAAAGTTTTGCGTAGCAGTACCCTTGCGCGTCGGTAGGCGGCGTCGTGCGGCTCCGCGTCCGTCGTCGGCGTCGTGATCGCCGGGATGACGTCGCGGGCAGTACTTAGACGCCGCCCCTGCGCGCTGACGTCAGTTCTTCTTTTTCCGCGCCAGCAAGCGCAGATCCGGGAAGAGCAGTGCCCTGGTCAATTTTTGACCATACTTTTTGGTGATTTTTTCACTGTTTTTTCCATCTTTAAGGTGTCGTAGGGATGCCCGGCTTCAAGCGATGCGGCGCCTGTGCGCGGATGATGTCCGTCACCGACCCGCATTGGGAGTGTCTCTTCTGCCTCGGCCGAGGCCACGACACCGAGTCTTGTCCCGAATGCCAGGCCCTCAACCCGAAAGCTTTGCGAGAGCGGTCTCGAAAGCTCCTCGAGGCCCGGCATTCGGCTCCACGGAGGCCCCGGTCGCGTGAGAGGTCCAGGGGTCGCTCGCGGAGTGCACACCGGTCGTCGGCGTCGAAGTCTTCTTCGTCCGGTAAGTCTAAGCACAAGAAGTCCAAGAAGCATCGTCGCTCTCGGACTTCGCCTCGCCGGTCTCGCGACTCGGCTGAGGCCCCTCCCGGCACCGTCCCCGCCCCCGCGGCCCCGGACTTGCCTGTGGAGTCGCCCCCGTCCTACCCGCCCTTCCCGGGTTCGGGGGCGGATCCGGCCAAGGTACAGGAGTTCCTGTCGGCCATGGCCCGCCTCTTCGGGCCTTCAGGCCCCTCCGGTGCGCCTTCGGGCCCCGCGGGCCCTGATGGGGTTGCTCCGGCGTCGCCGGCGGCTCCGGCCCCGGCGTCGCCCGGGACTCCAGCCTCGATCCCGGCTCCGGCTTCGGCCCCGGCCTCGATCCCGGCTCCACAACCCCCATCGACGCCGGTCGACCTCACGACACCTCCGCCGGCGCCGATGTCTCCGGTGCCGTTCTCGACGCCGCCCTGGGCTCCGGGCGGCGTCGTCCCCCAGTTCCTTCCGGCTCCGGACATGGACCCGGAGCGACGTCGCTCGACGCCGGCTCCGGCGCCGAGGGGCCCTTGGGTCCCAAATGTCCCTCCTCCTCCTTATTTTGAACCAGAGGAGGACCAGGAGGACTGGGAGGGGTCTGATGACCCTCTGACTCGCAACTGTCAGTATGATGAGGACTGGACAGAGAGTCTAGGGGAGGCCAGTGGTCTGGATACTTCTCCTGACACTGGCATGCTGTCTCCTCCCGTGGCTACGGAGGAGGGGGCCAATTTTGGTACGGTGTTGCGTAGGGCTGCTGGGGCCTTACGTCTCCAGCTCCCTACTTTGACGGTCAAGCCTAACATCTTGACAGAGGTGCTTCAGCCGGCAGCCTCCTCTGCGGAGACTGTGCTGCCGTTTAACGACGCCCTCACAGACGTTCTTTTGGGCGCCTGGTCCAAGCCCAACACAGGGGCTCCTGTGGATCGGAACGTGTCACGACGCCATCGCCCCGCTCCGGGCGACCCCCTGTTTCTTTCTGTCCACCCCACTCCTGAGAGCTTGGTTGTCCAAGCCTCCGCTTCCCAAACCGCCTTCCCTACCGCTCCTCCGGATAGGGAATCCAAACGCCTGGATCAGTTTGGGAAGAAAGGTTTTTCTTCCTCCAGTGCTGGCTTGCGGTCCGTTAACACCGCTTGTCTTTTGGGCCGCTATACCCACTCTCTGTGGGATTCGGTGGCGGATGTTTTGCCCCAGTGCCCTGAGGAGGTCCAGGCACTGCTTTCCCGCGCCATTGCGGAAGGAAGGGATGCGGCCAAATACACTATCCGTTGTGGCCTTGACACCGCCGACTCGCTGGGCAGGTCGATTGCAACGACGGTGGCGCTCCGCCGCCACGCCTGGCTGAGAACCACTGGTTTTTCAGGGGATGTCCAGAATACTCTCATGGACATGCCCTTTGATGGAGTCGGTCTTTTTGGGTCCAAAGCAGACCATGCGTTGGAGCGCTTTAAGGACTCACGGGCTACTGCCAAGTCCCTGGGCCTTTCTGCTACACGCCCTCCGCTGCCTTCTGCTTTTCGCCCCTATCGTGGCCACGGTAGGGGCGCCCCTTCACGTCAGCAGCCCAGCCACCGGCCCGCGCAGCAGGCGTCTTCGCGTGGCCGAGGACGTGGATTCCGCCGTGGCGGATCGGGCAACCAGCGTGCGGGTCAGGCCACCACCTCCAACCCGTCCGCGGCCTCCAAGCCCTCCTAGTCCCTCCTTTCAGGTGCACGGCACGCCAGTAGGGGGCAGGGTCCGCCATCACCTTCCCCACTGGCGCACCATCACCTCGGACAGGTGGGTCTTGGACATTGTCCGAAGGGGCTACTCCCTCCCCTTCGAGACCACCCCCCAGCCATGCCACCTCAACTCCACCGCATGTCAGGGGATCACTTGGTGCTTCTACAGAAGGAAGTCACGGCCCTCTTGACCAAGAGGGCCATCGAGCATGTTCCGACCCCAGAAGTAGGGCGTGGTTGCTACTCCCACTACTTTCTGGTGCCCAAAAGGGACAAGGAGGACATGCGTCCTATCTTGGACCTCCGGAACGTCAATCGCTTCCTCCGGAAGGAGAAGTTCAAGATGCTCACCCTAGCTCAGGTCTTGACTGCCCTCGACCCTGGAGACTGGTTGGTAGCGTTGGACTTGCAGGACGCATATTTCCACATCCCCGTCCTGCCGGCCCACCGGCGTTACCTTCGGTTCACGGTAGGCCACGAGCATTTTCAGTTCACCGTGCTCCCCTTTGGCCTTACAAGTGCCCCTCGGGTGTTCACGAAAGTGATGGCGGTGGTCGCGGCTCATCTGCGCCGGGCAGGGGTTTCAGTCTTCCCCTACCTCGACGACTGGCTGCTGAAGGCGGGCTCGTCCCAGGCAGTCGTCTCCCACCTCCAGACTACGGCCGAACTCCTGCACTCGCTGGGGTTCTCCATCAATGTGCCGAAGTCGCATCTCATTCCTTCTCCACAGCTCCTTTTCATCGGAGCAGTTCTGGACACGACGCAGTTTCGGGCCTATCCTCCCGAACGGCGAGTCCGGGATATTCAGGCTATGATTCCGATCTTTCGGCCTTTATCCTGGGTTTCGGTAAGGATGACCCTGAGGCTGCTGGGCCTCATGGCCTCCTGCATCCTGCTGGTCAATCATGCCAGATGGCATATGCGGGCTCTGCAGTGGGACCTGAAGTTCCAGTGGGCGCAGCACCAGGGCAACCTGTCCGATCACGTCCAGATCTCGGAGGGGACTGCAAAACAGTTGCAGTGGTGGCTCTCGAACCGGCAATGGGTCATGGGCAGATCCCTCTCCCTTCCCCAGCCAGAGCATACAGTTGTGACGGACGCGTCCCTTCTGGGATGGGGCGGTCACTTGGGAGAGGCGGAGATCAGAGGCCTCTGGTCTCCGGGCGGAGTCCCGGCTCCATATCAACCTTCTGGAGCTCCGGGCGATCCGGCTTGCACTCAAGGCATTCCTTCCCTCTGTCAAAGGGAAGGTAGTGCAGGTGTTCACAGACAACACCACCGCCATGTGGTACTGCAACAAACAGGGCGGGGTGGGGTCTTGGACCCTTTGTCAGGAGGCTCTGCGCCTCTGGACATGGCTGGAACATCAGGGCATGTTCCTGATGGTTCAACACCTGGCAGGTTCTCTGAACGCCAGGGCGGACGAACTCAGCCGCAGGTGCATGATGGATCACGAATGGCGTCTTCACTCGGAAGTGGCGCAAGGACTCTTTCTACAGTGGGGAGAGCCTTGGTTAGATCTATTCGCCACCGAAGAGAACGCGCAATGTCATCAGTTCTGCGCGTTGGAATTTCCAAGGCGGCACTCGCTCGGCGACGCTTTTCGTCGCGAGTGGAGTTGCGGTCTGTTGTACGCCTTTCCGCCTATACCACTTCTACCCAGAGTGTTGAAGAAGATTCGGCACGACCGGGCCCAAGTCATTCTTGTGGCTCCGGACTGGGCTCGAAGAGTTTGGTATCCCGAGCTACTCAATATGAGCATAGATCCCCGATCCGTCTGCCTCTTCGGGAGGATCTTCTGTCGCAGCAGCAGGGGACGGTCCTCCACCCGAACCTGTCCAGTCTACACCTGCTTGCGTGGAGATTGAGCGGCGGCAGTTGATTCCTTTCGACTTGCCTCCCGAAGTTTGTGATGTGATTCTGGCAGCCAGGCGTCCCTCCACTAAGGTGGTATACGCCTGCAGGTGGAACAAATTTGTGGCATGGTGCACAGCAAAGGCTGTGGATCCCCTTTCTGCCCCTCTTTCTGAGGTCCTTCTGTTCCTTCTCTCTCTGGCCCAACAGGGTTCTGCCCTGGGTACCATCAAGGGTTATCTTTGTGCTATCTCGGCCTTCCTCAGGCTCCCTGATCAGCCCTCCCTTTTCAAGTCCCCTGTTGTTAACAGGTTCTTAAAAGGCATTACTCACCTCTTCCCTCCTGTTCCGTTTGTAATGCCTCAGTGGGACTTGAACTTGGTTCTTACCTTTTAATGTGCGCTCCCTTTGAGCCTCTGCATAACTGTCCTCTTCGTCTTCTGACTCTAAAGGCAGCCTTTCTGGTGGCCATCACCTCCGCTCGGCGGGTGAGTGAGCTCCAGGCTCTTTCTTGCAAACCTCCCTTTCTGTCTGTTCATCCAGACAAGGTTGTTCTTCGGACGCGTCCGTCCTTCTTGCCAAAGGTGGTTACTGCTTTCCACATTGGGCAGACCATCACTTTGCCCACCTTCTTTCCGCCTCCGCATCCTTCCAGAGAGGAAGAGAGGCTCCACCGTCTGGACCCAAAACGTGCGCTCTCCTTCTATATCGACCGCACAAAACACTTCCGGGTGGATGACCAGCTCTTTGTTGGCTACGTGGGCGCCAAAAAGGTCGGGCGGTGCACAAGAGGACCATCTCCCGCTGGGTTACCTTGTGCATCAAGACCTGCTATTCTTTGGCTAAGAAGGAGCCTCCTGTTGGGCTGCGTGCCCATTCCACCAGGGCAACGGCTGCTACCACGGCCTTGGGCCGCGGTGTTCCGCTGCCGGTTATCTGTCAGGCAGCTACGTGGGCCTCGCTGCACACGTTTACTAAGCATTACTGCCTTGACAGTCAGGTCCGGAGGGACGGCTTCTTTGGCCGTTCTGTCCTCCAGGACTTCCTTGTCTGATCTTTGTTCGCAGACCCACCACCGGGGTTGGTATTGCTGGGGTATCTATTCTAAGGTAAGGAATCTATCACTAACGTGTCTCTTTCAGATGCACAAGTTACTAACTTGTGTAACGATATATCTGTAAGAGACAGTAGTTAGTGATAGATTCCTTACCGCCCCACCCATCCTCCCCGTTCTGCGAACTGATTTCTAGGGTTAAGGACATCCCTTTCAGGGCCCTAGTATTTTTCAGACACCTGTGTCAGCTTCTTGCATGGCTCTGCGTTCCTGGCGCGGAAAGTCGTGTACAGAACTGACGTCAGCGCGCAGGGGCGGCGTCTAAGTACTGCCCGCGACGTCATCCCGGCGATCACGACGCCGACGACGGACGCGGAGCCGCACGACGCCGCCTACCGACGCGCAAGGGTACTGCTACGCAAAACTTTCCGGATCCAGCCTGACGCCTGGGGATATTCTAAGGTAAGGAATCTATCACTAATTACTGTCTCTTACAGATATATCGTTACACAAGTTAGTAACTTGTGCATTAAAAGAATCCTGGTGGCTGCACTCACCAGTAAGAGGGCGAGGCATTGAAAATCTGGAGCAGGCGAGCGGTGGTTTGGCGTATAGACATTCTGCAGTGAGTAATTTGTGTATAAAAGAGCATTGCTCTCTAAAGATAGTGCAGAAAGTTTGAAGATTAAAGTTTAAAAACAGGGCACGGACTGGTGTGCACTTGCGCCTGTAAGATTCCGTTGAGAGATGCTACTCACGGAGCACGCGCATGCTGGATATGGTAAAAGAACATTTGTCATGCGGGGTGTGTAGCTAATTACATGCATCATTGATCCAGTGAAAACAAGCAGAACAACAATAAAAACAAGTTATTGGGCAAATCGCAAGTGCATGGGCGTTGTTAAAAAGTAAATACCATTGACATTGACTACTTCATTATTGAAAATAAACCACGGTGGCCATTTTAAATCAGGCATATCTGATTTGAGCCTGAATAATGTTATAAAACTCCATTTTGAAGTTAGGCACACTTGAATTCAGCCTGAATTACACAGAGAAGTCAACCTTAACATTTTAAAGGGCACTATTTTTTTTCCTTTTTCTTCTCTTCTTCTTTTTCCTCGCTTCATCTCCTCAAATAAAATGTCAAGTGAAGAGGAAGACTTGAGCATTTTTTAAAGGCTACGCGTAAAAAGCACACAGATGAACAAGCTAAAGATCTGTTGCTCAAACTTGTAGGTGATGATGTGTAGGATTGGATAGTGACATTTCCTGAGGAAGAAAAGACTACAAATAGAGGTCTCATTAAATGTCTGAACGACAGGAGGTTTGATCCGTAAAGGAATTTGGATTTTAAATGGTATCATTTTAGTGTAGCTTTTCAAAAACAGGATGTGTCCATGGATGAATATGTAACAAGATTAAGGAAGTTGGTTACTTTTTGTAAATTTGAGAAGTTTACCAATGAAGAAGCAATAAGATTTAGGATAATTCAAGGTTGCTGTTCTGTAAACTTCAGGAAAAAGCTATTAGAAAAAACATATGATTTACAGGCTAGAAAAGAGACACAAGCACAAAAGCATGCTACCAATATGGAACAAGGCAGAGTGAAAACAGTAGAACAAGTGCAACAAATGTCAAAAAAGGATACTAGTACAGAAAGAGCAGATGAGCAAAATAAAGAAAAGAAGCCATGTTATAGATGTGGATTGCAATTCCCGCATTTAAAAATCTGCCCTGCGCTAGGTCAACAGTATAGAAAATGCAGAATATTTAATCATTTTGCAAGTGTATGCAGATTCAAAAGAGACCAAAAAGAAACCTGGAATAAGAAGGAAAGTTGTAACATACAAAGTAGACCTGAAACTAAAAAGAAAGTAGGGAATGTTAAATATCCAAGGCAGATGCAAAGTGTTGAGCATAATTATGAGGACGAAGAAGATGAACAATCTGAGAGATTATATATGATGAGTAAAGAGAGTGAATTTAAACAGATTAACATGATCAGAAGAGAAGTTATAAAAAAGACAACATCTTTGGATATCATAGTTGGCTTTCAAAAAGTTCCTTTTGTGCTGGATAGTGGAGCGACGTGCAACATCATTTGTGTTACTGAATATCAGAAAATGGAAAAACGTCCAACTCTAAGTCCATCACATGTCAGTGTTTTCCAATGGGGAGCAAAACATCCAGTTTTCTGTTTAGGAAAATTTGAGGAAATTCTGCAGTGTGGAGAGACATCCAAGCGAAGAGGAGATACCTGTACTGGAAGGTGAAGTTCCTGGCCCATGTTTGTTAAGCAATGTTACAGCTCCTATCATGGGTCTACTAGCAATGACTTGTAATGTCACAACAGGTCATCCTGTGCTAAGACAGTATCCAGAGTTATTTACAGGACGAGGAAGCTGAAAGATGAGACAATTAATTAATGAAGCTGTGAAACCTATGGCGCAAGTTCACAGAGTTCCAATACATTTGCTGACAAATGTAGAAAAATAAATAAATTCACTTCTTCAACAAGGTATTATTGAACCAGTTTCTGGTCCAACACCATGGATATCTCTGATTGTGCTAGTTCCGAAAAAAGATACAGAGGATATCAGAATTTGTGGTGTGGATATGCAAGTGCCTAATAGAGCGATTGAAAGACAAGGGTATCCGGAACCGCATTTAAATGACATGTTTAGCAATATCAGTGGTGCGACTATCTTTTCAAAATTGGATCTATATAAGGGATATCATCAATTGGAAATTGATGCTCAGTCTCGAAATATAACAACATTTTCCAAACATTTAGGATTATTTAGATACAAAAGGTTATATTTTGGCATATGCTCAACTGCTGAAATTTTTCAAGAAACTATAAAGAATATAATAAGGCCAGTAAGGAATACTATGTACTACAGTGATATTTTGTTATTTGGAACAACACAGAAAGAACATGATCAAGCGTTAAATAAAGTATGCCAACAACTTGTGAAAGCAGGTTTAATACTCAACTTAAGAAAATGTGAAATAAATAAATCTGAATTAACATTCTATGACCATATATTTCCTCGAGAAGGAATGAAACCTGACCCAATAAAAGTGTTATCTTTAAATTCAATAGTTACCCCCCCAAAGATGTGTCTCAACTGCGTTCATTTTTGGGAATGGCCAGTGACTGTTTGCATTACATAAAAATCTATGCCACTATAAGTACACCTCTTAGAGAATTAACAAACAAAGGGTAAAAGTTATTTTGGGGTATGGACTGTGAGCATGCTTTTAAACAGATAAAGGACGGCATATCATCTACAGCTAATTTAAAATATTTTGATCCACAATTTTACACTGAAGTAGTGGTAGATGCTAGCCCTGCGGTACTTGGTACAATGTTGTTGCAACATTAGCCTGGCAGAGAAACCCCTCAGTATGTGATTCTACATGCCAGTAAAAACTTGTCTGATGTTGAATGGAGATATTTCAGCCAGAAAAAGAAAGTCTTGCTGTAGTCTGGGCTTGTGAGAATTACCATGATTTCATATATGGGAAGCCATTTGTTATAATAACAGACCATCAAGCACTAGTTGCAATTTTTGGAAACCCAAAAATTTAAATTCCACCATGCATTGAAAGATGGGGAATGCGACTGATGGATTATGTTTTAAGATCATTCATAAACCAGAAAAAGAGTTTAATCCAGCAGATTATTTGCCTAGGCACCCAACTAAAGTGGAGATAAAGAAACAATCGGAAGCAGAAGAATACACATGTTTTATCATCAGGTCTAAAATGCCAGGCATTATATCAGAAAAAGAACTAGTAGAAATGACTGAAAAAGATGAAGCAATCAAAGAAGTAAAAAAAAATACTTGAAAACGAATGGAGGTTGATAAATGGTGCAACATAATTTCAAACTAATATAAGAAAAAGTGACATTTAATTATTTAAGAATATACACTCGAGTTATCAATAGCATCCTCTGGAGTGCTTCTAAGAGGGACTAAACTAATCATTCCTACAAGTTTACAAAGACGTGTGATTGATCTGGCACATGAAAGCCATAGAGGTTTGTTAGCAAAGCGACAAAGAACATATTGAGAGAGAAAATGTGGTTTTCAAGGCTGGAAAGTTAAGTAGAGGAAATTGTACGAACACGCCATTTATGTCAATGCACTACAAAAGAAAGAGAAATGGAAGAACTACACATGTCAAGATTACCTGATGCTGTATGTTCTAGTGTGGTAGCAGATTTTTATGGACCACTGGATTCTGGGCATTATTTGCTAGCATTAATTGATGAATACTCTCATTTTTCGATTGTAAAAGTAGCATCGTCAACGTCAGCTGTGCTTTCTATTCTTAATGACATTTTTTCTATCTGGGGAATACCAGATGTGTTGAAAACAGATAACGGGCCACCTTTCAATACAAATGACTTTAAAAAGTTCATGAATTACTTAGGAATAACTCATAGAAGAGTTACACCAATGTGGCCACAAGCCAATGGAATGGTGGAAGGTTAATGGCTACCTTTGAAAAAGCTGTACACAGGGCAAAAGTATCCCAGATTGCAATAAATTAGGCATTATGTCAAGTTTTGCAAGATTATAGAAATACTCTTTCTGAGTTGATGTTTGGTCAGTCAAGGCAAACACGTTTGCCGCATCTCCCATCTGTTCCACCAAAAGATCAAGCTGATATAACGAAGAGAGATAGAGAAGCTAAGGAAAAAATGAAGCATTATGCTGATAGCAAGAAGAGCTTTTGAGATCAAGATCAAAATGTAGGAGATTTAGTATTAGTAAAGCAGCATCAAGTAAGAAAGTCACAAAGTAGATTTCATCCTTTGGAAGTGACAAAAGTTCTTGGGACTGCAGATACGGAAAATCTGATAGCAGAGAGATAAGAAATAAGACCTTTTCAAAAAATGTGATCCAAGAGCTAATGAACAAAAAAATGCGCAGTTGGATGATCAACACATGGAACAATTGTTTGGCTTTCTTTTTGTTTTGTTTTTCTTCTCTTTTTCTTTTGTCTCTCTTCTTCAAAATAAAAAAAGGAGGGGAAATGTAATGATGTACTATGTACTGTGATGTAATAGAATGTTAGGGGTTAGAAGGTTGAAGGGAAATGGAATATATACAAGACAGTTGGGGAGAGTGCTAAAGGGAAGAGCACTGTTGTCCAGTGTTCTGAATAAATATATACAGAGGCTGTGCCGACTACGACTCATTAATTGCAGCTATTACAGAGGACAACTACGCAGTAGAAAGCTTGTCAAACTTAAGCTTAGCTATTAACATAACAAAATCAATTGTGAAATAAGTTCTGATTCCACCGAAGGACCTTGTATTTATGGGAGCCAGACTTTCAACAAGAGAAGGAATAGTGTTCCCGTTTCAATAGAAGAAGGAATAGTGTTCTTGTCTCTAGAACAAGACAGCAAGCTAATGTAACAAGCAGCTTTCCTCCAAGCAACAAACGGTCACAAAGGTAAGAACCGTTGGGAAGCGTGTCTTCTGATGGATACTTTTAACCCCAGATTCCTTGGCTTTAGAATTTTCTCCAGTTTGGGTCAGGAGATTTTCATAGCAGTACTCCTGTATGCTGCCAGGTGGCATTGTGCAGCTCCGTGTCGACCTTGTTCTGCCCTGGAAGTGATGGAGTGTAGCCACATTTAAGCGCCACCACTACGAGACGATGTCAGTTCTTATCTTTCTGTGCATTTCTACACAGACTTGGATTGGGTGAAGAATTCCTTTCTAAATTTTTCAACTGTTCATGGGAAGGATGTTCCTAATGATGTTCAAACCCTGCTCTGACTGTGGGAAACAGATGTTCGTGGCGGACCTGCATGAAATATGCCTTTGGCATCTAGACTCGGGGCACAACTCCAAGTCATGCAAAGAATGTGCCCTCATGCACCCGAAGACTTTCCTTTACTGTGAAGCAGAGCTGTAAGTCACCAAACTCTGAAAGAATTCACAGACCTTGCATAAGTTCCGCTTCAAGTCATGTGTATGGGCATGTTCCTGCTCTCGAGCCCAATCCTGTGACTGGTCCACATCATGGTCGAAGTTGTCTGGTAAGTCCAAATCCAAGAAGAAACATAAGAAGTAGAAGCAGGACTCGACCCCTCTCCTTCCATAGCGAAGTTGGGAGAGCGTCAATGTGCCAACCAATCTTGCTCCGAAACCCCGATTGCAAAGCCAATCCCACAACTGGTCCTGTTGCCTCCTGACTTTTGTGGGCCATTGGTGATGCCACAGCAGGTCAAATTGTTCAAGGAGGCCATGCCGCATATTTTGGCACTCTTCTGGTTCCCTCTGATGCGCATTCATGCCCCAAGGATCAGCAAGTGCCTCCTGTCAGGTAACCGCCGGCTGATTCGTGTGTGCCCCTAGAGCCTTCCTCGGGTTCCCCACTGACTCTGGTGCCAACTTCACTCTGGGTGCAAGATTTGTGCCGGTTCCTTCGCCACCGACGCTGTTCCCTAAGTTGCCAAGGCCAGAGGTTGAGCCCCTGCTGATTCCGGTGTTCAACCTCAAGCCAAATCTGCATCGACCCCAACTAAGGTCACACTTTGACTCTACTCAAGAGCACCCGGTCCTAGTATGCTCTCATTCAGACATAACTCTTCCTCCATCACAAGACCTTCCTTAAAGGCATCATCACCTTTTTGGTCGGATTCTGGGCAACCTGGCAATGATGATGGGGATGGTTTACCCCCACACTGTGACAATGATATTTAAATGGACTTGCAAGGAGGCCAGTGAGCTGAATAATTCCCCGGACATAGGGTTGGTGTTGCCCTTTGATCCCCTTCTGAGGAGAGCACATATTTTGCTTTAATGATGTCAAGGCAAGTGTCCTTACTGAGGTGTTCCACCCAGGGCCAGTCTCATCTGAGCACTTCCATTTAACAAAGACCTGACTGACACCCTTATGGATACTTAGGTGAAGCCTTGCTCTTGCCCACTAGTGAACAGGCAGGTCTCCAGGCACCATAGGCCAGGCGACCCAGGACTTTCTTATGCAGCACACAACTCCTGAGAATTTTTGTGGTCGAAGTTTACACCAGTAAAGTTAATTCTAATGAATTTCCTATGATGCCATTCAGACTGGGAGTCAAAAAGGAGCATAGATTTTGTAAAACAAACCCTTTGGCACATGGCTAACGAGATCTCTCTGGTGGTCCTGAAGGGGTTTTGGGCCTCTTTGGCTGAAACTATTCAGAACGATCAGGATTCAGCAAAGTATGTCATCAGGGCTGGCCTGTTTGGGGCGCGTGATGGGCACTCGTGTAGTGCTTTGCCACCACGCATGGATGTGATCCATTGTTTTTCTGGAGAGGTGTCTAATGGAAATGCCTTTTGACGGGTCACTCTGGTTTGGCGAAAAAGGCTGATTATGCTCTGAAGCGCTTTAAAGGAAGCAGAACCACAGCACGTACCTTGGGCTTTTCTGCGCCTTCCCAACAGTTTTCTTAGCAGTTCTGACCTAGTTTGTCCTTCGCGGTGCACAGCCAACCTGTGGAAGGCAGGATCAGACATCTTTCAGGGTGGCAGGCCGTCACATCTGACAGATGGGTCCTCTAGATCGCCCAGCAGGGCTATGCCCTACCATTCCTTTCCAACCCACCTCAGCTTCCTACCACATCAGAGCAGCTTTTAGAGGAGCACCTATCCATCTCCTTGCAAGAGGTACAGACTCTACTGGCCACAGGTGCCATTGAGTAATGGGCATGCCTCGCAAGTAGGGAGAGTTGCTAATACTGCCGTTGCCTCATGCAGCAGAAGGACAGAGCCCTTCATCCTATTTTAGATCTTCCCCCTCTGAATCTCTTCCTCTTGAAAGACAAATTCAAAATGCTCACTTTGGCCCACGTTCCCGGGATTCGGGTGACTAGATGGTTACCTTGGATCTACAGGAAGCATACTTTCATGTGCCCGTCCTGCAGTCCCACAGACTTTACCTGCAGCTCAAGGTCGGCCAGGAGCATTTTCAGTTTGCTATGCTCCCATTTGGCCTTACCAATGCTCCTCTGTTTTTTACGGAAGTGATAGTGGGGGTCACAGCCCATCTTTGGAGGTTTGGGATACCAGTTTTCCCTAACTTCACGACTAGATGTTAAAGGCAGATTCATCACAGTCAGTCATGGACCACCTCCAGACGATGGCAAACCTCCTTATATCGCTGGGGTACTCAATCAATGAACTAAAGTCATAACTAACTCCTTCGCAGATGCTTCCTTTTAGGGGAGCTGTTCTGTACACAGTGTAGTTCTGGGTTTTTCTTTCATCGCAACGAGTTCAGGACATTTGGGCTATGATTCAAATGTTCCAGCCTCAGTCCGGAATCTCGGGAAAGCAGCTCCGAAACTTCTTGTATTGTTGGCCTCATGCATTCTGCTTGTCCCCTTCACCTGGCTGCATACGCGGGCTCTGCAGTGGAAGCTAAAGTCTGAGTGAGCTCAGCACCAAGGAAGCCTGTCGGATGTCATCCAGGTTTCGGAGGAGATTGCACAAGATGTGCAGTTGTGGTTGCTTGACCGCACCCTAACCAATGCAGACCCCTCTCCCTTCCCCACGAGTGCTGGCAGTGGTGACAGATTCTTCCCTGCTTAGCTGGGACCGGCATCTGGCAAAGTAAGGGATCAAAGGTTTCTGGAGGAAACTCCGGCTCCACATACTTGACTCCTTTGCAGGGGCTTCCTTTTATATGAGCTGTTCGGAACACAGTGCAGTTTAGGGCCTTTCTGCCATTGCAACAAGTCTAGGACTTTCGGGCTATGATTTTAATGATTCAGCCTCAGTCCTAGAACTCTGTGAGAGCAGCTCTGAGACTTCTTGGCCTGTTGGCCTCATGCATCCTGCTTGTCTCCTTCACCAGGTTGCATATGCAGGTTCTGTAATTGAATCTGAAGGCTCAGTGGGCCCAACACCAAAGAAACCTGTTGGATAGCATCCAAGTTTTGGACGAGACTGCACATGATCTGCAGTGGTAGCTGCTCGACTGCACTCTGACCAGTGCAGACCCCTTTCCATTCCTTTCCTAGAGCTGTTGTTGGGAGCGGAAGGGATCAAAGGTCTCTGGAGGAAGCCTGGCTCCACGTCAATTTGTTGGAGCTGGGGTTGGCGTTGAAGGCCCTCTACGTCCATCAGAGCAAAGATGGTACAGGTTCTCACAGACAACACCACTGCCATGTGCTCCTGCAATGAGCAGGGTGAATTGGGACCCTGGGTCCTGTGTCAAGAGGCACTATGCCTCTGGAGTTGGCTGGTGCACCAGGGCATTTCCCTGATTGTGAACTACCCGATGGAATCTTTGAAAGCCAGTTTGGACAACCTTATCCAGTGACACCTGGCAGATCATGAATGGCAGTTATATCCTGAGGTGGTGCAGGACATCTTCAATCAGTGGGGAGAGCCCTGGCAGGATCTTTTCACCACCATCGAGAATGTGAAATGTCAAGACTTCTGAGCGCTGGAGTTCCCAAGAACACTCTCTATAAGAGGCGCATTCAGGCTAGAGTGTAGCATGGGACTCCTGTATGCTTTTCAACCACTGCCTCTTCTGCTGAGACTTCTGAATAATATCAGGAATGACCAAACCCAATCATCCTAGTGGCTTGATATTAGCTCGATAGTGGGCCAGGAGAGTGTGGCACCTGGAACTTCTGGGCATAAGCATTTGTACTCCGATCAGGCTACAGCTGAAGTAAGATTTATTATCGCTGCAACAGGGCAGGCTTCTCCACCCAAACATGCACAATCAAATTGAGCAGCGGTAGTTGACTGTGTTTCAATCTGCCACCTTAGGTTGTGTATGTCAATCTCGCTATAGTGCGTTCATCTACAAAGTCCATCTACGCTGGGTGCTGTTACAAATTTGTGGCCTGTGTGGAGAACTTAACACAGACCCCTTACAAGACAATTGTTGTTTGCTTTATTGTTTGTTTTGTCTTAGGCCCAGCAAGGTCTTGCAGTGAGTACTCTTAAAGGTTATTTGTCTGCCCTTTCAGCCCTTTTGTGTTTGCCGGACCAGCCGTCCTTGTTGACATCACCTGTTGTGATACATTTAATTAAAGGTTCTTGACACACGTTCCCTCCCAAACCATTTGTAATGTCACAGTGGGATATTCATTTTTTCCTGACTTTCCTTATGCATACCCCGTTCAGATCCACGTACAGCTGCTCACTGCTCCTTCTCACTCTCAAAATAATATTTTTCATTGTCACCACTTCAGCTAGTCATGTGAGTGGTCTCTATCTGTGCAGTGACCCTATACCACCTTTTTCCCAGACTAGCTAGTGTTCAGGACCAGGGTGGTCTTCTTGCAGAAAGTTGGGTCATCCATCACCCTCCTAACGTTCTTTGCTACATATCATGCCTTGAAAGACCAGGAGAGACTCCGTCAATTGGTTTTGAAGACAATCCAGTGGGATTTTCTGGAGCAAAGGAAGATAAGGCGGTGCAGAAAGTACTCAGTCACGGTGGATAGTCCTCTGTCTTAAGACCTGCTACACATTGGCTTGGTCAAGAAGCAGCTTCCGGGAGGACTTGAGGGCTCATTCCACCAAATGAACGTCTGCCACCACTGCTTTGGCAAGCTCAGTACCTGTTCTTGATATCTTTCGGGTTACGATGTGGGGGTCAGTGCACATGTTCACAAAGCACTAGTGCCTTTGACAGTCAGGTCCAGTGGGTCAGTATTTCTCCCATTCACTTCTGCAGAACTTGTTTGTCTCAGCCCACTTCACAGACTCTCCACCTTTGCTTTGGTATCTATTCTAAAGGTGAGGGATCTGCAGTTAGAAGTATCCATCAGAAGCACAAGCTACCTCCGGAAAAAACTCTTTCTGATGTATACTCTATCTAACCACAGATTCCTCACTGCACTCCCTTCTCCCCGTTCTATGAAGTGGTCTCCTTTCCCTTTGTCTTGGATAGTTATATGCTACTCATCCGGGGGTCCTCATCCGAGGGTATTGAAAGAATCCGGCAGGAAACTGATGTCGGGCGTGCATAGGAGACGCTTATATGAAACTCTGTTCTGTCACTTCTGAGGTGAAACAAGACCAATGCGAAGCCGTATAATGCCACCTAGTGGTGCGAGGGAGCACTGCTATGAAAACCTACAGAGCCAGTCTGGTATCTGGGGAATATTCTAAAGGTGTGGAATCTGAGGTTAGATAGAGTATTCACCAGAAAGAGTATTACAGAAGGTAAGTAACTAGTTCTTCTTGTATTCTACTTCTTCCTCAATGTCCCCTTCGCATGAGGAGGGGACAGCTGGTAAGTGGAGATTGTGACAATGTAATTATCTTAAGCCCACAGATGACATTGGCCTTACAGTGATGGTTAAAGAAGGACAATGTATTTAAAGGTGAGACCCTGTTGCGGGCCAGACCATACATATGCTTAACAATAGATGTCTCTCTGTTGGGATTGGGTGCACATATTCAAGAAATGCATCCATATCAACTTGGCTGAAGTCACAGCAGTTGCATTGGCTCTCAACAGTGCAAGCCTCTCAAGTCATGATTTTACTGGACTGTGCCAGAAGCATATATTATATCCTCAAACTGGGAGGAACAAGATCCCTCCTGCTGTCACAAAAAATTCAGAGGCTATGGCTGTGGGCCATCAAACACAATGTGGATCGCTCAGCGGCGCACATGCCAGGTATTCAGAACGATGTGGCAGATAACCTGAGCAGACAGTACTCAGGCAACCGCAAATGGTAGATAAGACAGCAGGCAATTAAATCTAGTATTTCAAAGTTGGGGTATTCCCCAGTAAAACATGTTTGCGACAGCCCAAAACTCCAAATGCCCCTGTCTGAAAGTAAGTGGTACTGCATGTGATCACAAAGAGGCTTCAAAGCGAAATAGGTTGGAAAATTTCTGTCAGCATTCCTACCTATTCCTCTAGTTCCTATGGTGTTGTGCAAGAGCAGGAGAGAATTGCAAGGTAATCTGGCTCAAGCCTGGTGGCATTAGCATTGGTACTCTGATTGATTGCGCATAATCCAACCACGTATTTGACCACATTCTAGGAACAGGGGACAAATACGTCACCACAACCCATAATCCCTCCAGTTGTCAGACTAGCTCACCAAAATTAGAATTTGGCCACTTGGTCATCCTGGCAACTGCAGGTAGATTCTTAGAGCGGTTAGAGCAATATCCACTTTTAGAAAACAAAATCTAAAATGGAAGCATTTTGTGTTATGGGCAAGAACAAGATAAATTAATCTACTGAGCATGCCACATTTCCACTTTCTGGCTTATCTATTGAAATTAGCTCATTTAAATCTAAGTTATGCCTCAATTAAGGTGTGTTTTGCAGCACTCAAGGCTTCTAACAAATAAGCTTTCTTCTCAGAAAGGCTTATTAATGAGTTCCTAGCGGGTTTAGTCAGATCTTTTACCCCGGAAACAGAACTTTTCTGCAGTTGTGACAGCATTAATGAGAACACCCTTCAGCACCTTTCATGAAAAACTGTATTCTTACTAGTAACAACAACAATTGATGGACAGAATGCAGAACAATGTCATACATTCACCCCAGTACAGAGATCTGGGCCTAAATCCATCATTTTTTTGCTCACCATACCTCCTTGTGTTTGCTTTGTTCGCCCTAAGTTGGCAGGGTATGCCCAGACGTGGGTCCCTTGCTCACTTTGCCACTGGATTCAAGCTAGCCTGGCTGATGAGGGCTGTTAGCCCGAAACCGGTCCCAGGATGCTTGTTTCTGGTCCAGGGAAGACATGGCTTGGCAGTTCGGGCTGAACTGTTCCCATGAGGCACAGGGTCAAGACTGATTTGCATAGAGCTGTGTCTGAACTGGGGTGGCAAAGTGAGCTAAAGAACAATGATGGATTCAACCCAGATCTGTGACTGGGGGTGAGTGTCTGAAAAGTTTCAGTGCTCCGTCCATCATCTCCTTGTGTTTGCTTTGTTCGCCCTAAGTTGGCAGGGTATGCCCAGACGTGGGTCCCTTGCTCACTTTGCCACTGGATTCAAGCTAGCCTGGCTGATGAGGGCTGTTAGCCCGAAACCGGTCCCAGGATGCTTGTTTCCGGTCCAGGGAAGACATGGCTTGGCATTTCGGGCTTAACTGTTCCCATGAGGCACAGGGTCAAGACTGATTTGCATATAGCTGTGTCTGAACTGGGGTGGCAAAGTGAGCTAAAGAACGATGATGGATTCAACAAAGATCTGTGACTGGGGGTGAGTGTCTGAAAGGTTTCAGCGCTCCGTCCATCATCTCCTTGTGTTTGCTTCTTACTAGTAACGTCAACTAGAAGAGGAGTGAGTGAGTGAGTTGCAAGCTCTTATCTTGCAAGGAACCATATTTGTGTTTCTCCAACTCTCCATATATTTGTGAAGAAATGGCTATTCTAAATGCCATGTTGTATGAAATTGGGTTATTGGTTGAGGGGGTGAAAACCGTACTCAAGCAACAACCATAATCCTTGTCAGGATGAACCACAAAAGTTACCAACTTAAACTGTGCTTAACCCTCTGGTAGGTTAGCACAAAAGCAGTCAGGCTTAACTTAGAGGCTGTGTCCAGCATTAAGGAAGATTTTCATAATCTATAACAGTGTTCATTCATTCTTCAGCATTGACTCTTTCATAAATTCCCAGGCTTGAATCATTCTCTATTGCCAAGCGGTTAGTTCGACTGTAACCTTAAAATAGCTATGTAATAGTAAACAAAGCCTTTTTTATTTTCACTTTAGTAGCCCAAACACCTCATTGAAAAAAAAACAAGCTTCAATTATTGAGGTTAGGGCACAGTGTATGCTATATTTTGCAATGGCTGCCACAACTCAAATTTTGTAGCATGAGTATGAAAGGACTTTGATCAGTAGGTAAAGCTTTATCGTGCAAAGGCGAAGGCTGTTTGTAAATTGACAAATGGTACCTCTTCTGAAGAACTATAGCTACTGTTAAAAAGCTGTTTTCTTTTCCAGCATTGGTTAGTCCGTAGATTCAAATGCTTGAGCCAAAATTGCAAACAGTAAAATACGTTTCTAATGGGTACTTCTAACCACACATTCTTCACCTTAACAATATCCCCAGGTACCAGACTGGATCTAGAAGATTTTTCAGCATAGCCCCTGTATACCAGTAAGGTGGTATCATGCGGTTCCACATCGACTCCCCTCCGCCCCGAAAGTGATATCTGGAGCCGCATATAGGCACAATACAAAAGTATTTACATCAGTTTCTTTCTTTCTGTTTCTTCGTATGTGAATATGGAGCTAGCTCCTAACTTTTTCTCATCAGTTGATGAGCTTTTTCTCTACAAAATTTATTTTCAGTGTTTTAAGGAACATGCCCCCTCCTAAAACTACAGGGTTTAAGCCTTGTATCAACTGTTGAAAACAAATGTCTGTGACAGAGCCCCATGAAGTGTGTCTCTGGTGTTTGGGCCACGATTCCAGTTCGTGCAAGAAGTGTGCCCTAATGCACCTGAAAGCTGTCCAGGAATGCAAAGCCAAGCTATACATTGCCAACCTCCACAGGACGTCTTGTAAGGGCTGCTCTCGCTCGAAGTCGAAGGACACCAATCCATTCCTGCTCTTGGTGCCCTTCTCTCGACAGCTCGTCTTTGCAGTCAGAGGGGCAGATTTACAAGCCCCTTGCGCCACTTTTGCGTCACTTCCCATGTTAAAAGTGACGCAAAAGTGGCGCAAGGGGCTTGTAAATAAGCCCCAGAGTCTTCAGGTAAGTCCAAATCCAAGCAGCGACTATCAGATGTGGCAGGGCTGAAGCCACTACACTCCGTCGTGAAAAAGTGCACAGGTTGGGGAAGCGCTCCATCGTGTCTGCATGGGACGACCTGTTATCCGCCCTCCAGGGAACGTCAGATAGCGACACTACTTCGGGCTAGCCAAACACACCGTATAATGGACCATCAGGGATACTTTGCTAATGCTCTCCTCTCCCTTCTGCCCCCTTTCCATTCCCCTTTATCGCTCATCTCCTCATCACATGGGTGCTGCTCAAGGGCGATGTTATGCGCAGCATACCTTACAATGGTGCAGAGGCCCCCAGGAGGCAAAGAGATCACGGGCCAGTCTTCACGTTACTTCTACACACTGCAAGACACTTAGGGGCAGATTTACAAGCCCTGTGCGCCACTTTTGCGCCGCCGTTGCGTCACTTCTGTGACGCAACGGCGGCGTAAAGCCAGCGCCATGCTGCGGGGTATTTACAACGTGACGCATCTGCCTATCCTTGCGCCATGATGCGCCGCATTGTAAATGCGGCGCATCCGTGGTGGCGCAAGGATTGTGATGCGTGTCGCAAGTTTCCTGGCGCATCCCTGCTGATTTGCAGGGATGCGCCAGGAATTGTAAATCTGCCCCTTAAAGTTTACGCAAGACTCACAGTTCGACTTGGTTGTTGCATTACTTGAACTGTACTGCCAAGCCACCAAGCATGTGAGTTTGTAACTGTGGGAACATGATGTACTTCTTTTGTAATTAATGTCGTCAAAACACTTATATGAATGGCCATGCTCACTGTACTGTTTAAAATAAAATCTTAATAAAGATGGTTTTAAAAAAAAGAAAAAGATAAGTCCAAATCCAATAAATAACACGAGAAATCCAATCAGACCTTGTCCCTCCTTTACTACCCTCTGTCTTAGAAATCGTGAGGATGTCAAGGTGTGCCTCGGTCCCTTACCGAGGAGCCAATTCCACAGTTAATCTCTCTGCACTCTGAATTTCCAGGTCCGTTAACAATGCCATAGCAGATTGAGGCATTTTTAAGGAAGCTATGCTTCGCATTTTTGGCACCCTGCCACATGGATCCACGGAGGCCATCATTCAGGTTACCACAGGTGGGTCTGCCCTTGGAACCATCTGTGCCTCTTAAACCTGAACCGACACTGGAGGAGGATGTTGATACCATTGTTCTTTCCAACGTCCAAGCAACTCAGTTTTCACCTCCACCAAAGCCACATTCTGGCACAGTTCCGACACTCTGATTGACAAGACTGCGTCTTTGCCTCAGAGCCACCCTCCAGAGCTCCAACAGCGACTGTGGTCGGACTCTGACCAGAGCCAACCAGCTTTTGTTCCCTGGACACTTCCCCTGGAACGGGATGGATTCTCCCCCTTGCTCTTTCACGGAAGAGCCAGCTTAATTTGCCCATGGCCATTCGACGAGCAGCTGAGGTCTTAGATTTGCAGTTGCCTTGCGCTGAGGTAAAAACCAGCGTTCTCATGAAAGTGTTATAACCTGAGCAGACCTCATCTGAACCTCTACTGCCTTTCAGTGAAGCCCTGACCAACACCCTCATGGGCACTTCAGCTAAACGCTGCTAATGCCCACCTTTGAATAAACAGGTGGCAGGTCTTCACAGACCCTCTCCGGGTGACCTTGCCTTCGTGATGCAGCACCCTGTTCCTGAGAGTGTTGTTGTACAGGCCTTCACTAGCTTTGAATTGACACCAATACCTTTCCTCCCTACTCCCTGCCTGCCCAAACGAAGAGTCAAAAAGAACTGAGGCATTTGGGTTGAAGATGTTTTCTTCAGTTAGCCTCACCCTCAGGCCAGCAGGTCAGTCAACACCAGCTATTTGCTAGGAAGGTACTCCCATGTTTTACGTGGCTTGGCCATTGAGATCAGCCAGTAGCCCCTCGTCAGCTTGGCATAGACCATTCAAGACAGCCAGAATGCAGCTAAATTCCTCATGCGTCAGGCTTCGACACAACCGAATGTCCAGGAAGAGCGGTTGGCACTAGCGTGGTGCTCTGGAAATCCACAGGCTTTTCAGGTGATTTTCAAGTGCCACTCATGGATATGCCTTTTGATGAATCTCCCCTTTTTAGCGAGAATGCCAACTCCAACTTCGAGCATTTCAAATACAGCAGACCCACTGTACGCTTCCTCTGTCTCTCCACACCTGCAAGTCAATTTTTATTGTTTTAGTTAATTAAAACCATAACAATTTTACAAAATGATACGAAAACATTACATTTTACTGACGTCTTTTAAAATGAGTCTAAAAGAAGGTACAATTCTTCAAGTCATGCAATCATTTCCTTCACAGGTAAAATTATAAAAGGAGACAGGGATAAACTATTCTCAACTTTGATAGAAGGAAGCTATCAATCTCCTGCCATGGCTATATCTTTCCTGCATCCTAAAATTTGAGGTCAGGGTAATAGCTTTTATACAACCTGAAATGGTGCAAGTTAAAGTGCATAATAGGGACATTTCCATTCCGACAGGTAAAAAACGATAGGGGAAATGGAAAGTGCAAATTAAGGTGCGTTATGAAATACGATAAAATGACAGACAATAAAACAACAATTTAACATTTATGCTGGCCAACCATCAAAAGTGTTCTTTTCATCAGTCTTATACAAGTTTTCCTTCTGCGTGCACGGGTTATTTATGGGGGTCAAGCATGATCACTGTCCTTTTCCTCCGTCCTTTAGATGTTTTTCATCAGCATGCATAGGATGTTTTGGGCTACTCACGGCAAGCTATTTCCAAAAACTTGATACTTTTGCAGTCTAGTTGTGGATTGCAAGGATTGAAACAAGCTATTATGGCTTCCCTGCATGAATGTATATATCTGTTGTTGAAACTGATCTTTCAGTATTGTCGTCTGTGCTTCTCAGTACTGAACAGATGCAAATCAGATGATAAGGTCCTATTTCCTATCATTGCAGTGCACTGCTGGGCTGGTGTATTTCCATGTAGGAATGGTCGCTAACACTGGTATGTTAACCATACGTAAGGACAAGAGTCTGCATTTTCTACGTGTTGGGAAAGGAATTGACATGTACGGGGCAGGGGACAGATTTGTGTAGTACTTTATTACCATCCATGCAGGAGATCATTTTTGTGTTTCCATTAGTTCCCCTTTTGGATGTATCATACGTGTCACTTGATGCCCATAATTCTGTGAGACCCAGTTGCTTGATGGAGGTATACATGTACTTATGGTGTTCCGATGATCGATTATTTTGAAGTGTTGACCATAAGGCTTGATTTGAGGATCTTGGGTACAGCTGATTTTGTACCAAATTTTTATAGCTGCTGCTCTTCTAGCTAGATCTTATTTAGTGAGGCCGAATTCTAGGCAAATTTGTGCAGGGGAGGAGTTTTGTGGTAGGTTGAATACTCGCCTGAATGTATTTTGTCCACTACATCTGCGTCCCGACCTCTCATCACCACGCTTGCATAGGCTATTGTTGGCAGTTACTTCTAGGCAATTACAGTTCAGATTAGCTGCAGTGATGGGCCATTTAACTTCCTTGCCAGAGCGATAAAGTCATGGGTTAGAGCAGTCCCCTTTTGCTTAATATATTGTTTTTGTTGAGTGATGGTTCCTCTTGAGGCCCAGGTATTTGTAATGTGTTACTGACTCAAGGTGAGTTTCATTCAATAGGAATCTTTGTGCATGGCCCAAAGAGGTGGTAATCGACATTGTTTTAGTTTTTGCCACATTTACCTCCAAGTGATTATTTTTTGCATAACAAGCGAGTAATTTTAGTGATTTTTGCAAGCCCACTTTGGTTTGGCTGAATAATACAATATTGTCTGCATAAGATAAGTGGGTAAAACGGAGAGGGCCCAGGCGGGGAGGTGGGTATTTCCCTGATCCAGCAGAGTTGAGAGATCTGCCATAAAAAGGTTAAAAAGGTGCGGTGCTAACACACATCCTTGCTTTAGTCCTTGATGTGTTGGCATCATTCTAGACAATCTTGTGCCTTCTCCAAGTTTTATTTGTACCCAGGTATCCGTGTACAACACGCAGATGGCTTGCAGTAACGTGTCTGGTAGACCCCACCCTTTCACTTTGAGCCACAGCAATTGACGATTGATGTGATCAAAGGCAGCTTTGAATTCTATAAAGGTCAGATGTTGTTTGTGTTTAAAATGCTTGCATTAATCTAAAATAATAGCAGTGGTTAGTATGTTTGTTATCGTGCATACTCCTTGTTTTTTAAGCCAGTCTGGTTCTGGGGAATTATGTTGTTTTTATTGGACTTTGTGGTTAAATCTGCAAACAGCAGTGATGTGTAATATTTTGCTTCTGAATCAAGGAGGGTAATGAGACGATAGTTTGAAGGATTTACCCTGTCCCCAGCCTTATGTATGGAGTTTATTAAGGAACCCCACCAGTTTTCCAAAATTGTTCCACTTAACTGTACTTCTCTGAATAGCAAAGCCAGTATGCCAGACCAGAATTCTGTGTCCTCCTTAAAAATTGCTTGTGGTAGGCCGTTTGGGCCAGGGGCACCGTCACGGCGTCCCTTGGATAGAATTTTGCAAACTGATGTCGGAGAGTATGTGTTTTCATCTTCGCTTGAGCCAGAGGAAAGGGATGTGGAAAGTGATTCCGGTTGATTGTGTCTGAGAGGATATTGGCTGTGATGCTGTTGATTTATTGAGAAAGTGGTAATGATGAAAGAATTCCATCTTGATTCCGAGATATTGATGTTGTTTATGGTTTTAACTGCTCCATTGAGGCTGTTAACTATTTCCCAGACGTTTCTTGGGTTGCGATGCTTGGCGGCGTATATTGTTTTCAACCAAAATTCATCCATCGCTACCCTTTTATCTTCTCATAGCTATTTTTTAAACACTTTCTTAAGCCCTTTTAAACAAGCTAGGAGTAGTTGGTCAAAGGGACGCCTTTTGAGTTGCCTGGCTAGTTTCTTTTGCGCCTTTTTCAACTGTGCGCACTGCTTTGAGAGCTGTGCTCCTGATTTTTTCTTGACTTGATGGCCCGAGGGGTTCTGCACTGGGGCAGTTGAGAATTGCGTTAGAAAAACTGAGCAAGCAGCCGTGCAGTGTTCCGTAGTGTTGGTGCATTTGGTCATGAGTTTCTTAGCCTGTGCCTCTAGGTCAGCTATGGTTTCTGTCGTCCAGTGTACCTGCTTTAAATTTGTAGTGGTGGTCAGACCAACCTCTGGCTGGGCTGGTTTGTGCGTCCGTGGAGCTGTTCCGATCTGCAAGACTTGGCATGAATGATCACTACTTGTACTATATTTTATTGAGAAGTGTTTGATCAATGGTATGAAGGGTACTGAGACTATTGTATAGTCAATTAATGATTGTGAAGCGGGGACATGATATGAGTAGTTTGGCGGCATATCATCTAGAAATCTTCCATTTACGACCCTTATTCTGAGAAACTCCAATGATCTGGTGAACTTTTCATCTGTTTGGTCTCATCACCTGGTTTGTGGTTCAACCGGGGTCGGGACATTCCAGAAGGTATTATCATAGTTGAATACGTCATCATCCTCCGAGGTGTGCATTAAGTTTAGGTTGAAATAACCGGTCATTATTATGTTCCATCTAGGGGGAGCTTGTTTGTAGCTTGAAATTATGGCTAATATTTTCCTTGTTGAGACTTTCTTTTTTGCCAAGTTGGGATGTATATATATGTTAAGCAGTAGGACTGGAGGTCTGTTGTCCTGTGACCAGTTACTTAATTTAATTACTTGGAGGTCTGGATCTACCTGGGGCAGTTCTTCTGTATCGATGTTTAAGCTGAGCAATATATATACAGCAAGGCATTCCTTAGGTCGCCTCTTTGTTTTTGATTTTGTGTCCACGGTTCGATAAGATAGAAAACCTTCTATCAGGAGGTCTATCTGTGACCAGGTTTCTTGGAGGGCAATTGTGTCGACATTTGCCCAAGATTTTGGGGGGAGATCAATCTTAAAGCAACGGATTCACCCCTGCTTTGTTCCTTGATAAGATGTTTAAGGAATCTGATTCAGGTACTTGGGTATTTCAGTGGAGCATTCAGAATCGATGGAAGCAGTCCCATCTGGAGGTGTTTGGGAATGTGCTAGATAAATCGAGATGATGGATATCTGGGAGATTAGGCGAGGTGCTTCTTGCGCCCCTCCGAACTGATTTTGCTGTCTTCCCTAATGAAGCTCACACCTGCAAGGCAGTATTCTCCACATGTTCACCCCTTTTGAGGCATCACTAGAGGGTTTACCTACAGGCAGTGTCAAGGCCCACCACACCAACAGCAGGCTCCCAACCCTTTCGGGGTTAGGGTCGGGGATACAGAAGCAACGTCCAGGCTTGTAGAGATAGTGAACCTCGTAGCCTCTCCAGCAGCCAAGCCGCTTTCATTTGCCCATAGCCGCACACTGCCATCCCGTGGGAGGCAGGATCAGTTATTTTTTTCCATGGGTAACATCTGGCGGGTGGGTCATGCACATGCTCCAACAGGGCGACACACTGCCATTCCTTTGTTTCCTGTCGCATCTTCCACCCTCATCACAGCGGCTTGGGAAGGACCATTTGTCCATTTTGCTACAAGATGTTCAGGCTGTTTTGGAGAAAGTAGCCATAGAGAGGAGGCGCCATAGAGAGGAGGAGCTTCGACCTCTCAATTTCTTCCTTTGGAAAAACAAATTAAGATGCTCACACATGTGCATGTTCTATCTGCTCTGGATCCAGAAGGCTGGATGGTGGCATTTGATCTGTAAGTTGCCTATTTGTATATCCCTGTTCTGCAGGCTGAAAGGAGCTACCAGTGGTGCATGCTCCAACAGGGCGACACACTGCCATTCCTTTGTTTCCTGTCGCATCGTCCACCCTCATCACAGCGGCTTTGGAAGGACCATTTGTCCATTTTGCTACAAGATGTTCAGGCTGTTTTGGAGAAAGTAGCCTTAGAGAGGGTTTTGCCTTATTTTAGAGCTTCGACCTCTCAATTTCTTCCTTTGGAAAAACAAATTAAGATGCTCACACATGTGCATGTTCTATCTGCTCTGGATCCAGAAGACTGGATGGTGGCATTTGATCTGTAAGTTGCCTATTTGTATATCCCTGTTCTGCAGGCTGAAAGGAGCTACCAGTGGTGCAAGTTGGGCCATGAGCATTTTTCAGTTTGCTGTGCTCCCATTTGGCCTCATCAATGCCCCTCGGTGATTACAAAGGTGATGGCAGTGGTTAGAGCATACCTTTGGAGGTTGGGGTTACCAATTTCCCCCTATCTTGACAACTGGCTGTTGAAGGTGGTCTCACCACAGATACTCATGGACCATTTTTGCATGACAATGAACCTCCTTAGATTGATTGGGTTCACGATCAATGTACCAAAGACACACCTGACTCCTTTGCACAGGCTCAATTTCATCAGAGCCATCCTAAATTTGGTGGCTTTCAGGCCTTCCCTCCAGATCAGCAAGTCCAGGACATTTGGGCTATGATCTGATGTTTCAGCTTCAGTCCTGGGTCTCAGTGAGGTTGCCTCAGAGGCTTCGTGATGTACTGGCCTCATGCTGGGTGACCATGCCAGATGTCACATGCAAGGTCTGCAATGGGATCTGAAGTCTGTGGACACAGCACCAAGGGACTCTATCAGATTCCATCCTGGTTGTGGAGGAGACTACAAACAAATCTGCTGTGGTGTCTGCTAACTGCAGTTGGACTAGAGGAAGACCTTTCTCCTTACCCCCACCCAGGACTGACTGTGGTGACAGATGGGTTGGGGAGGCCATCTGGGAGAAGTGGAGATCACAGGACTCACATACATTTGTTGGAGTTGTGGACCAATTGAAAACATTCTTGCCATCTATCAAGGGGAGGCTGGTTCAGGTCCTTACAAACAACACCACTGCCATATTATATTGCAAAAGCCATGGTGGGGTGGGGTCCCGGGCTGTGTGCCAGGAGCCACTGCCCATCTCAACCTGGCTGAATTGTCAGGGCACCTCTCTGATCATACACTACCTGTTGGGATCTTTAAACGCCAGGGAAGACAAACTCAGCTGCTGGTGTCCAGCAAATCATCAATGGCAGCTATGCCTGGAGGTGGAGCCGCGCATCCCCTGCCAATGGCTAGATTCTTTGCCACCGCCGAAAATGCAGTGTCAACACTTTCATACATTGGAGTTCCCAAGACGGCTCTCTCTCTGAGACGTATTCCGCCTAGGGTGGAATGCAGGACTTCTGTGTGCTTTCCTGCCGCTGCCTCTCCTGCCCCGAATTCTGAAGATGGTCAGGAGCAACTTTGTGCAAGGCATCCTAGTGGCTACAGATTGGGCTAGTAGAGTCTGGTACCCAAAACCTCTGGGCATGAGCACCTGTCCTCCCATCAGGCTTGGGCTTTGTGAACATCATCTGCCGCAGCAGCAGGGTCCTGCATTCAGGCTTGTGCAATCTATACCTCCATGCATGGAGATTAAACTGCAGCAGTTGACTGTATTAAATCTACCTCACAAAGTTTTGGATGTTATCCTGGCTGCCAGGTGTCCTTCTACAAAGTCTGTTTATTCCGGATGCTGGGATAGGTTTATGACTTTATGTGGCACACGTAAACGTACCTAATGCAGGCTAAACTGTTGGATGTGTTACTGTTTGTTTTGTCTTCGGCCCAGAAAGGACTTGCAGTGAACACTGTTGAAGGTTATCTATCAGCCCTTTCTGCCTTTTTACTTTTACCAGACGAACCATCCTTGTTCAACTCAACTGTTTTGATGCATTTTCTCAATGGTTTGGTCCACATGTTTCATCCTAAACGTTTTGTGATGCCACAGTGGGAAATTAATTTGGTCCTACTTTCCTTATGTGTAGCTCTCATGAGCTGTTACTCAGCTGTTCCGTTCGTTTCCTAACCCTGAAGAAAGTCTTTCTCATTGTAATCACCTCAGCTTGTCGCATGAGTGAGCTTCAAGCTTTCGTAGTCTATCTGTTGTACACCACCTTCTTTCTGGACAGATTGGTGCTGAGGACCACAGTGGCCTTTCTACCAAAAGTCGTGACCCATTTTCATGTTGGACAGTCCATCAGTCTTCTGATGTTCTTCATCTGAACTCGCCCTTGAATGAAGAGGAGAGACTTCATCGTTTGGACCCCAAAAGAGTGCTCAGCTTCAAACCAAACACCATCAGGTGGACAATCAACCTTTTGCAGGATTCCCCGGTGCTAAGGAAAGCAAGGCAGTGCAAAAGAGGACCTTATACATATGTATAGTCCTCTGCATCAGATCTGGTGTTACACAGGATGTAGCCTCTTGAAAGATTGAGGGTGCACTCAACCATGGCCAATGCTGCTACCTCTGCGATGGCATGCTGAGTCCTGTCCCGGTCATTTTTCAGGCTGCTACGTGGGCATCAGTGTACAAGTTCACAAAGCTGTATTTCCTCCTCAGGCAGGTCTGACGGGAAGGACATTTTGGTCTGAGTCTTTCCACAGACCCACCACCGAGGGAAGTATTTCTTTGGTATCTATTCTTAAAAGTGAGGAATCTGCACTTAAAAGTATCGATTGGAAGAACAAGTTACTTAACCTTCTGTAATGGTCTTTCTGGTTGATACTGTATCTAACTGCAGATTCCTCATTCTGTCCAATGACGTCTTTTCCATCTAAAAAGGTCCCAAATTGGAGATCTGCACACTAGCATGAACAATTTTATTTGGTTTGTCTAAGGTTACAGAAAGTGTCCAGAAAGAAACTACTGTCAACACGCTTGAGTGGCGCCTATATGCATCTCCCTCCTTCACTACTGGGGCGGAGTTAATGCGGAGCCACACAATGTCACCTACTGGTGCATAGGGGCTATGCTGAAAAATGTTCAAGATCCAACCTGGTGCCATAGCATATTATAAAGGTGATGAATCTGCAGTTATATGGAATATCCTCCAGAAAGAGCATTAAGTAGCTTTTTCTCTATGAACAAAAACAGTAGATGGTGGGTAAACAATCTAGCTCACCGTTCTCAAAATAAAGATGCAGGACCACTTGACCCACTGCTGCGTCTCTCTATACTGCTGCTTCTAAGCAGTAGTGCTGAGTAATGGTGTGTTCTGCTGTGCTGCACATGTCCGCTATAGACTGAAAGAACGTTAGGCCTTTCAGTTCTAAATCTACCTCTTCTTTAACCTCACCCTCTTGGCGCCCTCGGTACTGCTTCTGGCCTGATCACCTACCAATTAAACTTTGATCACATAAATAATTAACTGGCTATCCACACCAATAAACCACCATTCCTGGGGGAAACAAATCTTTTTAATCAGACCCATTTTCAACCAGGATTAATGGTACTAGAAATTCTCAAAGTTAAGAAAAATTAATTTAAGCTCAATTTAAAACTTACTATGAATTGTCTTCACTTCAGAGGTGAACAATGATTGACGAGCAAACCCCTGCATGTCATGTGGCAGTCAGAAATACATGACGTGTTCATTTTGATATATTATCAACTCATTTCTGTCACCCCACAGCTATTCTTTCATGCTTCATCATTTATGCTACTACTCATTTTTATGTTGATGTCTTGTTCCAAGGACTTGTATCAAAAACCTTCACAGTACCCTGACTTGTACAACTTGCCAGCTAAGTTCAACGTTGTTTCCTTTGGTGTCTGTCAAAGCCAAGTCCCCTTGACTGCCTCCTCCCAAGTTTGGTGAGAGAAATTAACTGAGGATCTTCAGACAGTGAGCAGAACAACTCTCTATATGTTGCTCCTCTTATCCCAGGTAGATGTTGCCTAAGAAAGGGCTAAACTATCTTGTGATTCTGCGTACTTTTTTATTTTTTTTGTGTTCAAAATATTTTATTAGGTTTTATGATAAACAAGACAAACAAAAAATGATACAGTGTTGGTACATATAATGAAGTAATACAGTCATAAAGAATATTACCATGACAATGTCAATATACCAAAAAACTTACCATCGTCCTAAACATAAGAAATTATAAAAGTTGGAAGAAAACGAAACAAACAAGGCTACTCCTCAAAAACATTAGTCATAGAATATAATTAATAAAAACAAATACGACACTGAATGAGTCATAAATAAATATTAATATAATACTCAATCGGTTTCCATAACTGTTGAAATGATGGTGTATTTTTTGATGGTCTCTTAAAGGAGAGATGGGCACCCGACCTAATAAAAGTGACATATGACCACCAGGCTTGGATTGATATTGCATCAGATGATTTCCAATTGGAGGTAATGGATTTAACAGTAATAGAGATAAGGAGATTAAAAAGCTTAGACTGGGGCTCTGATAAGACAGATGATAAAAAGTAAGATTTACCAATAAGTATGTTGTACGTGAGAGCCTCAGAAATAGGAAGTATTTTAACAATAATATCCCAAACATTTTGCCAAAATTGAGATATTACATTACAGTCAAAAAGCATATGTTTCAAAGTACCATCATAACTTTTGCAGTTCCAACAGAGTGGGGAGTCTATAAGTTTAGCTTTAAATAGTTTACAAGGGGTCCATAGACAATTAAACAAAATAAAGGCGTTAGTTTGAGATAGAGAAACAGGAAGCCATCCGAAATATTAATGGTCCATATTTGGTTCCACTCTTTTAAGGAGAGATTCGAAGATAGTTCTGCATTACAAAAGGTAACTAAAAAGGTAATGTTAGTAGCATTACTACAATTAAGTTGTTTATAAACTTTGGAAACAGTATGATTAGAAGCTGAAAATGCTTTAATACAACTTACTGAATCTGGAGTCGTAATTTGGGGTAATACAGTTGGAAAGGTATTAAGCAAAGTATTACAGAGAATTTCATACTTAAAAGCTTCGGAGTCGGTTAACATATATCTGGTTTGTAATTCAGAGAAGGATAATAGGGTATCATCTTCATAAATATTCTGGAGGGAGAAAATGCCCGCTGATATCCAAAGTTTCCAGAATGTAATTGTCTGGTTAAATTTTAAAGTAGGGTTATGCCAAAGGGAAATCATAGTAGAATCAGAAATACGTGAGGAGAAGGATGTATCAAAATCAGTAAAAATTAATTTAGTAGAAGCAATGATGGGGGAGAATTTAAAAAATGTATTTGAATTAGACATAGTCAAAAGTGAAGGTAAAGGAAATGGTGACACTAAGTTGCGTTCAATCAGTAACCATTTAGGAGAATAGTTGGGGTCTGGACATGTGAACCAAAGTGAAACTTGTTTTAAAATAAACAGTTTAAGTTTAGAATAAGCCAAACGAGGGGGCTTGTGATTCCATATAAATTTGGAAATGAGCTTTTCAATTTTTTTGTATGTGGAGAGAGGCAATTGTACAGGGATCATAGATAAAGTGTAGAAAATAATTGGGGCTAAGACCATTTTAATGGTTTCAATTCTCCCCACCACGATAAATGTAATGTGGACCATTGACGAATTTTTTCTGTAATTTTTGTGAATAAACCATCACAGTTAAGAGTAACAGATGTTTGAAGGGAAGTGAGAATAGTAAACCTAGATATTTAAGTTTTTCTTTTTGCCAAATAATTTTGGTGTTATCCAATATTGAAGGAGTACAGTGAACATTCAAGGGAAAAAACTATGTTTTATGAGTATTCAAGGAATAACCAGAGACAAAAGAATAGTTACGTATAACCTCTAACACTGCTGGTAGAGATGTGGGTGGGTTACTAAGATACAACAGAACATCATCCGCATAGGCAGACGTTTTCAGGTCCACATCAGCTAATACAATTCCCTCAATATCTACAGAATTACGAATGTGGGAGAGAAAAGGTTCACTAATAAAAAGAGAAGAGGGGACAATGGACAACCCTGTCTTGTTCCCCTATAAAGGGAAAAGGGACTTGAAAAGTGACCATTAATAAAGAATCTGGCAGAAGGGGAGCCATATAGAGTTGAAATCATTTTTATATAACTGGTACCAAAATTAAAAGAAGAAAGCGTTCGAAAAAGAAATTGCCAGTGAACTTTATCGAATGCTTTCTCCGCGTCTAAAGCTAAGAGACCAGCAGGAGAGGTAAGGGTTGAGGCCTTATCGAGAACATGAAAAAGGAGTCTTGTGTTATTGACAGAAAAACGTTTTGACATAAAACCAGATTGATCTATATGTATAAGGGACGATAAAACCCGAGCTAATCTGGTAGCTAGGATTTTTGCAAAACTTTTACAATCCTGGTTTATTAAAGAAATCGGTCTATAATTTGAAACCCTTAGTTCGGTCTTTATCTGGTTTAGGCAAAACTATAATCAATGCTTCGGTGAAAGATCCAGTGAGAAAACCAGATTGGGCAAATGTAGTGAACAAATGATGTAAATACGGGGTAAGAGTGTCTGCAAAAGCTTTATAAAATTCTGCAGTTATGCCATCAGGGCCAGGAGATTTTTGGGGTTTAAGCGAATGAATAGCCAGTAAAAGTTCATTTTTTGTGATAGGACTATCCAATTTGATTTTATCATTTTGAGAGAGTTGCGGTTAATTGGCAGAGGTTAAAAATGTATAGATAATGTGGGAATCCACAACATCTGGACTACTGTATAGTGAAGAGTAAAATTTAAGAAATTCATCTAAAATGTCTGAGGTGGAAACAGCAATAGTGTCATTGTGTCTTTGTATGGCGTGGATTTGATTTCTATCTTTCTTAATGCGAAGATAATTAGCTAAAAGTTTCCCAGACTTGCTAGCATTATAAGCAAATTTAGCTTTTTGATTAGCGAGCTGAATACCAGCTCTTGTACTTAGCACTGAATTATAATCATATCTGAGTTTCTGCAATGTGGTTTTAAAAACAAGATTTTGGGAAGAAATAAACAAGCGTTCAAATTTTGCAATTTGCTTTTCTAAGTGTGACAATTTAGTATTAAATGTCTTATTCTCATGTGCCATTATAGAAATGACAACACCTCTTAAATAGGCTTTGAAAGCATCCCATCTGATAACAGGAGAGGTAGCATCCTCAGCGTTATGTAAAAAGTATTCATGAATAGCTTTTAAAAGTGAATCTTTATGGTTGTTTTGAAGAACAACATCAACATTCATACGCCAACGGGAATGAGACAAAGACAAATTACTAACTTGTAAGTGAAGGGAAATTATAGCATGGTCGGAAACTTCAATACTATCAATAATAGGTTGTTATAGATTTCACTAAGTCTCTAGACACCAATAAATAATCTAAACGTGAGTGAGAATTGTGGGGGTTGGAGAAAAAAGTGAATTCTTTCTGTGTAGGGAAATGCAACCTCCAAACGTCAACCAATTTGGTGTTTTTAAGTAACGTTCTAAAGGAATGAAATGCTTTAGGAGGTGTGTATTTAGTTCAGGATAATCTATCTAAAAGAGGGTCGCTAATCAAATTAAAATCGCCCCCTAAAATTAAGGGAACTCTCCCAAGTTGAAGAGTCTCAGAAGTAACATGGGACCAAAAAGAGGGGTCATCTGCTGTTGGACCATAAATATTAACTAAATATAAAAGTGTATCTCCAATTTTAATTTTAACTCATAGAAATCTACCTGTAGCATCAGTTTGTTTGTCTAAAACTTGTAGTTGGAGACTTTTGGAAAACAGAATAGCCACTCCATTCTTTTTACCTAGTGCAGGAGAAGAAATAATCTGACCAACCCATTTCCTTTGCATGTGCATTAATATAGTGTTGTCAATGTGAGTTTCTTGTAATAAACATATATCAGCTTTTTGTCTATGTAAATAATCTAAAATCTTCAATCTCTTAACTGGATGTTGCAGACCTTTGACATTCAATGAAACAATTTTAACTGTAGGAGAACTATTCATAGATCTGAAAGAAACACATAGTGATAGATTCCTTACCTTAGAATATCCCCAGGCGTCAGACTGGATCCGGAAAGTTTTCGTCAGCAGTACCCCTGCGCGTCAGTAGGGGCGTCGTGCGGCTCCGCGTCCGTCGTTGGCGTCGTGGTCGCCGAGATGACGTCGCGGGCGCTACTTGGACGCCGCCCACGCGCGCTGACGTCAGTTCTTTCTTTTTCCGCGCCAGCAAGCGCAGATCCGGAGAGAGCGGTACCCCTAGTCTTTTTTGACTAAGTTTTTGAGATCTTTTTCTCACCTTTTTTCGAGTCGATATCGACTCCTGGTGCAGTTAGGGATGCCCGGTTTTAAATCCTGCGAGGACTGTCATCGGATGATGTCGGTGACGGACCCGCACCGCGTGTGTCTCTTCTGCCTGGGGCGCGACCACGACCCCAAGTCGTGCCCCGACTGCCGGTCCATGGCTCCGAAGTCTTTGCGGGAGCGGTCCCGAAAGCTGCTTGAAGCCCGGCACTCTGCTCCGCGCCGTGACAGGTCCCAGTCGAGAGAGAGGTCGAGGGACCGTGCGCGGAGTCACCATCGGCGATCGTCGGGATCGAAGTCTTCGCACTCGGGGTCAGGTAAGACGAAGCACAAGAAGTCGAAGAAACGTCATCGTTCTCCGACTTCCCCTCGCCGGTCGCGCGACGCGGCTGAGGGTACGGGTGGTGCCACCCCCGCGGCTCCGGCGGAGTCCATGGAGTCGCCGCCCGACTACCCCCCCCTGCCCGGGGTCGGCGGCGACTCCGGCCCAGATACAGGACTTCCTGTCGGCCATGGCTCGCCTCTTTGGGCCGTCGGGTCCCGCCGGTGCGCCTTCGGGCCCCGCGGTCCCGCATGGGTGTCCTCGCGTTTCATCCCCGGCGGCTCCGGCCCAGGCGTCGCTGTCGGCTCCGGCTCCGGCGCCGCAGGACAGGCCTGGATCCTGGTCGACGCCGGTTGACCTCGTTACGCCTCCACCGACGTCGACCCCACCGGCGCCGATCCTGACGCCGCCCGCTCCTCGGGACGACGTCGACCTCAGGTTCAGCCCCGAAGTGGACGCGGTGTCGGTCCGGCGTCGGTCGATGCCGTTCTCGACGCCGTTTGGGGATTTCTATCCCCATGTCCCTGCTCCTTATTTTCGGCCTGTTGAACAGCCTGAGGAGCAAGGGGAGGACTGGGAGGGGTCGGACGACCCTCTCGCTGCAGCCTGCGAGTCTGAACAGGACTGGGCTGAGGAACTGGGGGAAGCCAGTGGTCTGGATACCTCACCAGACCTTGGCATGCTGTCTCCTCCTACCGTGGCTACGGAGGAGGGAGCCAGTTATGCAGTGGTGTTGCGTAGGGCGGCGGAGGCCCTACACCTCCAGCTCCCTACTGTGGCCGTCAGGACTAACCTCCTGACAGAGGTGCTTCAGCCAGCAGCTACTTCTGCGGAGCCGCTGCTGCCTTTTAATGAAGCCCTTTCGGACGTTCTTTTGGGCACTTGGTCCAGGCCCACCACAGGGGCTCCTGTGGATAGGAACGTGGCCCGACGCCATCGCCCGGCTCCGGGTGACCCTCTTTCCTCTCCCAACATCCCACCCCCGAGAGCTTGGTTGTCCAAGCCTCTGCTTCCCCAACCGCCTTCCCTTCCGCCCCACCGGATAGGGAATCCAAGAAGCTGGATCAGTTTGGGAAGAAGATTTTCTCTTCCACCAGCTCTGCGCTGCGGTCCGTGAACACCGCATGCCTCTTGGGCCGTTATTCCCACTGCCTGTGGGATACGGTGGCGAACGTGCTGTCTCAGTGTCCAGAGGAAGCCCGGCCTGCTCTCACCCAGGCTGTTGCAGAGGGGAGAGACGCAGCCAAGTTCATGATCCGTTGTGGTCTAGACACCGCCGACTCACTGGGCAGATCCATTGCAACGACGGTGGCGGTTCGTCGCCACGCCTGGTTGAGAACCACTGGATTTTCCGGGGATGTCCAAAGCACCCTTATGGACATGCCCTTTGATGGCCGTCGCCTCTTCGGCGACAAAGCGGACAGCGCGTTGGAGCGGTTTAAGGACTCACGGGCTACGGCCAAGTCCTTGGGACTCTCGGCAGTCCGCCCTCCTCCGCCTTCCGCTTTTCGCTCCTTTCGTGGCACAGGAAGGGGCGCCCCGCAGCGTTCGCAACAGAGCCACGGGCCGGCGCAACAGTCATCCCAGCGCGGACGCGGTTTCCGCCGTGGCGGACAAAGGGGCCAGCGGGCGGGTCAGACCACTACCACCACCTCTGCCTCCAAACCTTCCTAGTCCGAACTTTCAGGTCCATCACACGCCAGTGGGTGGCAGGCTCCGCCATCACCTCCCTCACTGGCGTTCCATCACTTCGGACAGGTGGGTTTTAGAGATAGTCCGAAGGGGCTACTCCCTCCCCTTCAAGACTACCCCCCCAGCCATGCCACCTCAATACCACCGCATGTCAGGGGATCACTTGGTGCTTCTTTAGCAGGAGGTTGCGGCCCTCTTGGCCAATGGGGCCATCGAGCGCGTTCCGACGCCCGAAGTAGGTCGTGGTTGTTATTCCCACTACTTTGTGGTGCACAAGAAGGACAAAGGCCTGCGTCCTATCTTGGACCTCCGGAACGTCAATCGCTTCCTCCGCAAAGAGAAGTTCAAGATGCTCACTCTAGCTCAGGTCTTGTCTGCTCTCGACCTACAAGACTGGCTGGTGGCGTTGGACTTGCAGGACGCCTGTTTCCACATCCCCTTCCTGCCAGCCCACAGGCGTTACCTACGGTTCATGGTAGGCCACGAGCACTTTCAGTTTACCGTGCTCCCCTTTGGCCTTACCAGCGCCCCTCGGGTGTTCACCAAGGTGATGGCGGTGGTCGCAGCTCATCTGCGCAGATCAGGGGTGTCAGTCTTCCCCTATCTCGACGACTGGTTGTTGAAGGCGGGCTCGCCCCAGACAGTCGTCTCCCACCTCCAGACTACGGCCGACCTCCTGCACTTGCTGGGGTTCTCCATCAATGTGCCGAAGTCGCACCTGATTCCCTCCCAGAAGCTCCTCTTTATCGGAGCGGTTCTGGACACGGCGCAGTTTCGGGTCTATCCTCCCGAACAGCGAGTCCGGGACATTCGGGCTCTGATTCCCATCTTTCAGCCCTTGTCCTGGGTTTCGGTCAGAGTGACTCTGAGGCTGCTGGGCCTCATGGCCTCCTGCATCCTGCTGGTCAATCATGCCAGGTGGCGTATGCGGGCTCTGCAGTGGGACCTGAAGTTCCAGTGGGCGCAGCATCAGGGAAACCTGTCCGATCACGTCCAGATCTCGGAGGGCACTGCACACCAATTGCAGTGGTGGCTCACGAACCGGCATTGGGTCGACGGCAGATCCCTCTCCCTTCCCCAACCGGAGTTCACAGTGGTGACGGATGCGTCCCTCCTGGGATGGGGAGGCCACATGGGAGAGGCGGAGATCAGAGGCCTCTGGTCTCCGGCGGAGTCCCGGCTCCATATCAACCTTTTGGAGCTGCGGGCGATCAGGCTTGCACTGAAAGCATTCCTTCCCTCTGTCAAGGGGAGAGTAGTGCAGGTGTTCACAGACAACACCACCGCCATGTGGTACTGCAACAAACAAGGCGGGGTGGGGTCGTGGACCCTCTGTCAAGAGGCTCTGCGTCTCTGGACATGGCTGGAACATCAGGGCATGTCTCTGGTGGTTCAACACCTGGCAGGTTCTCTGAACGCCAGGGCGGACGAACTCAGCCGCAGGTGCATGCTCGATCACGAATGGCGTCTTCACTCGGAGGTGGCGCAAGGTCTCTTTCAGCAGTGGGGAGAGCCTTGGTTAGATCTATTCGCCACCGAAGAGAACGCGCAATGTCATCAGTTCTGCGCGTTGGAATTTCCAAGGCGGCACTCGCTCGGCGACGCTTTTCGTCGCGAGTGGAGTTGCGGTCTGTTGTACGCCTTTCCGCCTATACCACTTCTGCCCAGAGTGCTGAAGAAGATCAGGCGCGACCGGGCCCAAGTCATTCTTGTGGCTCCGGACTGGGCTCGAAGAGTATGGTATCCCGAGCTACTCAGTATGAGCATCGATCCCCCGATCCGACTGCCTCTTCGGGAGGATCTTCTGTCGCAGCAGCAGGGGACGGTCCTCCACCCGAACCTGTCCAGCCTCCACCTCTTTGCGTGGAGATTGAGCGGCGGCAGTTGATTCCCTTCGACTTGCCTCCTGAAGTTTGTGACGTTATTCTGGCAGCCAGGCGTCCCTCTACTAAAGTGGTATACGCCTGCAGGTGGAACAAATTTGTGGCATGGTGCACAGCAAAGGCTGTGGATCCCCTTTCTGCCCCTCTTTCTGAGGTTCTACTGTTCCTTCTTTCTTTGGCCCGGCAGGGCTCTGCTCTGGGCACTATCAAGGGCTACCTTTCTGCTATTTCGGCCTTTCTCAGGCTCCCTGATCAGCCCTCTCTTTTCAAGTCCCCTGTTGTAAATAGGTTTCTTAAAGGCATTACTCACCTTTTTCCTCCTATTCCTTTCGTGATGCCTCAGTGGGACTTGAATCTGGTTCTGACGTACTTGATGTGCGCTCCCTTTGAGCCACTTCACAACTGTCCTCTTCGTCTTCTGACGTTAAAGACTGCTTTCCTGGTGGCCATCACTTCCGCCAGGCGGGTGAGTGAGCTCCAGGCTCTTTCCTGTAAGCCTCCTTTCCTTTCAGTCCATCCGGACAAGGTTGTGCTCAGGCCCCGTCCTTCCTTTTTGCCAAAAGTGGTTACGGCCTTTCACATTGGGCAGACTATTACCTTGCCCACCTTTTTTCCGCCTCCGCATCCTTCCAGAGAGGAAGAGCGGCTCCACCGTCTGGACCCAAAACGTGCGCTTTCTTTTTATCTTAACCCCACACAGCAGTTCCGGGTGGATGACCAGCTATTTGTTGGCTACGTTGGCACCAAGAAAGGTCGGGCGGTCCATAAGAGAACCATCTCCCACTGGGTTGTCTTGTGTATCAAAGCCTGTTACTCTTTAGCTAAAAAAGAACCTCCGGTGGGGCTGCGTGCTCATTCCACCCAAGCTACTGCAGCCACTACTGCATTGGGACGTGGTGTACCCCTGCAAGACATATGTCAGGCAGCCACGTGGGCCTCGCTGCACACGTTTACCAAACATTACTGCCTGGACAGCCAAGTCCGGAGAGACGGCTTCTTTGGCCGTTCTGTTCTCCGTGACTTTCTGGTGTGATCTTTGTTCGCAGACCCACCACCGGGGTTGGTATTGCTGGGGTATCTATTCTAAGGTAAGGAATCTATCACTATGTGTTTCTTTCAGATGCACAAGTTACTTACCTTCGGTAACGATATATCTGTAAGAAACATTAGTAGTGATAGATTCCTTACCGCCCCACCCATCCTCCCCATTCTGCGAACTGATTTCTAGGGTTAAGGTTATCCCTTTCAGGTCCCTAGTTTCAATGCACCAGTGGTCAGTATCTTGCATGGCTCTACGTTCCTGGCGCGGAAAGTCGTGTACAGAACTGACATCAGCGCGCGTGGGCGGCGTCCAAGTAGTGCCCGCGACGTCATCTCGGCGACCACGACGCCAACGACGGACGCGGAGCCGCATGACGCCCCTACCGACGCGCAGGGGTACTGCTGACGAAAACTTTCCGGATCCAGTCTGACGCCTGGGGATATTCTAAGGTAAGGAATCTATCACTACTAATGTTTCTTACAGATATATCGTTACCGAAGGTAAGTAACTTGTGCTTTAGGAAGTGAAAAAAGAAAAAGAAAAAAGATGAGAAAGAGTGGAGAGAATAGATATAAACAGTAGGAGCGTTATAAGAGACCAAAGAAGTAGCCAAGGGACATATAGGACAACAAAGAAAGAAAACAAATATATATACAGCGTAGCAGAGAACATACATGAACATTAAAGAGACACACACGCATCCAAGAGGAGAGAAGAAAGGATGGTAGTACACCTGTGTTAAGTTATTATCATAATAGTAACAGGATTATAACTGTCATAACATCAAAAATACCTACTAATTACCACATAGCAATAAAGTAGCAAACAATGATACTATTTAAACAGTTTCAAGGTGGAGAGTCAGAGGTATCCATGGTAAGAGGAGAATGATGATCCAAAAGGCTTGAAGGTCTTCCGGCCGATGAAAAGATTTGGATATGTCGTCTTTCCAGATACGCATGACGGAAGGATCAAAAAGACCGTACTTGAAACCAGAAGATCTTAAACGTGGTCGCAAGGCTGCAAAATCTCGTCGTAGCGTCACTGTCTCCTTGGCAAAATCTTGGTGAATGAAAATCTTCGAGCCATTGACTAGAAGAGAGGGAATTTCACGTGCTGCTTTTCTAATGAGAACAAGGTGATGATGGCGCAGAACCTTGAAGATGACTTGCCTGTGTTTAGTCTGGCCTGGCTTACGGTGAGACGGGATACGATGGGCTTTATCAATCTCAAACTTTTCAGAGAACTTCAAATTCAGTAGATTAGGTAATACGTTTTCTAGATAACGTCTGCAATCACTCCCTTCAATATCTTCAGGTAAGTTGAAAATGCGCAGGTTATATTGCCTATTTCTATTTTCTAACTCAAGTAATCTAGTACTAATGGAGGGTATTTTTGTAAGCATATGCAACAGTTTATCAGTTTTGGTAATAACATCATTCAACTTAATTTCATTATCAGCAACTTTCATTGAGAGGCTGGCCATATCTTTTCGTATATTTTTATTTCCACAGCAATACTGTCAGTATTTGACCTGACAGCCTTTAATTCCTCCAAAATAGTGAGAAGGAAGGGGTTCCGATGAGTCCACTAATTTTGACTTGACAGGCAGAGGAGAAACAGCCTGTTTACGTTTATTTGCCACAAATTTGCTCTCCATTGTCAATAAAGATTAATAAACACAGGCAAAACAGTCAAACTCCACAGTAAAAATAAAGAGAAAGAAGGCAAACCAGTGCAGCAGCTAAAACCAGCTGTGGGAGGAAGCCAAGGCCCAAGCCGCGCCCTCTCCTGGTGTGAGACTCCGCCTTCCTGACAGGAACTTCGGAGAGAAGGTGAATGAAGGCTCGGTGGAAGAAGCCTGCAGCAGAAAGCCTCTTAAAACTTCAGCCTCGCAAAAACAATGAGGCAAAAACGGCGCCTCAGAAGCAGGTAATCGTTTCTTGTTTGCAGGGAGAAATTTAATCCTGCCTGTATCGGCAGAAATCCGTCGTCGCTTCACGGGAGGATCGGAGCAACGCTAACGAGCCGCCATCTTGTTTGCGCGCTCGCGCGTCTCCCTCTGGCTACTTTTTAACACAGCATGCATGCCTTATGACATTCCAGGAGCCCTTACAGTCAAACTTTCACAGCCCAAGGCCTATCCTTGGTCATTTGCCACAATCTGCAGAGCTCCTTTTTTGAGGAGCCACAGGTGGTGGTAGGAAAAGGGAAAGGGGTGGGCGGGGGAAGGGGGGGTTGTAGGAGAACATGTAATACATGCTGCTTGACAGTTGCAGAAAATTGAGCCTGATGAGGGTGATGCCAGGTAGCAGAGCAAGGAGAGTACTGCCAACAAGAAGGGTTCTGAACACCATCTGATGATTAAAACTGTAGCAGTGATTTAACCATTCGGTTTCTTGTTAGAGGCTCTCATTGATCAGGTTTCCAAAGTGAAATTGCTAGCTGTAGTGTGTGAGGTACAAGCGCCACAGTCTCTGACCTCATTTCACTTTGAGATTTGCATCCATGTTAGATTCATTAGAATCAGTCTATGAATTCTAAAGAATCCACAAACATTTTAGATCTTTACCATTGCCCCTGGCTTTAGGTACCCTTCTGCCTCTCACTCATTTAGTCTCTTATGTATATGCTTTGAAGTTGGTGCTCCCCGCATCAAGGTCCCATAGCTGGCTTATACCAATGTCACTCTTACACTTGCCCTAGCTGTTTTGATACAAATAGCTAGGAATATTGTTTTGTGCTCATTGTGTTGAAATGACTTGCCTGTCACCAACTCCAATGGCCAAACCATGATACTGCGCATGTCTGCCACTATCAGCCCCCCTACTTATTTTTTTTTAATTTCCTTTCTTCCAGCATCTAATGGTCCTCCTGTGATGGTGAAAAAGGAGAAGGATACCGAAGGTCCAGAGAAGAAGGAAGGGAAAAGTGGAGAAGTAATTTGCATAGATGACTGAACAGTACATTGCCTCCTTTCCAAGATTGTGCTCTGCAACACCTTTTGCAAAGTTTCCCTTCCATGGCCTTAAAAACCGGGGCCTACAGCAAGGTGGACAGCACCCTTGTCAGCCACCCTCACAAGCTCTTTCTCAGCTTTTGCTGTCTTTGGACCCCCGACTGCGTCCATCTCTCAGCTGTGCAAGAACTGTTGGGCAGAAGATGTGATGTTTCTGTGACAGCAAGCAAGCAACATGGCTTACCAAGACAACAGCACTCTGGACAAGGATTTAGACCAGTAGACTATTGCACTGACCAAATGAAACAGTGTTGAGTTTAAGACATGTTTAATATATGAAAGGAAGAGAAAATCGAAAACAAGCTGACACCTGCCTCTGCAAAGATGTTTTCATAATGCTTTTAATTCTGCCTTGCTTGCCATTCAGACTAGATGTTATTAGTCTGTTGTATGCCAGAAACAAACTTTCTGGTGGAAAACTAGTTGCATTGTTCAGAAGATTTAAGGCTTGAGTAACTTCTGCAAAGTTGACTTTGCAGTTGCTCAAAAATAGCATCTGAAACATGAAGAGAACTTTTTGATATAGCCATTTGGTCTCGATCAGGCAGAATATTGATGCTCCCTCCATCTTCTTCTGCTCCTGTGAAGTTCAAGGTTAGTGTTTGGCCTCATGTGAGATTGTGCTCCTATGCATAAGCCACCATGGTGGAACCCCTGGTCTTAGTAGAGAGAACGAGGAACTGCCTTGCCGGGTACTTGCAAGTCATTCACGATTTGTTTTTCCATTGGTCTTATAAGATGAAGTGGGAAACAGTTCTGTTGTATGCTCGTAATTCTTTCACAGTTTGTTTTTCACTGTCCCATTTATTACGGATTGTGTTGAGGAACTGAGCGAAGTTTTTCACCATATCAGGAGACCCTTCCTTCCCTCCTTATGAACTTACCAGTGTCCTTTCCAAGTTCATAGGTCCCTCTTTTCATCCCATACAAAAGGCAGGCGTGCAACACTTCATAGAAAGTGTCTTTTCCTGTGGCTATAACATTGGCCTGCAACGTTAGTGAGCTTCAAACTTTGTTAGAAGGAACAATATCTGCCCAAAGTAATTTCAGAATTTCATATAAATCAAATGATCTTGGTTCCAACATTCTTTTGGGATTATTCATTCCCAGCAGAAAGATCACGCCATACACCAGATGTAAAAAGTGCTCCGACATACTACTTGGATACGACTAAGGCCATTAGATAAACCAAACAGCTATCTGTACGTTATGGTGGAATCCACACAGGATTGGCTTTTTAAAACAAAGCCCAGCTCGATGGATTGTTTCCTGTGTAATTAGTTACCTGCTACTAGAAGACTAACAGGCCCCTTCCGGGTAAGTTTAAGGCTCTTACTACACGTGGCAAAGCAGCTACTACTACTCTGATGCAGAATGTGCCAATTCCAGATATTTACAAAGCACTTATGCGTTATCAATGACTCCCAGGGAGATACTGTGGTAGGTCAGGCCTCCTTGCACAGTTTATTTCCTCAGTAACTATATACCACTGTAGTCCTTGGAACCCTTCCCTGGGGTTTAATGTAATTTTGCTTGCTATTCTGTTCTACTGTATATGGATATCAGGGAGAAGGAAAAGTTACTTACCTTTATGTCTAGTTCTCTGCCGTGGGAATTTTCTCAGAAACCATAAACAACCTTCATGCCTCCCCGTGTCCAAGGGCTTTGGGAAAAGGGCAATGAAGGCGTGAATTCTTCCAATGTATTTCTTCCTTCAAAGCGAATTCTCTCACTCACCCTGTACTGTATGATGGGAAGGCTTGCAGCCTCTTGGAGGCTACATTTTCCCTTTACTTTGGGGTTTTAAGAACGATTAAGTACACTAGTGTTTTCAGCAAAATATATTGTTAATTTGGCCTCATTGTTGATTTGGCTAATTTGATTTGCTTTTTTGAACAAAAAATGTAGAAAAATGTGGACTCTTATAGTCCTATTTTCTTGATAATTTTTCTGAAAATGATTTTCTGAAATCCAGTTTATGCTTGGAGATATTCTGCTGTTCATGGAGTCAGAGAGAATACCCATGACCGAGAACTAGGATTACAGGGAAGTAGCTTTTCCTTCTCTACGTAATCCTCCCATAGGCTAAATAAAGATTTTTACAGTCAGCCCTTACCCGCAAAGTTGAGCGCTGTTTTGTGATAAATATATTACCCAGTATAACTAATCAGAATTCCAATTAGTAGCTTGCTATTAGTTCCCGAGATTTCCTGGCTAAAATCAAAATGTTCCTGTGTTCCATTTGAGCCTCGCTTCCCTCATTTCAGTGCAAACCGCACCGCATGACAGGTTTAGCTTCTGGTAACAATTGTGTATTTTTAACTGAGTGGCTCACATCAAAATATTTTAACTTATGCCTAAGAAATGTGCCTTTTTCTCATGTGGGCATTGTTTCTTGTTGGCTCAAGGGAAAAAACGTTATCATCGCTAGCAGTTGATGGTGTCATAAGGACAAAATGTGACAAGAAAACAGGAGTATTGTCCTCATCATTATTGTTGATGCAGAAAGACTTTATATCATAGACTACACTATCATGTATTGTCAAAGACAGAGCTGGTTTCAGCACAGCCTACCATTAACTCTTTTGTCCCATCTTTTTGGCCTGCTAAGCGGACAGGTCAGTATTCCGATAAAGCTTTTTTTTTATTTTAAGAAAAAGCAGTTGCCTGATTGCCATGGAAGACCACGTAGATTCGGAGATTTTCTATAAAAAATACCTCTATCAAGTTGAGTGATAGGCCATCACTCCTCATCCGACCTAACATGGTGCACCAGGAGGCCCAGGAGTCTGAACAGATTTGCAGCACGGCTTTTCAGAACTATGTCAAGCACTTATGATACTGTAATGGAAGACATGGACTTTCGACAAAAATGTATTCCTAAATCTCGCACTCTTTTTCTGTGTTGTACATATAAATTATACTTTTATTTGGAGATTTTCAGTACTTTTTCTGAATTTTTTTCCTTGAGTTTATTTTTATTCTTTTTTTTTTTGGTTAACTAAAAATGAAAAAAAATTAAAGAAAAATCTGATAAGGGAATGTGCTGTGATTGAATAAAATAAGAAACCAGGGTGGCCAAACACTCTGTATGTGTTTTGTCTTTTCTTTATTTCGGTTTCTACGAATGTCTGTGAGGATACAGCAGATGTGAATACTTGCTATGATTCTCAAAATCATCTGGAATCCAAGATTTCATTTACACATTACCACTATCATAAGGGGTGTGTGAAATTGTGAAAATGTTCTCACAAAAGTTTGTGGAATTCCATTAAAATTTCACCAAATTTTGCTTTCACACCAAAAAGTGGTTTGCTGCTATGTTGCATTACTTTTTTTAAGCGAACATGCACCTTGCATAAAAATAGCCTAGCAAGATATTGTCAGGAGACTTGGTCGAGCAGACAAGAAATTTTGGCTAGATATTTTCTGGGCAAAACAGTCTACTGTTTGTATCTCGCTAGACTTTTCTGTGCAAGGTACGCACTCTCTTAAAAATGTTTTGCAAAGTAGTGTGATGTAGAATTTGGAGAAATTTCGTGTGCCTTTAAATATGGCCAACATAATTAAAATTTCACCCAGGCCTAATAACAGACCAGCTTTTGCTCAGTCATAACTTTTAGCTCTAATGGATACTGCTACCCAGGGCTTTAAGTGGGATGAAAAAACTGGGGGGGTCTCTCAAAGGTGCGTGGTCGAGGTAATTAGGGCGTGGCTTAAAAAGTAAGCTAAAAATCTGTGGTTAGCATAGTGTGCTGCCCCACTGGTATTTTGCTGCTTCTGTCATTGCATCCAGCTATATAATGCAACAAGTAAAATTACACCTACAACAAGCCAGGACTATTGGCTTTGCCAATGGTTGTTAGTTGCATAAGATAAATAAGCAACAACTATGGCTTCGTTGTATAGAATATTGAAAATGCTTCAGTTCTGAAATGAGACTGTGAAAGAACTATAACGAGTCTCCTTGGAGGTACATCAAATGCAGTGAAGGGTGTCAATGATGCAGAGTTAAGATCTTTTTTCAACCTGATGGTGAGGGCAAAAGTGGAGAGCCCGATAGAGACCCATCTCAGCACCTGCTTTTTTGAACTGCCGGTGCTTAGCACCGGCAGGACCCATCCCACTTAAAGCCCTGCCGCTACCTCTGCCGATTCTTTTTCTTTGAAACAGCCCACTAGCATATTAAGGCCCCTAGATAAACGTTTACTTGCTGTAAAAGAACTATGTCATGCCCTATGTTCCCTTTAGGCTGCGCGCGTGCGCTGCCTTGCCTCTCCCTGCGCCCAGACTGTCTCCGACAGCACCCTGGCCACTTCCAGGAGCAAAAGAGACAATAAAAGGACATTGTGCCGTCGCCACTTGGCGATTGTTGTCACACCTGCCGTGGGGCGTCAACGAAATGTCCTTTTATTGTCCCTTTTGGTGGTGTGAAAACTCCTCTTTCTTGCGTGGCAGGCAGGCTGCGCTGCAGGAGGCCCAGGACATGCACCAAAGACATAGGGGCTGCTTCTTCATTTAATTTAAGAACGGAGCATTTCAGGAGACCAATCCGGGGCAGTCTGAACTAAACGCATTGAATCGGATTATTTTGTTTAAATACAGTGATTTCAGGATGCCTAGGGAGCAAGTCTTTTTAGGTCTCGCCTACGCAGCGCGCATGCTCTGCATAGGAGGAGACCTCTTGGAATCGATTCGCTTTTGAGGCCAAAAACGTGCACGCATTGCATTGCTTTCAATGGCAACGCGTGCACGTTTGGCGATTCCCTTGCGGGAGCGAGCTTTGAAACCATCTGTTTGTAATTAACGATCTGAAAGAGACACGTTAGTGACAGATTCCTTACCTTAGAATATTCCCAGGCATCAGGCTGGATCCGGAAAGTTTTTGCGTAGCAGTACCCTTGCGCTTCGGTAGGCGGCGTCGTGCGGCTCCGCGTCCGTCGTCGGCATCGGGATCGCCAGGGTAGACGTCGCGGGCAGTACTTAGACGCCGCCCCTGCGCGCTGACGTCAGTTCTTCTTTTTCCGCGCCAGTAAGCGCAGATCCGGGAAGAGCAGTGCCCTAGTCATTTTTTGACTATCTTTTTGGTGATTTTTCACTGTTTTTCTCCACGAGTCTCTCGACTCCGAAGGTGTCGGTAGGGATGCCCGGCTTCAAGCCCTGCGACGTCTGTGGTCGTATGATGTCGATCACAGACCCGCATTTAGAGTGTCTCTACTGTCTCGGCCGCGACCACGACACGATGTCATGCCCCGACTGCCGGGCCTTGCACCCGAAGGCTTTGCGAGAGCGGTCTCGAAAGCTCCTCGAGGTCCGGCAGTCGGCTCCGCGCCACACCAAGCCCCGGTCACGTGAGAAGTCGAGGGGCCGGTCGCGGAGTCCTCATCGGTCGTCGGGGTCCAAGTCTTCGCACTCCTCCGGTAAGTCGAAGCATAAAAAGTCTAAGAAGCGTCATCGCTCCACGACTTCGCCTCGCCGGTCTTGCGACTCGGCTAAGGCTCCTGTCGGCACCGTCCCCGCCCCGCGGCTCCGGGAGTGCCTGTGGAGCCGCCCCCGCATTACCCGTCCTTCCCGGGTTCGGGGGCGACTCTGGCCGAGATACAGGAATTTCTGTCAGCCATGGCCTGCCTCTTCGGGCCTCAAGGTCCCCCCGGTGCGCCTTCGGGCCCTGATGGGGTTTTCCCGGTGCCGCCGACGACTCCGGTCCCGGCGCCGCCTGTCACACCAGCCTCGGTCCCGGCCCCGGCCTCGATCCCGGCTCCGGTGCTGCCGCAACCCCCATCGACGTCGGTTGACCTAACTACACCTCCGCCGGCGCCGATGTCTCCGGTGCCGTTTCCGACGCCGCCCGGGGCTCCGGGCAGCGTCGTTCCCCGGTTCTCTCCGGATCCGGACACGGCGTCGGACCGGCGTCGCTCGACGCCGGCTCCGACGCCGTTGGGACCTTGGGTCCCGCGTGTCCCTCCTTCTCCTTATTTTGAACCTGAGGAGGACGAAGAGGACTGGGAGGGGTCGGAGGACCCTCTCACACAGCAGTGTGAGTACGAACAGGACTGGGCTGAGGAACTTGGGGATGCCAGTGGGCTGGACACCTCCCCTGACCCTGGCATGCTGTCTCCTCCTTCCGTGGCAACGGAGGAGGGAGCAAATTTTGCAACGGTGTTGCGTAGAGCAGCTGGGGCCTTACACCTCCAATTGCCTACAGTGGCCGTCAGGACTAACCTCCTGACGGAAGTGCTTCAGCCGGCGGCTACCTCCTCGGAGCCACTGCTGCCATTTAATGACGCACTTTCTGACGTTCTTTTGGGCACCTGGTCCAAGCCCGCCACAGGGGCTCCTGTGGATAGGAACGTGGCCCGACGCCATCGCCCCGCTCCGGGCGACCCCCTGTTCCTCTCCCAACACCCCACTCCTGAGAGCTTGGTTGTCCAAGCCTCTGCTTCCCAAACCGCCTTCCCTACCGCTCCTCCGGATAGGGAATCCAAACGCCTGGATCAATTTGGGAAGAAGGTCTTTTCTTCCTCCAGTGCTGGCTTGCGGTCTGTCAACACCACTTGCCTTTTGGGCCGATATTCCCACTCTCTGTGGGACTCGGTGGCGCAAGCTTTGCCCCAGTGTCCTGAGGAGGTCCAGACACTGCTTTCCCGCGCCATTGCGGAAGGAAGAGATGCGGCTAAATTCACCATTCGATGTGGCCTTGATACCGCCGACTCGCTGGGTAGATCAATTGCAACGACAGTGGCGCTGCGCCGTCACGCCTGGCTGAGAACCACTGGTTTCTCGGGTGATGTCCAGAACACTCTTATGGACATGCCCTTTGATGGGGTCGGTCTTTTTTGGAACAAGGCAGACCATGCGCTGGAGCGTTTTAAGGACTCACGGGCTACGGCCAAGTCCCTGGGCCTTTCTGCTGTACGCCCTCCGCAGTCATCTGCTTTTCGACCCTTTCGTGGCCATGGAAGGGGCGCCCAGTCACGTCCGCTGCCCAGCCACCAACCCGCGCAGCAAGCGTCTTCGCGTGGCCGAGGACGTGGCTCCCGCCGTGGCGGGACAGGCAACCAGCGTGCGGGTCAGGCCACCAACCCCACCCCGTCCGCGGCCTCCAAGCCCTCCTAGTCCTTCCTTTCAGGTGCACAGCACGCCAGTAGGGGCCAGGGTCCGCCATCACCTTCACCACTGGCGTGCCATCACCTCGGACAGGTGGATCTTGGACATTGTCCGAAGGGGCTACTCACTCCCCTTCGAGACCACCCCCCCAGCCATGCCACCTCAATTCCACCGCATGTCAGGGGATCACTTGGTGCTTCTTCAGAAGGAAGTTGCGGCCGGCCAAGAGGGCCATCGAGCGCGTTCCGACCCCAGAAGTAGGACGTGGTTGCTACTCCCACTACTTTCTGGTGCCCAAAAAGGACAAGGAGGACATGCGTCCTATCTTGGACCTCCGGAACGTCAATCGCTTCCTCCGGAAGGAGAAGTTCAAGATGCTCACCTTAGCTCAGGTCTTGACTGCCCTCGACCCTGGAGACTGGATGGTAGCGTTGGACTTGCAGGACGCTTATTTCCACATCCCCGTCCTGCCGGCCCACCGGCGTTACCTGCGGTTCATGGTGGGCCTCGAGCATTTTCAATTCACCGTGCTCCCCTTTGGCCTCACAAGTGCCCCTCGGGTGTTCACGAAAGTGATGGCGGTGGTCGCAGCTCATCTGCGCCAGGCAGGGGTTCCAGTCTTCGCCTACCTCGACGACTGGCTGCTGAAGGCGGGCTCGTCCCAGGCAGTCGTCTCCCACCTCCAGACTACGGCCGAACTCCTGCACTCGCTGGGGTTCTCCATCAATGTGCCGAAGTCGCACCTGATTCCTTCTCCACAGCTCCTTTTCATCAGAGCAGTTCTGGACACGACGCAGTTTCGGGCCTATCCTCCCGAACTGCGAGTCCGGGATATTCAGGCTATGATTCCGATCTTTCAGCCTCTATCCTGGGTTTCGGTACGGATGACCCTGAGGTTGCTGGGCCTCATGGCCTCCTGCATCCTGCTGGTCGATCATGCCAGATGGCATATGCGGGCTCTGCAGTGGGACCTGAAGTTCCAGTGGGCGCAGCACCAGGGCAACCTGTCCGATCACGTCCAGATCTCGGAGGGGACTGCAAAACAGTTGCAGTGGTGGCTCTCGAACCGGCAATGGGTCATGGGCAGATCCCTCTCCCTTCCCCAGCCAGAGCACACAGTTGTGACGGACGCGTCCCTTCTGGGATGGGGCGGTCACATGGGAGAGGCGGAGATCAGAGGCCTCTGGTCTCCGGCGGAGTCCCGGCTCCATATCAACATTCTGGAGCTCCGGGCGATCCGACTTGCACTCAAGGCATTCCTTCCCTCTGTCCAAGGGAAGGTAGTGCAGGTGTTCACAGACAACACCACCGCCATGTGGTACTGCAACAAACAAGGCGGGGTGGGGTCGTGGACCCTATGTCAGGAGGCTCTGCGCCTCTGGACATGGCTGGAACATCAGGGCATATTCCTGATGGTTCAACACCTGGCAGGTTCCCTGAACGCCAGGGCGGACGAACTCAGCCGCAGGTGCATAATGGATCACGAATGGCGTCTTCACTCGGAACTGGCGCAAGGACTCTTTCTACAGTGGGGAGAGCCTTAGTTAGATCTATTCGCCATCAGTTCTGCGCGTTGGAATTTCCAAGGCGGCACTCGCTCGGCGACGCTTTTCGTCACGAGTGGAGTTGCGGTCTGTTGTACGCTTTTCCGCCTATACCACTTCTACCCAGAGTGTTGAAGAAGATTCGGCGCGACCGGGCCCAGGTCATCCTTGTGGCTCTGGACTTGGCTCGAAGAGTATGGTATCCCGAGGTACTCAGTATGAGCGTCGATCCCCCGATCCGTCTGCCTCTTCGGGAGGATCTTCTGTCGCAGCAGCAGGGGACGGTCCTCCACCCGAACCTGTCCAGTCTCCACCTGCTTGCGTGGTGATTGAGCGGCGGCAGTTGATTCCTTTCGACTTGCCTCCCGAAGTTTGTGATGTGATTCTGGCAGCCAGGCGTCCCTCCACTAAGGTGGTATACGCCTGCAGGTGGAACAAGTTTGTGGCGTGGTGCACAGCAAAGGCTGTGAATCCCTCTCTGCCCCTCTTTCTGAGGTTCTTCTGTTCCTTCTTTCTCTGGCCCAACAGGGTTCTGCCCTGGGTACCATCAAGGGCTATCTTTGGGCAATCTCGGCCTTCCTCAGGCTCCCTGATCAGCCCTCTCTTTTTAAGTCCCCTGTTGTTAACAGGTTTCTAAAAGGCATTACACACCTCTTCCCTCCTGTTCCGTTTGTCATGCCTCAGTGGGACTTAAACTTGGTTCTTACCTTTTAATGTGCGCTCCCTTTGAGCCTCTACATAACTGTCCTCTTCGTCTTCTTACTTTGAAGACGGCCTTTCTGGTGGCCATCACCTCCGCTCGTCGGGTGAGTGAGCTCCAGGCTCTATCATGCAAACCTCCCTTTCTGTCTGTCCATCCAGACAAGGTTGTTCTTAGGACGCGTCCGTCCTTCTTGCCAAAGGTGGTTACTGCCTTCCACATTGGGCAGACCATCACTTTGCCCACCTTCTTTCCACCTCCGCATCCTTCCAGAGAGGAAGAGAGGCTCCACCGTCTGGACCCAAAACGTGCGCTTTCCTTTTATATCAACCGCACACAACACTTCCGGGTGGATGACCAGCTCTTTGTTGGCTACGTGGGCGCCAAAAAAGGTCGGGCGGTGCACAAGAGAACCATCTCCCGCTGGGTCACCTTGTGTATCAAAGCCTGCTATTCTTTGGCTAAGAAGGAGCCTCCTGTTGGGCTGCGTGCCCATTCCACCAGGGCAACGGCTGCTACTACGGCTTTCGGCCGCGGTGTTCCGCTGCAAGATATATGTCAGGCAGCTACGTGGCCCTCGCTGCACACGTTTAGCAAGCATTACTGCCTTGACAGCCAGGTCCGGAGGGACGGCTTCTTTGGCTGTTCTGTCCTCCGGGACTTCCTTGTCTGATCTTTGTTCGCAGACCCTCCACAGGGGTTGGTATTGCTGGGGTATCTATTCTAAGGTAAGGAATCTGTCACTAACGTGTCTCTTTCAGATGCACAAGTTACTAACTTGTGTAACGATATATCTGTAAGAGACAGTAGTTAGTGACAGATTCCTTACCGCCCCACCCATCCTCCCCGTTCTGCGAACTGATTTCTAGGGTTAAGGACATCCCTTTCAGGGCCCTAATATTTTTCAGACACCTATGTCAGCTTCTTGCATGGCTCTGCGTTCCTGGCGCGGAAAGTCGTGTACAGAACTGACGTCCGCGCAGGGGCGGCGTCTAAGTACTGCCCGCGACGTCATGCCGACGACGGACGCGGAGCCGCACGACGCCACCTACCGACGCGCAAGGGTACTGCTACGCAAAAACGTTCCGGATCCAGCCTGACGCCTGGGGATATTCTAAGGTAAGGAATCTGACACTAACTACTGTCTCTTACAGATATATCGTTACACAAGTTAGTAACTTGTGCTTCAAACAGATGGTGCCCTTCCTTGCTCCCGCAAGGGAAACGCTGTGTGTGCTCTCGGCGGCACTCCCCCCCACCCCTCCCACTTGTTTCTTAAGTGATGTGTATACATACGTTTGAAAAGCTACCCGTATGTATAATGTCGGTGTGTACGTAATATATGATGTTTTTTAACTGCATGTAAGTAATGTGTTTGTAAATCTTTAGATGTGCGTCACATAGTGTGTGTTACCTTTTTTTTCTTTTTTTTTTTGTACTTTTTGTGCTTTTCTCCCGCCTCGCTTACAAATTGAAGGCTTTCTCTCAGGTATGCTCTTCAAAGCCCTGCTAAAACAAAACCAGAGAGGGAGGCGGCTGGGGCGCAAATCCTTCTATTCAGTACAGGCAAATTCAAGCTGAGGTGGGATCCGATTACAAAGCGCTTCTTTGAATGTGCTGCCCTATGCCCAGGACCAGTTAGACTAGTTGCAGCAGCTCGACAAAAAGGCATTTTAAATCGCAATTTGTAAGCACGAGAGGGGGAGAGATAAGTATATTTTTAAACCGCTTTCCTTCCCTCTTAAACTGGCAGAGAATGAAGATTCCTTTCTTTCCCTCAAGTTATGCCTCTATTTTTCGCTGTTTTGTGGTTCATTTTTAAAGCGGTGTTTTATGTTTTGGAATGGTGGAAAGGCCGCCGCTGTGGGAGGTGCATTTTCAGTTTCTTTACTGTTATCTTCGAGCGAGGCTGGGAAGGTATGCTGTGGCTCGTGCTGTTGCCCAATATGTTGTCTTCTTTTAATCTTTAATCAATGCAGCGGTTATAAACTTCTGGTCTCCGGCCCCATAAAGCACGTTGTCTGTGGATGGAGAGGGTGCTGCCCTGCTCGCCATGTAAACAATTCCCCAGCATTGCTGTGTTTTTTGTGTGTGTTTTTTTCATGTTTTGGGTGGTATTGGGAACATGGGGATATAAGGCAACGTACCATGTAGACCTGTTAGTTTTAGAAGCCCAACTGCCTGGCTTGTCTCCAGCGGTCATCTGGGTGCCTTTTTGCTTTTCAGTGGTTTTTACTTGCCCTCCACCCCTCATTGGATTTTGGACTCTTTGTTTGGGGTACTCCCCACGAACCGGTTTTCAGTGGGTTTACATTGTCAAAGAGCTGAGAAACAGGCTGCAGTGGGCTATTGAAATAGTGTTTTATACAGCCGAATACACGCATACAAGACTACGTTTGTGTGGTATATGGCCTATACAAAAGGTCAACACTACGCACGAGCTGTCTTTCAGTAGGCCTCCTCCCACTGGCACTGTCAACCGGCATGCAACGCTCGTGTTTCTTGCGGCTCCAACACCACCAAGCACTTTGGACTTTCGCCATTATGTACTAAGATTTTTTCAAAATACTCCCATCCTAACAAATGTGAGACAAATGGAGAGTTCACATAGAGTACAAGCTTAGAGATGTAAAGACGATTGGAGAAATGCCGGCAGCATACACAAAGCCATATTCTGAGTGTATGTCTAAAGTGAGATTTACATATTCCATGTATTAAGAAATCTATCATTTCATACAAATGATAAAAGTAATTGTGTGTCGATGCCGAGGAATACTGGCAACGGGAGACTGAGGCAGAGCTCTTTAATAAAGGCCCCTCTCACCCCGATATTGCACCAATAGGCCATAGCAGACTCCTTAATATAGTGCATCCTTGCATATTACATGTAAAATGTATACTCCCCTTTTCGTGGGATACAGAGTGATTCACTGAAAGGTTGTGATTCTTGTGAATTATGGGGTTTGATTACAATTGTTTTTAAATCACAGAATTCCGACAATAGCGTTTTGTTTCACATCTAGCATTACTTTGAAAAACATAATTTATTGCAATGTTGTTTTCACCAGTAATGAACACTTTTTTTTTTTAGAAACATGGTGAAAATATCTTGACTTTTTGTTTTAAAAATACGTGCTGTCTGCATTATGTCCCTATGATTCTACCTTAGAGGTTGTGCTTACATTTACGGACTGCTAATTTATCAATTACATGTCACTAGTACAACTCCATGTCATCTGGTGGTTACTGTGTTCATTTCCATGGCAACGAGCTGGGGGTTGGGACCTACCGGTACACATTCAGGGAATTAGGAGCTGGAGGCAGTGCAGACGGACAAGACCTTCCTTGAGGCATTCTGCAGGACATGAACAGTTAAAATTAGACAACACAGGGGTGAGCTTTGTGACGGTTTGTAAACTGGCTTTCTAGCTATGGCACCCCAGACATCCTTACGTCAGTCATACCTCTTTCTAGTCCTCATCGTGATATTCAGTCAACTCAGCAGGTTGTAATTTCAGCTTAGACTACCCAGTGGTTAGTCAAGGTGCCTCCTAGGTGGGTTATAATGCAATCCACAATTTTAATGCCATAAATCAGGTTTACATTTAATTTACCAAAGGCCCACCCCATGACTGACTGTAGGGTCTTTACTGTGGCTGCAGCCAGGCACTGGAATATTCTGCCATTTTCTGTCCTGTCTTAGTCTAGATAACCTGATGTCATTTCGTAAAATGTTAAAAAGCTGGCACCAGTGCCAAGAAACCCTATTATGGTGACCGCTGCGCTCTACAAAATATAAAAATAAACATGCTGTTGCACCTCAATGGGTTGCTTCTGAAGGCGCGTGTGTGTATGCAGTATCATCCCATTATTTAAGCACCAGAGGCAATTCTGTATTTTTCTGTGTAAGTGGACTCTGTTATATTTATTATTGTATATTCTTTTCGCTTTAATGCTGCGATACATACTTTGCTTCACACATGCATGAATCACGGCTGGCATGGACGTGGTCTGCGCATTAAAATGCCTTTTAAGTAAGATCAACTAAATTCATATGGCGGTGCCTGACACTCTACAGCTGAGGGGAATCTGGGTTTTGGGGAGGCAGACTGCACTATATTACATTTAGCATTTGCATCCCAATGTGTCTTCCTGTGCCGGTAGCCCAGTATTGGCCCTGGAGGCCCATCGAACTCTCTGACTTTTGTGCGTGTGTTTTATTTATTTTATGTAACCTAAGCAGCATTACAAAAATCAACATTACAAGCGCGCTGCAATGTTGTCATAAATGAGCACTTCCTGAACTTTTATAAAGCGAAACACAAAGCCTACTTTCCATATTATAGTCACCAATAAATATATGAGTTTTAGGGGGCGCATGGGCCACTAATAAATCTGACCATGCCTTTTTTTTGTTGTTTTAGTTTTCTTAAACATATTGGCACCCCTTCCTTCCTTTAGGGCTTCGCAACCATATCATAGATGGAGGAGACCTCTTGGAATCGATTCGCTTTTGAGGCCAAAAACGTGCACGCATTTTTGTACACTTGGGGGCATATTTACAAGAGCATTATCGCCGCTTTAGCGGCGATAATTTCATCGCCCTATTAGCAAGGCGGCGCTAACATGCATTAGCGCATGTTAGCTGCCGTTTTTGTAACGCCACGCATCTTAGCGGTATACATCGCTAATGAGATGCAAAGTAGGCGTTCCTTCCTGTAACACCATGACAAAAGGTCGCAACAGGACATCGCGTTATTTACAACGCGGTCCCGGAACCACGAAGCGATGATGAAAGCCGCGCTTACCGCGGTTTTCGCAGGATCCTTAACGCCTGGTCAAAACTTGACTTAGGCATGTTTTGAATGGGAGGTGGATTGATTGGTTACGTCCACACTCCCCTATTATCAAGCTTTTCATTAGCGTGTGAAATCATCGCTTGATTTCACACGCTAATGATGAATATCGCCGTCTATCGCAGGTTTGTACATCGCCAGTGAGCAAGACGTTGTAAATACGCCGCTAACACGGCGATGTAAACCAGCGATAGGCGGCGATATTCAAAATCGCGCTAAGCGTGATTTGCGATGTTTAACGCGAAGCGTTGATAATATCCCCCTTGATTCTGACACACAAATTTGGCATTCGCCTACCAAAAGGTAAAACAAACAGCTGCCCCAAGACATCTGTAGGTTGTTGTGTTGCCATAAAAAAGCAGTAGTCTACTGCCTAAAGTCTGTAGCATTGAAAATATGGAACAGTACTTTGTGCCTGCAGTCTGCTGGAATTCAGATTACAACAAGCATTGGCATAGCCAATAGGTCTCGCCTTTGGGACCTTATAAGTGTTTAGTTATCCAGCACAATATCCTTGGTGCAACAACATCAAGTGTTGCATAGCTAAACACTTATAAGGTCCCAAAGGCAAGACCTATTGGCTATGCCAATGCTTGTTTTAGGGTTGCGCTGTATTCAGCAGTTTTCAGGCAGCAATAAAATGCCAAGATAACTCTGATGAATAATGTTCCTGCTGGAGAGAGGGATGGGTCTTTGTCTAGTGGCAGTACTGTAGAGGATTAATATGCCTGCTGCGAAGAACATGTACTATGCAGATCACAGAACTGTATTTGTGTGGATAGTTCAAGTGATTACTGCTTTTATCACAGAGATCCTTTTGTTACTTGCAATTCATAAATCACAATCCTAATATAGCACAGTGACCTATGAATTGTTATAAAAAAGCTGCTTGCAAACTGCATGGTATAGGTTTTTTAGGTCGAGCCTAGCGGCAGGGCGCATGCACTGCTTGCTCTGCGAGGCATGCTGTATTAGGGTATACACTAGAAGCCCCGCCCACTCTCCGCCCATATTTTTAATTGGCCTGTGCCTTTGTCCTTCGTAAACGCTGGCTTCTGATTCATTATGAGGCTTGTTAGTCCCTCCTTGGTACCGCCTTGTCTCCATTTGTTACCGCCCATAAGGACTGGACCTTTTACTGGTGGTGTTACATGCTCTGCTTTATAAGTTGGTGAGCACTATTTTCCTTAATGCTCTTCCCCTATTCCACCCACGACATGGCAGCACGCCGCACGCTTACTACTGTATTTATTTAAATTGCTGCGCGGTCCGCTTTAACTATAGCCGCCGCACTTATTCAATTATTTAATTTACGGCGCAGTCCGCTTTCAGTTTAACGGCCGCCTTTATTTAATTATTTATTTTACAGGCGGTCGCTTTCACATTAGCGGCCACGCTTATTTATTTTATTAATTAATAGCGTGGGCCACTTTCACTTCAGCGGCCTCGCGGACCGTTTCTTAATTATTTAATTTTTGCTTTGTATGAAAGCTCTCCATATGCTCTTTCACTTTAATATTGTCCGTGCCCCTTTGTTTAGACGCTGCTCACGGTAACCTGAATACAGTGAGCAGCGTCTAAAGAAATGGCCGTGGCCAACATTAAAGTGCTCTCGCATTTGTGAGAGTTTGAGCTATTGGCATTAAAAATAACAATGCCTTTTATACATGTGTTCAGTCAGGGAATTGTAAGCGCACTACTCACCTGTGAGGGTCTCAAGGCGCTGGGGGGGGGAAGTAGCAGCTACGATCAGTCGAAGAGCCAGGTTTTGATAGCCTTCTTGAAGGTGTTCAGGGAGGGGGCGCGTCTGATGTCTCACCCAAACTACAACGCACCATCAACACCACCTTCAAAACAGGCACCTTCCCAGACGACTGGAAGCGTGCTGAGAACGAGTCTGGCTGTGGTGTTCTGTATCGTCTGGAGTTTGCGGAGTAGGGGCTTGTTGATGCCGGCATAGAGGGCGTTTCCGTAGTCCAGTCTACTGGTTATGAGTGCGTGGGTGTCTGTCTTCCTTGACTCGGGGGGGGGGAGGGGGGATCCATTTGAAGGTCTTCCAGAGGATGCAGAGGGTGTTGAAGCAGCTGGAAGCGACAGCGTTGACCTGCTTGTTCATGGAGAGGGAGGCATCAAGTACGATGCCGAGGTTTCTGGCGTGGTCCGTGGGGGTCGGAGGGCTGCCGAGAGTGGTGGGCCACCAGGTGTTATTCCATGCTGACGGGGTGGTTCTGAGTATGAGGACTTCTGTCTTCTCGGAGTTGAGCTTCAAGCAGCTTTGCTCATCCAGGATGGGACGTCCTGCATTCCTTCTTGGAAGTTGAGTCTTGTGGTGGTGGGGTCCTTGGTGAGGGAGAGGATGAGCTGGATGTCGTTGGCATAGTATACTATGCTGAGGCCATGCTGTCTGACGATGGTGGCGAGGGGGGCCATGGAGATGTTGAAGAGGGTTGGGCTGAGTGATGATCCCTGGGGTACTCCGCAGTTGATTTCCGTGGGCTCGTAGAGGAAAGATGGCAGTCTGATTCGGTGGCTTCTGCCGGTGAGGAACGAGCGGATCCAGTCGAGGGTGGTTCCTTGTATGCCGGTGTCGTGTAGTCTGGCGGCGAGTGTGCGGTAGGAGACGGTGTCCAATGCTGTTGACAGGTCGAGTAGGATCAGGGCTGTAGGGTGTGACCTTGGTCGAGGAGGGTGCTGATGTCGTCTGTGGCACCTAGTAGGGCGGTCTCTGCTGTGGTTGTTGCAGAATCCGGATTGGAAGGGGTCAAGGATGGAGTTGTCTTCGATGAACTTTGTTAGCTGTGAGTTGACGGTCTTCTCAGCAACTTTTGCCGTGAATGGGAGGAGAGAGATGAGCCAGTAGTTCTTGAGGTCCGTGGGGTCTGCTGAGGGTTTCTTAAGCAGGGGTCTGACTTCTGCGCGTTTCCAGTCGGGGAAGGTGCCGGTCACGAAGGTGGTGTTGATGGTGCGTCGTAATTCTGGTGCGATGGTGGCTCTGTGGTAGATGTGCGATGGCAGGGGTCCGTGGGGGGCGCCCGAGTGGATGTGTTGGGTTTAAAACACATAAATAAAAGGCATTGTCATTTACAATGCCAATCGCCTAAACGCTCGCAAAAGCGACACCTACTGCATTGTAAATGTTTGTGTTTTTTAAGCAGTCTCGGCGAGCAGCGCTGTCTAGCGAAAGATGTTCAAATGCATGTCACAGAGACACCTGTAAAAGTTTATGCACTTCTGTAAACATGCGAATTTGTGTTTTGCCAGCAGAACATAATTACCCGTTAGAGTAGTAAACTATTAAAAGATGGACCACCTATAATAATAATCCATTTCCTGTTTGTGTTTTTTTTGTGCTTTTTTTCTCACATAGTATTCTGTTTGTTAATATTTTTGTTTGCCTGGGGGCCGTGGCTTGGATGTGGAGGAAGATGGCGGCGTGAGTGTTCAGCCACACTCCGGAGGAACACGCTAGCCCTAATTTCAGCAGTGTTTTGGGACGCAGCCTCGTGGAAAAGGAGGTCCCGGTAACAAGAATGCTGAGTGGCACCACCTGATCTGTGTATAGTGCCAAAATACAGAGGATTCCGGCGGATTTTGAACGGCCCCGGATCGACACTGGAGGTAGGGCCACGAGCACAGCAAACCACATGATCCCCGGTCTTCCCCTCAACGTATCGTGTACTCATCGAATTTGCACCAAAAGCAAGCGCACATACAATCTCTTACTAAACGGCGCTCCCGACCTTGTTTCTATGCATTTAAAGCGTTAATGAACGGCGGAAAGCTTACTGGAGGGTTATCAGCTCAGATGCCTGATCCCAAAATGGCGGCCGCATAACATCGCATCCGCGTTTCAACTCAACGTTCCAGGAATAAGCACACATACAACCTCCGGCGGCACTCCCGACCCTGATTCTGGCAAGAAATTCACACATTTAAATACTGTGTAATGATCAGTGTGAGGCTTACCGGAGGCCTACCAGCGCAGATGCCTGTACCCAAAATGGTGGCCTTTTAGCAACGCGCGCCCGCGTTAATATCAACCCGTCGTTCCAAAGTAAGCACTCACACAATCTTCTGGCAAGCAGCGCTCCCGACCATGACCTGCGACATAGAAAGCATAGAAAGCATTATTGATCTCACTGAAGACTACCGGATTCCTGCCGGTTCGGATGCCTGAGCCCAAAATGGCGGCTACTTAGCAACGCGCACCCGCATCACTTCTAATCTCGACGCGACGTGCTAAAAAGACACATCAGTCAATAACACGGGCAAATCACAATGCATATGTAAATATCTTGGCATCTTTTAAACTGATTTGCAAATGCTGATTATCGAGAGTCCTATTCCAGTTGCCTGACCTTAAGATGGTGATTGCTTAGTTGTGTGTATCAAGGTGGTCATCATTTACTGCTTATTTGCTGCCTATTGGAAACAAATCCCCAAATTTGAATCACAGGACATATAGAGGCATGCATTAGTTCTGATTTGACATACTAACAATGTATAGATGGGGTAATTTCTGCTCTCTGGTGATCAGCCCTTCTCAGTGATCTGTAGTCAAAATGATGGAAGGCTGACTGTCCTGGGCTAAACAGCTCAATACACCTATCTACTGTTTCGCTACTCCTACAGCCTCTAAAGTAGACCGATCTGCACTAGCGACCACAAAAGTGAACGAAATCCTACTCCGGTGTCGCTGTCTGCACTCCAGGTCAAATACCTGAGTACCTGCCCTTGATGCCAAACTCTGCTAATCAGCCAATGCACAGCAATCTAACAACCAGCATCCCACCAAAAATCAACGCTCTGTGCAGCGAAATGTTCTGCCCGGCGAAACTAATAAATATTTGGGGACAAGGGGTCTGCATCACTAAACCAATGAATGCAAAATGGCTGCGAAATGACCGCACAGGATTGATAATCTAACAGATTTGATCTACCCAGATCTAACACATTTGATCAGCCCATGAGAGCGCCAGTAAGAAAACGCAATGTTAGTGCTGTCTCAGTGTCTTAGCGCTGTCTTAGTGCTGTCTCAGTATAGTTCCAGTGCCGCCTTGATCAGTCATAGTACCACTCTTGGTCGACTATTGCTCTAGCCTCTTCAGTCTCACAGCAGTTGCCAAAAATGGCGGAAAAGGATAACAAACAATCACTAAAAAGAGTGAAAGCGGACCCGCCGCACCCAGACTCCCCAGCAAAAGGGAAACAAGACATTAACGCGACAATGGAACTGATCCTAAAAAAACTTGCGGATGTTCACGACTTGGGCCAAGTCGACAAAAACAAACACTGACATTATGCAAAATGAAATAGTAGCCATTCGCCACGACAGGAAGGAAACAAGCTCCAGAATTGCAGAGGCGGAAAGCAGGATCAGCCAACTGGAAGACAACGGAAATATAATGAAAAAGTCCATTCAAAATCTCAATAACGCTTCCCGTTCCGTTGCCAAAGAATTATCAGAATTAGACGACAGAAACAGGCGTGGCAACCTACGTATCTTTGGCATGCCAGAAGGAGAAGACGATTCAGCCCACTCCTGCATTGCCTTCCTAGAGAACTGGTTTACACAGGCCACCAACTTAAAATTTGACAGAGATCTGGAATTTGATAGGGCCCACAGGGTCCCAGCACGGATATCTCCAAACCCCAAGGCACCCCGACCCATAGTATGCAAACCACTAAGATATCAACATGTAGATCTTATCCTGAACCACATGAGGAAGCACAACCACATACTATGGAAAGGCACAAAAATTTTCATCTCTCAGGACTACTCAAAGCTAACTGTTGACACACGCAAAGGTTTCTTAAACCTTCGCCCCAAAATGAAATCAGCTGGATTACAAGGCTCGTTCATTGCTCCGGCAAAATTCAGGATTATCTCACAAGGCATCCCTCATGTATTCACTGAGCCAGCCTTGTTTAACAAGTTCTTAGACGAGAAAGGTGAAACACAAATGGATACATCAGTCCCCAAAGATTCGAACACTACGTCCACCCACGAGCACTCTGGCCCTGGACTCTGATGGTTATTCTTGAACCTTGAACCTGTTTCTTACAGAACCTGTTTCTAACAAAACCTGTTTCTAACAAAACCTGTTTCTAACAGAACGGTCGATACCCGGCAACATGTAAGACTGTAAGCCTAAGTCTCTTACTTCTCTTACCCCATCATAACCTGGACTCTGATGGTTATTCTTGAACCTGTTTCTTACAGAACCTGTTTCTAACAAAACCTGTTTCTAACAGAACGGTCGATACCCGGCAACATGTAAGACTGCAAGACTAAGGGGTCTATTCCGATTCGGGCCGGAAATCTCTCCGACCGAGCCGGACTCGGAGAGATTTCCGACCGAATCGGACCCTAGCAGCCCGACCGAACGAGTACAATGCGCACGTATGCCATCGGACTCAATTCGGTCGGACTCACATTGAAGTCAATGGGAGCCTGTCGTACAACGCGTACGCGGGCTCCCATTGACTCAATGGGTGCGAGGCGAACAAGGGCGCCCCTACAGCGTGTACGCGGCGAAGCGACTCGCGCCGTACTCGCACAGGATCCCCCCTGTGTGCGACTCGCGCGGCTCCGACTGCTCCTTCGAGCCGGACGGCGCGAGTCGGTCGGACTGCTCGCGGCGCGCATCGTACTTGCCCGGCCGGGGAACGTCTCCATTGCGCGGTGCGAGGCGTGTCCGAGCGAGTCGGTCGGTGCGGTCGGCTTTCGCGTACGAGTCGGTCGGTGCGGTTGGGTCTCGCAAACGAGTCGGTCGGAGTTTTCGCATCGTACTCGCTCGCCCGGACGCACGTACGAATCGGTCGGGAAACAGGGCTCCGAATCGGATCCGGTAAAGCCAAATCCGATTCGGAGCCCTACCGGCCGAGATCGGAATCGGCCCCTAAGTCTCTTACTTCTCTTACCCCATCATAAGCAAATCTCAGCTTGGTAAGGTGTTGGACGCCTATTAATTAATTATATCTCTTTTTACTAACAAGTGCCAACTATTACCAAGAATGTCTTATATCAACAAGTATGATATGTGAGGATGGTGTTCTCTTTAAGATGAATGCTCACACATATGTTTTTGTAAGCCTCTCATGCACTCATTACACACACTTCAAATTCTTCCTGGAAACATATACTCTCACACATAAAGCCACACACGGATATCACATGCACCACACACACTTGTTATGGGTGGCTCCTACTTCTTCTAACAATTGATGTTTGCCTACAAAGAGGCGTTAAGGAGTACCTACAATCTGTTACTTGTCACTTAGGCTTGCACTTAGTTCCGGCTTCATCTTAGCTCAAGCATAGCATAGCTATACATACCCAGTACGCACACTCTTTACATACCTTACACACTATACCTGATCCTACATGTATGATACTTGCATACACCTGGAGCTCTACCAACAACTGTATCGCTTTGCGCAGACTTGGTCATAAACTGATATGTCTGCCTGTATAGTTAAACCGCAAATCCGTTACTTTTGTGTTACTTGCTCCTGCATACGACTGACATAATGTGGTAAAACAAGGCTCAGGCCCGACCATTTCTGACTACTCAGAACTCCTCAGATCACATCAAAGTTCACACTATATGCTTATGAACTTTTATCTACGACTTGATCTCTCCTAGGCAGTACTCAAACGCAGCCCTGATGCACATATTCATACTCCTTCACTCTTTAGAACTCCAAACACCACACAAATAAAATTGCCTGAATATACATACACACCTACATACACACCTACATAAGCACCTACATGCATACATTGTTATATGCATTATTATGTGCATTGTTAAAGTGGATTTTTTTCACAATGTTAGATCCTTTTTGTATTTACGGGGCTCTGCTCCTAAACAATGAAGTTCCTAAAACTTGTTCCTCCGGAGGAGCTACTCTCCTCTTATCGCTACGCCCGTTGGCGAATATGGGGGGGGGGGGGTATATATGGGTTGAGTTCTTTGTTTGTATTACTGTACCTTTTGTTGGCTCCTTTGCCTATTGATTTGCGTCCCTCATGTCTCATGTCAAATTGTCACACACAAAGGGAAATCTCACAACCAGACGTGGCTTCTGACATCGCCACCTCATACAAGGGTGACACTGGGCTGTAGAAAATCTCTCATGTATCAAATGGCAGGTCTGAACCAATGCATTAAGTTACTCTCCTTAAATGTGAAAGGATTGAATCATCCAGTAAAGAGGAGAAAGATAGTATATTATCTGAACAGACTAAAAGGTGATTTAATTCTCCTCCAAGAAACCAAGCTGGATAGCACACTGTCTGAGAGTTTTGCTAGCTGCCAATTCTCAGATAGTGCCTACTCAGCAGCTGTAGGGAAGAAAAACGGGGTACTTACGCTAATTACAAAAAACTCCAGAATCAACTTACTCTTGAAAACATCTGATTCGCAAGGCAGATGGGTCATCTCAAAGCTTTCCAAAGATAAAGGTTGAGTTTTATGTAGCTAACATTTATGCACCTACTAAGGACGATCGGTCTTTCTTGGATGATCTATACTCACAATTAGTAAAAATTCCTGATACAGCTACCATTATTCTAGCGGGTGACTTCAACTTACCTCTTGACCCACATTTAGACAAAAACTCAAGATTCCCATTCCATCCAAATAAGTCCATAAAGCCCTGAAGAAAATTTGCTCGAAATTCAATTTAGTAGACGCCCGGAGAATCCAAAACCCTACAGAAAGGGATTATACATTTTACTCTTTCCCCCACAAGTCGTATTCACGTATAGATTATATCCTGGTCTCCAACAATACACTATGTAATGTAGACCAAACAATTGAACCTAGAGTGATCTCAGACCATTCCTGTATCACACTGTCTATCTCTGACCCCGCACCACATAAAAAACAAACAAGCTGGCGATTCAATGACGAGATACTAACTGAACAAGGCAACCTCCAGGCAATTAAAGAAACAATTCATAACTTTCTTGATGAAAATAAGGCTGGTGTGACATCCGATCTGACAAGCCCTAAAAGCAAGCCCTAAAAGCAACCATAAGAGGGGAATTAATCAGGATTTGATCAAAAACGAACAAAGTAGCTAACTCTAACTTAATTAAATTAGAGAAAGAAATCGCGGACTTAGAAAAAATGCATATCATTAATAAAGAAAATGATACTCTTAACAAAATCCTCAACAAGAAATATGAATATAATAAAATCATCAGTAACAGGGCGGGGATATGGGTCAATAAACAAAAATGCATCAAATTATGTGAATCAAACAGGGCAGGCAAATCCCTTGCATCTTATCTAAAATGTAAAATACAGAGATACGCCATTAACGCCATAAAGGACAAGGAAGGGAACATCAACACTAATCCTCAAAAGATAGCTGACATTTTCAAGGACTTCTATAAAGGCTTATACGAGGAAAATACTAACGTAAATCACTCAAAATGTCATAACTATCTAAGTAATATCACTCTCCCTAGCCTTACAGATCAAGAAAAATCCTCAATAAATGGTCCGATCACAGAAAATGAGGTATTAATGGCGATCAATAAATTGAAAACGGGTAAAGCCCCAGGACCCGATGGGTTCAATGCCAAATTCTTTAAAACCTTCTCTCTGTCCCTACTGCTACCACTTCTGAAGCTCTTTGATCACTTCTCAGAAACTGGCCAGGTCACTGGCACACCAGCGGAAGCAATCATAACCGTCTTGCCCAAGGAAGGTAAAGACACCCTCTTACCTAAAAGCTACAGGCCGATATCATTAATAAATCTCGATTGCAAAATCTATGCAACAATTCTCTCCAATAGAGTTCAACAACACATTTCTAAACTAATACACCCATCTCAGGTGGGATTTTAAAAATACAGGCTCTCCAATGACAACACATGTCTGTTATGTCATACCATAGAAAAGGCTAGACTCCTTGAATCACCCACGGTTGCCATCACACTGGATGCAGAAAAAGCCTTTAACAAGGTTGATTGGAGATACCTAAAGGCTGTTCTGGAGAAGTTTAGTCTGGGCGATAACCTGATCAAAATGATAATGGCTCTCTACCACAAACCAATTGCTAAAGTCAGAGCTGGAGGCATAGTTTCCCCTGCATTTACCTGAACAAAGGGACAAGGCAGGGCTGTCCTCTCTCGTCCCCCCTTTTTCTCTTATCATTGGAGCCCTTTCTCCAACATATCAGGGAAAGCAAAGACATTGCTGGTGTCTCTTTTGGTAATACAAACGTCAAGCTTGCTGCATATGCAGACGACGTACTAATTGTCACTGAAGATGCCTCCACTGCCATCCCAGCACTGATGAATACCATAAACCAATTTTCAGAAGTATCTGGATACTCCCTTAATAAGGACAAATCCGAGGTAAAACTCAGCCGTTGCGGTGATAAAAGCATCCTAGGCTCGTCAGGCCTAACCTGGCAACAGGACTCTATCAAATATCTAGGTCTCGAGTTCACAAATGAACTAATCACGACTTTACATACCAACGAGAAAATACTGTCCAAAAAAATAGACTCCCTTCTAGACAACTGGTCTCCTAATTTTTTTATCATGGTGGGGCAGGGCCGAGACTCTAAAGATGATGATTACCCCTCTTATCAACTATCTTTTTTATTTTTATTTTTAAACTCTTTTTATTGAAAGTTTCCATAGGAGTAAACATAGACAATGAAAAGAGACAAATCAGCTTCATGGCTCAATGCATACAGTGAACAGCTTCGTGTTAAACCGAGTGACCTCAGTGGGTATCCATACATAATCCCTGAGCATATAATTAAGACAGTATCCCAGACCCTTTATGCATTCTGCTGCTCTCTGTGGCATCCATCTTCCTGAGTTGTGTTCCAGGGCTCTTCACTGGCTCCAGTGAAAGAGGGATGAGGATACAGATGGAGGGACATTAGGAAAAAAAACAAAAGGGAGGGGGGGAGTACAGAGAAAGATATAGAGAAAACCAAAAGGGAAGAGAAGAAGGCAATTTCTCTCTGGTTCAAGCAAAGGTGAGATTCTCCAGCAACATCTATACTTCCAACTGACTATGGACGTAAGGGGTGTCCTATACGTAGTATCCGTGCTTACGCTGCTGCGCTGTCGTCATTGTGCAAGGAGGTAGAGTCTAAATAAGTCTGCAATGGCGCCCATATGTCTTTGGGGTGAGCCTGTGCGGGCATCAATTCCCAGTAGTCGGACAATTGATTATGGCAGAGCGCTGCGTCCTTAAGCCACTCCGTTACCCCCGGACTGCGCCTGCGACCCCAACAGATGGCTACCCTTCTCTTCGCCAAGAGCAATAGCATGGTCACCAATTTCCTATACTCAGCAACTATTCCACGCACATAACCCAACAGAGCCACCAGGGGAGAGGATTCCACTTCAGCGCCTATCAGCGAGGCCAGCACCTCAAAGACACTTTTCCAATAACTAGCCACCTCCGGACACTCCCAGGCCAGGTGCAGGAAGGAGGCCTCCGGGGCCCGACAACGCACACATCTTGCATCCTCACTTAAACTGGCCCTATGTTACCAGGCAGGGGTCCTATACAATCTGTGGATAAACTTGAAATGAATAAGACGCAGCCTGTAATTGGGCGACATTTCTTTCATTTGCGCGCAACAGTACTCCCATGTTCCCTCCTCTAGCTTGCCTCCCAGGATCTTTTCCCACTCACGCTTTGCCGGGGGTGAGCATATAGGAGATGTATGCTGCATACCAGAGTAGAGTCGAGTAATAAGCTTGCACGGCGAGGGGTTCACCAGGAATTCCTCCAGTACTAGGACTGTTGGTAGTGCAATAGGAAATGATTCATACAGTGTACGCAGCGCCGCTCTCAATTGATAATACGTGTACCTGTCCAGCATCCCTGTGTGATCGTTGCCCAGCGCTTCGTCTATGGTAGCAAATACCCCATTGCGAAATGCCAGCCCCAGTGTGTGAAGTTGAAGCTGCCGCAGTCTTTGACCCACCCCCGCCTCTGCAGTGAAGGGCAGTTCTGGGTGTCTAATGAGTGGGATAGAGGGGGCAAATGTGATTTCCAGTCGCGTTCTGCGTCTGAGTTCTCGCCATGCCCACACCATGCAGCTCTCAGTATCCACTCTAGCCCGTGGTCTCTTTGGTGGTCCAAACAACGCCATGTGTAATGGCGTCGGGTGCGACCTGTCGCTTTCCGGGACAGTGTGCACCATAAAGAGGGTTGGGAACACCCAGTGATAAGCGAATTGTGCTTGAGCACAGTTATAATAAAGCTCCATATCTGGAGCCGCCATCCCGCCCTGCTCAAATGGTAACGTCAAGACCTCCCATGCCACCCGGGGCTGTCTGCCCGCCCAAGCCAGCGTTATCAAATTAGAGCGTAGTCGGCGCCTAAATGCAGCAGTGAGGGGGAGCGGCAGGTTAGTGAAGGTATATAAAAACTTGGGGAGGACTACCATCTTGGCGATGGCCAGACGACCCGCTAGGGATAGAGGGAGTGCTTTCCACCTGTCCAGTCTATTCTCCAGCCACTCCCTGAGCTTGCCGTAGTTGTGGCTCCAGAGTTCGTCTACATTCTGACTCAGCCAGATCCCCAAGTATTTCACCGGGGAATTCGCCCACTGAAGTGGGAATTCCGACTGAAATGGGTTAGTGGCCTGAGTAAGTGGGAAGATGATTGACTTTCCCCAGTTTATGGATACACCCGATACGCCCCCAAAATGGACAACCTCCTGGATGGGCGGGTCTAAGTTCCCGGCTGGGTGCTGAACATATAGGGTCACATCATCCGCATACATCGAGACCAATACCACCCTGGGAGTAAAGTCAAGACCTCGCCGGGCGTGATGCTGCCAGAGCCGGGCCGCGAGCGGCTCCGTCGCCACCGCGAATAACAGGGGGGAAAGGGGACATCCCTGTTGTGTACCTCGGGCCACCGGGATAGCGGAGGAGACCCGGCCATTGACTCTCAGCCTAGCCGACGGGGCTGAGTACAATAAAGCAATTTTTTTTGAGTAAGAGGGGGCTGATACCGATACTGGAAAGGCGTGCAAACAAGTAAGGCCACTCTAAGGTATCGAATGCTTTGGTTGCATCCAAGAACACAGCCGCAGCGGGAAGAGAGCCATCAATTACCTGCATGGTCGCAAAGAAAGTGCGCACATTGTGAGATGTGCACCGCCCGGGCACAAAACCGCACTGGTCAGGCTGGAGCACTGCCGGTAACAGGGGGAGAAGGTGTGATGCCAGTAGTTTGGCTAGTATCTTATTGTCCAGATTAATCATGGACCAAGGTCTGTAGGAGTCACATAGCTGTGGGTCCTTATCAGGTTTGAGGATGGTGATGATTAGCGCCTCTCGCAGAGAGGGGGGTAACATACCCCGTTCTAAGGATTCCTCGTACATGTTGAGGTGTGGAACCAGGAGCTGTGCAAATTCCTTGTAGAATGAGGCAGTGAGCTCGTCCAGCCCGGGAGCCTTGTCACCGGGCATAGCTCGGATCACCGCGATCACCTCTTCCTCCTCAAAAGGCTCGTCAAGATATTTTCGTTGCCCATCGCTCTGCCAGGCTAGCTCAATCGAATCAAAGAGGGGGAGTAGGTCCGGATGCACCACTGTCTGTTGAGCCGTGTACAGGGAGGCATAAAATGTAAGCAGTTCTGCCTGTACCGCTTCCTGTCCAGCAACGGTCTCCCCGCTGTCTCTACGCAATTCGCGAATATATACACTGGCCCAGGGTTTCTTCAGTAGTCCCACCAGCGTTTTCCCGGCACGGTCCCCCTCTCCGTTAAGCGCGCCCATGCCTCCCTGCCCAGATAGTGCGTCTCCCGATGTGCCGCCTCCTCAAATTCCGTGATTTTCCCTTTAATGCTGCCCAGTATTTCGGGGCTATTACAATCGAAGTATTCCAGCTCGAGCTTCCGAATTTCCTCCTCTAGACGCCGGAGGTCCCCTCTGAGTGAGCGCAATACACCCGCCTGTTTGGCGATGCACTTGCCCCAAATTACCGCTGTAAAGGCCTCCCACAATACCGAGGGCGAGTCCACAGACCCACAATTTAATTCTAAGTACTCAGTTATATCGGCCCGAATCGATTCTCTAAATGCCTGGTCCCTGAGTGCCCCGGCAGGGAGTCTCCAGCTGAAAGGTGTATGCGCCGCATCCGGCAGCGCAAAACGCAACAGCACGGGGCAGTGATCTGACAAAGATCGGGCGAGATGCGTAAAAGTAAGCATCCACGCGTCCATATCATGCGTCGTGAGCCAATAGTCGATTCTAGCCCAAGATGGGCCCGCGGAGGATGTGCATGTGCCCTCTCATCTAGTAGGATGCCGGCGTCGCCAGACGTCCACCAGCTCATGATCTTCCATTAGTACACAAAGCTGTTCTGCCGTCCTGGGATGAGGCCGGCGAGAATCGCCAGATCTGTCCATGCTCGCATCCGGTATTACGTTAAAGTCTCCTCCCCACAGGACGATTCCAGGCACAAGCAGCTCTGTCAACCTCTAGACCTCACTAAAGAATTGTGGGTCATCCACATTCGGTCCATAGACGGACACTACCCTAACTGGTTGTCTTCTCAGTTCCCCCGCTACAATTACATATCTCCCCTGTGGGTCGCAAAGCGCAGCGTGCGTTCTCCAGGGAATTCCTTTCCTGAGGATTATAGCTGTGCCCCTGGCATAGGTGGAGTAGCCTGATACGAATTTTTCCCACATCCATCCCGCCCGTAGCTACGCACTATCCTTGTTAGTGAGGTGTAATTCCTGCAAAAAGCAGATGTCCGCCCCATGTCGTTGGAGATATGCCGCCACCAGTCTCACCTTACGGCAATCATTCAAACCTTGCACATTCCATGTCACTGCTTTGATCACATCCCTTTCCTTAGTGGTCTCGCCCACCCCCTAGTCCCCCTGGGTCATGATGTGCTGGATATCCCGACATACCTAGTTGATGCTGAGACAGAGCAAGAGAAGGAAAAGATAGAAGTAGAAAGGGGGAAGAACATAGAGAACTCAACAGCACACCATGTGTGCACCCCACCCAACAGGCCCACCCACCTCCCAACACAGCCCCCCAACATGGCTGATAGCTAAGCCCATTACCCAAACTAGGCCCACAGCGGCCAACATTTTGAACATCCATGGGATTCATCCCTGCGGGAGGCACTAGGTGCACGGGAAAACCCCAGCGGTAGGGTGCTGGGTGGCCGGACAAGCTATGTTCAGGAGTAGGAAGGGGAGAACCCCCTCCCCCCTCCAATCGAAGGCAGACTAGGCGGGCCCCCGGGACCCAGCGGCAGGGCAAACAATCACCCCGGCTGAGATAGAAAATGGAGTAGCCCCATTTCGTTGACATTCGTGGGAGTAGCCCCATTTAGTCAAATGCTCCACTGCCTTACCGGCTCATTACTGCTCACCCGATGTCTCAGTCGTTCTCGTCAAGGGGGCCTCCCTCCGCGTGCTCCCCGTTCGCCCGTGCGGCAGGCGCAGGCTGTCTGAGGGAGCGGGCAAACTTGGTGGCCGCCTTGGGGTCCGTGAAGAAGACCGTCTTGCCCTGATGGAAAATGCGGAGCTTTGCAGGGTAGAGAAGCGAATACTTGATGTCCAGCTGTTGTAGTAGTCTCTTCACAGGAACAAATTCCCTTCTTGCAGCCTGCACCGTTAGGGTAAAGTCGGGGAAAAAAGAGATCGCGTTTCCGTGGTACCTCGTGTCCTGTAGGTCTCGGGCCCTGCGCAGCACGACATCTTGATCCCTGTAGTTCAACAGGCGTGCAATGATAGGCCTAGCCGGGGCTCCCGGCGGTGGTCTCGGGCCCAGGGATCTGTGCGCGCGCTCCACTATGCAAACCTTAGAGGGGGAGTCCCCAAACATCGCTCTGAGCATTTCCTCGACGTAGTCCTCGACTCTTGTCATAGCCATTGTCTCGGGTACTCCCATTTTGCGCAGGTTGTTACGGCGCGATCTCGCTTCGAGATCTTCATTTTTATTGCGGATCACCTCTAGTACCTTCTCCATTCGGAGCAGCTCTTCGCGGGTGGCGGTGCCCTCCTCCTCCAGCGCCGACATGTGCTGTTCGACCTCCGTGAGGCGATCCTCGTGGTTCGAGACCTTGTCTCGCAGCCGGTCCAGTCGGTCAGACATTGAATCAATTTTGAGGTCTATGGTCGAGAGTGACTGCTTTAGTTCCTTGAACATATCTCGTATGTTGGGCTACGATGGCTGCGTGGAGGACATCGCCACCTCTTCCGCCTGCTCTTCCTCTGGTGGAAGCCCCCCCCCGGGGGGTTTTGCGCTGCTCAAAAGAGAGCTTGGAGTGCTTGGTGTCCGTCTTGCCCATGATCTCGCTTCACCGCTGCAGCGCGAGCCGCACCGCCGGGTCGCTACTGTGGCTCTGTCCGCTATTGTTATGGCCTGCAGTGCACATTGTCCAAACCAATTGCAGTGGGTGACCTTGTGTACCTCCACCACCGCCGGTGTCCAGTCAAGGGTCTCAGGTCCGCCTCTGTTGTCTCACCCCCTCCGGGGATCGCTCGCTTGGCGCCCCCGTGTCAAGCGCTCCATCGCACCGGTCTTCCCCGACAGGGGGTGGGGGTCCAGACCGATTATAAGTTCAGGGGGGAGAGCTCCGCAGGCGCTGTTCCTTATCTCTTTTTAGCACAGGCACTGCACCTGGGCTCACTAATAAAGCAGGAATGTCAGGCTCCGCACAGTGCAAGCGCCTTCAGATGCGATCGCCATGGGGGGAGGGGTCCAAGCCCCGGCGCGTCCAGTCTCTGGGCGCTGCTGCCTGAGTCACCCCACTGCAGTGTCTTGGCCCCTCAAGCCACAGGGTCAGCAACGTGGCAGGGCGCTCTTGCTGTGCTGACCACCACCTCCGTCCAATCGCGGCCTTCCAGCCTACGCTGGCTCTTCCCCCCTCGGTCCACAGACTCGCCGCGAGGCCCGCCCAGCTCGCAGGGCGCTCGATCAGGATCCACCCGCCCGGTGGTCTGCGTTAGTTTACCGCAGACCTCAGTGCAGCAACCACTCTGACCAGCCCCGGTAGGGATCAATGCAATGCCTTCCTCCCCGGCTCAGCGGTCCGTTCGCGCTGCTCTCTTTAAAATACGGATCGCAGGCCGCCATTTTGTTTCCCAAGGCGAGCCCCGCAGCAGCAATGTGCAGTATTGTTCTCTCGGCAGCGCGGGGCTCCCAGCCTTCAAGAGCACTCCCGCTGACTGCCGTGATGCTTCGGTGCCCGTTCCTGTCATTCAGGGCTCTCGGCGCCCGCCAGCTCTTTTTGCGCCACTGCCTTTAGAAGAAGGATCGCGGGGCCGCCATTTTGCTTCCCAAGGCGAGCCCTGCAGCGGCAGTGTACAGCGGTGTTTTCTCAGCAGCGCGGGGGTTCCCAGCCCCCAGGTGCGCTCCCACTGATTGCCGAAGTATTCCGGTGTCCGCTCCTGCCGTCCAAGGCGCCCGGCGCCCGCCAGCTCCACCCGATAATTATCGGATTATCGGTCTGGCGCGCGGAGCCTCCCTAGATGGCGGCCATTTCGCAGCCGGCACACGAGCGCCCCCCTCTTATCAACTTTCTTATTAGCATGCTGCCCATGATCCTAACAGAAGAATTTTTTTTAAAGATTGACAAGACCTTTAGCAAATACCTATGGCAGGGCAAAAAGCCCAGAATCTCTATGAAAAAGCTCAAGCTGGCTAAGGACAGTGGGGGCCTCTCCCTACCCATCTTCAGAAATTACCAAACGGCCTTTCTATGCAAGCAGGGTGCAAACTGGTTCATTGATAACCCATCATATGAACCCCCCTAGGTGGCGATAGAAAAGACCCTCATACAGAACATCCCTCTCGCCGCATTAGCCACGATGGACATATCCCATCTACCGCACTCTAGAAACATTATACAGAACACCAAAAGAGCCATTCTGATCCTTGACTCACGTCTGGAGGTCAAGATACAACATTCTTACCTATCCTCTCTATGGTATAATCGCACACTCAAAATTGACGATTCCTCATTTTTCTGGTCGGAATGGTCACGTAAAGGCATTACCCTAGTGCAAGACTTCTTCGAAGATACTTCTCCTTTACCATTCTCATCCTTGCAAAATAGGTTCAACCTCGTTAATCTAGATTTTTACAAATTCCTGCAGCTTAAAGTAAGGCTTACCAAAAAGAATTTCTCGGGTGCCAATCCTTCTATCACTACCCTCCTGATCCACCTATCCAAAGTAGGACACCTGGTCTCTAGCATATACAAAATTCTCTTACCGAACCAAAACAAAACACTAAGGGGTCGATTCCGATCTCGGCCGGAAGCGCACCGAATACAATTTGTTCGGAAAAAATACGTGCCGAACGCGTTTTTCCCGAACGATTCGAACAGTCGTCCGAGCGAGCAAGTACAATGCGCATTACTCCTAAAATTCCGAACGAGCCGAACGTACCCATTCCATCTCCAGTTCCCCGACCGAGCTGCATCCTGAAACGCCGATTCGAGTCGCACGGAAGTAAACACACAGCACCTTCCGGCCAGACAAGTACGATGCGCAATCCGTACGCGCCGAACTGGTCGCTACGTCCGGCACGTCAGAGCATCCGGGAGACCCGCACATAAGCTCCGATTCGCGCCACAAGACGAACCACGTCTACGAGACGAACAAGCCAGCTACGAGTACGAGTCGAAGCCACGAGAAACCCGAACGAGACGAACCAATCATGAATCCCATCGTGCAGGTCCTACCAATACTCTACATCTATTACCGGAACAGGTACGGACACATACGGCGCAGACGGTAAGTCAAACACCCACTACACAAACAAACGACACATACCCGACATATGTCACACACACATAGGGATGCAGAAATGACGTACACTAGCAACAGCAGAACCATAGGGGCGGGATGGCTATCACCAATGCCATACACACCCATAGGGGCCTGGATGCCTACCACTACCACCACCCCTACTCATGGGTGCTGGATGCCTACCACTACCACCACCCCTACTCAGGGGGGACTGGATGCCTACCACTACCACCACCCCTACTCATGGGGGGCTGGATGCCTACCACTACCACCACCCCTACTCAGGGGGGGCTGGATGCCTACCACTACCACCACCCCTACTCATGGGGGGCTGGATGCCTGTCACCACTAACATCCCCACACATAGGGGAATTGATGCCTACCACTACCACCACCCCTACTCATGGGTGCTGGATGCCTACTCATGGGGTGCTGGATGCCTACCACTACCACCACCCCTACTCATGGGGGGCTGGATGCCTACCACTACCACCACCCCTACTCAGGGGGGCTGGATGCCTACCACTACCACCACCCCTACTCAGGGGGGGCTGGATGCCTACCACTACCCCTACTCAGGGGGGGCTGGATGCCTGTCACCACTACCATCCCCACACATAGGGGAATTGATGCCTACCACTACCACCACCCCTACTCATGGGTGCTGGATGCCTACCACTACCACCACCCCTACTCATGGGGGGCTGGATGCCTACCACTACCACCACCCCTACTCATGGGAGGCTGGATGCCTACCACTACCACCACTCCTACTCAGGGGGGGCTGGATGCCTACCACTACCACCACCCCTACTTAGGGGGGGCTGGATGCCTGTCACCACTACCATCCCCACACATAGGGGAATTGATGCCTACCACTACCACCACCCCTACTCATGGGTGCTGGATGCCTACCACTACCACCACCCCTACTCAGGGGGGGCTGGATGCCTACCACTACCACCACCCCTACTCATGGGGGGCTGGATGCCTACCACTACCACCACCCCTACTCATGGGTGCTGGATGCCTACCACTACCACCACCCCTACTTAGGGGGGGCTGGATGCCTACCATTACCACCACCCCTACTCAGGGGGGGCCGGATGCCTGTCACTACTACCATCCCCACTCATAGGACGTGTAATGCATGACACAACCAGCATACTCCAACATAAGGAATGTCAGCAAAAGACATCCCCCAACATCATGACAAGAGTGTGTAGTCTGTGTCAAATGCCTACAACACTGAACATGACATTGAACATACAATGTGACCCCCTATCACATGTGTCACACAAAAATGTGTGTGGCCTTCACAATGCAAGCAGACCATGACCACTGTGGCAATGGGGTCTAAACCCCCATCATCACAGTGACCAAAAGGTAAGTGTGGGGTCCATAGCTGAAGCACATTTTGACCATTGTGGCAATGGGGTCTAAACACCCATCATCACAGTGACCAAAAGGTAAGTGTGGGGTCCATAGCTGAAGCACATTTTGAACATTGTGGCAATGGGGTCTAAACCCCCATCATCACAGTGACCAAAAGGTAAGTGTGGGGTCCATAGCTGAAGCACATTTTGAACATTGTGGCAATGGGGTCTAAACACCCATCATCACAGTGACCAAAAGGTAAGTGTGGGGTCCATAGCTGAAGCACATTTTGAACATTGTGGCAATGGGGTCTAAACACCCATCATCACAGTGACCAAAAGGTAAGTGTTGACATGGAAAAAGCTGTAACTGCCAAACAGCATGGATGATTCCTGGTCACAGAACAACAAACACATCAGTGGCAAAGTAGTGGTTGTGCCCCATAGCAACATAGATTGGGTGAGGCAAACAGTGCAGTGCAAATAAAACATACCTTTGGCCATGTGCAGACAAACATCACCAAGGGGGACTGACATCGTCTCCATTTATCAATTACACAATGCCAGAAGTGACCATCATAATGCAGATCCACATATCTGCACTAATGGACACACAAATGTAGATATCCTGGGGAGACTGTAGATGTGAGGTGAACAAATACCATACCATGGCAGCAATGGGACATACGAACCATGATTATTCTGCTGACTGATGACCTAGGAGTCCCAGGGACAGCATGGGAAATCCTCCAAACAACATACAGGCAATGGCACACCAAAGATATGCCAATGCAGTGGTGCAGATGCACAAACACAAACAGGCAGCCTCACACTGCATATCAAACTCAACAGGTGATGGGGGGGTGTGCCAGTGTCCCCAGGCAACCACACAACACATGAGGAGGCCTGAATTCCAATTACACAGATGTGTATACAGTGCCATACAAAAGTAACTCATGGATCGGATTCCCCTATGTGGGCAATCAGGCATTGTTAGATGAGAGGGAGCCCAAATTACACATGTCACACAAGCTTGTAGGAACAGCAACTAACACAGCAAGAGACAGACCCACCACAGCACTACCCCCAGGGACCCCACATTGTGGTGACACTAGCCTGCATGACAATCCCACTGTGATGACAAAGGTAGATGTCGTTCACACTGTGAATCACAGCCATCTCTCCTGAGCAACAAACTACCATCACACCTACACAAGCACAAATCAATCAGCACGGCCTGTCAGCCAAGGCCAATATGGAGGTAGGGGTCAAGCCATGCAACAACTCACATTTGCACACACTCAACACCACACACCTTGATCTCCACCAATGTGCAGCAGTGAAGCTCACATGGACAGGTGACATTGCACATGCACCCATGACAATCCCAGGGGTGGTTGTGGGAACTAAGGTGCAGAAACCCATCACACCTGGCCAGTCAACAAGACACCTGAATGTCTGACACACTGCACAGTACGCCGTACATGGGCATGACGTGAACTCCAACCCAATCAATAGGATCCCGGCCACAGTCACACACCAATGAAGAAGCCAAGGTCATCCACAAAGAACACATGTAGACAACTTCCAACATTGCAGCTCTGACCCTGAGGAGTGGCAGCAGTCACACACACAACGTGTCACAATCACTGAAAGCTACCACAAACTGTAAATTACATGACTTGTGTAACCAACAAGCGCCAAGGGAATCCTGACTGTGTCTCATCTGCGTTTGCCCACATCCCCAGCCCTGACAACAAAGACAACTAGGGATGACAACCTGATGAACATTAGTTTGCCATGCACCCACATCACGGAGAAACCAGGTACAAGATGCTGGATGAACACAGGACAACTCAGCAAGCATCACAAACAGGAACATCCGTAGGGACACAGCCGGTGTAGGAAAAGGGAAGGGAACACACACAGACATGCTTACACAACACACAACACGGGCCCAGGCAATGTCACGGGATTACACACTTCCATGAGGGCACTCCACTCCTGTGGAAGGTCCGCTGTGCCAAACCTTGTCTGTGCACCACTCAAACATGTCAGCAAAACACTCGGTCAGTGAGTCAACAATCACAACACACTGAAGGCTCTGCTCACATCAGCCTGGGTACAGGAGTGTCACGTCAGTCATCTGCATATACCCAAAACATGTGTCAAGCAAGTTGCACTGTACACACAGATGAGTCCTTCAACATTGATGTGCTAAACTGCATGTCCAGTGGAGATGGGCACACAGTCAGGGAAATAGAAACATTGAACAGTGGTAAGCACACCAGATGTGCATCAGTGTAAGCCACAGATGTCAATTTACAAATGCAAAACGTGCATCCCTGTGTCAAATGCCGAACATTACACCCTCAGACTGCAGCAAAGGATGCTATGGACCCAGACTAGATTAGGACACATATCCCATGGACCACATGGAGTCCATCACAGCAACACTTCATTTACCTGATCAGAACACTATTACAACAGCAAATGCATGATGATACTCATCTACATCATGTACATCTAAAGAAAAACCACTAGTAAACAAAAAGAGGCTTTATTCAGCAAATTCGGAAGAAAAATCATAAGTCCAAAAGAAACTATGCCAATGGCCAGTCCATATACACATTCCGAACAGGGTGATATGTGACAACTTGTCACCCATTGCTTGCCTGCACTGGTACGGACGGGACATCCCCCTCGGAGGGGCATACAAGGGGCAGGCCAGGCACTGCAGGGACAGGATCAGGGTATGCCAGAAGGAGGCAGTGAAGGGGGGGTGGGTGCAGGAGTGTCACCGGCAACTGCAGTGGAGGTGTCTGACTCGGTGGGGGCCGGCACCACTGTAGGGCACAAGTCAGATGGTGTGGGTGCTGGCACCACTGCAGTGGGCCGGTCAGATGGAGTGGACTGGGTCCCCACTGCAGTGCCCAAGTCAGACGGGGTTGTTGTGGACTCCACTGCAGTGCATAACTCCAAGGGAGTGGAAGGGTGGGCAGATGAGATGGGCAGGACAGAGGGGGGGGCCCGGTCTCCACACCAGTGGCACAAACAGGCTGAGCGTCTTGTTTGGGGGTGGAAGAGCAAGTGGTAGGGGGGGAGGGCCTAAGCATTTTGGGGATGCGGTATGGGTGTGTGGGGGAACCTGGGGCAGGGTGTGGCGGGGGAACCTGTGTAGTGGTGGCCTGGGGGATGGAGGACAGAGACTGTGTGGTGGAGCTGCGTGGTGGTGGGGTCTTGCCCTTCCTGGTCCGGGGGGACTTCCGAATGGGATCCTCAGTCTGCCTGTGCCTGGGGGAGGGTGTCCGGGTGTGAGGGGCACTCCCTCTGTGTGTGGTGGTCGCCTCTTCTGCCTGTGCGTTGGCTCAGATGGATCCGTGGGGAAGAGGCCAAGCTCACAGAGGAAGAGCTTCTGGGAGGGGGGGATTGCAGGTGAGGCAAGGGAAGGGGTTTTGGAGGGAGAGGTAGCTGAGGACTGCGCAGTGCTCGTGGATGCGTGTGTGTGTTCCTGGGCCCCATCCCCTGTGAGTGAGGTATCAGTCCCCTGACTGTGCGTGCGTGTGCGTCTGGATTTTGGCGTGTGTGTCTGTGTGCTGCTTGTGTCTGTGCTGGTGGGTGCCTGTGCTGGTGTGTGTGTGCTTGGGACAGGCAGGGTGCTGGGGATTGTGGATGGGGCAGAGGTAGGAGGGGTGAGGGACTGTTGCAGGAGGGACACAGCTGCCGTCAGTGAGGAGGCCATGGACTGATTGGTCCGATGTAGGGCAGACATGCCAGATGACATGCCCTCCATGAATGACACCAGTTGTGTCAACAGACCCGTGTGTGCATGGAGGACACTCAGCATTGATGTCTGCCCTACATGGATCTGTTTAAGCAAGTCCACAGACTCCAATCTCAGGGCAGCAGGGGAGACAGAGGCAGGGGGTGCGGTGCTTGGCATGAAGGAGACACGCTCCCCTACACGGGAGCCTCCACGGACATGTGGGATGGGAGCAGATGGGAGGGTGGAGATGGTGGTGGTGGCGGGGGCAGACTTGCTTGATTTTGTCTCTGGTCTGCTGACACCCGCCTCCACAAGGGAGTCCTCACTGGAGGTGCTGTGGTCCCCAGCCGAGGTGGTCGTAGCTGAGGTCTCCTCAGTGGGACTCCCCTCACCCTCCGTGCCACTGGGTCCCTCGGTCTCCCCTGCAGTGGACCCAGTCTGGCTCTGCCGCTCTTCCTGGTCCTTGGAGCTGTCTCCTCCTGTGGCCGTGGATGTATCTGCAAAGAATAAGGATAAACAGAGCAACATTAGTCACCTGTACTGACCACACACGTCACAGTAAGTACAGCACATCACGGAGCAAGCCCTGCCATCATTTGCTAGACATTGCAATAAGTGCTGACACTGATTTGAAGAAGCCCGTTGTCTGCCTGACAGTCATTCATGCCACACATATCCTACCTGTCCATGCACACATCTGTATGGTGCCTGTTGTATGCGACTAATCATATGTGCACACATGCACCACATACACAGTTGTTGGACATCCAAGAGAACATGTGGAAATGTGTCACTCCAAACACATGCCATCTCCTGCCACTGACTCAGTACATGTGTCAGGAAAAGTGACGGGCAGAGTCTCTGTCGATATGTGGGTTTTGCTTCCATCACCAGACACAATGATGTCCTCATGTCCTGATAGACAATGCGACAATGGTGTGCTTGCAGGACATATCACACTACTGCTGGATCACCCTTTGCGAGTTGAATGTCATGGCACAGGCCTGCCTGGCAAGTCAGTCATAACTGTCTCCTGTCACAGGGGCAGTGCACACACACAACACAAGTCTACACTGTGTCACAATCATGGAAGTTTTGGGTATGCAAGCCCTGTAGCTGACAGGTGCACATGTGCACCCCTGGCCACCCACATCATGAGGACTAAGATGATCCCACGTCAATCAAATGAGACATTTGAGTGACTGCAAACACAAATCCATACACATGGGCACTTCACCGTCTGATGAGAATGAACCAAAGCTGCCTGCACCTCAATGTTTCCTACACCTTTGTGCACAGTCAAGGGATCAGAGACCCATGCATTAACCAATGTGCAGATCCCATAGTCACAACTCAGATGGCTGGCCACCCCAAATTGTTAAACACTCCAGGAGTCCAAAAAGCAAGGCCACACCACGGTGACACAGAGGCAGACACCTGAGTGCACCCTTCACAATGCCCAATATGTATGCTGACACACGGGAGTGGGAGAACAGAGTGCCTTCGATGTACGGAGTAGGCATTACAGTCCTGGTCCATGTGCAACATGGTATTGCCCTGAACACTAGGCAGGTGGCTATGCATGTGTCACACACATGATGTACATACTTCTGAGGCTCCCCCCTTGGTCTCTCCTGCAGCATGGGTGTGTGGCACATACCCCAGACATGTGGTGAGTCAGAGCAGCAATTGGAACACATTGTGAAGCCAGACCCAGAGTACATGTCAGATCACAGGCATTGTGTGAGCAATTGTACCACCCATGCAGCCCACAACAAAGTTCCTGTAACTGATGCTGTCCCCAACTTGAACCACAGGTAACTGCAAGTACACAGTACCCAAGTGACCTAAGTCACAGACTGTAAGGGCCACACCTGTGTATCAGATGAGGAGGGGGCATGACACAAGTGAGGGACATGAGTCCAGGACGACAAGACAGTTGTACTGTGGACGTGGAACCAGGCTAAAGGAGTGCATAGAGCATGTTAGTCATAGTACACAGAACAGGCTAGCACTTACCCCCTCCTTGCTGCTGTCTGGCCTTCAGCTGCCCATCCAGGTCAGGGAAGACCACCGCCAGAATCCGGAGCATGTGGGGGGTCAGGGTCCGGTGTCCGCTCCTCCTGCGAGGAGGCGACAGCTTCAGCTGGACCCTTGCGATCCTCCGGGTCCAGCCACGAAGGTCCTGCCACCTCTTCTGGCAGTTGCGGATCCTGCGCCTGTAGACCCCCACAGATCTTACTGCCCGGACGATGGTAAGCCAGATGTCCTGCTTCTGGTGGGCATCAACCTGTGAGGATGACAAAGTGAAAAGGCCATTACTACACATGCAACATATCCGTGCATCACACAGTTGGATGTACATGTCTCAATCACAGGGGCATATGATGTACACAGGTTGTTCAACTATGGCTATGAACAGTTGTCCAGCAGTTACTAAATGGTATCATTGCCTGGGAAGTAAACCCTTGTTGGAATGCACTGTTACTGCACTATACCTGTTCAGTGCATGTAACTACACACTTTGGGGGGTGACAACTACTCAGTGAGCATGCTAGCCACTGGTGTACACACTGTAAGTCTTGCTAGTCAGACAACATGCACAATTAGTGAGGCAGTGGACAGCACACTCACCTGCTCCCCTGGTTTCCCATACAGCTTGCTGTACTGTGGAAGGAGGCTGTCCAGCAGGGCCTGGTTCTCCTCAGTGCTGAAGGCTGGGGCTCTCTCCACAGTACGTGCCATTGCAGTAGCCAGAGGATGCAGAGACAGCAGCAGTGGTGGTGGCAGATGTCGTCCTGGAGTGTAGTGCAGGCAAGTGAGCTCTCAGGGGAACAGCCAGCATTATATGTGTGCTGCAGAGGCAGATACTGTCACATGTGTCCAAAGTGATAGGTCCAAGTCGTTTGCATCTTCTGAATCTGGCCAATCCATGGAATTGCACCACTTATACACGCCCACAGCATCCTTCAAAAGTTCAACTTCATGACACCCATGAATTTGCAACATTGTTGTGGGTGGCCAACTGAATTCACTGCATCCGACTCGTAAAGGCTTCGAAAACGCGTCCGTTACCATGTCAGTCCATAGCCAATGCGTGCGCACCGATCGGTCCATTGCTGTACGACGCATATTTCGAAAAACAACACGCATCCGTCCACATCATATGCTAGGGCCAATGCGTGCGCACCGATCGGTCCATTGCTGTACGACGCGTATTTCGGGAAACGACACGCATCCGTCCACATCATATGCTAGGGCCAATGCGTGCGCACCGATCGGTCCATTGCTGTACGACGCGTATTTCGAAAAACAACACGCATCCGTCCACATCATATGCTAGGGCCAATGCGTGCGCACCGATCGGTCCATTGCTGTACGAAGCGTATTTCGGGAAACGACACGCATCCGTCCACATCATATGCTAGGGACAATGCGTGCGCACCGATCGGTCCATTGCTGTATGACACGTATTTCGAAAAACAACACGCATCCGTCCACCTCATATGCTAGGGCCAATGCGTGCGCACCGATCAGTCCATTGCTGTATGACGCGTCCCTGTACAAGTCACTCGCATATGTCACCATTGTTGTCACTGGTGCACGTATGCCAGCCACAATTACTTTCCAGGGACTCAGGGGCACACCTACAACACCACAGCCTGTCCACACTGTATCCTAAGGCATGTAAGGCTGCATTACCTGTGTGTGTATGGGGGTCAACATGTGGTTTGTTGGGTGGCACTTGGGGGCAGCCACTCCCAGGCTGGGCACGTGTTCATGGGGACAGAATCCTTTGTGTGTTGTGCACATGACCACTGTGATGTGCAACTATTCACTTCAGAGCATGTGGCATGGTCACATCTCCAGGTTGTGTATGTCATGTCACATACACCCTGAGTCCAATGTGGGATGGTATGTACGTCACAGGGTGACCCATTGCCACAATTGTGATGGCCCTCCACAGTCTGTGTGCATGTTGTGTTTCAGATGTCTCTGATTCAATGTGCACAATGGGAGACAGTCTCCACATCCATGTTGTTTGTGCAACGACTTTGATGTTGTGCGTGTGTGTGTCACAGACGTCCATGTCTGTCCTGCAGAGGCAACAGGGGCCACTACCTGTGGGAGTCATGGTTGTTTTGCTGACGTGTACATGATACGCCATGTCATGCCAGTGTCCATGTGGCAATACAGGGTCCCTGGGAATCTACCTGTCAAAGAGCTGTGATGCCTGGGGCACATCTGTCCTCACTTGTCACTGTGGTGTATGTTTGCAACGTGACAGCAGTACATGGGTACTGTGACACAGCCTAATGATTTGCCATAGCACAACCTGGAACTTGTTGTCAACACATGTTGAACTGAGATGTTAGATGTTGGCCATGTAGGTGCCATATATGTCCATATAGAACAGCACACACATCAAGTACTTGTGTCTTGTAATGATGTATCATGTGATATTGAGTATGGTCAACGCCACATATGTGGGGTGACTGACAATCTTTCTTTGTTCACCTATGCACTGCAGGGCACCAGCTGTCCATAGACCATTCCCTGACCTTGCAACCATGGTGGAACGTGACTGCATCCGACGGTACCGCTTCAACAGGCCGCTAATTGAGGAATTGGCAGTGCGCTTGGCCCCACATTTGCAACCTGGCCGGCCATACCCTGCAGCGCTGACCCCCAAGGTGAAGGTGATGGCAGCCCTACACTTCTTTGCCACCGGTACCTTTCAACACACTGTGGCGTCTGCAGGTGGGATGTCACAGACCATGTTCAGCCGTGTGCTACGCGATGTTTTGGAGGCGATGTTGAGATAGTTGAACCACTACATCTATTTCACTAAACGTCAACAACTCACTGACGTCAAGAGTGACTTCTATGCCCTGGGGAGGATGCCACATGTCATCGGATCCATTGATGGGACACGTGGCTTTGGTACCACCACAAGCACATGAGCAAGCATACAGGAACAGGAAACATTACCATTCTATCAATGCCCTGGTGGTATGTCTTGCTGATATGAGCATCTTACATGTGTGTGCATGTTTCCCCGGTTCTGCACACGATGCCTACGTCATGAGGAGTAGTCGCATCCCGAGGATGATGTCACAGATGCGGAACCAGCGTGCCTGGCTTGTCGGTGTGTGCTGACTTTGTGCCATTGTGTGTGTTCTGCAATGTTGTATTCCACCCTCTTTTCCAACTCAACTAATGTGCAATTGTCTGTATGTAGGTGACTCCGGATACCCCAACATGCCGTGGTTGCTGACACCCCTCAGGAACCCTGTGACACCAGCCCAGATGCGCTACAATGAGGCACATGGTCGGACCAGGAGAGTGATCGAGCGGACATTTGGTCTCCTGAAGAGCCGCTTTCGCTGCCTGGACAAGACAGTAGGGGCCCTCCCATATGCCCCTGCAAAGGTGTGCAAGATTGTCATCGTCTGCTGCATGCTACACAACCTGGCAGTGCGGAAGGAGTTGCCTCTCATCCTGGATGACGATGACCAACATCCGCCACCTGTGGAGGATCCTGGCCTGGGCCACGATGCCAGTGATGATGATGATGATGAGGGTGATGTCCGCACACAGCTCATCGCCAACTTCTTCAGCTGAATGTGAGTATACAGAGTTGGTATGTCAATGATTTGAGTTTGCATATGTGTTGGTGGTGCTCTGTTGCTGTTTGAGTGTGGCCATGTGCTACTTGACTGGATGCGTGCAGCGATGTGTCCTTACAGGTAGTCTGTACTCCCCAACAGTGTTGACATGCTAACTTGGTTTTGTGTAGGTATGTTGTGACATGTATTGGGCATGAGTATTGCAGTTCTGTCCTGTTCTTCAGTGCTTTTGACTGTGTGTCATGTCTGTCCTTCACAGGGTACTTTCAGAGTTGTTTGGTCAACTGTGATCCCCCGACACCATGATTCAACTTCCAGGGTGGAAGCAGTCGTTTCCCTGCAGGTGATGTGCCACACACCCCTGGACTTTATTTACTCTACACTTGGTGACTGTGTGGCCACTGCCACGTGGGATTACCTTGCATCTGTAGTGGAAACAACATGTTGCAAATGTGTAATAAACCTGTGCTTCACTTTGGGATGTGCGTTGTCTGTGGTCACACATCTGACTGACATTTGCTTACTTCACCTGTGGGCTAGTTAACACAGACTCTGAATAGGTGTGGTGTCTGTGCATTCCACTGTATTTCCTGGCAACATCAGTGTAGGCGATGAGTCGGATGGCCCTGGTGTGTATGTGTTGTGTTGCCCTAGAGGTGTGTCTCCCTCATATGTGTCATGTCGCCATGACTCACATGACGGTGTTGGAATTGCTGTAGCAGTTAGCATGCACAGTGTCATTTAGCAGATCATCATCTCCATGACAAAAACAACGTTGGAATCACAACAGAGGCAAGTATGGTGTATTAGTGAGTTTATTTACATACATGTGTGAGGATAGTGCACAGGATGGTGGGTGCTGTACATTGGGAGTGGAATCCAAAGTTCCCAGATGAGTTGGAAGTGTTGGTAGCAGAAATGTCCTGAGTAAAGTCCACAGTCATCTGATACATTGGTCCAACTTAAACTCCCCATGTCATGTGGGAGAGTTGGGTTGCATTCGACAGGGTGAACAGTTTCCACACAAAGGCGAATTTCCAGAACAGGTGTTGGGTTCCTGGGGGATGTACATGGCCATCGGGCTCTCAGTTTTCCTTCCTCGGACGACCCCTCTTCTTTCTGGGGGGACCCTCACGTGCAGGCCGCTGCGGTGCAGAGGACTCTCCGCCAGAGTCATCCTCCCTCCCTGTGGCAGTTGCAGTTGTTGCGGCACCAGATGTTGTGGGCACACAGGGATGTGTGGCCATGTTGGTGCTAATCTGGCGGAGGCATGTCAATATGTCCCTCTGCACCGCTGTCAGTTGTTCCAATGTGTCCCACTTGGACTCCATGCCAGACATGTGTGTCTCCACACGAGACATGTGGGAGTCCAAGCGGGCATGATGGGCAGCCTGCTGCTGTTGAATGTCCTTGAGGATCCCCACTACCTGGCTGACCTCTCCGGTGCTATTCTGGTACGCATCAGCAATGCGTGCCATTTGTGGGTCATCATGCAGTCCAGACCCCTCTGCAAACAGCGACCTCTGCCTACCACCCCTCCCACCACCCCTGGCCACACGTGCGGGACCTGCGGTGGCACGCACAGGTGACCCTAGGCCCCCTTGGGGGTTGGTACTGGCGTTGTTGTCCGTTGCTTCACGGTGGGCCGGGGTCCCTGTGCTGTTGTCATTGGTGGTCCTTGGTCTGTCCGTGTCGGCGGGGGTGGTCTGTGTGTTGGCAGATGTTGGAGGAGTGGGTGCAGGGGGTGCAGATGGTGGTCCTGCTGGTGCTGCATGATGACTCACACCGGAGGGGCCAGGTAGGTCTTCGCCATCCGAGGAGGGCAGAGGCTGTTCCACACCAGAGAGCTCAGGGGCCCCCGGAGCCTGGGACAGGGACTCCTCATCATCTGCTGCTGTGTCCCCATCATCACCTGTTTTTGGAAGAGACACACATTGTATGTTATGTTTCTACAGGCATCAATGGTTCAAACACCTGACAGTTGTGACTGTACCTCTGGATGCGGGCCTGTACATTGCATTGTTCTAAGTTGTCACAGTCAGAGGTTGATATTGGTGTAGCACATTGTCCTGCCAACCTGAAGCATTTCAATGTGAATGTTGAGGTGTGTGCATGGCCAGCATTGGTGGTATTTGGTTGACATCCGGCCCTCCTTCTTCCCCCAGCCCAGTCATCCCACCATGAAGCATGCCACCCTTGCAGTGGGTGCAGGTTGACTCTCAGGATGTCAGTCAGTGTGGTCCTGTTGTTGGTTGGTGCCCAGTTCCCAGCAGGGCCTTGTGCTCCCCACAGCAGAGCACCATTGTCAGACATCTTGGAAGTGGCTTTTCACTCCCTGTGAGGTGTGAATGCTTCAGTGTGAGCTTGCTGGGCCATGTGGGTGGGGGATGTTGAGCTGTGACTACCACTCCCATCATGCTATTTGCTACACCCCCCTTCCCAGCTTGCCCATACTTCCTTCCTTTTGACTCTGCTTCCCTGTGGGGTAGTGTGCCTGTGCTGACAGGATGACTGACAGTGTTGTCCTTGCGTTAGTTTGGCAACAAGTCCCGAAAGTGTCCCTGTGCTTCACACAGCATAACCCAGGGTGGTGGTTCTTTGTGGGATATTTAATTAGAGTGTGAGGCAATGCATTCTCCCAGGTGAGTTGTGTGGAGTTTGTGTTAAGGGTGTGTGTGAGAAAAGCTGCTGGTATCTATGGTCAGTGCTGTCAGTCCTCCTTCCCACCCAGCCAGATATCCCACCATGGAACGTGCTTCCATTGCAGGGAGTGCAAGTTTGCTTTCAGGATGTCAGTCAGTGGTGTCCTGCTGTTGGTTGGTGCACAGTTCCCAGCAGGGCCTTGTGCTCCCCACAGCAGTACCCAGTGTCAGCCATCTTGTCAGTTCTTTTCCACTCCCTGTGATGTGAGCATGGTTCAGAGTGGTGTTGATGGGCCAATTGTGAGGGTGACCAATATCTGTGACTACCACTCCCATCATGCTATTGCCTACACTCCCTTCCCAGCATGCCCATACTTCCTTCCTTTTGAGTGGACTTCACTGTGTGTGAGTGTGACAGCAATGGCAAGATGGCCGACAGTGTGGTCCTGTTGTTTGTTGGTGCCCAGTTCCCAGCAGGGCCTTGTGCTCCCCACAGCTGAGGCCAGTGTCAGACATCTTGGAAGTGGCTTTTCACTCCCTGTGAGGTGTGCATGCTTCAGTGTGAGCTTGCTGGGCCATGTGGGTGGGGGATGTTGAGCTGTGACTACCACTCCCATCATGCTATTGCCTACACCCCCCTTCCCAGCTTGCCCATACTTCCTTCCTTTTGACTCTGCTTCCCTGTGGGGTAGTGTGCCTGTGCTGACAGGATGGCTGATAGTGTTGTCCTTGCGTTTGTTTGACTACAAGTCCCAAAAGTGTCCCTGTGCTTCACACAGCATAACCCAGGGTGGTGGTTCTTTGTGGGATATTTAATTAGAGTGTGAGGCAATGCATTCTCCCAGGTGAGTTGTGTGGAGTTTGTGTTAAGGGTGTGTGTGAGAAAAGCTGCTGGTAACTATGGTCAGTGCTGTCAGTCCTCCTTCCCACCCAGCCAGATATCCCACCATGGAAAGTGCTTCCATTGCAGGGAGTGCAAGTTTGCTTTCAGGATGTCAGTCAGTGGTGTCCTGCTGTTGGTTGGTGCACAGTTCCCGGCAGGGCCTTGTGCTCCCCACAGCAGTACCCAGTGTCAACCATCTTGTCAGTTCTTTTCCACTCCCTGTGATGTGAGCATGGTTCAGAGTGGTGTTGATGGGCCAATTGTGAGGGTGACCAATATCTGTGACTACAACTCCCATTATACTGTTGGCTACACTGACCTCACCAGCATACACAGAATTCCTTCCTTTCAGTGAGCTTCCCTGTGAGGTGGTGTTCTAGTGGTAGAAAAATGTCTGACAGTGTTTGTTGGTTAGATTTGTGCCACTGCCTTGCTCTATTTGTTGTTGGGTTTGTACATGTCATGACACAGTTACATATCACTATGGGATGGCAGATATTGTGTTTGTCTAACTAACATACACATCTTGGGATGATTATGTTTTGGTTACTTTGGCTTTGCTAACGGTGCATGGTTTCACTATCCCCTTGACAGTGATGTGTGTGTATTGTCACACGATATTGGGTATATTGGTTGTGTACTCACCAGGCTCTGGGATGTCTGATAGTCCATGTACGCTCTCTGGTGGTAGGATGGCCCGCACCTTCTCCTCCCAGGGCCTGAGGTATACTGGTTTGGCAGGAGGGCCACTGCCGGTGCGATGTCTCAAGGTGTAATCCTTCTTGAGTAGGGCCTTGACCCTCCTGCGCACATCATACCACCTGTTCTGGATGTCTTCCTTTGTGCGCAAACATGGTGATTGTGCGTTCACCCTGTCGACGATCCTCTCCCACATCTTGGTTTTCTGCGACATGGGGGTCTGTTGTACCAAACAAGTGTGGCTCTACCCTGAGGATTTCATCTACCAGCACTTCCAATTCACTGTCTAGGAACTTTGGATTCTTCTTTGGGGGCATGGTGATGGGTGGTGGTGGGGATTAATGTGTGTGTGGGTGTGCAGGTGAGGGTGTGTGTGTGTAGGTTTTGCTGGATGTATGTGAGGGTGCTATTTGGGAGGTGCTAATGGTGTGTGGCTTGTGTGATGGATGAGTTGTGGGTGTGTCTGTGGTTGCTGTCTGAAGGTGTTCTGTGCTGGCCGGTCATTTGAATTTGCAAAGGATCATGGTAGGGATTTGTGGCCTTTATATGGGTGGAGTTGTGGGTGTGTCTTTGTTCCATGTTTTTTCCCCCCAGTATTTATTGACTTTGTCATTGCTTGTTTGGCCCTTTTTTTTGTAGTTTATCCTTTGTAGTTTCTGGGCATGTAGGAGACGTTCTTCTGACGGAGTCGGACGCTGCAGTTGGTTCGTGCGAGCTTCTCCGAGTCTTTCACGCTGTGTTTCTGATGGGTTTCATGTGCGGCGTACGCGTCGGTCACGGAGTATTGGGTTGCTTCGGCTCCGTTTTGTATGCGTGTCGGTCGTACGGCTTGAGCTCCGTGCGACTCGGTCTGGTTTTCCACGCATTGCATCGTACTGCGCGGGTCGGAGTTCGCGGGTACGTTTCTGTCGGGTTCATTCCTGGTGCGTGTCGGTCGGTTCGGTTCGCGTGGTTTTCCGGCCGGATAGCTGATTTCCGTGCGGTTCGGTCGTTCGGCTTGTGTTCCATACGAGTCGGTCGTTATTCACATGCATTGCATCGTACTACGCGGATCGGGCAGCGCCGGTACGTGTCGGTCGGACTAAATTCCCGTACCGAGTCGGTCGGTACGTTTTCCGGCCTGAATCGGATTCGGCCCCTAACTCGGAACCAACGAAAATGGGAAGCTGAATTTAACAAGAAAGACATTGCTTTTAACTGGACCGCCATCAATAAATCCCTTTTCTCACATAAAATCTCACCTATCTTATCACAAACTAAATATATGATAATAAATAGGACTTACTCGACTCCCGCCAGACTCTTCAAGGTTGGACTTACAAAAGATCCCAACTGCTGGTGCTACTGCAAACAAGAGGGCTCCCTAGCTCACATGCTATTCGAGTGCCCCCTTCTCCAAGACTTTTGGAATAAAGGTTTTGACTGCATTAGACACACCCTAAATATTCTTCCCACAAAAGAATTCTCATACATTATTTTGGGTCCTCTGGATCCCCAACTCAAGAAAGACAACAACCGTTTTTTACTAGACTTAATGCTCACTCTTGCCTGCAAGCTAATTCTAAACAACTGGAAAAACTTTAAAGCGGTCTCTTTTTCTATGTGGCAAGAGTGGTTAACTTTTCTCAGAGGCGCCGATAACATTGCTCTCCAATTATCCCCGTGGAGATCCTTGCGTTGTTCAATTTGGAATGCACTAGACACAAGTGCCTTTATTTGCAAGCCTCCATGATCTCTCCTCCATGAAAATTACTTCCCCTTCAGCAATCTCCTTTCACGATGGATAAAAACTCGTTCCTGCCACTATTACACCAGGCCTCAAGGTCACCCTCACAACTATCTTCCCTCATTCATGTGAGTCAAAATCATTTTATTCACACCTGTGCATATTGTTGTGGTATAGAAGTCAAGGTATGTTATTCAGTTTGCATCTATTTCTCAATGGCATCAAAAATGTTTTGTATGAACATGTATGAACTTGGCTGACGTACCACTTATTCGAAAATGTAAAGCTCTTCTATGAATTCATTGTGTTATTTAAGCCTGACTGCTTATGTATTAACTCATACGCAAAGTACTGATCTATATCAACTGCATATTGTTTACTGAATCATCTTATGCACAGCCTCTCCCTCTCCCCCTTAATGTATCCTGCCTTTCCCAATGTATATTTCTTTCTTTCACCACTGTCTATCTCTGGTTGTAAACTTAATCAAATATATTGAACTTAAAAAAAAATATGTTTGTTTGCCTTTTTAATCAAATATATCTAATTCGAATCCCTCCAGGTTGCTACTATGATTGTGAGTGATACAGATCTAAGAAGACATTGACTAAATCTGTTTGTGCTGCATCTTGATTTCTATTAATTGTTATAGTTTCCGGAGGTGGACGTGACAGAAATGTTGACATGTTTGTTGGAAGCAGTGTGGGAGAAATGTGTGATCACCTCTGGCTGCGGGAGGGTGCTAGAAGCTTTGATGAAAGGGAGGGCGTATATGGCGTGGCCTCAGACTTGGTGGGGTCAGCGCCAAGGGGCTTCTTGGCTCTGGAAAGCAAAGCTTTACGCGTGTGTGTAAAGGAAACATCTGGTTAGGTTGCTGTGCCCGCATGAAGTCACCTTTGATGTAACCACAGTTACATTTATGTGCCTTCTGGGCCTTTCTTGGTCTGTATGCGTATATACTCACCAGGGAGGGCACGTAGTGAGGCTATGGAGATATAGGGGCAAATGTATCAAGAAAGCGTTTTGCGAGTCCTTAATAGTGAATCTTAGCGATTCGCTATTAAGGACTCGCAAAAGGCAATGTATGTAGGATTCGCAATATTAATTGCAATTCCTACGTATTCCTTAATTGCGAATCGCAAATTGCAATTCGCAATTAAGGAATACCTTCCCATTCATTCCTATGGGCCTAGAGGCCCATAGGAATGAATGGGAAAACATTCGCAATTTGCGAGTACCCATTAGGTACTCGCAAATTGCGAATGCAATTTCAAGGGTGCAAGGGTGTCAAAAGGACACCCTGTTGCACCCCTGAAATAAGCATGTGTGTACATGTGGTGCAGATACATGCCCTAAGGGCATGTATGTGCGCCACATGGCACTTTGAAAAATGCAAAAAGTGCATTTTTCACAGAAATCTCAAATTACGTAGGTGGTAATTTGCGATTTCTAAAGGCAAAATCGCACAACTAGGGGTGCTTCCAGAATTGCATTTAAGGAATCGCAATCTGCGATTCCTTAAATGCATTCGCAGAATAGGGAATCGCAAATTTTGCGAATCCCTATTGTGCGAGGGCCTTTTGGGATGATACATCTCAAAAGCCTTTTTCTCGTTCGCAAACGGGCCGATTCTGAGAATCGGCCCGTTTGCGAACGGGAAAAAGGCTTCATACATATGCCCCATAGTATATAGTTTATGTATTAGGATAAGGGCATATGTCTCTGAATCTAAGTGTAAGAAAGGGAGGAGCGGTTAATTCAACACGGATACTGCCATTATGCCACGACGTACTTGCTCTTTCCGGTGACCTTCAAAATGATCAACAATGCAGTATTGGGGACTGGCTGTAGCCGACTTCACAGATCTCAAAGTCCTAGTCGTCTCCGGCAGCAGGAATATGAAAATCAATACCAAGGCAGAACTGATGCACATCAGTACATTCTTAGAAATTCAGGCGCCTTGGTACGTGAAAGGCAAGCATACAGGGAGGTAGGGACATTTAATTACGTTTTGCAGCAAATGTGGTCTTGTCTCTTTTATTCCCGCTTTATTTGGTTTGATCCCTTGTCGCTGTGCAGAAAGTGTGCTGCAGAATATTGGATTTCACAGGCGGGGGATTATGAATTACGGGACACAACCTGCCAGCCACGGCAGAAATGATCCACACTCAGAAATACCCCAAAATGAACAGAAATGGTGGCACCTCTTCTCAGGTGAAGGAGTCGGGAGTTATTCCACTGCATGCCAGAGCAAGTTTGGTCTCCTATAAATATGTGGTCCTACATTGCCCTTTTATGCACTAAACCGGAGAATAAGCCTGTGCAATTGGGTTTGTTTTCTGCACACAGTATCCAGTCCGTCTTTTAAATTTACTCTAATTTCTAGTAAAACATTGAGGGCTCAGGGTGGCCTGTTGAAACACAAAGGGGCATATTCTCAAGGACTTATCGCCGATTTATCGGCACTTTAGCGCCGCAAAAGTGGGGATAGATTTTTCGCCCTATTCTCAAGCTGGTGCAAACTGCAGAAATCGCCAGTTTTCCAGCGATAGCTGCCGCAAAAAACATCGCCACGGGTGAGAGCGACAACTAACGCAAATGATATGCAGAGTAGGCGTTCCCGTGCAAAAGCACATGAAAACACCACTTCGCGATATTCTCAACGACCAGCCAGATCGGCGATGCGATCCAAAAACAGGCGATAAGGCGAGTTAGCAGCAGGGATTTAACTCCTGCCTTTTACTGGTGTTAAGCAGGACGACAACCTGCAGTATGAAAGTGAGCCCAGCCCAGAGCCACATCTGAAGACCAACACATGTCATGGAGCTACTGATCATGCAGCTCGGAGACCCAAGAGGGCCACAACACCCACCGCCACCACCCCCAGGCCCCCCCCCCGGACCACCCCTCCCCAGACTACCACAGAGGCAGCGCAGAACAAGACAGCGGACCTTCCGAAAATGTTCCAGCCTCACAGACTTAACGCCAGAGGATGTCATTGCCCACTACAGGCTCAAAAGGACAACCATCCTCCGCATCCTGACCCACTTTACCCACAGGCTGACGGTACCAACACAGCGGACAACCAACATCCCTCCACAGACAAAGCTGCTGGCTGTGCTGCACCTGTTGGCCTCTGGTACCTTCCAACCAACAACTGCCAGAGTCAGAGGAGTCTCACAGCCATCCCTATCAAAGTTCCTCACACCTGTCTTGGATGCCATCATCAGCTTGGTACCCCAGCACCTTCACTTCCCCCACACTGCGCATGAACAGCTGGAGACAAAGCAAGGCTTCTACGCCATAGCTGGCTTCCCACACGTGTTGGGGGCAATTGACTGCACACATGTCCTACTTGTGCCCCCTGCCGACACTGCACACAATTACCAAAACAGAAAGCACACGCATTCTATCAATGTGCAGGCAATAGTGGACCACCGGAGACTCTTCACCAACGTCGTCGCCAACTACCCAGGCAGTGTGCATGATTCCTACATCTTCCGACAGTCCATCATCAACCAGCGCTTCCAGGATGGCACCTATGGAAATGCACTGCTCGTTGGCAAGTACCAAATGAACACACCACACACCTCAACTCCACAATCATGCAACTCACAACTGTGGGAATGCACACGTTACAAAATCACATACAACATGCCAAACAACATTCCCATCTACCAGACACGACAACACAAGTAACTGTGGCAACCGTGGCCAGCCATGTAGACAAACCATCCACGTCATGGCACCTCTGCCACACAATTGCAGAATGTGGGGAGAGGTGGGAACCAAGTCTGTGTGAAGGAGGCAAGTGACCCATGAATAAGAATGTACACAATGCCAAGTGTGGCGGTGATGTGCTGGACAGACTTCAGTATGCAGAGCACAGACATGTCCATGTGGACACATACTGCTGGTGTTTGTAGTGTTGTGGACAGTGGACGCAACCATGTCACCTCAGGCAGTGGGGAAGACCTTGGACATGTAGCTATGTCGTCGTCCCCTGTAAGCGTCAGCGGAGTGGGCTGGGCCGGCGTATGCCAGGCCAGCGTAGGAGTGGGAATAAATAGCCCGGGTCCCTGGGCGTGGTTCACTTCCGGGATGGCCACCAAAGTAAATACTGCATGTGTCTCTGTGTCCGCCATATCCTGACCATAGGCCTACACACACGTGGCCGACCACCTTCAACGGCCAATATCACAGTGTCGTTGTCAGGCTTGTGGACATGCGCAGACAGTCATGACAATGGTGTGTCTTAGGAGTGCAAATGATGCAACCGCGCAGCGCACACAAGTAAATAGGCTCGGGGGGAGTGAGGAGCAGCTGTGAGGCAACGTAAAACACATGGATGCCGCTCATATGCCACAAGCAATACATGTCAAACATGAATCCCAAAGTCGCACACATCACACACCACTAAACTAATAAGCCTGCCAACACAGAATGCAGAACCACCGATTGACACATATCTCTCTCCCCTGTCACAGGTGATCAAGGATATGCACTCTGCCCGTGGATGATGACACCCCTCCGAGACACGAACACCCAAGCCCAGAGGCAGTACAATGCGGCCCACAAACGCACCAGGGGCATTGTGGAGCGTTCATTTGGTGTGTTAAAGTCACGGTTCAGGTGCCTGGACATCACAGGTGGAAGACTCCTGTACAGCCCGGAAATAGTGTGCAAGATGATCATTGCATGTTGTGTGTTGCACAACATATGTGTACGCACCAATGCCTCATGGATCCAAGTGCCAGATGCACCGGACGATGATGATGAAGATGAGGCAGGTGGACCACACCCCAGTGCAGCTGCAGCAGGATTAGCCCGAAGGAACACAATCATTAACAATTTCTTCACATGAGCACGTCACTTTGTGACTGTCCGTAGCAATCATGGGACAGGACAAAATGACCACAGGCACAGCATGTGCAAATACATTCATTTCAACACACATTCCCTGTGTGCAAGTCACTCCTCTGCATAAGCACATCACTCTGACAAGTGAAAGTGCAACATTTAGTGCTAACAATCTCACAAATGGCAATTAGATGGTGGGTGTGTCACCTCTGTACAGAGAGGCTGTTTAGGGTGTCACGTATTCAAAATGCCATTTCAGGGTGTCAAACATAGTACGTAATCCCACTCAGCAGCGTATCACATGTGTCCAAATTCATGACATGAAGGCTGTCATTTGTGATCAAGAATAGACAACAGGGCGTCTTTTGGGGTCAAATATGTACCACCATGTTGCAGAGAGTTGCACCCTGTGACTCAAGTCCCACAACATTAGCAACATGGACGTGAGGGGGAATAACTGCCCCTACATTCATCCAAACTTCCATACTTGATTGAACATAGACATGACACATCTGTGTGAATTAGAATGTTTTATTCACATTTGGTGGAGTGTTGGAGCTGGAGCAGTACAGGGCCATGCAAACCCCACCTTACATTGTTGCCCCATGGAGGGCCAGCCAGAGTCCTTTAGGGATTGACAAGTTCATCGGTAGAGGAAGAGTTCAGTCCGCAGTCTGATTGCTGTGTCATTGGTAACCAAACAGAATATGGCAGTCCATGTCGAGGTCCAAGGTGAGTGTCGCAGAGTGTATCGGGGGACAGTGGAAGGTGATGATGCAGAGGGCAGAACCAAGCAGAAACAGGCCATATGGCGGAGATGAATGCTACTGCTTCCTTCTTACCACTAAGGCAGAATCATCTGCATCTTCGTCCTCTGATGTCTCATGTGCCTCACATGTGGGTGGTGGGGTTTTGTCTGCAGCACTGTGTGGCACTGACACATCAGGGGGCAGAGATGTGGATGGAGTAGTAGCAGCAGCATTCATCCGCGCATGGCCTTGTGGCAGCAATGCCATGATGAGGGTCTGCAGGGCATGGAAGAACCCAGCTACATCTCGCTGGTGTGCAGCCGTGGCAGCCATTCTTTCCGCCTGCATCCGCTCCCTGTTCTCCATGATCCTCCGCATGTGTCCCAACTCCCGGCTGACATCGCTGGAGCCACTCTGACTAGACAGTTGTCCTTGTCTCAGAGTCAGGACTCCAGCGATGTCAGCCATGGATCGTTGGAGAGCATGGAGCAGACTGTGGGTGTCCGTTAGGGACTGTAAGTGGTCCCTGATGGGACTTAGACACCCACGTATGGCATCTAGTTTGGCTGCCATGAAGTCGAACCCCACCCGCACCTGATCAGCCATCTTCTCCTGGCACCCTAAAACACGCCGTTGGAAGGCCATGTGTTGTTCGTGGGGGTCCTGGGAGACAGCCATGGTGGTGGGTGCTTCCTGCTGTGTGGTCTGTGCAGGGGGTGAGGTCTCCTCGATGCAGCTGGGCTGCCCTGCTCCTGGAGGTGGGGTGCCGAAGCTGTCCATGGGCTCTTGGAGGGCGTCGGTGTCGATGTTGGGGAGGTCCTCTTCATCATCAGTGCTGGGTTGTTGGGTCTGCTCTGCAGGAGGTGTTGGTTCTCCCTCTGCAATGTGAAGGGGAGATGCAGTTTAACATTGTGTTCACATGTATGTTGACACATTGTACTAGTTTACATACAGACTGCATGACAATGTACATTGTGACTGTTTGGGAGGAGCTGCCTTATTGATGCGGGACAGTGGACATTTCGGCAACATCACGGATGTGTGTTTGTACTTGTACATTATCATCTCACATTTCCCTGCTATGCCAAATGTGATTGGCCAGTTTCTACACACAAGCGGCACCAGTTGTGTCCTCTGTTCTGTTGTGAACGTGTTGCAGTTTGTACCACATTGTTGTCAATGTTGATGTGCTCTGAATGTTATGTGTGTGTGCTGCATTTTGGGAGAGTCGCCCCTGCAGCTCTGATTTTGCTACCCTTTATCCCTTTCAGGAGGTGTGCCTTTGACTTCTGTGCTTATACAGTGCTGAGATGTTGCATACTTGGGTAAATTGGGCTCTTGTTGGGAGTTTGTACTCTGAGGCATGGTTTGTCTGCAGATGTGTTGTTGACGTCAGGGGTTGTATGTGCACCTGGATGTGTCAGAGTGTGACCTGCTCCTTTACGGATGTGGTCCACACTCAGCCACCTCAGTGTCGTGGCATGCAACATGTCATGAGATATTGACTGCAGCCATGCTATTCGTCATGCGGTGTCACTTGCATTATCAGTGTGGCTCACAGACACGCCGCTTTGCTGGGTTTGGCACATGTGCATGGGTTGGTTGTGAGATTGGTGATGTGTGGGAAGGGCCCCCTCTGGGCACATAGTCGACGGGGGCCTACTTGCTGTTTCTAGGTGTGCTGCAGTGTGCCAAGGGGATCAGGGACATGATCCAGAGTCATTGTGGGTGTGCACTGTGCTATACTTAATTGTGCATGTGTGCCATTGTGCCCATCTCCCCCCGTCCCCCCAGTCCCTGGTCGTTATTCACCCTGTTGCTGTTGTGTCAGGTCATGTTGAGCAGTGTCCGGTCCCACAACTCCTGCCACCGTCTCCACACTGATGACTGTGGACACCATTTCCTCCATCTCATCCAGCTCCTCCTGTGGCGCTGGACTCCCACCTCCAGTCTGCATTGCTGCCTTCTGGTTGTTGCCGAGTTTCTGCTTGGTTTTGCGCTTCACATCATTCCTGCGCCTCTTGAGCTCTTCCATTGTCCTCCTCGGCACTCCGACTGCATTCACCTTGTCCAGGATGGACTGCCATATTCCATTTTTTGTTGCCAATGACACAGTGGAGGTGACGAACAGTTGTTGATGGTTTTCTATCACCTCCGTTATCAGGATCCTGTTTTCCTGCGGACTGAATCGCGTCTTCCTCTTCTTCTTTTCCTTGCCCTTCCCTGACCCGAGGTCTCAGGCTGGTCCTCCATGGGGCTTGTGGGGTTCTGGTTGTCCTCTGTACTTGCTCCGGCTACCTCCATTGTGCTTTGCAGTTGTTTTGGTTTTGTTTGTGTTTTTTTTTCTCTTTTATAGTTATTTTTCCCGCATGACGTGTGTGAATTGCAGGCCTGGCGCAGCTTATCGCTGATTTTTTTTTCGCGGTTGGGCCCATCACCACTTTTTTCACGTTCGGCTTTGGATTTTTATCGACGTCTCGGTAATTTTATCACGGGCATTTGACGCGTTATCGGGGAACTATCGCATGTTACCGCCGTGTTGAGAATGTGACGTTAACACAGCGTTATTTTCCCGCGATAGACGGCGATATGAAAAATTGCGTTGACCTATTTTGGCGATGATTATTGCACGTTCTTGAGAATATCCCCCAAAGTACACAAACACTCAATAGGCCAGTGTTCCTAAACTGTGGGTCATGACCCACTAGTGGGTCACGAAAGTCCAGGTACGTATAAGTAATCAGATTTTTGATATTGATATTCAACAATAAAAGTAAAAAAATTATTTAAAAAATAATTACATTATGCCTTATGTCCATTAAAGCTAGCTGAGTTGCAAAAGTTTTTTTTTTAAATTGGGTCGTGGTTCTAAAGGGTGTGGGAAGCACTGCACTAGGTCATTCATGATTCAAGCACTTTTTTTCTTTTTTCAATTTTTCTGTGCGAACTCTCTACCTTCCCATGCAATTTCAATGTTGACGACAAAAACTGTGATTGCGAATTTGGAGTTGGCATAGCTATTGAATATTACTTTTGGATTCAGAGCTTCTATTTACAGAAAAAGACTTTTTTTTAAAGCATGCCATGCTACGATGCATTGGTCTCAAACATGAGTAATAATAGCCTTTGTTTTCGCACTTGTCCCTGGCTGGGAGCTTAGCTTCCAATTGCAAATAAATGAGGTTACAATCTTTTTTCAAACACTGAATGCTTCCCAAAGACTTTCCCCATTTGTTGATATGAACACAACATTTTTAGGTCGAACCTAAGGGCAGCGAATTCTTGCTCTGTGAGGCATGCTGTATTGGAGTATGTTCTTGAAGCCCCGCCCACTTTCCACCCATATTTGTCATTAGCTTATGTCATTGCCCTTCATAAATGTTGACTTCTGATTCGTACATAGGCTTGTTCGTTCCTCCTTAGTACTGCCTTGTCTTCACTTGTAACCTCCCACGAGGACTGGCCCTTTTACTTCGGTTGTTACACGGTCTGCTTTATAAGTTGGTTAACACTATTTTCTTTAATGCTCTAACCCTATTCCACCCCGGCATCGAAGTACTCGCCCGCTTTGTTTTAAATGGTAATATATTTTTATTCAAATTACAGCACAATCAGCTTTATAGCGGCTGCGCTTATTTAATTATGTAATATACGGCGTGGTCCGCATTCACTTTAGTGGCCGCGCATATTTAATTATTTATTTAGCAGCGCGGGCCGCTTTCACTTTAGCGGACGCGCTGCAGACTTTTGAAATTACTTTTTTTTTTAAACTTTGGGTGAAAGCACTATAATGCTTTGTTTAGACGTTGCTCACGGTATCCTGAATATGCAAGCAGAGTCTAAAAAAAGGGACGTGGCCACCATTATAGTCGTCTCGCATTTGCGAGAGTTTGAGCTCTTGGCATTAAAAACAACAATGCCTTTTAGATATGTGTTCCTTTTAACATAAATAAAAAGCATTGTCATTTTCAATGCCAATAGCTTAAACGCTCGCAAATGCAAGACCTATTGCATTGAAAATGCTTGTTTTCTGTGCTTTCATTATCCTACTGTTGCTAAAAAGGGTTTGTTTGTGTGGAAATAGAGTCTTACTAGTAATGCTAACCCCAACCACTGGGGCCAATCCCAACCACATGGGTACGTTTTAAATCCTGAGTTTGTGCTTTTCCAGACCAAACACTTTTAAAATATACTGTCTACTAGTATCGATGACAATTAATTCCTATATCGTTTAATCCTCATTGTTTTATGTAACATTTTCTATAGACTTATTCACACGCATATGATTCATTGTCTCTGTATGATGTATGTGTGTGATGTAAAGTGCTCTGACACCCTACACTGGTATGAGTAGTGCTATACCACAAATTAAAGGTGTGTGAGAGAGGGACACTTAAGAGATGAAGTACACTGTTGGAGGGTGGTAGTGAGGGAATTTATGGAGAAGGAGGTCATTGGGGGAAGGGGGTCGCTGAAAAAGATTGTCGCACAGGCGCTATGGAAGTAGTGTGTTGCTCATTGTGGAGACATACCATATATACTATAAGCTCAATGTTTGATAGTTCTGCTTTTTAAAGATTTGTACTTGTCTCATTCCCATTATTAAGTCTGTTGGCGTTTTTTTTTTTTTACATAACATGTACTTAAACACTTTGCAAAGGGTTTAATAGTGCCCCCCAATTGATTTGTCAATTCTTTGAATATATGATTTTTTTAAACCAAATATATAATTTTTTTTAATTTAAAATTGAATAAATGTTTTTATCTTAATGTAAAATCATCACTGTACTTGGCTTTGATCCCGACCGGGCCCTGCACCTCTGTCGGCAGCTAGGGCTGGAAAAGAACAGCTCCAAGATTTGTTTGTGCTGTGTGCCTCTGTTTGGAAGGGCCTGGAAGGTGTGGTCAGTCAATGTTGAAAAATTCGTGTTTTGCCTGGAAACTGAATCATGTTTCCCAAAGTATTCGCCTAGAAGAACAGGAATCTAGTCCATGTTAATCAAGAACTCCTGCTTAGTCCTGCTTATAGCTGATATCACTGAGAAGCAAATAAAGACAGCTGTGCAGTACTTAAGGCCACAAGGCAATAGTTGAGTAGGTCTGATAATGCTTAGAGCACGCATATTATGTCTAATCCACTGCAGAGGCTCTGGTCCCAGCCTCTCTCCTGAGGGTGCCCTTAGCTCAGCCACCCCCTCACCCTGTTACCCCTTTCTCCCACTGCCAGCAGCAACTCGTTCATGCACTACCTTCCCTCCACTCTTAAGAGTCTTTCATACTCAACGGCATCATAAAAGGGGTAGGGAGAGGACGCATGTGTGTGGTCTTGGGAAGAGTTTCATTGCCTTGTGGCAGCACCAGACCTGCAGAGGGCAGGTTGGGGAGAGCTCTATTCTTGGAATAGTGAGCCGGATTAAGGATAATTTTTGGCTTGGGATGTAAGGTGAGCCTTTTATCCTTCTGAGGTCGATAGCACGAGCAACAATGGATTGGGTAACAGTTCATCAAGGTGTAACTTTTAGCTGTACACTATTGTTAGTGTCATAAGAATAAATAGCCCTGCACACCCATGTGAAATAAAGTTCTGAGAATCAGTCTGCTCTCACTAGTGGGCGGATGTCAGCACTGGAGGTAGAGTTTGAAGGGCTGAGGCTCAGGGAGTGGCATGTCATCCAGGGGCAAGGTTGTGAAGGACTTATAAATTGGCTTGCAGGGATCGCAGAGAAGAAGCACATCAGTATTGTGGTGAACTCAGAGTGAATGGGGACATCAGTACTGGGCTCTGGAGGGCCTAGTGAAGGAACATTAGCACAGTTAGATGGAGTTACAGCTCTGTGAAGAGGGGGAACTCAGTACATGGGCCTTGAAGGCTGATTTGCACTCCTACACACTGCCTATCTAATAGAGACATCTAGCTGCAGATTCCTTAACTTTTTAATTCTTCCCAGGCGCCAGTCTGGATCCGGACTTTTTTCAGCATTACCTCTGCGCACCAGGGGACGGCGTCGTACTGCTCTGCAATGACGTTGACTCCCGTACTGATGTCAGTGGAGCCATATAAGTCCCCTCAGGCGCGCGGACGTCAGTTTCTTCTTTTCCGCACTGTAATGCTGATCCGGAGAAGCAGTTCCTCAGGTTGATTTTTTCCTGGCCTGTTTCGACACTTCGTGTCGGTGGGACAGTGTGCCTTTGTCTGATGTCTACAGGTTTCAAACCTTGCGGGTCATGTAACCGACATATGTCGGTGACGGACCCGCATACAATTTGTATATGGTGTTTAGACAAGCACCACAACGCCGAAGATTGTAGCTCCTGCCAGAAGCTAAAACCGAAGTCGTTAAAGGAGTGGCATTTGAAGTTGATGGCGGCACTTGTGTCACGATCCGAGGAGGCTTCCCAGCCTCGATCTTCGTCGTCTTGGGAAAAGCGAGGTTGATCTAGGAGTCGAAGCCAGTGTGGAGGACCTCGTTCTCCGGGGAAGTCAAAAGGCAATGGGCGGTTGAAGTTGCGGCATTCCCGGACTCTACTGCGTGGGGACTCAGTCTCCCATTTGATGAGGCCGTATTCGACTCCGCACCGCGTCTCCACGTGTTTCCGGGAACGGGTGCGTCGATGGCTCAGATAAAGGAGTATTATAATTCCTTGCACTTCATCTTTGGGACTCCATCTCCCTCTGAAGCACCTTTAGGCCCCAGGAGGTGAGTGGGGTGCCGTCGGAGGGTTTGCACTCGGTGACAGCTGAGCCGTTGGAGTTGAGGGGTCGACGTCAGTTGGCCCGCTTTGGCGCAGGTCCACAGTCCTTCGGGATTTCGACCTACGATGCTGGTCTCCGATCTGCCAACTCCGACACAGACATCGGCGGTCGAAGTCGCTTCTCCTCCGTGTAGGCATCATACGACATCGGATGCGGAATCGACTATTTAGGCTGAGGGGAATATGCAGGTTTTGATTCCTTCTCAGGAAGAGGTTGCTGAAAGACAGCCTGTGTCGATTGAGGCAGGGCCTTTTCAGCCCATTTCTGATACTAATGTGCCTCAGATGGAGGAGAGCTGGTTGTCTGCTCTGGGAGAGGCTAGTGGCCTGGATTCATCTCCAGCTTCAGGGTTGCTTTCTCCCCCTGGCCTTGCCTCAGAGGTAAGTAAATCCTTTGCAGACATGCTGAGAAAAGTGGCTACAGTTTTAAACTTGTCACATCCTATGGTGCAAAGGTCCACAGATCCTTTGATTGAGGTCCTTTTTCAGGGACAGACAAGGGAAGAACCTGTTCTTCTGTTTTGGGAGGCCCTTTTTGATATTTCATTAGGTGCTTGGGCCAAGCCTGAGTCGGGGGCCTGGGTGAACCGAGATATTGTACGTAGACACCTGCCTGCACCTGGGGACCCAGCTTTTCTTCATAGACACCCTTCCACCTGTAGCTTGGTGACTCAGGTTGCGACTTCTTAGCAAGATGTAGATTCTGTTCCTAAGAATCCAGTGGGTAAGGAGTCTAGGAATCGTGATGCATGTGGTAAACACATCTTTGCTTCAGCAAGTTCAGCCTTGAAATCCACAAATACATCTTGTGCGCTGGGGCGATATTCCGTTGCTTTATGGGATTCGCTGCAGAATTTGTTACTATTACTTCCGGATAATGTTCGCTTGGAGATTGGTGATTTGATTAAAGATGGTCAACAGGGCTGCTAGGCTTACCATAAGGTGTGGTTTGGACACCACAGACTCTGTAGGTCGCACTTTGGCATCGGCAGTGGCATTAAGGTGTAGAGCGTTGTTGGCAACTTCGAGTTTCTCGGAGGCCGTCCAGTCGGCGTTGGTCGACATGCCATTTGATGGTACCCATCTTTTTGGGAGGCAAGCTGATGGAGCGTTGAGAAGCTTCAGTGGAAGACAGAGGTCTTCAGAGTCATAGCTTTTCGTTGGATCAGTGACTTAATATCGAGGGACAAAATATCGAGTTTACAAAATATAGTCGCCAAATTATCGAAAACTAGAATATCTACCACCAATACTTAATAAGCAAAACACTAAAATATCGAAACCACTATATAGACTAAAATAAATATAGTTTCTAACTTTATTGAACATCAAAATATCGAAACATAAATTATCGAAATACATTCAAATAACTAACAAAGAGCCATAATATCGACTCCCAAATTATAGACAGCCAATATTATCGTTTTTTTTATAAAATCGAATAACTGATACACAGTAGATTAAATATATCTTCAGAAAAAAATACATTTTCACAATATAAACATATACAAAACATTTAATAAATATAAAATTATATTTTGCAAACACATTAACACCAAATAAAATTATTTTAGCAAATATCACTTTAGTCCAAAATAAATAAATACTTTAAAAATATAATGCACTAAATATATAACATTTTAATCATTATAAAACACATTTCACCAACAGGATATGGTAAAAAAAAAAAAAAAAGGGTAACAACTTCTTAATTAGCATCTTCCATATAAGGAAACAAACTGATAAAAAAAATACGAAACTTGCACAACAACAAATAGAATGCTACCACTAACAAAAAGCACCACTAACATAAATGAACTAATTAATTCAACAGTATAAAAGCAAAGAAAAAGTTATGTTCATTTCCACTTCAACCCTACAAGAAAAAAGAAGAGGAAACTCTGCCAGATTGCTTCCAAATCGCACACTTTGATTTCAAAACAAAGCTTTGAAACTGCATTAAGTAAGTAAATTAACATTTTAAATAGTACAATACTGCTAACATTCTCCCAAATATATGTCAAATTCATAATACACTAAAATGTATTTTTATTTATTTATATCTCCTCTACAGATTTTTCCAACAGCAGCAAAAATAATCTACAACAGCTAAGAAAATAAAGTTAATCAAAAAGTAAGTATCTTAAATTGCTATTTTAAACAACACCCTAAATTTAGAAAAGAAAAACGAACTCTTTCCCAATTCCCCTACCACCTACAACAAATATATTTAAATATCTTAACATGATTTTTTCTTATATCAACAGAAAAACCTTCAACATTCCGAAAATAAAAGCTTCAACACATTAAAAGAACATTTTTCTTGCCATCAAATTCAACATTGTAAGTATATTGCAAAAAATGTATATTTTAGAAACAAAATAATCAACTGTATTATATTAATTAAATTCTATATACATTTTCTTTAGCATTAAAGACACCACCATGACTGAAGGCGCACAATTCATAGAGTCCCAGAAGGGGAAAATGCTCCTATGTTATATGGGTTATGTGTATACGCAGGAAAAACAGAAAGATTTAAAAGTGTTTTGGAAATGTAGCAAGTATTATTCTAACAAATGCTATGGAAGAGCCATAACCCACGAAACTACTGTTTTATCTGTGAAAGAGCACAACCACCGGCCAAATATAACGGAAATTGAAGTTAGGGATGCTCTGGAAAATATTAAAGAAGCAAGCAGTAGTACAGACAAACCCACTAGTGAAATATTAAAGGACCAATTACTTAGAATACCCCAACATGCATCTGGACAATTACCATCCATAGAGGCATTAAAAAAAGTTATAATTAGACAGAAAAAGAAAACGACAACCTCCATGCCTGTCCCTAAAACATTCCAAGAAGTACTTATCCCACCTGAACTAAGCATTACCCATAATAACGAACCATTTATTTTCTTTGACAATAAAAGCAGTGAAAAACGAATAATTATGTTTGCCACTGCAAATAACTTAATAAAATTACAGCAAAGTGACACCTGGATGATGGATGGGACATTTAAAATATGTCCCAAACCATTTTTCCAGCTATACACAGTGCATGCTATATATCAAAATACTAATATTCCCTTCATCTATTGCTTACTCCCAAATAAAACTCAAACTACCTATCTAGAAATTCTCAACCAAATAAAAAACGAAAACACTAATTATTTTCCACAAAAAATAATAATCGATTTCGAGCAAGCAATGATTAACGCAATACTAAAAACGTACCCTCATACAGCTATCCAAGGGTGCTACTATCATTTTAACCAGTGTCTGTGGAGACATCTCCAAAAGTCAACACTAAGGGGTCGATTCCGATCCGGGTCGGAAAACGTTACGACCGACACGGACCTGGAATGGAGACCGACCGACACGTACCGGCGCCGAACGACCTGCGCAGTACGATGCAATGCATGTGAATTACAACCCACTCGTACGGAACACAAGCAGCACGACCGAACCGTACGGGAAACTGTGATTCGCCAGTAAACGGACCTGGAACCGCACCCACCGACACGCATCAGGAATGGACGCGACCGACACGGACCCGCGCTGTACGAACCGCGTAATACGATGCAATGCGTGTAAAACGAGACCGACTCGCACGGAGCACAATCCGGAAGACCGAGACGTACAGAAAACAGTGACCACCAAACAGTAGACTCCTTTGCGTCCAACTCGGTCGCCAACGAAGAAACACAGCAGAATGTCAGTGTGACAGACTCGGATTACCCCGCAAGAGCCACTGGCAGCGTCCGTCCCGGTCAAATGAACGTCTCCATCACGCCCACCAAAACCAAAGGAAAAAAGACCAAAAAAGGACCAAAGGAGCAATGACAAAGCCAATAAATAAAAATAAAAAAACATGGAACTAAGACACCCACAACTCCACCTACATAAAGGCCCAAATCCACTCCCATGATCCTTTGCTATTTTCAAACACATGACAGCTGAGGAGACAACTACACAGCACCCTGAGCAACACCCACACCTCACCCACCACACAACACCCACACCATTACCACTTCCTAAACACACTCACAACAAGCAAGAGAAACTGACACCCACTCACCCTCACTTACACCCTCACACACACATCAACCACCACAACCACCCAGCACCATGCCCCCAAAGAAGAATCCAAAGTTCACAGATAGTGAGTTGGTAGTCCTGGTTGATGAAATACTCCGAGTAGAGCCACATTTATTTGGAACCTTGGTCCAACAGACCCCCATGTCACAGAAAACAAAGATGTGGGAGAGGATCGTCGACAAGGTGAACGCACAAGCACCTTGCCTGCGCACAAAGGATGACATCCAGAACAGGTATTATGATGTGCACAGGAGGGTCAAGAAGCTCATAGGCAGAGACCATGCCTTGAGCCAGCACACTGGCAGTGGCCCACCTGCAAAACCAACATACTTCACGCCCTGGGAGGAGAAAGTGCGGGCGATACTCCCACCGGAGGGCATCCATGGATTAACAGGAATACCAGAGCCTGGTGAGTACACAACCAATCTAGTCAATATTGTGTGGCAACACACACACATCACTGCCAAGGGGACATTGGAACCAAGTAGCGTCAGCAAATCCAAAGTAAGCAAGAAAAAATTTAAATCTGTGATGTGTATGCCAGTGACACAAACGCAACAGCTGCTATCTCAGAGTAATATCGAACTAAGTCATAACATGTAAAAACCTAACAACAAATACAGCAAGGCATTGGCCCTAAACACAAACAAACACTGTCAGCCATCTTGCCAGCACTGTAACACCACCTCACAGGGAAGCTGAGTCACAGGAAGGAAGGTCAGGGATGCTGGGAGGGTGGGTGTAGCCAAAAGCATGATGGCAGTTGTAGTCACAGACACCAGACCCCCTCACACATGGTCCATCAAGTCCACCCTGAACTATGTTCACCTCACAGGGAGTGGGAAAGTACTGCCCAGATGGCTGACGCTGGGCTCTGCTGTGGGGAGCACTGCTCATACAAACACCAGGACACCACTGTCAGCCATCTTGCCAGCACTGTAACACCACCTCACAGGGAAGCTGAGTCACAGGAAGGAAGGTCAGGGATGCTGGGAGGGTGGGTGTAGCCAAAAGCATGATGGGAGTTGTAGTCACAGACACCAGACCCCCTCACACATGGTCCATCAAGTCCACCCTGAACTATGTTCACCTCACAGGGAGTGGGAAAGTACTGCCCAGATGGCTGACGCTGGGCTCTGTGCTGTGGGGAGCACAAGGCCCTGTTGGGAGTACTGCTCATACAAACACCAGGACACCACTGTCAGCCATCTTGCCAGCACTGTAACACCACCTCACAGGGAAGCTGAGTCACAGGAAGGAAGGTCAGGGATGCTGGGTGTAGCCAAAAGCATGATGGGAGTTGTAGTCACAGACACCAGACCCCCTCACACATGGTCCATCAAGTCCACCCTGAACTATGTTCACTTCACAGGGAGTGGGAAAGTACTGCCCAGATGGCTGACGCTGGGCTCTGCTATGGGGAGCACAAGGCCCTGTTGGGAGTACTGCTCATACAAACACCAGGACACCACTGTCAGCCATCTTGACAGCACTGTAACACCACCTCACAGGGAAGCTGAGTCACAGGAAGGAAGGTCAGGGATGCTGGGAGGGTGGGTGTAGCCAAAAGCATGATGAGAGTTGTAGTCACAGACACCAGACCCCCTCACACATGGTCCATCAAGTCCACCCTGAACTATGTTCACCTCACAGGGAGTGGGAAAGTACTGCCCAGATGGCTGACGCTGGGCTCTGCTGTGGGGAGCACAAGGCCCTGTTGGGAGTACTGCACATACAAACACCAGGACACCACTGTCAGCCATCTTGACAGCACTGTTACACCACCTCACAGGGAAGCTGAGTCACAGGAAGGAAGGTCAGGGATGCTGGGAGGGTGGGTGTAGCCAAAAGCATGATGGGAGTTGTAGTCACAGACACCAGACCCCCTCACACATGGTCCATCAAGTCCACCCTGAACTATGTTCACCTCACAGGGAGTGGGAAAGTACTGCCCAGATGGCTGACGCTGGGCTCTGCTGTGGGGAGCACAAGGCCCTGTTGGGAGTACTGCACATACAAACACCAGGACACCACTGTCAGCCATCTTGACAGCACTGTTACACCACCTCACAGGCAAGCTGAGTCACAGGAAGGAAGGCCAGGGATGCTGGGAGGGTGGGTGTAGCCAAAAGCATGATGGGAGTTGTAGTCACAGACACCAGACCCCCTCACACATGGTCCATCAAGCCCACCCTGAACTATGTTCACCTCACAGGGAGTGGGAAAGTACTGCCCAGATGGCTGACGCTGGGCTCTGCTGTGGGGAGCACAAGGCCCTGTTGGGAGTACTGCACATGCAAACACCAGGACACCACTGTCAGCCATCTTGACAGCACTGTTACACCACCTCACAGGGAAGCTGAGTCACAGGAAGGAAGGTCAGGGATGCTGGGAGGGTGGGTGTAGCCAAAAGCATGATGGGAGTTGTAGTCACAGACACCAGACCCCCTCACACATGGTCCATCAAGTCCACCCTGAACTATGTTCACCTCACAGGGAGTGGGAAAGTACTACCCAGATGGCTGACGCTGGACTCTGCTGTGGGGAGCACAAGGCCCTGCTGGGACTTGTGCTCCAACAAACAACAGGACACCACTGCCTGACATCCAGAACTTTAATTTGGACTCCCTGCAATGGAAGCATCCTACAGGGGGGGATTAGCTGGCCCCTGTGGGAGAAGGTGGGCCTGCAAGTACACCAAATACCAGCAATTCCGCAAATACACACACCTCCACAGCAGGAACAAATACACCCCTTGGGACCACTCACACAAAAAGTAAATGCCCATGCGAGATGCCTGACACATTGTCCAGACGTATGAATTGGCTGCAAGTCACACCAATGCACTTGCCCCCTCAAACCCCTTCACACTGACAGCCATTGCAACTGTAGGTATCCTCTCACTGTCTGGTCCTGCAGTGTGGCAGGGGTGCCTCCTGGCCTGGTTGGGAAGGTGTGTGCCCTCTATGACAATTGGGGAGGAGTAGGCATAGCACATACCAAAAGCCACACCCCAAACCACATATACACCATTCACAGGTGACACATGATAGTGAATGGAATGGCCACAGCAACATAGCTGACACCGTAGCATGGTGTCATTTACACAAGGCACTGTGGTGATCTGCATTCCACTCCTACATCATGCAGCGTTGATTGCATCCCTCACACAACAATCCCCTCACTGCCATTGACACTTGCAACACAAGGAGCATCCTGGCGTGGGCAGGAGTAGGCATACAACTCACAGCAGCATAAGTCAAACACACAAACCTCTGGCCCCCTCTCATGAGCATGGGATAGTCTGCGATCTGCTGTTGTGAATACCCCTTACCATGGAGGACATTGACCACATAAATGACATCATCACGCACAGAACTCTGCCCCAACATCATCAGCTACGGATAACACCATCCAATGTGTGAAATGAGATGTGAACTAGGGACACACACCACAAAATAGTATCTTCACTGTGAATGCAGCCATACCGTACTGTGACCATGTTTTTCAGACACAACAATGTTACTCACAAACACAAGCACAAATGCCAGCACACAACGTCCAAACGTGCTACACATTGCAAGTGGAAGTGCATGTATGTCATTGTTAAAGTACGAATGTTGAAAGGAGGGACACACCTGTGTCAGGCACATGAGGGCACATGAGTAGCAATGCCTATGTACAGTCAAACAATCATGAAATGAGATGTTCATGCACACAGCCCTACGTGCCCCTCAAAATCCTCAAACATCAAATTACATTGTGCCAAACCAAAATAGACACCCGTCACTGACAATGTAGGACAATGCAATGTAAATACATCCATCATGATGTGCAGTGGCAACTGATGTGTGCGAACCGTTGATGTGTGCAGAAACATTACATACATTGTGTGTCTCTTACACCCACAGGGGATGCTGGGGACCCAGCAAGAACAGAAGACGAATCCCAGCCCCAGACTCTGGATGACCCTGACCTCCCCGGTGTGGATGCCTCTATGTCCTCTTCGGACGAGGATGAACAACCTGGCACCTCCGGTGTGGCCCCGCTCCCAGCCCCAGCAGCTGCAACATCAGCACACCCTGCCACCACTCCTGGACCACCTGAAAACACCTCAATCACCCCTGCCAACACAGCCAGACCAAGGCAACAGGACAACAACGGCACAGGTACACAGGGCACCCAGGAGCTGACAGACAACAACACCAGTGCCAACACAGACAGGGGCCCAGTGTCGCCTGTGCCTGCCAGGGCAGGTCCTGCCCGTGGGGGCAGGGGTGGTGTGAGGGTGGTCAGGGTGAGGCCACGGCCTGCAGATGGGGCTGGACTGCAGGAAGATCCGCAGTTGGGACGCATCATCGATGCGTACCAGGAAAGCACCGGAGGATTTGGCCAGGTTGTGGGGATCCTCAGGGACATGCAACAGCAGCAGGCTGCACATCATGCCGGAATGGACTCCCACATGACCCAGATGGAGTCCAAAATGGACACAATTGATGAACTCACGGCCGTGCATAGGGTCATACTGACATGCCTCTGCCAGATAGCCAACTATATTACCACACCTCCCTGTGTGCCCACTACATCAGTTGCCACTACATCAGCAACTGCCACAGGGAGGGAGGTGGACTCTGGCGGAGAGTCCTCTGCACCGCAGCAGCCTGAACTTGAGGGTTCCCCTGAGAAGAAGAAGAGGGGTCGTCCGAAGAAGGACAAGTAAGAGGCAGATGGCCATGCATACCCACCAGGACGTGACTACCTGTTCTAGACATCATCCAATGTGTGCAAAGCGTTCACCTTGTTGGCTGTCGCTAAACTCCCACACATGTGATGGAGGGTCTAAGTTGGACCAATGTTCCAAAGGACTGTGGACTTTACTCTATAAATTTCAACATTCAACACTACCAACTGCACTGTGAGCTTTGGATTCGTATTACACTGTAAAGCACTTTCACCTACGTATAACTTACAAACACATGCATGTAAATAAATTCACTATAACACAATACATGCCTCTGTTGTGACTGAAACTTGGTTTGTGTTATTGAGAGGATGAAATGTGAAAAGATGTCTGTGCATGTGAACTACTACAGCGATGTAATGTAAACACAGCCATGTGAGTCATGGTGATGTGACACATATGAGGTAGACACCCCACTACGTCAACACAACACATACTTACCATGCCCATCTAACTCATCGTCCTAACTTATGTGAACAGACAATGCAGTGAGATGCATATACACAACACCCTTCTTGAGTCTGTGGCAAGATGCCCACAGGTACAGCATGCAAATGAATGTTGGATGTGTGGAGACCGACAACGCACATCCCAAAGTGAAGCACAGGTTTATTACACATCTGAAACATGTTGATGCCACCACAGATGCAAGCTAATCCCACGTGACAGTGGCCACACAGTCACCAAGTGTGGAATAATTAAAGTCCAGGGGTGTGTGGCACATCACTTGTTGTTAGATGACTACTTCCACCCTGGAACTGGATTCTGGGAGTCGGGGTCAGAGTCGACCAAACAGCCAAAGTACCCTGTGAAGGACAGAAGAACACGATAGAACAGCAATACACATGCCCGGAACATGTCACAAGATACCCACACAAAACCACGTAATCATGTCAACACTGTTGAGGAGTACAGACTACCTGAAAGGACACATCACTGCACGCATCCAGTCAAGTAGCACACAGCCACACTCACACAGCAACTGAGCACCACCAACACATATCAGGCAAACACAATACATTGACAAAACATCCCTGTATACTCACATTCAGGCGAAAAAGTTGTTGATGAGCTGTGTGCGGACATCACCCTCATCATCATCATCATCACTGGCATCGTGGCCCAGGCCAGGATCCTCCACAGGTGGCGGATGTTGGTCATCGTCATCCGGGATGAGAGGCAACTCCTTCCTCACTGCCAGGTTGTGTAGCATGCAGCAGACTATGATGATTTTGCACACCTTAGGTGCATATGGGAGGGCCCCTCCTGTCTTGTCCAGGCAGCGGAAGCGGCTCTTCAGGAGACCAAAGGTCCGCTCGATCACTCTCCTGGTCCGACCATGTGCCTTATTGTAGCGCATCTCTGATGGTGTCACAGGGTTCCTGAGGGGTGTCAGCAACCACGGCATGTTGGGGTATCCGGAGTCACCTACATACAGACAATTGCACATTAGCTGAGTTTGAAAAGAGCGTGGAAAACAACATTGCCAAACACACACAATGTCAAACAGTCAGTACACACCGACAAGCCAGGCACGCTGGTTCTGCATCTGTGCCATCATCCTCGGGATGCGACTAATCCTCATGATGTACGCATCGTGCGCAGAACCGGGAAATCGTGCACACACATGTGAAATAGACATGTCCGCCAGACATACCACCAGAGCACTAATTGAATGGAAATGTTTCCGGTTCCGGTATGGCAGCTCATGTGCATGTGGTGGTACCAAAGCCACATGTGTCCCATCAATGGAGCCGATGACATGTGGCATCCTCCCCAGTGCATAGAAGTCACTCTTGATGTCAGTGAGTTGTTGTGGGTTAGGGAAATGGATGTAGAGGTCCAGGAAAGTTAACATTGCCTCCAACACATCGCGCAGCACACAGCTGAACATAGTCTGTGACATCCCACCAGCAGGCGCCACAGTGTATTGAAAGGTGCCGGTGGCAAAGAAGTGTAGGGCAGCCATCACCTTCACCTTGGGGGTCAGCGCTGTAGGGTATGGCCGGCCAGGTTGCAAATGTGGGGCCAACTGCTCCGCCAAATACTCAATCAGTGGCCTGGTGAAGCGGTACCGTCGGATGCAGTCACGTTCAACCATGGTAGCAAGGTCAGGGAACGGTCTATGGACAGCTGGTCTCCTGCAGTACATAGGTGAGCAAAGGAAGATAGTAAGTTCCCCTACCTATGTGGCACTGACCATGCTAAATTTCACATGAGACATCATAAAAAGACACAAGTGCTTTATGTGTGTGCTGTTGTGTATGGACACATGTCACCTACATGCCCATCATCTCACATCTCATCTCAACATGTGTACACAACAAGTTCCATGTTGTGCTGTGTCAACTCAATGGGCTGTGTCACAGTACATCTGTACTGATGTCACATACCAAACACACACCACAGTGACAAGTGAGGACAGATGTCTTCCCTGCAACACAGCTCCTTGACAGGCAGATACTCAGGGACCTTGTATTGCCACACGGACACTGGCATGATGTGGCGTATCATGTACACGCCACTACATGCCCATGACTCCCACAGGAAGTGGCCCCTGATGTCTCTGCAGGACTTACATGGACATCTGTGACACACAGACACAACATCAATGTGCATGCACAAACCACATGGATGTGGAGACTGTTTACCATTGGGCACATGGAATCTGAGACATCAGAAACACAATATGCGCACAGACTGTGGATGTACATCACAATTGTGGCACTGGCACACCCTGTGACACACATACCATCCCACCTAAGAGTCAGGGTGCATGTAACATCTCATACACAAAGTCCCCCTGGAACTGTGTACATGCCTCAAGCTCTGAACTGTACAGTTGTCTATTACAGTGGTAATGTGCACGAACACACAAAGGAAGCTGTCCCCATGAACCCTTGCACAGTCTGGGAGTGGCTGCCACAAAGTGCTACACAATAAATCACATGTAGACCCCCATACACACACAGGTAATGCAGCCTTACATGCCTTTGGATACACTGTGTCACAGGCTGTGGTGTTGCAGGTGTGCACCTGAGTCCCTGGCAAGTAACAGTGGGTGGCATCCGTTATCCAGTGACACCAACAGTGGCAGACGCGGGTGACTTCAGGAAAGATGCGTCGTACAGTACGAGACCGATCCGTGCGCATGCCTGGCCCATAGATTGTAATGGGGAGAGACGCAGGTGAGTTTTCAAAATACGCGTCGTACACCCAGGGACCGAGCCGTGCATACGCTTTGGCTATGGACTACCATGGAGACGGGTGCGTGTTGTTATTCAAAATACGCGTTGTACACCCGGGGACCGAGCCGTGCATACGCTTTGGCTATGGACTATCATGGAGACGGGTGCGTGTTGTTATTCAAAATACACGTCGTACACCCAGGGACCGAGCCGTGCATACGCTTTGGCTATGGACTATCATGGAGACGGGTGCGTGTTGTTATTCAGAATATGCGTTGTACACCCGGGGACCGAGCCGTGCATACGCTTTGGCTATGGACTACCATGGAGACGGGTGCGTGTTGTTATTCAAAATACGCGTTGTACACCCGGGGACCGAGCCATGCATACGCTTTGTCTATGGACTACCATGGAGACGGGTGCGTGTTGTTATTCAAAATACGCGTTGTACACCCGGGGACCGAGCCGTGCATACGCTTTGGCTGTGGACTATCATGGAGACGGGTGCGTGTTGTTATTCAAAATACGCGATGTACAGTCAGGTACCGAGCCCTGTGCACGTATTGGCTATGGCCTGTCATGGTTACGGACGCGGATTCGAAACCTGTACGAATCGTGAGCCGAAAATTCAGTTGGCTCAACACAACAATGTTGCAATTTCAATGGTGTTCTGAAGTTGAAATTTCAAACGATGCGGAAGGCGTGTACGACTTGTGCAATTCCATGGATTGGCCAGATTCATTAGATGCAAACGTGTCGGACCTATTGCATTGTACACATGGGACAGATTCTGACTCTGCAGCACAGATATAAGGCTGTGTGTGGCCCTGAGAGCTCACTTGCCTGCACTACATGCTCCAGATTGACATCTCTGCTACCACTGCTGCTGTCTCTGCATCCTCTGGCTTCAAGAATGGCACGTACTGTGGAGAGGGCCCCAGCCTTCACAGAGGAGGAGAACCAGGCCCTGCTGGACAGCCTCCTTCCACAGTACAGCAAGCTGTATGGGAAACCAGGGGAGCAGGTGAGTGTGCAAACCACATCCTTTCTCATTGTGCATGTTGTCTGACTAGCAGTACTAGCATTGTGTACACCAGTGGCTAGCATGCTCACTGAGTAGCTGTCACCCCCAAAGTGTGTAGTTACATGTACTGAACAGGTACTGTGCTGACAGAGTGTAAATTGAGTAGTTTGTCATTCCCAGGCAATGTTTGCATGTTGTAACTGCTGGACAACTGTCCATTACCATGGTTGCACTACCTGTGTACATCTTGTGCCCCTGTGATTGAGACATGTATTTGCAACTGTGTGATGCATAAATATGTTGCATGTGTAGTGATGCTCTTCTGACTTTGTCATCCTCACAGGTTGATGCCCATGAGAAGCAGGAGATCTGGCTGACCATCGCCCGTGCAGTATGATCTGTGGGGATCTACAGGCGCCGCATCCGCAACTGCCAGAAGAGGTGGCAGGACCTTCGTGGCTGGACCCGGCGGATCACAAGAGTCCAGCTGAAGCTGTCGCCTCCTCGCAGGGGGGGCAGACGACGCCACCTGACACCCCACATGCTCCGGATACTGGCGGTGGTCTTCCCTGACCTGGATGGGCAGTTGGAGGCCGGACAGCAGCAAGGAGGGGGTAAGTGCTAGCCTTTTCTGTGACCTTTGTCTCACATGCTGTTTGCACTCCTTTAGGCTGGTTACACTCCCACAGTGCGTCTGTCTGCTACAACAAGAGTCATGTTCCTCAATTGTGTTATGCCTCATCCTCATCTGATACACAGGTGTGGCCCTTTCAGTCTGTGACTTCTGTCACTTGGGTTCTGTGTCCTTGCTGTTGACTAAGGTTAAAGTTGGGGACAGCATCTGCTACAGGGACTTTGTTGTGGGCTTCATGACTGGGTCAATTGGTTACACATTTGCCGAAATCTGACATGTACTGTGTGTGGTCCATTTATATGTGTCCAACTGCTGATCTGACTCACCACATGTGTCTGGGGTATTTACAACACACCCATGCAGCAGGTGAGACCAATGTTGGGGCCACAGAAGAATGTACATCATGTGTGTCACACATGCATAGCCACCTGCCTAGTGTTCAGGGTAATCCCATGTTGCACAGGGATCAGGACAGGTATACCCTCTCCGGCTATAATTAGCATTCTGCTCTCCTACTCCTGTGTGTCATCCAACATCTTGGACATTGTGTAATGTGCACTCAGGTGACTGCCTCTGTGTCATTGTGTACTGGCCTAGCTTTTCGGACTACTGGAGTGTGACACAGTTTGGGGTGTGCAGCCATCTGAGATGTGGCTGTTGAGTCTGCACATGGGGTAAAACATGGGTGTATCATGACTTGAGTGTGCCCAATGGTCATTTCAACATTCAAGTGCAAGCAGCTCATTATCGTTCTCATCAGCCTGTGATGTGTACATGTGTACAGAGTTGTGTTTGCACTTACTCAGATGTCACATGTGAATGACGTGGGTGCATCAGAGTCCTAATGATGTGGGTAGCAGGGGGGTACATGTGCACTTGACAGCTACCGAGGTTGCAATCCCAAAACATCCATGATGGTGGCACAGTGCAGACTGCAGTTTTTGGTATGCACTGCCCCTGTGACAGGAGCCAGTGATGACTGATTTGCCAGACATGGCTGTGCCATGGCATACCACTTGCAAAGGTGTATCCTGCAGTATTGTGAGATGTCATGCATGCACCCCATTTTTACATTGGCTATCAAGACATGACGCCATCATGGTGTCTGGTGATGAGTAATGAACCATTATCTTGGCAATGACTCTGCCCATCCCTTTCCCTGACACATGTACTGAGTAACTGGCAGGAGAAGGGATATGTGTGTAGTGACACATTTCAATCTTAACTCTTGGAAGTTGGACAACGGTCTATGTGGTGCATGTGTGCACACATGATTGTTTACATCCTACATGCACCACATAGATGGCTCCATGGATGTGAGGGATAGGAGGGGCATGGTTGAATGGCAGGCCGACAAGTGGCTAGTTCAAATATGTGTCAGCACATTTTGCAATGTTTAGCAACTGATGCCAAGGCTTGATCTGTAATGTGCTGTACTTACTGTGGTGTGTCAGGTCAATACAGGTGACTGATGTGGCTCTGTTTTTCATGATTGTTTGCAGATACATCTACGGCCACAGGAGGAGACAGCTCCACGGACCAGGAGGAGCCGCAGAGCCAGACTGGGTCTGCTGCCGGGGAGTCGGAGGAACCCAGTGGCACGGAGGGTGAGGGGAGCCACACCGAGGAGACCTCAGCGCCATCCACCTCAGCTGAGGAACACAGCAGCTCGGATGATGACTCCCTTGTGGAGGCGGGTGTCAGCAGCCACCAGACACCAGCTAGCAAGTCTGTCCCCATCACCACCCTCCCATCTGCTCCCATCCCTGAGGTCCGTGGAGGGTCCCGTGTTGGGGTCCATGTCTCCTTTGTGCCAGGCATCGCACCCCCTGACCCTGTCTCCCCTGCTGCCCTGAGTGTGGAGTCTGTGGACTTGCTTAAGCGGCTCCATGTAGGGCAGACATCGGTGCTGAGTGTCCTCAATGCTCACACCAATCTGTTGACACAACTGGTGTCCTTCATGGAGGGCATCTCATCTAACATGTCTGCCCTACAGAGGACCATTCAGTCCATGGCCTCCTCACTGACAGCAGCAGTGTCCCTCCTCCAACAGTCCCTCACCCCTCCTACCTCTGCCCCATCCACAATCCCCACTACCCTACCTGTCCAACACACACACACACCGGCACAGGCAAGCACCACCACAGACACGAGCAGCTCACGGCCACGCAAGCCCAAATCCCAACGCACACGCACGCACACTCAGGGGACTGATACCACACACACAGGGGATGGGGCCCAGACACACACACAGGCATCCATGAGCACTCCGCAGTCCTCAGATGCCTCTCCCTCCAAAACCCCTTCCCTTGCCTCACCTTTGATGCGTCTGGGAACTAACGGCTCAAAATGGCTGATCGCGAATGTCCTTCGCGACACGGAGCTACCATTTTGTTGTTTCTTGTCCTCTCCCTCGGTCCGTTGAACTTTATCCTGCCGACCCTCAGACATTGCTCCTCGGCTGGACTGCCTTATCTATCTCTTTCTCCCCCCCTAGGCCCCCGTCTCTCCTATCACCTATCTTATCTCCCTCCCCTCCCTCTCTCTACCCCCTTGGATGTCTTATATCTCTGTTCACCCTGTAGATATGTAATATTCAATCGTTTTTAGCCTGATCGATGTGAAAATGGAACCCTGAGTGAATTTACTATTTGTATAGTTACAACTCTAACCACTAGTATACGCAGTAGTTCTTTGTACTTAATATCACTATTTTGTGATTCTGAGCTCTCCCGTTTGCATCTCTCTCCTAAGTGACTCTACAACGTATACATTTTCTTTTCTGCTATCTGTTTCTCTTCTTTGTGGGACTCTTCAACTCGCTGTCTCCCTCCCTTTGTCCCCCCTGACCCTTGCCTTTCGCGGATCCTGTCTTTTTCTAGATCGCTAATTTACCCTGGTATTGAATGTGTTATCTTTTTGTATTAATGTGATTTTTCTTTTGCCGACTGTTCCCCCTCTGTTGACCTGCCAGTTCCGACCCGCCTCCTAGCCCCCTGTCCCTTGTTGCCCTTTGACTAAGCACTCCTTCTCCCCTTGTTGGGGAAAGATCCAATATTCATACTCTGGAGTCTCAGGGACCCCTCTGAGAGAGTCCACAGTGTCAAGGGAGCCACGCACAGTTGAGGTATGGTATGGTGCCCCTTACCAAAGCACTCCCTCTCCACTTGTTGGGGAAGGATCCAGTAGGTAGGCCTTGGAATCTCAGAGACCCCTCTGAGAGAGTCAACTGCGTAAAGGGAGCCTCACGCAGCGGAGATGTGGGAATGATACCACTTCCCCTGGGAGCACAGCTTACCGGACCTTGGACGCGGCTTTTACTCGTCTACCGGTTTGTACCCCCTTCACCCTCCCCCTCCTCTTTTATGCTCTGTCTCTCACCCTCCCCCACCGCTTTCCCTCTTTCATTCTTTGTCTACTTCCTCTGCTCCTATCCTCTCTCCCCTGAATCTCTCCCCCTGTCTGCTACGCCGCCTAGCCCCCTGTCCCTTGTGCCCTTTGACTAAGCACTCCTTCTCCCCTTGTTGGGGAAAGATCCATTATTTATACTCTGGAGTCTCAGTGTTCCCTCTGAGAGAGTCCACAGCGCTAAGGGAGCCACTCACAGTTGAGGTTTGGTATGGCGCCCCTTGCCAAAGCACTCCCTCTCCCCTTTTTGAGGAAGGATCCAGTAGGTAGGCCTTGGAGTCTCAGAGACCCCTCTGAGAGAGTCCACTGCATAATAGGGAGCCTCTCGCAACGGAGATGGGGGAATGTTGCCACTTCCCCTGGGATCACAGTTTACTGGACTTTGGACGCAGCTATTATGCGTTTACCGGTTTGTGCCCCCGTCACCCTCCCCCTCTTCTTTCTTGCTGTGTCTTTCACCCTCCCCCTCCTATTTCCCCCCTTCATTCTATGTCTACTTCCCCTGCTCCTACCCCCTCTCCCCTTGAATCTCTCCCCTTGCCTGCTTTTTCCCTTACGTATATGTCCTTATTGTTTGTCTCGACCTAACATGTAATTATGTAGCTATGCTCTAATAACTGTGTAACCTTTGTAACGATGTAACCTGCAACTATGGTCTGATTCTCATGTAAAGCGCTCTGATACCTCCGGGTCTAGCCAGCGCTATATAAAACCTTTCAAACAAACAAACAAATCACCTGCAACCCCCCCTTCCCAGAAGCTTCCTCTGTGACCTTGGCCTCTTCCCCACAGATCCATCTGATCCTACTCACAAGGGGAAGAGGAAGTCACCACGAACAGAGGGTAGTTCCCATGCCACACGGACACCCTCCCCCAGGCGCAGTAACACTGAGGCCCCCATACGCAAATCCCCCGGACCAGGAAGAGCAAGACCCCACCAAAATCACACAGTTCCACCACACAGTCTCCATCCTCCAGCCCCCAGGCCACCACTCCACAGGTTCCCCCGCCACACCCTGCCCCAGGTTCCCACACACACCGATACCACATCCCCAAAATGATCAGGCCCTCCCCCTGGCACATGCACTTCCACCCCCACCCCACACGCTCAGCCTGTTCCTGCCACTGGTGTGGAGACCGTGTCCCCCCTCTGTCCTGGCCACCTCATCTGCACCCCATTCCACTCCTTCGGAGATTGGCACTGCAGTGGAGTCCACATCCACCCCGTCTGACTTGGGCACTGCAGTGGAGAACCCGTCCACTACATCTGACCTGCCCACTGCATTGGTGCCGGCACCCACCACATCTGGCTTAAGCCCTGCAGTGGTGACGGCACCCACTGTATCAGACACCTCCACTGCAGTTGCCAGTGACACTCCTGCACCCACCACCCCTCCCCTGCCTCATTCTGCTATCCCCTGATCTGTCCCTGCGGTGCCTGGCCGGCCCATATGTATGCCCCTCCAAGGGGGATGTCCCCTGTCGGTAGCAGTGCAGGCAAGCAATGGGTGACATTTGTCACATTTCACCCTGTTTGGACTATGTGAATGGACTGGCCATTGGCCTTTGTTTACTTTGGACTTCCCAGTTTAAAAGTTCTAATTGCTGAATAAAGCCTCTATTGTTATCTAGTGGTTTTGCTTTTGATGTACATGATGTTGTTGAGTATTATCATGCATTTGCTGTTGTAATACTGTTGTTGAGATCAGGAAAGTGAAGTGTTGGTGTGATGGACTCCATGTGGCCCATGGGATATGTGTCCAATTGGGGTCTGTATCCATGTCATACTTAGCTGCAATCTGAGTGTGTCATGATTACCAAATTTGGCACAGGGATTTTCATCTTTCATTTGCCAGATGACATTTGTGGCTTGCAGTCATAAACATCTGTTGGGCTCAACATTGTTAAGTTTGTCTATCTCCCTGACTGTGGGCCCATCTCCACTGGACATGCAGGTTTGCGCATCAATGATGTGGAAGTCTACTGTGTCATCAGTGCAACTTGCTAAACATGTGTATTGAGTATGTGCAGATGACTTGAGGGACACCTCCATACACAGGCTGATGTGACCAGAGCCTTCATTGTGTTGTAAATGTTTGCTCAGTGACCAATTTTTATGGTTACATGACAGAGCCCTGCATAGACAACGTTTGGCACAGATGACCTTCCACAGGAGTGGAGTTACCTCATGGCAGTGTGTTATTCCGTGACATTGCCTGAGCCCATGGTGTGTGTTCTGTGAGCATGTCTGGGTGTGTTTCCTTCCATTCCTTTTTACTACACAGGCTGTATTCCCTACAGATGTTCCAGTTTGTGGTGCTTGCTGAGTTGTCCTGTGTTCATCTCACAGCTTGGGACAGGGTTTTCTTGGCTGTTGGTACATGGCTAACTACTGGTCATTAGGGTGTCATCCCTAGGTGTGTTTGTTGTGAGGTCCTGGGATGTGGGCAAACGCACGTGGGACACATTCAGGATTCCCCAAGGCCATTTTGTGTTTACGCCATCATGTTGTTATGTCTATGTGGTATCTTTCAGTGATTGTGACACGTGTATGTGTGTGTGACTGCTCCCACTACTCAGGTACAGTGGTGCAATGTTGGAAGGTGTCAGCATGTGTTCAATATGGGTCTCCTTGGGTTCTTAATTGGTGTGTGACTGTGGCAGGGATCCCAATGATTCTAGTACATTTCAGCTCATGGCAATGTCCTGCATACTGTGCAGTGTGTCAGACATTCACGAGGGTCGTTGACTGGGCACGTGTGATGAATGATGGGTACCTTAGATCCCCACCCCCACCCCTGGGATTGTCATGGGTGCATGTGCAGTGCCACCAGTCCATGTGGGCTTCACTGATGCACAATGGTGCAGATCCAGGTGTGTGGTGTTTGGAGTGGCCAAATGTGAGTTGTGTTGTAGCTAGGCCCCTACCTCCATTTGGGCCTTGCATTACAGGCCATGCCCTGTGGTTTCTGTTTGTGTGATGGCAGTTTGTTGGTCAGGACTCATGACCCAGTGTGCACAGGTGACTGTGCTTCACAGTATGTGCAACATCTACATTTGTCATCACAGGGAAAATACTATGCATGCTAGTGTCACCACATTGTGGGGTCCCTGAGGGTAGTGCTGTGGTGGTTGTGTCTCTTGCTGTGTTGGTTGATGTTCCACCCAGCTTGTGTCACATTGATCTTTTGGGATCCCACTCATCTTACAATGTGTGATTGACAACAAAGGTGTGCGGAATCAATGAGTTTCTTTAGTTTGTCACTGTGTACACATCTGTGTGATTGCAGTTCTGCCCCCCTCATGTGTTGTGTAGTAGCCTGGGGACACTGACACACACACACACACGTTGTGTTTGATATGCAGTGTGAGTCTGGCTGGCTGTGTCTGTGCATCTGCAGCACTGCATTGGTATGTGTTTTGTGGGCCATTGTGGGGATGTTGGTTGGAGATTCTTCCCTACTGTCCCTGGGACTCTTACCTCATCAGTGTGCACATTCATCATGTTTGGTATGTCCCATAGCTGCCATGGTCTGGGACTTTGTGACCTAACAGCTGCAGCATCCACGCAATGCTTAGTTTGTGTATGTGTTTGTTCAGGTATGTATGTTTGCATTATGATGGCCACTTCTGTCATTGTCCAATTGGACACTGGAGGCATTCTCAGCCCCCATGGGCGATGCTTGTCTGCACATGGCAGAGGGTGTTTTTGTTGCACAGCAATCTTTGCCTCACCACATCTGTGTCTGTATGGGACACAACGACTACTTTGCCTCACACGTGCTTGTGGATTTGGGACCAGGAATCATACATGCTGTTTGGCAGTTGCAACTTTTTTCATGACAACACTCACCTTTAGCTCACTGTGGTGTATGTGGGTTTAGACCCCATTACCACAATGTGCAAAATGTGCTGTATTTTTAAACCCCACATTCACATTTTGCTCAGTGTGGTTAGTGGGGGTTTAGACCCCATTTCCACAATGATCATGGACTGGTGTAGTTTTGAACCCCACACTTACATTTTGGTCACTGTACTGATGGGGGGTTTAGAACCCATTACCACAGTGAGCATAGACTGCAGTGGTTTCCCACCCCACACTGGCCTTTTGGTCACTGTGGTGAGTGGGGGTCCAGACTCCATTACCACGGTGATCATGTAATGCTTGAATAGTGAAACACACACTCAGGTTTGGGTCACACATGTGATGGGAGGTACATTGTCTGTTCACTGTCAGATTCACTGTAGTAGGCATTTGACACGGGAAACCCACTATTGCCATGATGGTAGGGGTGGTGTGTTTTGCATACACACTCACCCTATGTGTGTGGATGCTGGTAGTGTTATGCATCCCCCATCCTGTGTGTGGCTACTGCTAGGACAGGTTGGCATCCAGCTCCTATGGGCTGGGCACTGGTGGTAGTGGTAGGCATCCAGCCCCCTATGAGTGGGGATGGTAGCAGTGATAGTCATCCAGCATCAGGGGAGTAGGGGGTACTGGTAGTGGTAGGCATCCAGCCCCCTATGAGTAGGGGGTACTGGTAGTGCTAGGCATCCAGCCCCTATGGGCTGGGCACTGGTGGTAGTGGTAGGCATCCAGCCCCCTATGTGTAGGGGGTACTGGTAGTGGTAGGCATCCACCCCCCTATGAGTGGGGATGGTAGCAGTGATAGTCATCCAGCATCCTGGGAGTAGGGGGTACTGGTAGTGGTAGGTATCCAGCCCCCTATGAGTAGGGGGTACTGGTAGTGCTAGGCATCCAGCCCCTATGGGCTGGGCACTGGTGGTAGTGGTAGGCATCCAGCCCCCTATGAGTGGGGATGGTAGCAGTGATAGTCATCCAGCATCCTGTGAGTAGAGGGTACTGGTAGGCATCCAGCCCCTATGAGTAGGGGGTACTGGTAGTGCTAGGCATCCAGCCCCCTATTTTTTTTTTTTGCAGAGTTTTATATAGCGCGAACTTGACCTGCAACCGAATCGGGTATCAGAGTGCTTTACATAGCACCAGTTACGTTACATGAGGACACACATTCATTTTTGTTAGGCACGGGGAGATTAAGTGATTTGCCCAGAATCACAGGATGTTTAGCGTCATTACCGAGACTCGAACCCAGTTCCCCAGGTCCGAGGTCGAACGCCCTAGCCGTTAGGCCAACTCCTCTCCCAATGAGTGGGGATGGTATCAGTGATAGGCATCCAGCATCCTGGGAGTAGGGGGTACTGGTAGTGATGTGCATCCAGCCCCCTATGAGTGGGGATGGTAGCAGTGATAGTCATCCAGCATCCTGGGAGTCGGGGGTACTGGTAGTGGTAGGCATCCAGCCCCCTATGAGTAGGGGGTACTGGTAGTGCTAGGCATCCAGCCCCTATGGGCTGGGCACTGGTGGTAGGCATCCAGCCCCCTATGTGTAGGGGGTACTGGTAGTGGTAGACATCCACCCCCCTATGAGTGGGGATGGTAGCAGTGATAGGCATCCAGCATCCTGGGAGTAGGGGGTACTGGTAGTGGTAGGCATCCAGCCCCTATGGGCTGGGCACTGGTGGTAGTGGTAGGCATCCAGCCCCCTATGAGTGGGGGGTACTGGTGGTGATGGGCTTCATGCCCCTATGGTAGAGCTGTTGCTGGTGTACGGCATATCAACATCCCTATGTGTGTGTGAATTATTGCGGGTACGTGTCGTTTGTTTCTGTGGTGGGTGTCTGACTTACCGTCTCCGACGTAGGCGTCTGTTCCTGATCCGGTCATAGATGTAAAGTAGTGGGATGACCTGCGCGATGGGATTCATGCTGTCTTCGTCTCGTACACGCTGATTGTTGCTCCGTCTCGTACCCATTGCTAGTTGGTCCGTCTCGTAGCAGTGGGTCGTGTTGTGATGCGAATCGTGCCTATAATACTGCTCTCCCGGATGCTGTGACATGCTGTAAGTGGCGACCCGTTCGGCGCGTAGGAAGTGCACATCGTACTTGTCCGCCCGGAAACTGCTGTGTATTTGCTTTCGTGCGACTCGAATAGGCGTTTACAGATCCGGCTCGTACAGGAACTGTAGCTGGGATCGGAGCGTACGGCTCGTTCGGATTTTGAGCACATTTGCGCATCGTACTTCCTTGCCCGGATGGACCGCCTGCCGGTACGTGTCATTCGGAAGGTAAGCCTACGAGCGGCTCTTTGAGGGCATACCGAGCGAGATCGGAATCGGCCCCTAAGTGTTCAATATGCAACAGACAGTACCTTAGCATATCAAATGAAAAAACTTGTAGCCCTAGCCTATGTGCCTGTGACTGATGTAGCAGAGCACTATAACCTGCTAATAGAGAGCCCCTACTACAAAAGAAATGAGGAGAAATTAAGCCCACTACTGGATTACTTTGAGGATACATGGGTAGGTAGACTACATAGATCAGGGCACAGAAGATTACCTAAGTTCCACATTCCGTGGTGGAATGTGTACCTTAGTACCCTAAACAAGCAAAGCAAAACTAACAACGCTGTTGAAGGATGGCATAATGCCTTCCAGGCAACAACAGGCAGAGGGACACCTACACTTCACAAATTACTACAATCTATCCAAAAAGAGCAAAGTTACCAACAACTTAGAATAGAACAATCCATTACACTAATTGGACCAAAACTAACTAAACAAACTAAAAAAATGTATGAGCTTCTACAAAGTCAAGTTACACTCTTCCCAACAACTAGAGGCCTAGAATAAATCCGTATTTGTATTTGTAAAGCGCGAACTACTCACCCTTACGGGTCTCAAGGCGCTGGGGGCCGTCGTGGAAATTAAGTGAGCTATTGCCCAGAGTCACAAGGTGCTGAGCTGAGCTGCCGCTGGAACCAGGGATCGAACCGTGCGCCCTGTGCTCCGAAGTCAGCTGCCCTGGACCGCTGCACCACACCTCTTTCACTGAATACTTATCCCTAATAGCAAAAAGCATACTTTAAATCTAAAGTAAACTGTAATTAATACATTTTCTTCTAAAACCCAACATATACATGTATATATATTATTTTTATATTTTATAAAACATTAATAAATTGTCATATATATATTTTATAATAATATAAATATATATTGACAGCTTAATAATATTTTACAAAATATAATACATATTAAAATATAATAAAACAACATTTCCCTCCCACATAAAATATTGAAAATTACTTACAGTTGTTGTAGCTCCAAAGCTAACTTTACACATCTTCTACATCCATCCAGGTGTCGGTTTCTCCAAATTAATTTGAAATGAACCCAAAAACAAAATGCAAAAATGCAAATATCGCCAAAAACAAATCCTCTCTCGATAAATCCAATTGGCAAATACCATAAAAAACCCGAAAAAATAGTATAGTAAAAAACGCTCCATGAAAACGCAAAAAATTAAGAGGGTGTTAAATAAATATTAGTTTACAAAACTAATACACAGCTCTTAGAAAAAAATCGGCAATCTTATCCAAAATGCAACGTCGTAAAACTAAAATCTGTAAAAAAAAGTAAAACATACCCACCCACACAAAAATACACATATACAACTGCAATATACTGTTAATAATAACCCTGGGCATTGAATTCCGCTCCGCTCGCGGAATTTGCGGAATTTAGACAATTTTGCGTTCCGCGGAGAACGCGGAATTGCCAACAATTCCGCGATCCGCGGCGAAGCGGAATTATTTTCTTGTTCGCGCTTTAAAAATGCATTCTAGCGCGCGCGATTATGACTTACCAGGATTCCTGCGTTTGCCGACGGGTTTTCCTATTCGTTCGCGTGCGCCACGAGATTTCGGTAGCCGGCCGCGCGATCCTGCGAGAGTTTGCGATCGCGAACACGTCATTCGCCGCGCCATCGGACAACGCGAGAGTGTGCGATCGCGAACACGTCATTCGTCGCGCCATCGTGCACCACGAGAGAGATTGCGGTCGCGAACACGTCATTCGGGCGCGCCATCGGATTTCCGGCGGAATCTTTGTAAACCTGCGATCCCGAACACGCAAAATTTTCAATCTGGAGAAGAATAATATCGCGAGCAGCATAAAACCTTCTATAAACTGATGATTTCCATGGAAAAAAAACCTCAGATTGATATTTGGGTGTCCTTTTTTTCATTTTTTGGGCGGGGGAGAGGGAGGAAGTGCCACAGAGTCTACTACTTCCTGTTCCTTTCCAGCAGGCTCCTCCCAGTGCTTTCTCCATCTCCTGTTCATTTTTCACTTGGATTTGAGCTGGAAGGATCACTCTTTGTGTCTGCTGCATCATTATCATTGGATTTGAGGATTTTTGGATTTGAGATTTTACAAGTAAGTTGGTGTTGTTTGATTGGGTCATTGCAGTTGCTGCAATTACAATTTTTTTAATTTTCATCATTTTTAAAAATAAATATAGTGGTGGGTAGCCACTGTAGCCAGTAGGCCCAGAGCTAGTCATGGGTGGGTGCATGATGAAACATGATGAAACAACTGTTCCTTTGCTGTGTGATGTATTTTTTAATTTCAAACATCATTTAGGGGGCATGGATGGCGTTGGATTGAATTGCAAAATGTGTATTTTTGGGTGTATTTCAGTTTTTGGGCTGTGTGCTAAATACATGCCTTAGTTGTGTGTGGTGTGCTGCAGGCGTTGTTTAGCCCTGTGGATTTTCGTTTTTGCATTTTATTGCATTACAGGCAAAGCAGTGTTGTTTACCATGCAGCCTTTGCCTGGCTATTATAGGTCTGTTTTCAGTACATTGTTTTCCAGGCCTCCTGCTTGTTGCTTGTGATTTGTGAGTGTCCATGTGGCTGGTAGCCATTTCTGGTGGGAGTTATAAGTGTGCTGCTTTTTTTGCCATATAGGCCTGCATGTGTTTCCTTTGTGATCTAGGCTTCTTGTTGTTGTGGGCCTGGCCATGAGGCTGGTGGCCATTTTGAAGCCATGCAGTGTGCTTTTTGCCATAGGCCTGCATTGTCTGTCTTCAGTTTCTTGTTGTTGTGGGCCTGGCCATGAGGCTGGCGGCCATTTTGAAGCCAGGTAGTGTGCTTTTTTTCCATAGGCCTGCATTGTCTGTCTTCAGTTTCTTGTTGTTGTGGGCCTGGCCATGAGGCTGGCGGCCATTTTGAAGCCAGGCAGTGTGCTTTTTGCCATAGGCCTGCATTGTCTGTCTTCAGTTTCTTGTTGTTGTGGGCCTGGCCATGAGGCTGGCGGCCATTTTGAAGCCAGGTAGTGTGCTTTTTTTCCATAGGCCTGCATTGTCTGTCTTCAGTTTCTTGTTGTTGTGGGCCTGGCCATGAGGCTGGTGGCCATTTTGAAGCCAGGCAGTGTGCTTTTTGCCATAGGCCTGCATTGTCTGTCTTCAGTTTCTTGTTGTTGTGGGCCTGGCCATGAGGCTGGTGGCCATTTTGAAGCCAGGTAGTGTGCTTTTTTTCCATAGGCCTGCATTGTCTGTCTTCAGTTTCTTGTTGTTGTGGGTCTGGCCATGAGGCTGGCGGCCATTTTGAAGCCAGGCAGTGTGCTTTTTGCCATAGGCCTGCATTGTCTGTCTTCAGTTTCTTGTTGTTGTGGGCCTGGCCATGAGGCTGGCGGCCATTTTGAAGCCAGGCAGTGTGCTTTTTGCCATAGTCCTGCATTGTCTGTCTTCAGTTTCTTGTTGTTGTGGGCCTGGCTATGAGGCTGGCGGCCATTTTGAAGCCAGGTAGTGTGCTTTTTGCCATAGGCCTGCAAGCTTGTAGCCTAGTCTGCCAACAGGCCTTTCATCCAGTGGGCCCAGAGGTAGTCAGGGGTGCATGAAACAACTGTTTCTGTGTGTTCTGTTGAATATAAACATCATTTAGGGCACATGGATGGCATTGGATTGAATTGCAAACTATGGATTTATTTTTGGGGTGTATTTCCGTTTTTGGGGGTGTGTTACATGCCTTAGTTGTGTGTGGTGTGTTGCAGGCCTTGTTTAACCCTGTGTATTTTCGTTTTTGCATTTTATTGCATTACAGGCAAAGCAGTGTGGTTTACCATGCAGCCTTTGCCTGGCTATCGTAGGCCTGTTTTCAGTACATTGTTTTCCAGGGCTCATGCTTGTGGCTTGTGATTTGTGAGTGTCCATGTGGCTGGTGGCCATTTCTGGTGGGAGTTATAACTGTGCTGCTTTTGCCATATAGGCCTGCATGTGTTTCCTTTGTGGCCTAGGCTTCTTGTTGTTGTGGGCCTGGCCATGAGGCTGGCGGCCATTTTGAAGCCAGGCAGTGTGTTTTTTGCCATAGGCCTGCATTGTCTGTCTTCAGTTTCTTGTTGTTGTGGGCCTGGCCATGAGGCTGGCGGCCATTTTGAAGCCAGGCAGTGTGCTTTTTGCCATAGGCCTGCAAGCTTGTAGCCTAATCTGCCAACAGGCCTTCCATCCAGTGGGCCCAGAGATAGTCAGGGGTGCATAAAAGAACTGTTTGTGTGTTCAGTTGAATTTAAACATCATTTAGGGCACATGGATGGCATTGAATTGCAAAATGTGGATTAATTTTTTGGGTGTATTTCTGTTTTTTGGGGTGTGTTACATGCCTTAGTTGTGTGTGGTGTGTTGCAGGCCTTGTTTAGCCCTGTGTATTTTCGTTTTTGCATTTTATTGCATTACAGGCAAAGCAGTGTGGTTTACCATGCAGCCTTTGCCTGGCTATCGTAGGCCTGTTTCAGTACATTGTTTTCCAGGCCTCATGCTTGTTGCTTGTGATTTGTGAGTGTCCATGTGGCTGGTGGCCATTTCTGGTGGGAGTTATAAGTGTGCTGCTTTTGCCATTTAGGCCTGCATGGTTTTCCTCTTGGCTTACTGCTTGCATCCATCCCCTTTGCCAGCTGCAGCTCCCTGAATGATGTGATGAGCAAATAATTTAATGCCAAACAGGGTCCACTTCTATTACATTTGTATTTTGGTTGTCCTGACAGTGTACATAGTATACCATGAAAGCCCTTGTTGACAGTCTCACAAATGGCTACACTAATTTATATCTTTTATTTGTTTGTTTGTACTACTAGTAATTGAACCACAACAACAAATGCAACATTTCACTGATGTTCTTCTCCTGGCTTCTTTGCTTTTAGGTGCACAAAAAGACAGAGGAGGAGGTGTCATCATCATCATCACCCGTTGTACTGCCAGGCTGAAGTCCTGCTGCGCGTCACGTCCACGTGTGACCACAGACATCTCTGCAACTTGTGCACCTGCGTCCTGCTGACATCTGAAGAAGATGGCCCCAAAGAAAGGTACCAGGTCCTCCAGTAGCAAGAAAGTTGCCAGTGAGAAGAAGGGAGAGAAGAAGGAAGTGGCACTTGCCAAGACTGGGGTGCCGGCCGATGTGTTTTTTGGTAAAAAAAACTTACGCCTGCAGCAGCGGTGTCCAGCGGGGACCAAGCTGGGAGCAGCACCTCTGCATCAGTGGCCCCACCCCAGCAACCTAGGCCCAAGCCCATGACTGTGGCAGAGGTAGCCAGTCTACTAACGACCAGTGATGTTGAAATGTCATTATCGCAAAGTAGTACCCAATCCACGCACTCGCAGGCGCAAACTCAGGAGATAAGTGGGCAACCCCAGCCGCAACCCGAACCGCAGCTGGAACTGCAACCACAGCCGGAACCACAGCCGCAACCCCAGCCGCAGCCGGAACCGCAACCACAGCCGGAACCGCAACCACAGCCGGAACCACAGCCGCAGCCGGAACCACAGCCCACAATAGTAGCTGTTCCACCTGAAGTAGGGGCAGATCAGGAAATCGAGCTTTTTGCAGACGAAGAGGAGCAAGCCACTGTTCCAGAAGATCCAGTGTCTTCCATACCCCCAGCAAGGAAAAGGAGGCTTAGTACATCAACTTCTTCTTCAAGCCCCGCTTCTGATGATCTAGATGCCACTTGGAAGCCACCAGCTCAGCCTGAGAGTGATGCACACCACAAGACAAGGCTAGTGAAAAGGAAGGTTCCAGAAAGCCTTACAGTTATGGAGGTAGATGTAGATGAGGGGGTGATGATGATGAAGAGCCAGTCATCACGAACATCACTCCTGGGCCTGCGGAGATGGAGACCAACATTATTAGACTATCCCAAATCGCTGCGAGGGATGTAGCACGGATACCACCAACACAGGTAACGCCAACACGACCTCCAGCTTCCATATTTGCCTTTGCAAAGGCCCGGCAGGGACCTACATCAAGCTCAACCACCACCTCAGTAGGTGGTGGTAATGTAAGTGCACAGAGTCAAATTCCATGCACACCCTCCATTTCATCTGGTATTGAAAGTGGCACCTCCAGCAGCTGCAGAAAGTTCTCCTCCCCAGTTTGGGACTTCTTTTCGGTTAGCAGTAAGGAGGAGAACATTGCTATATGCTCAATTTGTCGTCAGGCTGTTAGGCGGGGTAAGCTTGGTACAAACTATGGTACCGGAGGACAAACAAGTCATCTAAAAAAACACCACACTATCAGGTGGGAGGCTCACCTACTTCACTTACAAAAAGTAAAACTGGACCCATTGCTGTTGTTGGGGATGAAGAAGTAGGGGAAGATATGATCGCGGTGGAAGGATAACAAGAGGGAGACATTTATAGCCCTACCCCCAGCAGTGTACTGGTAACGCCCACATCCTCAGCAACATCTCAGTGGCACAGTAGTAAGAGTCAACATGAGACACCAAGGCAACCGGGCACTGCAATGAGCAAAAGTGCAGCGTCGTTGAGCCTAGCTGGGTTCAAGAAGAAAGGTGCACCACTAAGGAAAATATTCCAGCCTACCATTGACAGCATGCTTAGGTCGGAGGGGCAGTACCAACGCAACCACCCAACGGCACGGTTGTACAATGCGAAGCTGGCTAAAATGTTAGCGCTGGACCTTCTCCTTTTTCATTTGTGGAAGGGGTGGGTTTCCTTGAATTTGTGTCAGCCATCTGCCCTAAATGGAAGGTTCCCAGCCGTTCCTATTTTGCCCGAGTTGCTGTTCCAGCACTACATCACGATGTGCTTGAATTGGTTGGACAAGCTTTGCAGCAGAGTGCTGTTCACAAAATCCACCTGACAACAGACATGTGGACCAGTTGCCAAGCCACTGATTACATGTGCATCACTGCACACTGGGTCTCTTTTGTGGGGGTTAGAGACAAGCTATCTGAAGTAGGTGCTGTTGACACAGCTGCAATTTTTAATGCTTCTCGGAAACATGCAACTATAGCCATGTTCGCCATGGAGAAATCTCATACTGCTGAAAACATTTTGGAAGAGTTTAACAACAAGGTCTTTGAATGGCTGCGCCCCAGAGGGCTTCACATTGGTTTTGTTGCCACGGATAATGGCAGTAATATACTTAAGGCCATGACGCTTGGTAAGTATTTCAGGGTCCCGTGTTTGGCGCACTGCATTAACATTATAGTTCAAGACTTTCTGAAAAAAGAACCCATAGTCAGCAACTTACTGACCACCTGCCGCAGAATATGCACGCATTTCAGCCATTCTTTTAAAGCCCGGAAGCAGCTGAGGATCATTCAACGTGACTATAGAATGCCAGTCAAAGCACTGATCCAGGAGGTGGCAACACGTTGGAACTCAACGTATTACATGCTTGACCGTCTGTTTGAGCAGTACAGACCAATCAATGAATATGTCATGCAAAGGGCGGATGCTGCTGTGAAAGGCATGACCCTTCAGGTGGACCAATGGTGCCTAGTTAAATCTCTTACAGAGATGCTTCTTCCTTTCGAGGTCTTCACACGTGAAGTCAGCAAGGAGGACTGTACTATGGGCCAAGCTATCCCATTGTTGCACATGCTAGAGCAAGAGCTGAAGAGGGTGTGTGAAGCGTACATAGGTGTGGAGGAAAAAAAGAAGCATACCAGTTGGCGGAGAGCTTATCATGTCGCTTAAGTGAAAATGCAAGGGTGCAAAATAAGATTCTGTCACAACAACATTACATTTGTGCCACAATTCTGGATCCACGGTACAAAGCGGCACTGCACAGTAAGACATTACTCCCTTTTTCAGAAGTGGATGTTGCCCGGTACAAAACTTGGATAGCTGAGGCAGCCAGTACATTGGAAAATGAACGGCTGGTAATTAAAGGCCTCAAACCCACATCAAGTACTGCAGCAGGGCATCCTGCGTCAAGTTCAACTTCAGAGCCTGTGGGCAGTGCATTTGGTTCACAGCTGTCACCAACACTATCGACAACAGCAAGAACCGGATCATCATCAGCCCCAGTACAAACGGCACAGAATTGGTATTTACAGCAAGGACTTGCTAGGTCCAGTGCTGATGCAAAGACAAAAGAGGGCGCACTAAGTTTAGCACCCCTGAACATTGACCGAATGGTCCAGGCCTACCTGGATGACCCAACAGAGGTCTACATTGATCAAAACCCATTGCGGTATTGGTATGGCAAAAGGGGCCAATGACCAGTGCTCAGCAGGCTGGCGATCAACTATCTGGCTTGCCCTATCGCAAGTGTCTCTTCTGAACGTGTTTTCAGTGCTGCTGGTTCCATTGTAACAGTGAAAAGGACCAGTCTCTCACCCATAAACGTGGAGAGGTTAACCATGATCAAAATGAATCAGCAATTTATACCACCGAATTATACAATACATGAATCACCGCAGGAAGATGAGGACAGCGGCTCAGGTGATGGAAGTAGCGTGTTGGATGCTGATTACCTACTTCTGGTTGAACCTCCAGAGTTTGAGGACGAGCTATACTTCCCTGACGGTGACAACTAGGCTTCCAGTTCTTACTGTGGTTCTCCCTTATTTACTTCTATTTCTGTGTCTGTCTTTCTGTTTGGAAACTTCAAATCACAACAAATCCATCACCACCGTCTTCGTATTTTATTGCCTTATGAGTTTCAGCTCTCTGCATTTCAGTCCACTCCTCCGAGTCCTGCTCCTCCATCCTCCTGAATCGACCTAAATCTATTGCCCTCAAGCCAGATGATGATTGGATGTAGCATAATCGAAGAAAAACTAAAATCTTGCCTCGTTGAGTCTCTCCAAAAGAAGTGGAACATGATGATGACTACTATAGCTATCCTCCTTTCCGAGCCGATACAGACTGCCCATTAACTGAAGATGAGAAGGAACAGGTAATGAATGATGACATGCATTGGACGCTGACTGAGTGATTTGTGTTGTTGTTGTTTGTAGTGCATGAAGGTAATTCATTGTGTACTATTATCTAATCTACACACTAAAAGTAACCCAATGCAATGTTTCTTTCCAATCTTGTTTTTCAATAACAATTTTCTACTTCTACTGCAGGCCGATCCATTGCATTTTGAATATGGAAAGGGGACTCAATCTGTACACTACTGCACACTGAGTTGGACAACACACCATGATGATGACCACAGTGACATTATCTCTTCGCACTCCAGTCACTCAGTACGATCCGAGATGATTGATGGAATAACTCAGTGCGTTTCATGAGTGCATTACAAGGTAACCAAGTCAACAACAACCACTGCAGACCTACATGTCTGTGTAGTGGTGGAGTCGAGTGTGGTGGTATGGTATGACTGACAGCGGGGCATTGATTTAGTCACTTAATTTGTAAAATGCTATGTTGCTGTATATCTGCTTTGTCTGCCTCTGTCAAAAAAGGTACGCTAAATGGAGGATGTGTCACGGGTGCCGTGGGCCTGCTCAGTCCTGTTGTTGTTGGAGGTTAATGCTGGAAACAGACTAGAGTAGACATGATGTATCCAAATCCATGCCGCCTCTGAAAGTGTTCTTGTTGCACTCCACCGTAATTTAGGCATTTTTTTTCTACTTGATTTTTCAATATCCCTTTGGTTTTCCCATCTGCAATTACAGGCCGGCCCTTACCCTGTGCTACACTGGGAAAAACAACTCTCACTTACCTTACCAATGAATCTACATGTGCCAGGCAGGCAGTGGCGTCACGCAAGTTTGATGGCCGGAGCGTCCATGGAATGGAGGACCAAGACGAACGCCGAGATGCAACTCCCACATTTTGACCAGGATAACATACAGTAACAGTATCAACTTTCATCATCTTTTAAATTTCGATTCTTTTTTTTGTCTTCAATCATTACTACTGTGTGTTGTTGTTGTTATGTTTGCTCTCTGCTTATATAATTCAATTCATCCCTACAGCATTTTTTGACTTTTCTTTGCTATCTTTAAGCCCGGGCGGGTACAAAAGAACAGAAACTGTATGTAATTCGGGTCTCTCTGAGGGCAGACAGGCAAGGCAAATTGCATAATATACTGCTGCCCTGTACTGTCTAATTGTCTAGTAGTAGTAGTTAGTAATATCATTAACCATCAAGTTATCATCATCATGCATGCATTTCCTTTTTCTCCCTTAACTGATTTATGGATATGGTTGTCTGCCAATATTGTGTTTTGTTGTTGTCCATGCGTACTGTTTTTCTTTCTCAAACCTTTCCCAAAACCCCCTTCCCAACCATTCTTCAAACCCTAATCCTCTTCCCCCGGGCTGTGTGGCTTATTGAGGTGTGACTAAATTAAATGTACACCAATAATTTATCACACGCTTGCTGGGGCGGATGTGGCTAAAGCAACATAAATGCATTTTCAAGGCAGGGCGCGGATCTTCTTCTGCTTGCCCACCCTCCTATGAGCAGTATATTTGGGATTTTTTTACCAAAGGAACAGAATCCATCAGCATTAAATGCCATCATAGATTGGATTTGTTGTCATCGTCCGAAACAGCACTAACGGTTACGCTTGTGTCGAGTCACGGACCACGGTGTACTGTAGGCCTAGTCGAGTGACTCGACACAGCTAGAGGTTGTAACTCTATGTACTAGGCTATCCCCGCAACCATTATGTTTCCTTGTATTTTGGCATATTATTGTTTGGCAGTAAGTTCCGTACTGTACTTTGTTCTACTACTCCTCCCACAGTCTCTCTCAGGCGACTGACTGTCTCATTTTCTTTTATTTGCAAGTGCTACTGCCAGGGTCTACTACTACTACCACCACAACCATGGCATGTTGGGAAAGAAAACCATCACCACCATGCAGCCATCGCCGTGCCCAAGTTAAACATCAAGCACAGGTAAGAGAAGAGGTTTGGGTGAGGCATAATTAATAACGGATTTTTTTTCATTAATTCTATTTCACACACCCCTTTGAGTCCAGTTGCAGAATGCATAGATTATCAGGAGAGACTGACAGTACTAGTAGGACAAGTCCCTCAGTGACGGGTACCGCATCTGTCTGTTTGTGTCTTAGTAACTCAGCCAATTATTTAAATCAAACACTGGCTGTGGCACTGCACCAGCAAGGAAACCGTGTGACGTAAAACAGTAACCCCACCCACAAAACATTAACCACATCGTATATTAAGTCTAAATATGTAATTTAATACCCTAACAAAAATAAACTATGTAAAATAAATCCCACAACACCTGACCCACCCCTCTCCCTAACCCCAACCAATGTTCATGTCCCGCAACGAAAAAGTCCAACAAATGTCCAAAAGTCCAAAACCCAACGCCCGATTCCCACCCACCCAAATAAGATATAAAAAAGGGGCAATAAATAAACGGGGTCTCAGCGGGCTCGCCTCTCCAGGACACGGATGCGCTCCTCCAGGCGGGCCACGCGGTGCTTCAGCGCGCGGCAGTTGCATCCACAGTGGGGGTGGGCAGCAGTGCTTCTTCCTGTGTGGCGGAGGGTGGCTGACAGGCGGTGACGCCGTAAGACTGGGGGGGTGTCTGGGGCCCGGGGCATTGGAGGAGGCTGCAGCTGCTGCCGCCTCCTCCTCCTCCTCCTCCTCTAGAAGAACCAGGCGCCGGTATTCGGCCTGTATGGCCTCCAGCTTACGGCGCCGGGCCTTGGCTGCCAACTCCTTCCTGTTGACTTTAGGAGTAGCTATATCAAGAAGAAAAAACAAGACTATTGTAAAATATACTCTTAGCAAAGCAGTCAGACAAATACATTCTACACATAGTGGCACAGTAGCACTAGCAAGCACAGTACGTAACATTTGTGGTATGTATCTATCCTCCCACTACCTCGGCCTCGAACATTTGTGGGAGTTTCAGGCATTCCGCCACCCATGCATCTGATTCATATCACACACCTATGCATGCATGCCACGTATCCTTCTCTGCCAGTCATAAATATAAAATCTCGCCCGTCCTGCCTCCTTCCACCCTTCTTTCCCTTTTCGTTCAACCCATCCATCAAGGTCATCTGATCAGACTTTTATTCTTCTCCATAAAAATTTCACAGCTGAGTTGAAGTCCGATAGAGGCCATTGGTTACTCTCAGTAGACTCCCGTCGCTAATGCTATTGCTAATGCTGCTAAGTAAAGGGTGTCTTCTTCAACCGGCGTTCACAACTACTTCTTACTTAAGTCTCAATAGTACAGTATACATTACACCCTTGCAGCGAGTGTAATGTCAATAAGTAAGGATTAGGAATATAACTTACCACCGCCCGCCACTGCTGCTGGCTCACCCCCTGCAGCTACTCCAACTGCCGCATCGCCTGCACCCTCAGCGGCCGCGTCACCTTCACCGCTGGCCCCGGTACTGGTGGTCGGTAGTACGCCTAGAAAAAACATTACACATTTTTCAGATGCCATATACACCTCCCCCTATTTTTCACTAGCATGAATGAAAAAAAAGTTAATACATATACAACATACATCACTAGTATAAATCAGGTAGTAGAGTAGACACTAGTAGTGTTATATGGTCCCTAGGGTCATTTTAGTCTTTGCTAAGTTACCCCGAGCCATGCAACCATTTTAGCTCTGTCTTTTATTTTTGCGCAAGTTACCTCGCAGCTTGTTGTGAAATACGCCTTTGAGGCCACATGAGCTCATACTGCTACTGTCTGAGCACTGCGTACAAGGTCGAAAAACAAGCGACTTTGTTATGGAGTTATGGTGTTAGTCCATATTGCTTATCCATAAAAAAAAAGCACTTTTTGGCACGACTGAGAAATGCTTGCACTATACTAACGCGCACCATTTTTCTCATTACAGACGGAAGATTCACTTATAAGAAGAACCAGAGCTTTGCAGAGCTTATGATGTAACCACTACTAGGTTCTTCTAAGGTGAGGGCTCCCCAGAATTCTCACATCTCCATTTAGAATTTTATATAAACTAGATTCCTACCAAGGGGAGGGTGGTTCGCCCACCACTGTTCAGTTATCATGATCTCGCCTTTTGGCTTCTATGGACTTGTAGTTGTAAGTAACTTGTAAGTCTAACTGTAACAATGTTTATTGTTTTAATCTTATACATTTTGCTGTTGCTGCTGCATTATACAACATACAGAGCTTGTCAGTTGGAAATAAAAAGAAACCTTTTGAACTTACATAGACTCAGTGGTATTTGGTGTGGACTTACACAAGAGTGAGCAAAAGGGTGTGCATTGCTTCCGCGACAGAGGTTGGGAGTGTTATGTTGTCTGGGTTGTCTACTCATTGGGTATTTTGGGGGGGGGCGTTTCGGAGTAATGAGACACTATAACTAGTCGGTCAGGGGATTGTGGTGGCTTCCGATTGAGGTGTGAGGAAGGTCCAACCTCCCATCACCAACGTCCTATTTTCTTGTGCAAAGTTCTGTATGTGCAGAATCCCTACAACAGTAGTAGTATGTCCTATCCTATCTAAAATTCTAAAATGTGGTTGGGCATTTTCTTGGTGGGAATTGTCAAAAAGCCTCAAGAATAAGAAGACTAGAAGTAGTAGAAGAGGACAACCCAAACTCAATGGCTATAGCTATTGGTGAATGAGTTTTATTTAAAATATTTGAAATAAAGAGTGGGCAACTGGGCAAGCTTAGCTACAGACAGACTAATAGTAGTAGTACAGAGAGTCATAGCAGACGCAGTTAGAGGCAGGGATAACAAGAATTTAGAAACAGATAGTATAGAGCAAAGAAGATTTTGTAAAAATTCGAATTAGGATACCGAAATAATAGTTCGGAAAAAATAAGGTGCAGGAAAAGTTTAGGAAATATAATTATTAATATTAACCACTGGTGGACTTACTGGGGCCAGCAGCAGAGCCCTCGATAGAGGAGCGGTCCTGTCCCTGGGAGGCATCTTCCAGATCTTCTGGGCCCACCGCCTGCGACCCCGTCTTCTTGCCCCTGGGTGCTGCTGATCATGTAAGATTTCATAAAGAAAGAGACAAAAATTAAAGTTTGGTGTGAAATAAATAAAATATTTTAAAATAGGCACCAAAAACATTTTTGGTTACAAAAATTGCAATAAAATTGACCTATCTGATCGACTGGTAGTATTGCGAGATTCACGGACCGTCTAGCAAGCCTAACTACCACCTGACCTAGCCCACCTATTCCAATCCAGACGGGCCAATTGTTCAGTAAGTCTGCATTTCCATTTATTTTAGTCCTCAAAAATGCATAGATGGAGGACACATGCATACATTTTTGCATACACCAAATTGTTGGCTGGTTGCTGCTAATGTTCTGCTAGTGATGATATAAGCCTATTAACACTCAGTAAACAAACTACAAAAGGTTCTGCTAAGGACTGGGGTAAGCATCACTCAGCAGCCCGTGACGTGACAGAGGATGCGTCACGCACACAACTTACAAATTACCAACTAATAAGTAACTAAACCTATCAATCCACCACTATCCCTTCTTAGTGGCACGAGGACAAAGGAAGGACTACTCTCTCTAGCATTACATCACTTAAGTTCTCTAAAGTAAACTCTTACATAATCATCAGGCCAAGCGAGCGCAAAGTTGCAAACAAGTAAGATTAGTAGCGCCGAGCGCCTGTGTCATAACAATCACAGATTTTTAAACGTAATTTACCTGCAATGTAAGCAGCAGGATTCTTGCTGGTCGGAAAAAAAAAATATTCGCAATATATAACACAGAGCAGAAGAACACAAAGTTGTAATATTAAATAGCTACTCACCAAGCCCCGGGACCTCCACTCCTAGCAGGTCCAGCAGGTCCTGCTCCCGGTCCAGAATATCGGACCACCGGTGCGTCAGCTGATTCTGTGTGCGCCGGACACCAGAGCAGCGAAACACTGCCCGCCGCACCTTGCCCCACCGCTGCCGACGCTCCCGGAGCCCGTACCCGGACCCAGGCCTGCCGCCTGCTGCCAGGGTTAAGGGGAGGTGGCGCTGAACAAAAAAAACCAGTGCGGCCACCTCCGCCTCATTGAATAAGGCCCGTGCCTGCACCCCTCTTTGGCGCCGTCTTCCGCAAGGAAGGCGGTCGCGGCTCTGGCTCCGACTTCGAGCCCTGTGGCTGTGGCCCTTTGCCATGGTTCTGGGTAGGCGGGGGACGGAAAAGAAAAGGTAGGAATTAAATAAAGTAAGTAAAAGAAATGAAAAAGCAGGTAATAGAAAAAGTGTGAAAAAGTAGTTAAAAACACACAAAAAGTAGAGAGAAACTCAAAATATAGAATCAGGAAAATAGAGAGATAGATAATAAACAAAAAAGACCCAAAATAAGTTTACAGAAACAAAGGATTGAAAAGATAGAGGGAGGATTGAAAAGCAGGCCCAGAACCATAGAAATAGAGTGAAAAACAAGATGGCCGCGCCCATTGCGACCGCATGGGCAAGTTCGCGCGATATTTCCCCCCCGAGCACGCAAAAAGCGTCGCGAACACGTAATACGCGTTCCCGAACGGGAAACCCTTATCGCGAACGGGCGGGAGCATGCAATAGGCGACCCGGAACAGGAAATACCATCGCGAGCGGGCGGGACAAGTGAAAACAAGATGGCCGCGCCCATTAGCGACCGCATGGGCAAGTTAGCGATATATTTCCTCGCGAGCACGCAAAAACACATCGCGAACGGACGGGACAAGCAATTCCGCGATTTCGCGGAATTTCCGCGAGCTCGCAGAATTTGTTAGCAATTTCGCGAAGATTTGCGTAACGCGACTACGCAAATTCCGCCCACCCTTAGTTAATAACTGTTTAAAAATAATACACCTAGGGGCCGATTCCGATCTTGGCCGGAAGCGCACCTAACACTATTCGTCCGGAAAAAAACCAAGCCGAACGCGTGTTTCCCGACCGATTCGAACATACGTCCGAGCGAGCAAGTACGATGCGCATAACTTCCCAGATCCCGACCCAGCCGTACTCACCCAATCCAGCTCCTGTTCCCCGGCCGAGCTGGATCCGTAAACGCAGAATTGAGTCGCACGGAAGCCAAAATACAGCACCGTCCGGCCGGACTTGTACGATGCGCACTCCGTACGCGCCGAACCCGTCGCTACGTACGGCACGTCAGAGCATCCGGGAGAGGCGCACATAAGCTCCGATTCGCGCTACAAGACAAACCACGGCTACGAGATGAACACGCCAGCTACGAGTACGAGTCGAAGCAACGAGAAAGCCGAACGAGACGAACCAACCATGAATCCCATCGCGCAGGTCCTACCAATACTCTACATCTATTACCGGAACAGGTACGGACGCGTACGGCGCAGAAGGTAAGTCAAACACCATGGGGGGCTGGATACCTGTCACTACTACCACCCCTACTCATGGGGGGCTGGATGCCTACCACCACCACCACCCCTACCCATGGGGGGCTGGATACCTGTCACTACTACCACCCCTACTCATGGGGGGCTGGATGCCTACCACTACCACCACCCCTACTCATGGGGGGCTTGATGCCTACCACTACCACCACCCCTACCCATGGGGGGCTGGATACCTGTCACCACTACCACCCCTACTCATGGGGGGCTTGATGCCTACTACTACCACCACCCCTACCCATGGGGGGCTGGATACCTGTCACCACTACCACCCCTACTCAGGGGCGGCTGGATGCCTACCACTACCACCACCCCTACTCATGGGGGGCTTGATGCCTACCACTACCACCACCCCTACCCATGGGGGGCTGGATACCTGTCACCACTACCACCCCTACTCATGGGGGGCTTGATGCCTACCACTACCACCACCCCTACCCATGGGGGGCTGGATATCTGTCACCACTACCACCCCTACTCAGGGGGGGCTGGATGCCTACCACTACCACCACCCCTACTCATGGGGGGCTTGATGCCTACCACTACCACCACCCCTACCCATGGGGGCTGGATACCTGTCACTACTACCACCCCTACTAATGGGGGCTGGATGCCTACCACTACCACCACCCCTACCCATGGGGGGCTGGATACCTGTCACCACTACCACCCCTACTCATGGGGGCTGGATGCCTACCACTACCACCACCCCTACCCATGGGGGGCTGGATACCTGTCACCACTACCACGCCTACTCATGGGGGCTGGATGCCTACCACTACCACCACCCCTACTCATGGGGGGCTGGATGCCTACCACTACCACCACCCCTACCCATGGGGGGCTGGATACCTGTCACCACTACCACCCCTACTCATGGGGGGCTGGATGCCTACCACTACCACCACCCCTACCCATGGGGGGCTGGATACCTGTCACTACTACCACCCCTACTCATGGGGGGCTGGATGCCTACCACTACCACCACCCCTACCCATGGGGGGCTGGATACCTGTCACTACTACCACCCCTACTCATGGGGGGCTGGATGCCTACCACTACCACCACCCCCACTCATGGGGGGCTGGATGCCTACCACTACCACCACCCCTACTCATGGGGGGTTGGATGCCTACCACTACCACCACCCCCACTCATGGGGGGCTGGATGCCTACCACTACCACCACCCCTACTCAGGGGGGGCTGGATGCCTACCACTACCACCACCCCTACCCATGGGGGGCTGGATACCTGTCACTACTACCACCCCTACTCATGGGGGGCTGGATGCCTACCACTACCACCACCCCTACCCATGGGGGACTGGATACCTGTCACTACTACCACCCATACTCATAGGGGGCTGGATGCCTACCACCACCACCACCCCTACCCATGGGGGGCTGGATACCTGTCACCACTACCACCCCTACTCAGGGGTGGCTGGATGCCTACCACTACCACCACCCCTACTCATGGGGGGCTTGATGCCTACCACTACCACCACCCCTACCCATGGAGGGCTGGATACCTGTCACTACTACCACCCCTACTCAAGGGGGGCTGGATGCCTACCACTACCACCACCCCTACCCATGGGGGGCTGGATACCTGTCACCACTACCACCCCTACTCATGGGGGCTGGATGCCTACCACTACCACCACCCCTACCCATGGGGGGCTGGATACCTGTCATCACTACCACGCCTACTCATGGGGGGCTGGATGCCTACCACTACCACCACCCCTACTCATGGGGGGCTTGATGCCTACCACTACCACCACCCCTACCCATGGGGGGCTGGATGCCTACCACCAACACCACCCCTACTCATAGGGCGGGTAATGCATGACACAACCAGCATACTCCAACATAAGGAATGTCAGAAAAAAACATCCCCCCAACACCATGACAAGCGTGTGTAGACTGTGTCAAATGCTTACAACACTGAACATGACATTGAACATACAATGTGACCCCCTATCACATGTGTCACACATAAATGTGTGTGGCCTCCACAATGCAAGCAGACCATGACCACTGTGGCAATGGGGTTCAACCCCCATCATCACAGTGACCAAAAGGTAAGTGTGGGGTCCATAGCTGAAGCACATTTTGAACAATGTGGCAATGGGGTCCAAACCCCCATCATCACAGTGACCAAAATGTAAGTGTGGGGTCCATAGCTGAAGCACATTTTGAACATTGTGGCAATGGGGTCTAAACCCACATCATCACAGTGACCAAAATGTAAGTGTGGGGTCCATAGCTGAAGCACATTTTGAACATTGTGGCAATGGGGTCTAAACCCCCATCATCACAGTGACCAAAAGGTAAGTGTGTGGTCCATAGCTGAAGCACATTTTGAACATTGTGGCAATGGGGTCTAAACCCACATCATCACAGTGACCAAAATGTAAGTGTGGTGTCCATAGCTGAAGCACATTTTGAACATTGTGGCAATGGGGTCTAAACCCCCATCATCACAGTGACCAAAAGGTAAGTGTTGACATGGAAAAAGCTGCAACTGCCAAACAGCATGGATTATTCCTGGTCACAGAAAAACAAACACATCAGTGGCAAAGTAGTGGTTGTGTCCCATAGCAACATAGATTGGGTGAGGCAAACAGTGCAGTGCAAATAAGACATACCTTTGGCCATGTGCAGACAAACATCACCCATGTGGGCTGACACTGTCAACATTCATCAATAACACAATGACAGAAGTGACCATCATAATGCAGACCCACATATCTGCACCAATGGGCACACAAATGTAGATATCCTGTGGAGACTCTAGATGTGAGGTGAACAAATACCATACCATGGCAGCAATGGGACACACAAACCATGATCATTGTGCTGACTGATGACCTAGGAGTCCCAGGGACAGCAGGGGAAACCCACCAAACAACATACAGCCAATGGCACACTAAAGATATGCCAATGCAGTGGTGCAGATGCACAAACACAAACAGGCAGCCCCACACTGCATATCAAACACAACAGGTGATGGGGGGGGGGGGGGTGCCAGTATCCCCAGGCAACCACACAACACATGAGGAGGCCTGAATCCCAATTACACAGATGTGCATACAGTGCCACACAAGTGTAACTCATGGATCGGATTCCCCTATATGGGCAATAAGGCATTGTCAGATGAGACGGAGCCCAAATTACACATGTCACACAAGCTTGTAGGAACAGCAACTAACACAGCAAGACACAGACCCACCACAGCACTACCCCCAGGGACCCCACATTGTGGTGACACTGGCCTGCATGATAATCCCACTGTGATGACAAAGCTAGATGTCGTTCACACTGTGAACCACAGCCATGTGTCCTGAGCAACAAACTACCATCACACCTACACAAGCACAAATCAATCAGCACGGCCTGACAGCCAAGGCCAACATGGAGGCAGGGGTCTAGCCGTGCAACAACTCTCATCTGCACACACTCAACACCACACACCTTGATCTCCACCAATGTGCAGCAGTGAAGCTCACATGCACTGGTGACATTGCACATGCACCCATGACAATCCCAGGGGTGGTGGTGGGAACTAATGTGCAGAAACCCATCACACATGGCCAGTCAACAAGACTCGTGAATGTCTGACACACTGCACAGTACGCCGTACATGGACATGACGTCAATACCACACCAACCAATGGGATCCCGGCCACAGTCACACACCAATGAAGAAGCCAAGGTCACCCACAAAGAACACACATAGACAACTTCCAACATTGCAGCCCTGACCCTGAGGAGTGGCAGCATTCATACAACAACGTGTCACAATCACTGAAAGCTAACACAAACTGGAAATTACATGACAGGTGTAACCAACAAGTGCCAAGGGGAATCCTGACTGTGTACCATCTGCGTTTGCCCACAAACTCAGCCCTGACAGCAAACACACCTATGGGTGACACCCTGATGACCAGTAATGTGCCATGCACCCACATCCCAGAGAACCCAGGGAGAAGACTTGGGGGGAACATAGGTCAACTCAGCAAGCATCACAAACAGGAACATCACTAGGGATCCCAGCCTGCCTAGCAAAATGGAAGTGAACACACACAGACATGCTCACACAACACACACCTTGTGCTCAGGCAATGTCACAGAATTACACACTGCCATGAGGGGACTCCACTCCTGTGTAAGGAAAGCTGTGCCATACGTTGTCTCTGCAGGGCTCTATCATGTCAGCAGAACACTTGGTCACTCAGTCAACAATTAGCACAAAATGAAGGCTCCCGTCACATCAGCCTGGTCATGGGAGTGTCACCGAAATCATCTGCACAGATCCAACACACATGTCCAGTGGAGATGGTCACACGGTCAGGGAAATAGACAAAGTGAACAATGGCAAGCACAACAGATGTGCAGGGGTGTAAGCCACAGATGTGATATTGCAAAGAAAAGTTGGGAATCCCATTGCCAAATATTGAGAACATGACACCCTCATATTGCTGCAAAGGATGACATGGCACACAACAGGATAGAACACATTCCCCCTGGACCACATGGGGTCCTGCACAGTAACACTTCATTTTCTGGAGATCAAAAATCACCATCACTGCAGCAAGGGCACGGTTAGCATCATCAACATCATGTACATCAGAAGCAAAACCACTAGAGAACAGAAAGTAGCTTTATTCAGCATTTGTGTGTGAAGAAAGGAAAGTCACGAAATATATAACAAAGGCCAATGGCCAGTCCATAACAAAGTCCAAACAGGGTGACAGTGGCAGATGTCACCCTTTGCATGCCTGCAATGCTACACACCAGGGACATTCCCCTCGGAGGGGCATACGGGGGGCAGGCCAGGCACCGCAGGGACAGGATCAGGGCTCACCAGAAGGAGGCAGGGAAGGGGTGGTGGGTGCTGGAGACTCACTGACAACTGCAGTGGAGGTGTCTGACATGGTGTGTACCGGCACAACTGGGGGGCATGAGTCAGATGGTGTGGGTGCCGGCACGACTGCAGTGGGCCGTGCAGATGGAGTGGACAGGTTCCCCACTGCAGTGCCCAAGTCAGACGGGGTGGTAGTGGACTCTACTGCAGTGCCTATCTCCAGGGGAGTAGAATGGGGTTCAGGTAAGGTGAGCAGGACAGAGGGGGAGGACACGGTCTCCACACCAGTGGCACAGACATGCGCTGCGGGGGGTGTGGTGCTGGAAGAGCAAGTGGTAGGGGGAGAAGGCCGGATCATTTTGGGGATGGTGTATCTGTGGGTGGGGGAACCTGTGGAGTGGGGGCCTGAGGGATGGAGGAAGGAGACTTGGTAGTTGAGCTGCAGGGCGGCGGCGGGGTCTTGCTCTTCCGGGTCCGGGGGGACTTGCGGATGGGGGCCTCAGTCTGTCTGCGCCTGGGGGAGGGTGTCCGGGGGTGAGGGGCACTCCCCTCTGTGTGGGTGGACTTCCTCTTCCCCCTGTATGCTGGATCAGCTGGATTGGAGGGGAAGAGGCCGAGGTCACAGAGGAAGATCTGCTGTGTAGGTGGGGTTGCAGTTGAGGCAAGGGAAGGGGCCTTGGAGGGAGAGGTATCGGAGGACTGCGGAGTGACTGTGGATGCCTGTGTGTGTGTCTGTACCCCATCCCCTGTGGGTGTGGTATCAGTCCCCTGAGGATGCGTGCGTGCACGTCTTGTTCTTGTAGTGGGTGTGTCTGTGCTGCTCGTCTCTGTGTGTTTGGGTGAATGTGCAGGTGTGCATGTGCTTGGGACAGGTAGGGTGCCAGGAAGTGTGGATGGGGCAGAGGTAGGAGGGGTGAGGGACTGTTGGAGGAGGGACACTGCTGCCATCAGGGAGGAGTCCATGGACCTATTGCTCCTCTGTAGGGCAGACATGCCCGATGAGATGCCCTCCATAAACGACACCAGCTGAGTCAATAGAGTGGTGTGGGCATGGAGGACACTCAGCATTGCTGTCTGCCCTACATGGAGCTGGCGAAGTAGGTACACAGACTCCTCACTCAGGGCAGCAGGGGACACAGGGGCAGGGGGTGCGGTGCCTGGCACGAAGGAGACACGCTCCCGAACACGGGAGCCTCCACGGACCTCTGGAATGGGAGCTGATGGGAGGGCGGTGGTGGTGGCGGGGACAGCAATACTAGCTGGGGTGTGGTGGCTGCTGACACCCGCCTCCACAAGGGAGTCATCCTCCGAGCTGCTGTGGTCCTCAGCTGAGGTGGATGGTGCTGAGGACTCCTCGGTGTGGCTCCCCTCGCCCTCCGTGCCACTGGGTCCCTCTGACCACTCATCGGCTGCTGACCCAGCCTGGCTCTGCGGCTCCTCCTGGTCCGTGGAGCTGTCCCCTCCTGTGGCCGTGGATGTATCTGCAAACAATTAGGGAAACAGACAAACATCAGTCACCTGCACTGACCGCACACACCACAGTAAGTACAGCACATTACAGAGCAAGCCCTGGCATCCTTAGTTGAACATTGCCAAAAGTGCACAGACAGAGTAGGAGAAGCCAATTGTCAGTCTGATGGTCAACCATGGCACTCACATCCCTCCTGGCCTTGCACCCATCTGTCTGGTGTCTGTCGGATGGCAATACCCCAGTGTGGACACATGCACCACCTACACAGTAGTTGGACAGTGCAGAGAACACGGTGAAGGATGTGAACATGCACACATCACAACTTTTGCCACTGAGTCAGTACAGGTGTCCGGATAAAGGGATGGCCAGAGTCTATTTTGAAATGCATGTGATGCATACCAGGTCCAGACACCATGATGCACCCATGTCCTGATAGTCAATGCCACAATGGGGTGCATGTAGCACATGTCACTCCCCTGCAGGATCACTCTTAGGAAGTTTAATGCCATGGCACAGGCATGCCTGCAAAGTCATACATCACTGTCTCCAGTCACATGGGCAGGGCAGCCAGCCAACAACAGTCTGCACTGTGTCACAATCCTAGGTCATGGGGAATGCAAGTCCTGTAGCTGACAAGTGCACATGTCCATCCCCCACAAACCACTTCATCTGAACTCTTATTTGTCCACGTCATACCAATTGGACATATGGGAGACCTGAAACACAACCCTCGGAACCTGAGCACCTCATAATCTGCTGTGAATGGGAAACAGCTGCCTGAACTACACATTCGCATACCCCAGTCTGCACAGTCAAGTGATCAAACACCTATATGTCACACAAGTATCGTCTCCTATGGTCACATCTCCGGTGGCATGCTGAGCCCTAACCGAGAAACACCCCAGTAGTCCTGACAACGAAGCCACAGCACAATGACACAGAGGCAGACACCTGAGGGAACATTTCACTGAGCACAACGTGTCAGCTGATACACGGGAGTGGGAGTACAGAGTGTATTGTATGGCCTGGAGTAGGCATGACTGTCCTGCTCCACGTGAAAGAGGGATGAGCCCTGGACAGTAGGCAGGTGGCTAAGTATGTGTGACACACTTGATATACATACTCCTGAGGCCCAAACATTGTTCCCACCCGCAGCATGGGTGTGTGCCAAATACCCCAGGCACATGTGGTGAATCAGATCAGCAATTGGACCACATATCAAAGTAACACGCAGATTACATGTCAGAACTCAGGCATTGTGTAAGCAATTGACCCACCCATGAAGCCCACCACAGAGTTACGGGAACAAATGCTGGCCCCCACCTTGAGCTAAGCAAAATGCAAGGACACAGTACCCAAGTGACACAATTTCCTGACTGTAAGGGCCACACCTGGGTATCAGATGAGGAGTGGGCAGTGCACAATTGAGGTACATGGGTCCTGGACCACATGACTGATGTACTGTTGAAGTTTAACCAGGCCAGAGGAGGGCACATATCATGTCAGACAAAGTTCACAGTGCAGTCATGGACTCACCCCCTCCTTGCTGCTGTCTGGCCTTCAGCTGCCCATCCAGATCAGGGAAGACCACCGCCAGGATCCTGAGCATGTGGGGGGTCAGGGTCCGGTGTCCGCCCCTCCTGCGAGGACGCGACAGCTTCAGCTGGACCCTTGCGATCCTCCGGGTCCAGCCACGAAGGTCCTGCCACCTCTTCTGGCAGTTGCGGATCCGGCGCTTGTAGACCCCCACAGACCTTACTGCCCGGGCGATGTCCAGCCATATTTCCTGCTTCTGGTGGGCATCAACCTGTGAGGATGATAAAGTGTAAAGGCCATTACTACACATGCAACATATCCGTGCATCACACATTTTGATATACATGTCTGAATCACAGAGGCACAGGATGTACACAGGCAGTGCAACGATGGCTATGAACAGTTTGCCAGCAGTTACTACATGGTATCATTGCCTGGGAAGTAAAACCTTGTTGGAATGCACTGTAACTGCACTATACCTGTTCAGTGCATGTAACTACACACTAGGGGGGGTGACAACTACTCAGTGAGCCTGCTAGCCAGTGGCGTGCAGACTGTAAGTCTTGCTAGTCAGACAACATGCACATTTAGGAAGGCAGTGGACAGCACACTCACCTGCTCCCCTGGTTTCCCATACAGCTTGCTGTACTGTGGAAGGAGGCTGTCCAGCAGGGCCTGGTTCTCCTCAGTGCTGAAAGCTGGGGCACTCTCCACAGTACGTGCCATTTCAGGATCCAGAGGATGCAGATACAGCAGCAGTGGTGGTGGCAGATGTCGTCCTGGAGCATGTAGTGCAGGCAAGTGAGCCCTCGGGGGAACAGCCAGCATTATATGTGTGCTGCAGAGGCAGATACTGTCCCATGTGTCCAAAGTGATAGGTCCAAGTCGTTTGCATCTTCTGAATCTGGCCAATCCATGGAATTGCACCACTTACACACGCCCACAGCATCCTTCAAAAGTTCAACTTCATGAGACCCATGAATTTGCAACATTGTTGTGGGTGGCCAACTGAATTTACAGCATCAGACGCGTTAAAGGTTCGAAAACGCGTCCGTTGCCATGCCAGCCCATAGCCAATGCGTGCGCACCGATCGGTCCATTGCTGTACAACGCGTACCCCTTCACATCATATGCAATGGCCAATGCGTGCGCACCGATCGGTCCATTGCTGTACAACGCGTACCCCTTCACATCATATGCAATGGCCAATGCGTGCGCACCGATCAGTCCATTGCTGTACAACGCGTACCCCTTCACATCATATGCAATGGCCAATGCGTGCGCAACGATTGGTCCATTGCTGTACAACGCGTACATCGGGTGACAACGCGTACCCGCTCACATCATATGCAATGGCCAATGCGTGCGCACCGATCGGTCCATTGCTGTACAACGCGTACCCCTTCACATCATTTGCAATGGCCAATGCGTGCGCACCGATCGGTCCATTGATGTACAACGCGTAACCCTTCACATCATATGCAATGGCCAATGCGTGCGCACCGATCGGTCCATTGCTGTACGACGTGTACCCGCTCACATCATATGCAATGGCCAATGCATGTGCACCGATCGGTCCATTGCTGTACAACGCGTACATCGGGTGACAACGCGTACCCGCTCACATCATATGCAATGGCCAATGCGTGCGCACCGATCGGTCCATTGCTGTACAACGCTGTACCCCTTCACATCATATGCAATGGCCAATGCGTGCGCACCGATCGGTCCATTGCTGTACGACGCGTACCCCTTCACATCATATGCAATGGCCAATGCGTGCGCACCGATCGGTCCATTGCTGTACGACGCGTACACCTTCACATCATATGCAATGGCCAATGCGTGCGCACCGATCGGTCCATTGCTGTACGACGCGTACCCACTCACATCATATGCAATGGCCAATGCGTGCGCACCGATCGGTCCATTGCTGTACAACACGTACATCGGGTGACAACGCGTACCCGCTCACATCATATGCAATGGCCAATGCGTGCGCACTGATCGGTCCATTGCTGTACAATGCGTACATCGGGTGACAACGCGTACCCGCTCACATCATATGCAATGGCCAATGCGTGCGCACCGATTGGTCCATTGCTGTACAACGCGTACCCCTTCACATCATATGCAATGGCCAATGCGTGCGCACCGATCGGTCCATTGCTGTACAACGCGTACATCGGGTGACAACGCGTACCCGCTCACATCATATGCAATGGCCAATGCGTGCACACCGATCGGTCCATTGCTGTACAACGCGTACCCCTTCACATCATATGCAATGGCCAATGCGTGCGCACCGATCGGTCCATTGCTGTACAACGCGTACCCCTTCACATCATATGCAATGGCCAATGCGTGCGCACCGATCGGTCCATTGCTGTACGACGCGTACCTGCTCACATCATATGCAATGGCCAATGCGTGCGCACCGAACGGTCCATTGCTGTACGACGCGTCCCTGTACAAGTCACTGGCATATGTCACCATGCCTGTCACAGGTGAACGTATGCCAGCCACATTTGCTTTCCAGGGACTCAGGGGCACACCTACAACACCACAGCCTGTCCACACTGTATCCTAAGGCATGTAAGGCTGCATTACCTTTTCCGTGTATGGGGGTCAACATGTGGTTTTTGGGTGGCACTTGGGGGCAGCCACTCCCAGGCTGTGCACGTGTTCATGGGGACAGGATCCTTGGTGTGTTGTGCACATGACCACTGTGATGTGCAACTGTTCATTTCAGAGCATGTGGCATGGTCACATTTCCAGGTTGTGTATGTGTATGTCATGTCACATACCCCCTTATTCCCATGTGTGACGGTATGTACGTCACAGGGTGACCCATTGCCACAATAGTGATGGCCCTCCACAGTCTGTGTGCATGTTGTGCTTACAATGTCTCTGATTCCATGTGCACAATGGGAGACAGTCTCCACATCCACGTTGTTTGTGCATGGACTTTGATGTTGTGCGTGTGTGTGTCACAGACGTCCATGTCTGTCCTGCCGAGGCAACAGGAACCACTACCTGTGGGGGTCATGGTTGTTTTGCTGTGGTGTATTCATGATGCACCATGTCATGCCAGTGTCCATGTGGCAATACAGGGTCCCTGGGAATCTACCTGTCAATGAGCTGTGATGCCTGGGGCACATCTGTCCTCACATGTCACTGTGGTGTGTGTTTGGAACGTGACAGCAGTACATGGGTACTGTGACACAGCCTAATGATATCCCATAGCACAACCTGGGACTTGTTGACGACACATGTTGAACTGTGATGTTAGATGTTGGCCATGTAGGTGCCATACATGTCCTTACGGAACGGCACACACATCATGTACTTGTGTCTCGTAATGATGTATCATGTGATATTGAGTATGGTCTATGCCACATATGTGGGGTGACTGACAATCTTTCTTTCTTCACCTATGCACTGCAGGGCACCAGCTGTCCATAGACCATTCCCTGACCTTGCAACCATGGTTGAACGGGACTGCATCCGACGGTACCGCTTCACCAGGCCGCTGATTGAGGAATTGACGGTGCGGTTGGCCCCACATTTGCAACCTGGCCGGACATACCCTACAGCGCTGACCCCCAAGGTGAAGGTGATGTCAGCCCTACACTTCTTTGCCACCGGTACCTTTCAACACACTGTGGCGTCTGCTGGTGGGATGTCACAGACCATGTTCAGCCGTGTGCTACGCGATGTTTTGGAGGCTATTGAGATACCTGAACCAGTACATCTATTTCCCTAAACTTCAACAACTCACTGACGTGAAGAGTGACTTCTATGCCCTGGGGAGGATGCCGCATGTCATTGGCTCCATTGATGGGACACATGTGGCTTTGGTACCACCACAGGCACATGAGCAGGCATACAGGAACAGAAAACATTACCATTCGGTCAATGCACTGGTGGTATGTCTTGCAGATATGAGCATCTCACACGTGTGTGCCCGGTTCTGCACACGATGCCTACGTGATGAGGAGTAGTCGCATCCCGAGGATGATGTCACAGATGCGGAACCAGCGTGCCTGGCTTGTTGGTGTGTACTGACTTTGTACCATTGTGTGTGTTCTGCAATGTAGTATTCCACCCTCTTTTCCAACTCAGCTAATGTGCAATTGTCTGTATGTAGGTGACTCCGGATACCCCAACATGCCGTGGTTGCTGACGCCCTTCAGGAACCCTGTGACACCAGCCCAGATGCGCTACAATGAGGCACATGGTCGGACCAGGAGAGTGATTGAGCGGACATTTGGTCTCCTGAAGAGCCGCTTTCGCTGCCTGGACAAGACAGGAGGGGCCCTCCCATATGCCCCAGCAAAGGTGTGCAAGATTGTCATTGTCTGCTGCATGCTACACAACCTGGCAGTGCGGAAGGAGTTGCCTCTCATCCTGGATGACGATGACCAACATCCGCCACCTGTGGAGGATCCTGGCCTGGGCCACGATGCCAGTGATGGTGATGATGATGAGGGTGATGTCCGCACACAGCTCATCACCAACTTCTTCAGCTGAATGTGAGTATCCAGAGATGTCAATGATGTGAGTTTGCATGATATGTGTTGGTGCTGCTCTGGTGCTGTTTGAGTGTGTCCATGTGCTACTTGACTGTATGCGTGCAACGATGTGTCCTTACAGGTAGTCTGTACTCCCCAACAGTGTCGACATGCTAACTTGGTTCTGGGTGGGTATCTTGTGACATGTATTGGGCATGAGTATTGCAGTTCTGTCCTGTTCTTCAGTGCTTTTGACTGTGTGTCATTTCTGTCCTTCACAGGGTACATTCAGGGTTGTTTGGTCAACTGTGATCCCCCGACACCGTGATTCAACTTCCAGGGTGGAAGCTGTTGTTTCCCTACAGGTGATGTGCCCCACACCCCTGGACTTCCTTTCTTCTACACTTGTTGACTATGTGGCCACTGCCACGTGGGATTACCTTGCATCTGTAGTGGAAATGACATGTTGCACATGTGTAATAAACCTGTGCTTCACTTTGGGATGTGCGTTGTCTGTGGTCACACATCTGACTGACATTTGCTTACTGCAACAGTGGGCTAGTTAACACAGACTGTGAATAGGTGTGGTGTCTGTGCATTGCACTGTATTTCCTGGCAACATCAGTGTAGGCGATGAGTCAGATGGCCCTGGTGTGTATGTGTTGTGTAGCCCTAGTGGTGTGTCTCCCTCATATGTGTCACGTCGCCATGACTCACATGACGGTGTTGTACTTGCTGTAGCAGTTAGCATGCACAGTGTCATTTAGCAGATCATCATCTCCATGACAGAAACCAAGTTTGAATCACAACAGAGGCAAGTATGGTGTATTGGTGAGTTTATTTACATACATGTGTGAGGATAGTGCACAGGATGGTGGGTGCTGTACATTGGGATTGTAATCCAAAGTTCCCAGATGAGTTGGAAGTCTTGGTAGCAGAAATGTCCTGAGTAAAGTCCACAGTCATCTGATACATTGGTCCAACTGAAACTCCCCATGTCATGTGAGAGAGTTGGGTTGCATGCGACAGGGTGAACAGTTTGCACACAAAGGTGGATTTCCAGAACAGGTGTTGGGTTCCTGGGGGATGTACATGGCCATCGGCCTCTCAGTTCTCCTTCCTCGGATGACCCCTCTTCTTTGGGGGGGGACCCTCACGTGCAGGCTGCTGCGGAGCAGGGGACTCTCTGCCAGAGTCCTCCTCCCTCCCTGTGGCAGTTGCTGCTGTTGTTGCGGCACCAGATGTTGTGGGCACACAGGGAGGTGTGGCCATGTTGGTGCTAATCTGGCGGAGGCATGTCAATATGTCCCTATGCACCGCTGTCAGTTCTTGCAATGTGTCCCACTTGGACTCCATGCCTGCCATGTGTGTCTCCACACGGGACATGTGTGTCTCCACACGGGACATGTGTGTCTCCACACGTGACATGTGGGAGTCCAAGCGGGCATGATGGGCAGCCTGCTGCTGTTGAATGTCCTTGAGGATCCCCACTACCTGGCTGACCTCTCCAGTGCTATTCTGGTACGCATCAGCAATGCGTACCAGTTGTGGGTCATCATGCAGTCCAGACCCCTCTGCAAACAGCGACCTATGTCTACCACCCCTCCCACCACCCCTGGCGACACGTGCGGGACCTGCAGTGGCACGCACAGGTGACCCTAGGCCCCCTTGGGGGTTGTCACTGGGGTTGTTGTCCGTTGCTCCACGTTGGGCCGGGGTCACTGTGCTGTTGTTATTGTTGGTCCTTGGTCTGTCCGTGTCGGCGGGGGTGGTCTGTGTGTTGGCAGTTGTTGGAGGGGTGGGTGCAGGGGGTGCAGATGGTGGTCCTGCTGGTGCTGCATGATGACTCACACCGGAGGTGCCAGGTAGGTCTTCGCCATCCGAGGAGGGCAGAGGCTGTTCCACACCAGTGAGCTTTGTGTCCCCCGGAGCCTGGGACAGGGACTCCTCATCGGCTGCTGCTGTGTCCCCATCATCACCTGTTTTGGGAGACACACACAATGTATGTTATGTTTCTGCAGGCATCAATGGTTCACACACCTGACAGTTGTGACTGTACCTCTGGATGCGGGCCTGTACATTGCATTGTCCTAAGTTGTCACAGTCAGGGGTTGATATTGGTGTGGCACATTGTCCTGCAAACTTGAAGCATTTCAATGTGAATGTTGAGGTGTGTACATGGACAGCATTGGTTGTATTTGGTGGACATCCGGCCCTCCTTCTCCCCCCAGCCCAGTTATCCCACCATGAAGCATGCCACCCTTGCAGTGGGTTCAGGTTGACTCTCAGGATGTCAGTCAGTGGTGTCCTGCTGTTGGTTGGTGCCCAGTTCCCAGCAGGGCCTTGTGCTCCCCACAGCAGTAGCCAGTGTCAGCCATCTTGTCAGTTGTTTTCCACTCCCTGTGATGTGAGCATGGTTCAGAGTGGTGTTGATGGGCCAATTGTGAGGGTGAGCAATATCTGTGACTACCACTCCCATCATGCTATTGCCTACACCCCCCTTCCCAGCATGCCCATATTTCCTTCCTTTTGAGTGGACTTCACTGTGTGTGAGTGTGACATTAATGGCAAGATGGCTGACAGTGGTGTCCTGCTGTTGGTTGGTGCACAGTTCCCAGCATGGCCTTGTGCTCCCCACAACAGAGCACCAGTGTCAGACATCTTTGAAGTGGCTTTTCACTCCCTGTGAGGTGTGCATGCTTCAGTGTGAGCTTGCTGGGCCATGTGGGTGGGGGATGTTGAGCTGTGACTACCACTCCCATCATGCTATTGCCTACACCCCCCTTCCCAGCTTGCCCATACTTCCTTCCCTTTGACTCTGCTTCCCTGTGGGGTAGTGTGCCTGTGCTGCCAGGATGGCTGACAGTGTTGTCCTTGCATTAGTTTGGCTACAAGTCCCATGTGTGTCCCTGTGCTTCACACAGCATAACCCAGGGTTGTGGTTCTTTGTGGGATATTTAATTAGAGTGTGAGGCAATGCATTCTCCCAGGTGAGTTGTGTGGAGTTTGTGTTAAGGGTGTGTGTGAAAAAAGCTGCTGGTAACTATGGTCAGAGCTGTCAGTCCTCCTTCCCACCCAGCCAGACATCCCACCATGGAACGTGCTTCCATTGCAGGGAGTGCAAGTTTGCTTTCAGGATGTCAGTCAGTGGTGTCCTGCTGTTGGTTGGTGCACAGTTCCCAGCAGGGCCTTGTGCTCCCCACAGCAGTAGCCAGTGTCAGCCATCTTGTCAGTTGTTTTCCACTCCTTGTGATGTGAGCATGGTTCAGAGTGGTGTTGATGGGCCAATTGTGAGGGTGAGCAATATCTGTGACTACCACTCCCATCATGCTATTGCCTACACCCCCCTTCCCAGCTTGCCCATACTTCCTTCCTTTTGACTCTGCTTCCCTGTGGGGTAGTGTGCCTGTGCTGCCAGGATGGCTGACAGTGTTGTCCTTGCATTAGTTTGGCTACAAGTCCCATGTGTGTCCCTGTGCTTCACACAGCATAACCCAGGGTTGTGGTTCTTTGTGGGATATCTAATTAGAGTGTGAGGCAATGCATTCTCCCAGGTGAGTTGTGTGGAGTTTGTGTTAAGGGTGTGTGTGAGTAAAGCTGCTGGTAACTATGGTCAGAGCTGTCAGTCCTCCTTCCCACCCAGCCAGATATCCCACCATGGAACGTGCTTCCATTGCAGGGAGTGCAAGTTTGCTTTCAGGATGTCAGTCAGTGGTGTCCTGCTGTTGGTTGGTGCCCAGTTCCCAGCAGGGCCTTGTGCTCCCCACAGCAGTAGCCAGTGTCAGCCATCTTGTCAGTTGTTTTCCACTCCCTCTGATGTGAGCATGGTTCAGAGTGGTGTTATGGGCCAATTGTGAGGGTGAGCAATATCTGTGACTACCACTCCCATTATGCTATTGCCTACACCCCCCTTCCCAGCATGCCCATACTTCCTTCCTTTTGAGTGGACTTAACTGTGTGTGAGTGTGACAGCAATGGCAAGATGGCTGACAGTGGTGTCCTGTTGTTTGTTGGTGCACAGTTCCCAGCAGGGCCTTGTTCTCCCCACAGCAGTACCCAGTGTCAGCCATCTTGTCAGTTCTGTTCCACTCCCTGTGATGTGAGCATGGTTCAGAGTGGTGTTGATGGGCCAATTGTGAGGGTGAGCAATATTTGTGACTACAACTCCCATCATGCTATTGGCTACACTGACTTGACCAGCATACACAGCATTCCTTCCTTTCAGTGAGCTTCCCTGTGAGGTGGTGTTCTAGTGGTGGCTACATATCTGACTGTGTTTGTTGGTTAGATTTGTGCCACTGCCTAGCTCTATTTGTTGTTGGGTTTGTACATGTCATGACACAGTTACATATCACTATGAAATGGCATGTATTGTGTTTATCTGACTGACATACACATCTTGGGATGATTCTGTTTTGGTTGCTGTGAATTTGCTAAGGGTGCATGGTTTGACTATCCCCTTAACAGTGATGTGTGTGTATTGTCACACGATATTGGGTATATTGGTTGTGTACTCACCAGGCTCTGGGATGTTTGATAGTCCATATACGCTCACTGGTGGTAGGATGGCACGCACCTTCTCCTCCCAGGGCCTGAGGTATACTGGTTTGGCAGGAGGGCCACTGCCGGTGTGTTGGCTCAAGGCATAATCCTTCTTTAGTAGGTCCTTGACCCTCCTGCGCACATCATACCACCTGTTCTGGATGTCTTCCTTTGTGCGCAGAGATGGTGATTGTGCGTTCACCCTGTCGATGATCCTCTCCCACATCTTGGTTTTCTGCGACATGGGTGTCTGTTGGACCAATGTACCAAACAGCTGTGGCTCTACCCTGAGGATCTCATCTACCAGGACTTCCAATTCACTGTCTAGGAACTTTGGATTCTTCTTTGGGGGCATGGTGATGGGTGGTGGTGGTGATTGATGTGTGTGTGTGTGTGTGCAGGTGAGGGTGTGTGAGTGTAGGTTTTGCTGGGTGTATGTGAGGGTGCTATTTGTTGTGGTGCTGATGGTGTGTGGCTTGTGTGATGGATGAGCTGTGAGTGTGTCTGTGGTTGCTGTCTGTTGGTGTTCTGTGCTGGCAGGTCATTTGAATTTGCAAAGGATCATGGTAGGGATTTGTGGCCTTTATATGGGTGGAGTTGTGGGTGTGTCTTTGTTCCCTGTTTCCCCCCCCAGTATTTATTGGCTTTGTAATTGCTTGTTTGGCCCTTTTTTTTGTATTTTTTTCCTTTGTACTTTTTGTGCATGTAGGAGACGTTCTTCTGACCGAGTCGGACGCTGCAGTTGTCTCGTGCGAGCTTCTCCGAGTCGTTCACGCTGTGTTTCTGCTGTGTTTCATGTGCGGCGTACGCGTCGGTCGCGGAGTATTGGGTTGCTTCGGCTCGCTGTTTTGTATGCGTGTCGGTCATACGGCTTGAGCTCCGTGCGACTCGGTCGGGTTTTCCACGCATTGCATCGTACTGCGCGGGTCGGAGTTCGCGGGTACGTTTCGTTCGGGTTCATTCCTGGTGCGTGTCGGTCGGTTCGATTCGCGTGGTTTTCCGGCCGGATAGCTGTTTTCCGTGCGGTTTGGTCGTTCGGCTTGTGTTCCGTACGACTCGGTCGTAATTCGCATGCATTTCATCGTACTAGGCGGATCGGGCAGCACCGGTACGTGTCGGTCGGAATTAATTCCCGAACCGAGTCGGTCGGTACGTTTTCCGGCCCGAATCGGAATCGACCCCATAAAGTTATAGACATATTATAGACTCTAAACACTAGGGGGTCCATTAGTATGGCGGGCGGATCGCCACCGCCCGTATGGCGGTGGCGATCCACCCGCCATAAAACACCGCCCGCATGAAATATACCCCCCGCCTGATTATGTTGGCGGGGGTACCGCGGCGGACGGGAAGACCGTCCGCCGCTTTTCCGCCCGGTCGATGAGTCGACCGGGCGGAAAAGGTTTTAATATGGTGGCGGTGTCTGTTAGACACCGCCATCCATATCACAATTCATGCTGAGATGTGCCTTTCCGTGGCGGCGTTGCCGCCACGGAAAGGCATGTGGTCTTTGCCATTGGGGGCCCGTAGCGGGCCCCCAGGAAGTTGGGGGGGTGGGGTTGCACATGGGGGGTACCTATGGTACCCCCCTGCATTTGCATGCACAACGTGGCAGGCACCGCGCGGTGCCTGCCACGTTGTGCATGCAAATGCACAACATGCCTTTTTGGCATTGCGGCGGGTGGTGCTGAAAGCACCGCCCGCCGCAATGTTAAAAATGCAGGATGCGCCAGCCAGTTTGGCGGGCGCATCCTAATCACCCCCACGAAACCGCCGCACTTATGGCGGGCGGTCCCTTTTTTCGTCAGGATGGCCTAGGCCTCAAACACCAATTCTAGTCAAAACTAAAAAAATCGAACATACACCTAAAACACACCAAAAACACAACTACCTAACAGTAAATACACTATACACCACCTAACTACATCCAAATTAAAGTAATAATTTAGGGGTCCATTACGATAACCGGCGTTAAAAAATCCACCATCCACCATAGCCTGAAAAAACCGCCCGCCTGCACCATGGGAATACCGACCGAGCAATTATGATGTCGCGAAGCAACCTCCGCCCGCGGCGGTAAAAACACACAAAATTCCGCCCGTCCATGTCCGAATAGAAGATTAACCGTCCGCCACGGACGCAATCCCGCCCGAAAACCCAAATCCGTCCTCCCTGACGACCGAGACAACGACCGTGAAATTATGAACTCCCCGACATGAGCGCGGAAAATCCACATTTTCCCCGCCCGCCACGGTTAACAACAGCGATGAAGAACTGACACGGCCGAAGGCCTTGCGGACACGTCCGTGCACGGAAACCATTGGCGGGACAAAGAAATACACACAACATGGCCAACAAGTCCACACAGCAAACCACGCCAAAATACACAAACACAGAACACATCCCAATGACACATGCCCCCTGCCAAAAATAAAAACGACAAATCCCAGGACAACAGACACAACACACCTGAAAACGACAGACCATCATGACACACCCACATAAATTAGTACAAAAGCAGTCTCCTCACAGACCACAATCCCTTGCACGAGGACAAAGCGAAGACGCCATCAGACAACACAGAGAGACACAAAGGAAAGCAGCACACCACACGCACGCACACATCACACACATCACCACCACTACCACCACCACCATCACCACTGAAACAACGGCACCACGAACCCCCTGCACATCACACACCACACACCACACAACCACCATACCAGCTCAACAAATAGCAGACCCCACACCATGGCAAGCCATAGGATGCCAAAGTACACTGCCACTGAGTTGACGGTCATGGTCGATGAGATCATCAAGGTGCACCCACAAATCTATGGGAACCAGGTCCAACAGACACCAGTAGCCACCAGAAACAGAATGTGGAGAAGGATAGTGGACCAGGTGAATGCAGTTGGGAACGTGCCACGCAACCGGGGCGAAATCACAAAGAGGTGGCATGACCTGAAAAGCATGGTCAGGAAGAAGGAGGCCAAGAACCGTGAGCTGGCTGCCACGACTGGCGGCAGAAATCCTGCGCTATTCAAGACCTTCAAGGCGTGGGAGGAGAAGGTGCGAGGCATACTGCATCCGGAGAGTCTCACCGGAATACCAGGGGGAGTGGAGGCTGGTAAGTACAAACAAATGTATAGCAGCACACCGCTATGTACTGTCATGCACTACCAGAATGCCATAGCACCGGGGGCCAAACACCCCCATGTCCAGTACACAATACACAAGACATCTCTCACACATGCAACAGACACTCCCACACACTCAGCCCAAAGGTACCAACAAACAAAACCATGGGGGCATGTGTACAGTCAGCCAGCACCACAACTCCCACCAGGTCCCTCTGTACCCCAGATGTGCCGGAAGGAGCACTCCCCACACCCACACCCATGTGTCAGCCATAGCTGCACTAACCAACAAGTAACAGGTAAGTAGCCTTACCACAAACTCCGAGTATCGGAGGGGGGATTGCAGAAATACAACCACCACCAGGCCCCTAGTCCTACAGCGCAGCAAGATGGAACACTCCCCACACCCATGTGACAGCCATTGCAGTGCACACCTTCACCCGACAGGTAGATATGTTTCCCTACATGGAGGGGTGTCTGTGGATGGTAAGCCTTCACCACAACTCACAACACGGCCCCCACTGCCATAGACCAGCAAGATGGAGCACCCCTCCCTCTCATGACCATGTGACAGCCATGGCATTGCTCCCTACAAACCAACAAGTAGGTAGACTACTGTACAGGGCGGGGTGTCTGTAGGCATGAGGACTGTACTACGACTAACATTTGGGACATGTCACGTAGCAGAGGAACAGGTAGCACTGCTCCCTGTCATAATCATGTGACTAATGTGCACACGGACATGAATTACAGAGTCAAATCCCACATGAGCCATCACAAATACACTAACACGGAAGGAGTCACGTCTGCATGCACAAGTCTCACTGGAGTACTGACCCACATGCCGTGCACTGTGCCAGTCATCACACACATCAGCAACACCATCGAAGTATTGTCCATGTAGTCATGTCTGCTTGTTCCGTTGACATCGTACAACATCACCCATGTAAGTCCATCTCGTCTCAATGTAACTGAGTGGAACCACAGTAATGTCACATACACCACTGGACCCATGAACCACACAGCTACACAATGCACATTCAATGTCTCATCCATCACATCTTCACAGCCCCAGTGTCATGAAAGGTATATCATCTAATCAGTTGCCCCATATACAGTAGTACAGCAAAGATTCCTGCCGATGACCAATAATGTGTCTGTAGTGTCTGAAGCGCACGTCACACTGTGATTTACAACAAACCTAATATAGTCAACACACCAAGAGCACTGCATTGCTGCACATGGCTGAGGGTAGCACGCACACAAAGGAATTGTCCCATCTGCAATACGTCGTGTGGCACACAACCATCACCCACCTACTACAATGCTTGCAGTGTAATGTCCCTAAATGATAACAGTGAGCAGATATGCTTGGTACGTCAGACATACACACACCTTTGTCTCTGCAGTGTCGTGTGGCCAAAACACATGTCCCCTCCTGCACCCTTATGTCACAGTATGTACCCCAAAACCATATTTCACATCAAAAGCGTTGAGGGGGCTGTACCCCTTTTGCCAACTGCGTTCCTAAGCTTTCCATTTGAAACCCCAAAACCATATTGCACCTCAAATGCGTTGAGGGGGCTGTACCCCATGTCCACCAAAGGCACAAAATGTAGGGGTACTGCAACACACACCGATTGGCTATCCAAATCCGTCCCATGCCATGTGCACCCATCACACCATTACATTGCCTTGATCACGCACACACATTGTAGAGCCATACACACGCATCTGGGAAATCCGTGCACAACTGTGCACCAACTGTGAATGTCAGTCATCTAACACAAACCTTGCAAGGTGCAACACAATAACCTTTCGTCTCCGCCCCACAGGTGACGAACAGCATGATGCTGGAGAGGGAGACAGCAGTCATCACAGCCAGTCCACAAGCCCTCCACCCGGACTCACGGATGTGGAAGACCTGGACACCTCCTCGGACGAGGACTCCGGACCAGGCACATCTGGTGTGGCAGGGCCCAACCGCTCCCCAGGAACCCTCCTACCCACCAACCCATCTCCCAGGGCCGGTGACCAGTCCCAGGCCCCTGCTGCCACGGTCATTGCGGCCACCACCACCGCCGCAACCACAACCACCACCACCACCACCAGGGCCTCCCTGACCACTCAGCCTGCGCAAGGGCTTGTACGCACGTCGACACCGACCCTGGGAGCCACAACGAGGCCCCGGGTGACCACCGTGGTGAGTGGGCAGGTCGGTGGCAGCAGTTCAGGTGGGAGGAGCAGGGTCAGGTCAACGCCATCAGAGCCTGGGAGCCAAGCCCTGCCGCAAATCGCAAGAGTCCTTGGTGCCTATGAAGAGGCCCAGGGACAATGGGCCCGGTCAGCTTCCGATGCGCGGGAAGTCCTTGGGGTGTTGAGGTCCATGGACGCCCAAATGGGCCAATTCGTGACCCGTATGGGCAAACTTGTCGACCTCATGGGCCAGCTAGTGGTGGCGGTGAGGGCCCAATCAAGGCCAACCACACCACCTCTGACACCACCTGCTGGGGCGCAGGTCCGTGCAACATCCAGTTCCCCTGCGTCCACAGCGAGAGGGCAATCCTCAGCCACCACCAGCAGCCCACAAACACAACCACCCCCTCTCAAACGTGGAAGGGGGCGTCCGAAGAGGAAACAGGTGTCCAGAGATGACTTTGCACGCTCCAAACGCCAGTGAGACAGCCAGCCACGGTGGCCATCTACTGCATTCACTTGGACTACTATCCTACCCCACACTGCCATGTGAATGGCATGTGTCTGTCGGACTGTGGACCCAGAACAACATGGGTACACCTTGGCCATCACGCGGACATGTCCGTCAACTCATTGTTCCAGCATGCACCACTTTTGTCATCACCTTGCCCACAATCACATGTCACTGTACAAAATAAATACACCTGGATCACATTCTGTTGTATGTGCTTTGTGTTTAATCAAGGATGTGCAACCGTCACCATGATCAGTAATGCATCAGGAGTGTGGTATGTCGATAGGCCAGGAGAGGCTGGAGGGACCTAGGGGTAAAAAACAGAACAAGAGTCCATTGAATGTGTGTGTCACACACTCATCACACAGTACTTGTCATCAAGTTCAAGCAATGTACACACATCTCACAGAGCAACAGGGCACAATGCCACAGCCACTGTCAGTGGCACACTACCCTGGACATGGACCATTGCCACACAGCACTCAGTGAACAATAGGCCGCTGTGACAATGCACACATACACCTACACAACTACAGCAACATCAGCCGACGTACATGGTCACTCACCGTCAAGTGAAGTAGCGGGCGATGAGCTGCTGATGCTCATTCACTGCTTCCTCCTCTCCACTGTCCTCGTCACTGGACACGGCCTGGTCTGCAGGCGGGGGTCCTGGCTGATCACCGTCATCCACTATCAGGGGATCTGCCTGCGAATAGCGAGGTTGTGCAGCATGCAGCATGCCACAACTATCTGGCACACCTTCTGTGGGGAGTATGCCAGTGCACCCCCGGTGCGGTCCAGGCACCTGAATCTGGACTTCAGGAGTCCAAAAGTACGCTCCACCACACGTCTGGTCCTCCCATGTGCCTCATTGTATATGACTGCAAAAGAAACAATTGATGGACGGAATGCTGGACAATGCAAACATTCATCCCCAGTCACAAGGATCTGGGTTTAATCCATCATTCTTTTGCTCACCACACCACCCCAGTTTGGAGCCAGCCATATGCAAATCAGTCTTGACCCTGTTCCTTATGGGAACAGTCCAGCCCGAACTGCCAAGCCAGGTCCTCCCTGGACCGGAAACAAGCATCCTGGGACCGGTTTCAGGGCATCACCCTTCATCAGCCAGGCTAGCTTGAATCCAGTGGTGCAGTGAGCACGGGACCCACGTCTGGGCATACCCTTCCCACTTAGGGCGACAAATGCAAAAGAAACAATTGATGGACGGAATGCTGGACAATGCAAACATTCACCCCCAGTCACAAGGATCTGGGTTTAATCCATCATTCTTTTGCTCACCACACCACCCCAGTTTGGAGCCAGCCATATGCAAATCAGTCTTGACCCTGTTCCTTATGGGAACAGTCCAGCCCGAACTGCCAAGCCAGGTCCTCCCTGGACCGGAAACAAGCATCCTGGGACCGGTTTCAGGGCATCACCCTTCATCAGCCAGGCTAGCTTGAATCCAGTGGTGCAGTGAGCACGGGACCCACGTCTGGGCATACCCTTCCCACTTAGGGCGACAAATGCAAAGAAACAATTGATGGACGGAATGCTGGACAATGCAAACATTCACCCCCAGTCACAAGGATCTGGGTTTAATCCATCATTCTTTTGCTCACCACACCACCCCAGTTTGGAGCCAGCCATATGCAAATCAGGCTTGACCCTGTTCCTTATGGGAACAGTCCAGCCCGAACTGCCAAGCCAGGTCCTCCCTGGACCGGAAACAAGCATCCCGTGGGTCCCGTGCTCTCCATGCCACTGGAATTAAGCTATCCTGGCTGAAGAGGGGTGAAACCCCGAAACTGGTCCTAGGATGCTTGTTTCCAGTCCAGGGAGAACCTGGCTTGGCAGTTCGGGCTGGACTGTTCCCATGAGGCACAGGGTCAAGACTGATTTGCATATGGCTGGGTTCAAACTGGAATGGCATGGTGAGCAAAAAAACGATGGATTTAGGCCCAGATCTCTGTACTGGGGTGAATGTATGACATTGTTCTGCACTCTGTCCATCAACTGGTGTTTTTGCAATTGTCACCCCGAGTGGGACGGGTATGCTCAGACGTGGGTCCCGTGTTCTCCATGCCACTGGAATCAAGCTATCCTGGCTGAAGACGGGTGAAACCCCGAAACCGGTCCTAGGATGCTTGTTTCCAGTCCAGGGAAGACCTGGCTTGGCAGTTCAGGCTGGACTGTTCCCATGAGGCACAGGGTCAAGACTGATTTGCATATGGCTGGGTTCAAACTGGAATGGCATGGTGAGCAAAAAAACGATGGATTTAGGCCCAGATCTCTGTACTGGGGTGAATGTATGACATTGTTCTGCATTCTGTCCATCAACTGTTGTTTTTGTCATTGTATATGACATCAGCTGGTGTCCTGGGATTACGGAGTGGGCTCAGCAGCCAAGGCCCGTTAGGATATGCCGAGTCACCTGGGTGTGAGAAACACAGAGAATCCTTGCAATTCCAACAGGACACAAGACAGCATGTCACACCCAGCACGCTACACGAGTATGCATACTCACCAACAATGCAGGCACGGTCCGGTTGAAGATTGGACACCAGTCGTGGGAGGATGCTGTGGCGCATGATGTGCGAGTCATGGGTGGAACCGGGAAACTTCGCACACACGTGCGTGATGATCATGTCCGCCAGGCACACCACTTGCACATTCAGGGAGTGGAAATGTTTCCGGTTCCTAAAGATGTGCTCCATGGCCTGTGGTGCAACAAGGCCAACATGTGTGCAATCAATTGCACCAACAACGTGGGGGATGCGTCCAAGTGCATAGAAAGCCCATTCACTGCCACCAAACCACGAGCCCTGGGGAATCTGATGTACCGGTTCCTGTACAGCATCATGGCTGACAGGACATCCCGTAGCACCATGCTGAACATGGGTTGGGACATTCCAGCTCCACTGCCTACCGTGTGTTGGAAAGATCCAGTAGCGAAAAAATGCAGTGCAGCCATCACCTTAGCCGTGGGGGTGAATGCTGTTGGATACACCCTGCGAGGACGAAGGTGGGGTTCCAACATGGCACATAGGCGATGCAGGGTGGGTCGGTCCAGCCGGAATTTACGAATGACCTCCACATCCTCCATGTCTGACAGCAATTGGTAGGGGCGATGTAGGTTTGGTCTCCTCCTAGGACAGATGGAAGTGGACACATGTCAATGCAACACACCACATGGCACATACACATACACATACCAAAAATAACTGGCAAAGCTATAGAATCACAGAACAGCTGACAAGTACGGACAGCACAGCCACAATACTCTTACACAGGTCCCCTTACCAATAGCAATGGTTACTGACACAAACCATTGACATGAGCATGCACATGGGGATTTAGGCCCTAATAGCTTGAAAGGCATCATGATGGTTTCAGACTCCATAGGTGGGAGGCGACAACACCACGGCAATATACCTAGCTGCTGTGCCAGACACAGCTTCCGAGGCCGGGTGAGTATGGCACACACCAACAACACAATGTACACAGGCTGAGCGGCCAAAACAAGTGGGTCCTGTTGCACAATGGGATATGAGACAGTCAATGATGTCCCTAGCCCACCCAATGTCCAGCACTGTACGTATCACACCTCCAACACACATTGACAGGTGTACACATTGACAACTCCATAACAACACAGCTGTGTGAATGCAAACACACATCACAAGTGACACGTAACGTTGCACGTGCCAAGTGGGAGATGTACATAGAGAAATATGGCATGTGTGTGCATATGCACATCCCATGCACCCATGCTAATGTGTACATGATGATGTGCCAACAGACATGTGGAGGCTGAGCACTGGCCGTCAATGCCAATGCACACAGCATGAAGTGGCCCTGTCCAGTGTGGACATGCTCCCACACACAAATCATGGCCACACCTGCAAATGCATGGCGCACCTTCAACTGTGGATTCCACATGGCACCAGCGGACTGTACCCGCCATGGACCAGGCCCTTGAGGCCAACTCCAATGGCCCTCGCGACTGCATCCTGCGTGTTCGACGATAGAGGTAAGCGTACCGGGACAGCTCGGTGCAGGCCATTGTGTGCATTTGAAGCAGGCAGACATGGTACACCAATTGCAGCAGCTTGGACCCACTGGAACAGCCCCAGGGGGCTATATGAGTGTGGGAGGGAGACAGGCATTACCACAGCTTACAGGGACTGCTGCCTGGCATCCCTCAACAGCACCTGCCGCTGCTGCCACATGTACACCTACATGTCGACGACTCTGAAGATATGTCCAGGTCCACTCACCAGCGAGGAGCTGGAGATCATGGATTCCGAGCTCCACGCACACTGCCCAAGGCTATTCATAGCAAAACTTGTGTGTGTAAGACAACTACAGTGTGTGTGGGAGTGCATGTGGGGGACACACATGTCGTAGATCCGCAGCACTCTGATTCTGAGCCTGTGGGGTTCCAACATGCACTGCTTACCATGCTAACTACAGGTGTAAGGGGTATGTAGGCTCTATGGCGCTTTCCCATGCATGTCCCTCACGAGTGGTGGTACATGGCATTTCCATGTCAGACATCCAGTCACGCAGCCACTTGGCAATGCAGGACTCAGGGCACTCATTGCTTGTGTGACTGGCTGGCTGGGTCCCTGCTGGCCTTCTCAGTGGCAGCAGACCTGGGCTGCACATTGACTGCACAATCCTAGAAGGAGACAACACTGACTGTACAGTGGGTTACATGTGTCTTTTGTTCAGGTCTCTCCTTAAATGCACAAACTCAGCCCTGTCGATTGGACACACCATGCCTTGTGATAGGGATGTGTGTGAGAGATAGTGGCACTGAATGTGACCTCCATTGCGTGGTGAGCCATTCACAGGGCGAGTACGTTGAGGGCTGCGCAGTGTTGGACACAGTGAGTCCACCCACAAAGATGTGTTGTCTTGTGATCTATTTGTTAGTCCACCTGACAATGGACAGTAGATGTGGGCAGACTACACATTGCTCAATGTGCTGGCAACCTGCATGTGAATGGGATGGACAGGTACTGTGTACACACTCCCAGAAGCATGCAATCACGTGTGGTGTACACATGCTGTTGGGCCATGTCCGATTAATTCCTGGCTCTGTTGCACGTCTCTGAGTATTTGGGATGGGTCAGCATGCCACTGTGATTGGTGGATGTGGGTGATGTTGAGAAGTGCATGAGTGACATTCGAAGGCTCTTGTGTACCATCCCTGCAGTTTGAAGTCCTCCAGCCCAAGGGCTTGTGATGAGGCATTGCATCCAAGTTGATGCCTCTGTGTATGTGTGACCGACAGTGCAGCCAATTCCACAAAGGGTGTGACGTCATCTGCCGGATGAGCTACTACGTGGCGAGAACGGATCGGGGGATGCCCCCTCGTATTGTCAGGTCAGCACGGCGCTGCATTTCACCAGTAATGGTCTGCATCTTGACAGTCACACAGCCTGTGCCGGATGCATGTTTGTAGGGGCATCAGCAGCAAGCAAGTGTACAGTAATGTGGGATGGTGTCTTCTGCGGTGAGAGGCAGCATGTGTCCACAGCCTAACCATAATCTGGGTGATGCGATGTATGTTGTGTATGCAGTCGGTTGTAAGTGTACTCTGTGCTGTGTGCACCTGACATGCATATGCGATTCCTGAGGGTCAAGATGTAATTTGAGCACTCTGCATTCTCAATGCACTCAGAGTCGTAGCCCTCAGGAACAACCTGTAGTGGCCTGGATTGGCAATTCACATGTATGTTTGAGGCACTGTGCCCACTCTGATTTCGTTCGGTCATATGTTTGCGATGCCTCAGCTCATATCTTTGTTGCTTACACATCCGGCACACTGTGCAACAGCAGTTATGCTCGTGTCAACGACAGGTGGATGGCATGGGCTCATGGCCATTGTTGCCCGTCATGTTGCAGTCTGTGTGAGTGGTGTTCCATTCTGCTCCATGCAGGTATGTCTTTGGCCTAATTACGTAGTGGTCATCCTTGCCCCATCAGGACAGTGGGTGTGCACACCGCGATTTGGGACTATGGTCGCACGGTGACACAGGCCGGGTGTGGTGCTATGTGCACAACACATGTGCCACTTATTAGCGGCTTCAGTTACTGTACGCCAGCCATTACGTGATGAATGTGGTGGCTGTATGCAATTGCACAGGTATCGTGCAACATGTGGATTGGTGGATGTTCTGTGCTGCTTCCCTTGCACATGTCTGTTTAATTGATGCCAGATGAGTGAGGCCACCTCGCTCTCTCTCATGTGGCATCTCCCGTGGGTGCTGAGGGACAGGGGACGGTCAGCAGTGGTGTGGCATCGGGTGTAGCAGCTGCACAGGTGCTGAGTGTGTCAGATGTGACCAGCGCCTCGGAGGGGCCAGACGTGTGCTGGATGAATTACAGGCCGAGACGGCAATTTCTGAGTCATCTGAGGACCGAGGTGATGCATCCATGTTTGCTAACACAGGGGACGTGGACTCTGGCTCCTCTTCAGCCACGCGGAGGCCAATGCCCGCCCTCCCATCTTCTTCCACAGGTGCAACACGTGTTGGCACAGGGATGAAGGGTAGAGTTTCCTTCACACCAGGCACAGCTGCCCCTGCACATGTGAGCCCTGCTGCCCTCAGTGCTGGGTCTGTTGAGCTCATGCGCCATCTCTGCGTGGGGCAGACAGCTCTCCTCAATAACGTCATTGCCCATGACATCACTTTGCCGCAGGTGACACAGTACATGGAGGGCCCACATGTACGCGTGGGTGGGCTACAACAGACTGTCCAATGGTTGTCCCCCCCAGTCAAGGTGGTCCTTCAACTGGGCCAATATCAGGCTGACATTCCTGACCCTTTCTCCACCCCCCTGGGCAGTGGCACATCTGACAACAGCAGGGCACGAGTCCTTAAATAAGGGGTGGGGGGACGCTGATGTCCCGACAGGAAGTGACATCACGGAAGGTGGCTTGCACCGTCTGACTCATTGCCTCCCCTCGCTCACCCCTTATATGCGATTGCATCGTAGAAGCCAGCGCGTGCACAAGCAGCTCCGATCTCGTCCCAGAGAGGCCAAAGAGTGAATGTGTGGGTCCATTTGCCCCAATCATCTGTCTCGCGGTAACATGAGTGGTGGAACGCCGTCCACCCGCGTGGTACCCCGACTCGATACCTGGACAACAGTGACAATGCATGACAGCCTCCGGAGTCCGGATACACCACATGCAACACACAGAGGCTGTGTCTGCCCTAGCGGGCCAGGCCGCAAACACAATCCCACACGTAGGGTTGACCCACCCCTGCGCGCATAGTCATTACAACCGCTGCCATTGACAAGGGACCCATGTGGTGGGACATGGGCCTCAGGGTGACGGGCCTCCGAGCCATCCCCCACCAACGAGTGTCATGCATCTCACACATTTCGCAAAGCCAATAGGACACTTTGCCTGCACACCAGGTCTCGAGTCAGGGAACCACACGGGTGGACGGCGTCCCACCACTGATTTTACCACGAGCCAGGGAACTGGTGCTAATGGACACACACATTCACTCTTTGGCCCATCTGGGGCGAGCTCGGTGCTGCTTGGGCACGCGCTGGCTTCTCTGTTGCAATCGCATGTAAGTGGTGGGCGAAGGGAGGCAGAATGTCTGATGGTGCAAGCCACCTTTCGTGACGTCACTTCCTGTCATGACGTCTGCGTCCCCCCACTACATATTTAGGACTTGTGCCCTGCTGCTCACTGAGAATGTGTTGCCTGCGAGATGTGACCAGGAGAAGGGCACCATGAGCTCCCACCCACCAAGCTCCACTGCCATCCCGTGCCCTGGGTAGCCTGTGCATGCGGACAATGTAGGGGGTACACCTGGTGGACAGGGGATGTGAGTGCCTTGGCAAGGGCCTGGCAGACGCACAGCAGTATCCAGCATGTCCCCAGAGGGAGGGCTAACGTCTACGCCTGATGCAGCATTGATCGTGTGCCCGCCTGTTGTGCCCACACGAGTTCACATTCATCTCCAGACAGGTGTGCTTTCCAAATACCCAACACAGTGGAAATATAGCCCTCCGGAATCCTCCCCACACAGTCTGTTTCAACAATGCATGTGTGCACCTACCCGTGCCACCCACCCACCTGGCCCAAGCGGAACTCCCGCTTCACATGACACATGTGTGTCTTCCACAGTTGTGCTTCTCTCTCAGGGGCGGACCTCCAACTGTCCCGTAGCACATAGACAGCACCGAGTTGAACGGGCCATCCTGTATGAATGGTAGGGACACACACACATCTACCTGTGACACAGTGGTGGCTGTGATGGCTATTGTGCCTGCCATGGCAGTGTTGGTGGCCATGTCAGGGTACACTCACACACATTGCATACGCAGCTTTTCGTGTCACTACTCTGCACATCGGACTGGCCACTGTCCCTGGTGTTGAACACTTTTGCCGCCTGTCTATGTAATCTGTGACTGGATGGTGTTGTTCCTGTAGTCGGTTGTGTCTGTGTAGTTGCTGATTACAGTTGTTACTGTGTGTGCATAGTTAAGTGAGGCACATGCCTTGTATGGTACATCAACAATTGCAATGTCTGGTGTCACATTCCAATGTGTTTTACACGTGGCTGGGACTTCACTTCTTTCAGACTCTGCCACTTGTGTGTGTGATGAAGAAGTTTTTTAGTGACACGGATTGTCTGCATGTATTTGCTGGAATTATTTTGGAAAAAGAACGGGGCCCCCTGAAATTAGGATGCAAACCCTGGCAGGGAAATTACTTCATTGGAAAACAAGAACACCGGGCACAGTGTATTTGAATTGAGGTTGGCATGTAAACTCTAGACTAACTTACTATATATACAAACAAGACATAAATACAATTATACATGACATATGAATAATTTATTATTTTCTTTTGAATATACTTGTATCTTTTTCGAATAGAAAATATATTTTATATAAATATGTAAACAATGATAAATAAATTTACACTCTTAATAATATTCTGTAAACCACATGTATGCTTTTACTTGATCATTTTCCTTAAATGTTTATATAAACAGTCATGAAATCAATTGAAATGTAATTACTGTTTAAGGAAAATTTATATAAATTATATTTTCTATTCGAAAAAGATACAAGTATATTCAAAAGAAAATAATAAATTATTCATAATGGGCCCCTTAGTTTAAATAAAGAAAATTAGTCTTACCTGTCTCAACGCGAAGCAGCTCCCAACCGCGATATGATCCCCGGCGAAATGACCCAAAACAACAGGTAGCGGTTACAAAATGAGTCCCCCTAAACAAAAATGGCTGGTTAAATATTATTATTAATCTTAAATAATATGAAAACATGCAATAAAGTTATAAATGAATAACAAATATATTTTTTTAAATGTAACAAATGCTTATATACATTTAAAAAATATTGTAACATTTTTTCAACATTGTTAATTTATAATAATAAATAATATATTATATATATTAATTATTATTATAAATTATTTATTTGTATTATTTAATACTTTATAAATAAATGCATAAAATATATGCAAATGTTAAATAAATACATACCTTTAAAAAAAAAAAAAGCTTAAACAATGTAATTATTAATATTATTAATTATATACATATTAATAATATTAATAAAAAATAATATATCTTGTGTATATGGAAAAAATGTTCTGTAAAAATAATATTATGTTTTGTTAAATACAAGTATATTATAATGCAATATTCTTTTTCAACAAATTATACTTTATATTATAAAATGTGAAACATGGAAAAATAAACTGATAAGTAATATACCAATATTATTTTGTATAACAAAAAATGTTTGTCACAAACATGCAAAATACTATTTTATGTTACTAATTAAAAATACATGTATTATAAAAGATAACAATGTATTAATTATATATGTTAAAAAACTATGGGGCCCATTAGGATGGCGGGTGGAAGCACCACCGCCGTGCTGGCGGATGCAAAAAGCACCAGTTACCGTCCGCCCGCCACAGCACACACGCCCGCCCAATTAGGATGTGAAAAGTCAGCCAAACACCGCCCGTAAGCCAGCTACGCCCTCCGCCATCAAAGTGCGCCCGTTCACGGAGCGGCGCGGCCTAATGGAGACACACCGCCCGACGAAATCACGTACCGCCCGGCGTACAAATTACGATGCCAGAACCAAACAGTTCCCCCGGCTAAGAGACACTGCACGTGAAAGCAAGGCAGAAAACCGAACGCACAGTACGGATAGCAAAGAGGCGGACCCCCGAGCATGAATCAGGCACTGCAGGCCCTCCCCATGCTCTACCTGATGCAGCACCCAGGAGTCAACGCACCGCGGCGACGCAGGTAGGCAGACACACAACAGGGGCACGCAAACAGCGCACACAGTGCAAGGGCGGGAAAACTGTATATGGCCCCCCCCGACACCCCTGCGTGGACACGACACATCCACCACTGCACCCACACATGCGCACAACGCAGAGGCCAACGGCAGCGCAATGCATGCGCCGCACACAAACAACACAGGGTCACAACCAAACACCACACACACCAGCACCACCCAGAACGCACATGTCACGTGACAGCCCTGCCACAGTCATGTCCCCAACCAGCAATTCACTGTTGCCAACCTGACGTCACACAAGTGACCCGAACATGTCAGTGACGTCACGCCAAATTAGGACACACCCCTGTGTGCAAAACACGGCAAAGCACACAGCGGCGGCAACACCACCCAGCAGAATATGGACCCCGTCGGAAAAGGTACGCCAGTACCACACAGAAACACCGATGCCACCCTGCACCCAATAACAAGACATGCAATACGTAACATCAAAGATACCGGGGACAGACAACAGGTGGTACCAATTATAACACAAGGCCCAACGTATAGCGGAAACGCAGCTTGCCGCCCACACACGGGAGAGGAGACAGCACTGAATGACCTTCCATTCCCACTCCGAAACCACATCCCGACTAAACAAGCCGGAGACAACAGTCATTGCACCAAAAAAAGCCCAACACAGGCATGCAGAGGGAAGCGGCCACAGGGCAGATAGCGCATAACACCAAAGAACATTCAGAACAGAAAAAAGAAATGATAACACTCCCCCATGTGGTTCACATGCAAGTTATCTGGAAGGAGTCAGACACCACTGACCTTGACCATTCAGAGAAGCATGTGGGATGAGGGCCCGTGTCCTCCGCACAAGCCAACATAACACAAGTCCTGCCTCCCTACGACCATTACAGAATTCCCAGCAACGTCGGAGGTTGCACCCTGCAGACTGCACAGACAGCCGGAGCACGCCACCACAGCGCCCTGCAGCAAAATGGCACTTGCACCACACCTACCCAACTACGCCGGACAGATTAAGCTGTACAAACATAACCTGATACAGATATTGGGATGTGACAATCTGGCCTTGCTGAACGTAAGTTACCAACTAACTTACCGCTTCGCATTGTTCAGCTGCGTCATCCCCGTCTTCTACTGTCGGAGGTGTCCCTTCTACTATCCTGTGGATTTATGTCTCTCCAACCTGGCATGTCCAAGGGCGGACCTGCTACAACTATTCAACCCCCTGGACGTCCACGACAGGGTCTGTTCAGCCTATGGGGGCATGGCGTATGTGGCTACTATCGGACCCACACTGCAATGGGACCACTGTGCCTCCACACGACGGATAATGGATCACAGTTACATCGAATGTCATCCAACATGTCCCATCATGCTCCTACAAGGGACAACTCACGACCAACACCTTGACAGCCACCATCCGCTACATTGGATGGCATCCATGTCCACCACCAATGCCATGGAAGCCCTGCTGGAAGGTATTGCATACCTGACAACCTGTCAATTCGTCGGGCCCCGCCGCCATACCCCCAATTGAGCAATGATGTCCCACACCGTACCCATGCATGGCCTCCGCACGGACTGGGCAGTTACCAGTACAACAACTATACCATACAACCTGCAACTGACACCACACCATCAACTACACTGCAATGACATCGGATATATTCGGGACATGCACTCTGTTCCTCATCACATCCAGTAACTCTGCATGAACAGGGGGAGGCAGAGGCATGGGATTTGTGAATGGCAACCACATGGACAGAACTGCACGTACAACCATGCCATAATATGCATCCTGTGCCCATGAACATATGCACCGGTCAGTGGACAGTAATCGTCCGGCTGTAGTATGTGAGAGCTGTCACCTCACCTCCCCCTGAACTTCCGTGCCAGGAGCTTTGCATGGACAACAAGTGCATCCACCAACAACATGACCCCAGCGACTGTGACATGTCCAGTAGCCACCACATCGCAACAACAAGTGGGACGCCGTTGCATGCACATAAGTCCATGCCCTGATGCCACCTCCACGCACGTGTGTATGAGTAACTATCACAGCAAACCTGTAACATGGAACTGAGATGCACTGTGCCCATGATGACAAGCGGACTTGTAGGCTAAATGTATACTGTCTGTGTCAAAGTCAGCAGCACCTCAGTAAGTAGCAAATGTACATTAGCACAGCAACGGCTAAGCAGTCGTAACTCTGAAGCCCACATCCCACAGTCAACAACTAATCACATCTACCCCTACACCCTATGCCATGTGTAATCATGCTGAGTATATCCTCCACATGCATTTTGCTGCCAGTAGTGTCCACTATACTGCATCACAGAGGACATAAGTACCAATACATGTCTAGAAGCAAAAATGTGTCTCTGCTGATTCATTTCACAAGTAAGAATGAGAGAGGATGAGAGTGTGAGAAGTACACAGCAGTTGTGAGATGACCATGTAGTCCACTGTAATTGGATGTCAACGCAAATGAGTAGCACAATTGTGGAAGACACACATGTGTCATGTGAAGCGGGAGTCACGCATGGCTCAGGTGGGTGGGTGTGACGGGTAGGTGCGCACATGCAATGTTGAAACATGCTGTGTTGGGAGGATACAGGAACAGTACATTGGCGCTCTCCTGGGAATTTGTGAAGACCACCTGTCTGGGGATGAATGTGAACTCGTGTGTGCACAACAGGCGGGCATACGATCAATGCTGCATCAAGTGTAGACATCAGCCCACCCTCCTTGGACATGCTGGATACTGCTGTGCGTCCGCAAGGCTCTTGCCAAGGCACTCACATCCCCTGTCGACCAGGTGTATCCACAACATAGTCCACCTGCACAGGCAATCCAGGACACGGGATGGCAGTGGAGCATGGTGGGTGAGAGGTCATGGCTCGCTCCTCCTGGTCACATCACGCAGGCAACACATCCCCAATGTGTAGTATGGCACAAGTCATATGGAAGTAGTGGGGGGACGCACACATCACGAGCAGTAGTGACGTCACAGAAGGTGGCTCGCACCATCCCACCCATTGCCTAGATCTCCACACACGTCACATGCCATTGCAACAGAGAAGCCAGCGCGTGCACAAGCAGCTCCGAGCTCGCCCCAGAGAGGCCAAAGAGTGAATGTGTGGGTCCATGAGCTCCAGTTGGACGCGGCCTGGGCCGCTAGGGCAGCTACAGCCTCTGTGTGTTGCAGGTGGTGTATCCGGACTGCGGAGCCTGTCATGCATTGTCAATGTTGCCCGGGTCTCGAGTCGGGGCACCACGCAGGTGGAAGGCGTCCCGCCACATATCATACCGTGAGACAGACCACTTGTTCAACTGGACCCACACATACACTCCTTGGCCTCTCTGGGGCGAGCTTGGAGCTGCTTGTGCATGCGCTAGCTTCTCATGTGCAAATGCATATTGGTGTGAGCGAGGGGAGGCCATGAGGACAGTGTAAAAGATAACTGTTTGACTTTCAGTTAGTTTAAGGAATGCCCCTGATGTGGTCAGAAAAAGACGTGTCTCGTGTGTATTGCAACTAGTAGATAAGCCGATGACCTTCCCATGTCTTGCATGTAGCCCCGCACCTAGCCCCGCACACTCGACACATCAAAATGAGTACCAGCACCACATTCTTCCCATTCGAAGCACTGACTGGGGGTGACAACCATTGGACAGTCTTGTGTAGTCCACCCACGTGTACATGTGGGCCCTCCATGATCCATGTCACCTGCGGCAAAGTGATGTCATGGACAATGACGGTAGTGAGCAGAGCTGTCTGCCCCACGCACAGATGGTGCATCAGCTCAACAGACCCAGCACTGAGGGCAGCATGGGTCACATGTGCAGGGGCAGCTGTGCCTGGTGTGAAGGCACATGCATATAGACAGCACATCGTCCAATGTGTAGTCTGCCCACATCTACAGTCCATTGTCAGGCGGACCTAGCAAAAGATCACAAGACAACACATCTGTGTGGGTGTACCCACTGTGACCAACACTGCGCAACAATCAACGTACCCGCCCTGTGCATGGCCCACCCCGCAACGGAGGTCACATTCAGTGCCACTATCTCACACACACATCCCTGTCACGAGGCATGGTGTGTCCAATAGACAGGACTGAGTGAGCGCCCATCCGGAGGGTCCTGAACAGGAGACACATGTAACCCACTAGGCAGTCTGTGTTGTCACCTACTGGCATTGTGCAGTCAATGTGCGGGCCAGGCCTGCTGGGACTGAGAAGGGCAGCATGGCCCCAGCCTGACATGCACACGACCAACATGTGCACTGAGACCTGCATTGCCAATTGGCTGGGTCACTGGATGTCTGACATGAAGTTGCCATGTACCACCAGTCGGGAGGGACAGACAGGTCAAAGCGCCCGAGAGCACACATACCCATGCCACCTGCAGTCAGCATGGTGAGCAGTGGATGTTTGAACACCACAGGCTCTGACTCATAGTGCTGCGGATCAACGACATGTGTGTCACCCACATGCACCCACACACACACTGCAGCTGTCTCCCACACACAAATTTCGCAAGGAATAGCCATGTGCAGTGTGCGTGGAGCTCGGAATCCAGGATCTCCAGCTCCTTGCTGGTGAGTGGACCTGGACATGTCCTCAGCGTCATCGACGTGTAGGTGGAGAGGTGGCAGCAGCATGTGTTCTCGAGGGGTGCCAGGCTGCAGTTCCAGGTAGATGTGGTAATGCCTGTCCCACTCACACACACATATAACCCCCGGGGTCAGTTACAGTGGGTCCAAGCTGCTGCAATCCGTGTACCATGTCTGGCAGCTTCAATTGCAGATGTAGGCCTGCTCCCAGCTGGCCCGGGACGCTTACCTCCATAGTGGAACGCGCAGGGTGCAACCGCGAGGGACATTGGAGTTGGCCGTAAGGGCCTGGACCATGGCGGGTACAGTCCGCTGATGCCATGTGCACCACACAGTATGATGTGCGCACTGCATCTGCAGGTGTGGCCATGATTTGTGTGTGGGTGCAGGTGCACAATGGACGGGGCCACAACATGCTGTGTGCATAGGCAGGAACGGCCAGTGGCCAGCCTCCACATGTCTGTTGGCACATCATCATGTACACATTGGCATGGGTGCATGGGATATGCATATGCACACACATGCCATCTTTCACTATGTACATCTGCCACTTGGCACGTGCAATGTTACGTGTCACTTGTGATGTGTATTTGCAAGCACACAGCCTTGTTGGCATGGGGCTGTCAATGTGTACACCTGTCAATGTTTCTGGAGGTGTGATCCGTACAGTGCTGTACATAGGGTGCAGTGGTGACACCAATGACTGTCTCATATCCCCCATGCCACAGGTCCCACTTGTTTTGGCCGCTCAGCCTGTGTCCATAGCGTTGTTGGTGTGTGCCATACTCACCCAGCCTCGGAAGCAGTGTGATGCACAGCAGCAAGTCATGTTGCCGCGGTGTTGCCGCTTGCCGAATATGCAGTCTGTTACCATCAGCATGCCTTACAAGTCATTGAGGCCTAGATCCCCATGTGCATGCTCATAGCAATGGTGTGTGTCACTGCCCATTGCTATTGGTAGGGGACCTGTGTAAGTGTATTGTGGCTGTGCTGTCCCTACTTGTCAGCTGTTCTGTGATTCAAGTGCTTGTTCAGTCATTTGTGTTTTGTGTATGTGAATATGCCATGTGGCGTCTTGCTTTGACATGTGTCCACTTCCATCCTTCCTAGACGGAGACCAAACATTCATCGCCTCTACCAATTGCTGTCAGACATGGAGGATGTAGAGGTCATCCGTAAATATCGTCTGGACCGACCCACCCTGCATCGTCTATGTGCCATGTTGGAACCCCACCTCCGTCCTCGCAGGGTGTATCCAACAGCATTCACCCCCACGGCTAAGGTGATGGCTGCACTGCATTTCTTCGCCACTGGGTCATTCCAACACACAGTGGGCAGTGGAGGTGGGATGTCCCAGCCCATGTTCAGCATGGTGCTGAGGGATGTACTGTCAGCTATGATGCTGTACAGGAACAGATACGTCCGATTCCCCAGGGCTCGTGAATTGGCGGCAGTGAAGGGTGCTTTCTATGCCCTTGGACGGATCCCCCACGTCGTTGGTGCTATAGATTGCACCCATGTTGGCCTTGTTCCACCACAGGCCACTGAGCAGCTCTACCACAACCGGAAGCACACGCACTCCCTGAATGTGCAAGTGGTGTGCCTTGCGGACATGGTGATTTCCCACGTGTGTGCCAAGTTCCCAGGATCGGCACATGACGCGCACATCATGCGCAACAGCATCCTACCACGACTGATGGCCAATCTGCAACCGGACCGTGGCTGGATTGTCGGTGAGTATGTGGAGTAGTGTAGCATGCTGGCTGTGCGATGCTGTCTTGTGTCCAGTTGGAATTGCAACGGTTCTCTGTGTCCCTCACACCCAGGTGACTCTGCTTACCCGAATGGACCCTGGCTGCTCAGCCCATTGCGACGTCCTGGGGGCCCAGCTGATGTCCGCTACAATGAGCACATGGGAGGACCAGACGTGTGGTTGAGCGTACCTTTGGCCTCCTCAAGTCCAGGTTCAGATGCCTGGACCGCACCGGGGTGCACTGGCGTACTCCCCACAGAAGGTGTGCCAGATAATAGTGGCTTGCTGCATGCTGCACAATCTGGCTATTCGCAAGCAGATCCCCCTAATTGTGGATGACGGAGATCAGCCAGGGCCCCAGCCTGCAGACCAGGACAGCTCGAGTGAAGAGGACAGTGGAGAGGAGGAAGCTGTGAATGTGCGTCAGCAGCTCATCGCCCGCTACTTCACTTGACGGTGAGTGTCCATGTACGACGGCTGATGTAGCTGTAGTTGTGCAGGTGTATGTGTGCTCTGTCACGGGGGCCTTTTGTTCACTGAGTGCTGTGTGTCAATGGTCCATGTCCAGGTTGGTATGCCACTGGCAGCGGCTGTAGCAGTGTGCCCTGTTGCTCTGTGTGATGTGTGTACATTGCTTGTAGTTGGTGACAAGTACTGTGTGATGAGTGTGTGACACACTCATTGAATGTACTCTTGTTCTGTTTTTCACCCCTAGGTCCCTACAGCCTCTCCTGTCCCATCGACATACCACACTTCAGATGCATTTCTGCTCATGGTGGCGATTGCACATCGTTGAATAAACCCAGGACACATGAAGCAGATTGTGTTCAAGGTGTATTTATTTACAGCGGTGACATGTGATTGTGTGCAAGGTGATGACAAACGTGGTGCATGCTGTGACAATTAGTTGACGGTCATGGCTGCGTGATGGTCAGGGTGTACCCATGAAGTTCCATGTCCACAGTCCAACAGACACATGCCATTCACATGGCAGTGTGGGGTAGGATCGTAGTACAAGTCAATGCAGTAGGTGGTCAAGGTGGCTGGCTGACTCACTGGCGTTTGGTGCGTGCGAAGTCCTCTCTGGACACCTGTTTCCTCTTCGGACGGCCCCTTCCACGTTTGGTAGGGGGTGTGTTGATGTGCCGCTGGTGGTGGCTGAGGAGTGCTCACTCGCTGTGGACACAGGGGAACGCGATGCTGCACGACCCTGCGCCACAGCAGGTGGTGGCGGAGGTGGTGTTGCTGGCCTTGCTTGTGCCCTCACCACCACCACCAGCTGGCCCATTAGGTCCACAAGTTGGTCCATACGGGTCACAAATTGTCCCATATGGGCGTCCATGGACCTCAACACCCCAAGGACCTCCCGCGTGTCGGTAGCCGACCTGGCCCATTGTCCTTGGGCCTCTTCATAGGCCCCAAGGACTCTGGTGATTTGCGGCAGGGCTTGGCTCCCAGGCTCAGATGGCGTTGGCCTGGCCCTGCTCCTCCTACCAGTACTGCTGCCACCGACCTGCCCACTAGCCACATTGCTCACCACGGTCCTCGCTCTGGCTCCCAGGGTGGAGCCCGACGGCCGTGCCACCGCTTGCGCAGGGGCTGTGGCCAGGGATGGCGTGGTGGTGGTGGTTGCGGCGGTGGTGGTGGTTGCGGCGGTGGTGGTGGCCGCAACAACCGTGGCAGCAGGGGTCTGTGACTGGTCAGCAGCCCTGGGTGATGTGTTGGTGGGCAGGAGGGGCCCTGGGGAGCGGGTGTGCCCTGCCACTCCAGATGGGCCTGCTGGGTGGTCCGTGTCCGGAGAGGTGTCCAGCTCCTCTACATCCGTGAGTCCGGGTCGGGGGCTTGCGGACTGGCTGTGCTGGCTGCTGTCACCCTCTCCAGCATCCAGCAGTTCGGCACCTGTGGGGAGAATGAGATGGGTCATTGTGTTGCACCTAGCAAAGTATGTATTGGTTGTCTGACATTCACAGTTCGTTCACTGTCGTGCACAGGTTTCCCAGTGGCGTGTGTGTGGATGTACGATGTGTGTATGCGTGGGCTAGGCAATGGGACTGTGTGATGTGGACATGTGGCATGGGACGGATTAGCAATGCCGATGGGTGTGTGTTGCTATGCTCCTACATTTTGTGGCTCGGGTGTATGCGTGCTCCAGGACCATAGACGATGTTGGGTTGAACGATGGTTTAGGGGGAAGGATGGAACGCTTAGGTACACTGATGCCATAAGGGGGTACAGCCCCCTAAACACTCTTGGGTTGAAATATGCTTTTGGGGTACATGCTGTGGGTAATGGGTGCAGAACGTGACATGTGTTCTGGCAACATGACAGTGCATAGACAAAGGTGTGTGTCTGTCTCACATGCCCGGAATATCTGCTGACTGTTATCATTCATGGACATCACATTGGTAGCATTGTTGTGAGTTCGTGCTTGTTGTGTGCCACACGACGTATTGCAGATGGGCCAAATCCTTTGTGTGCGTGCTGCCCTGGTACATGTGCATCAGTGCTGTGCTCTTGGGGTGTTGACTATATTATGTGTGTTGTTACTCGCAGTGTGACGTGCGCTTCAGTCACTGCAGGCACTTGATTTGTCATGGGCAGGTATCTTTGCATGACTACTGTATGAGGGCCAGCTGTTCGGATGACATACCTTTCATGACACTGTGGCTGAGAGATGAGATGGATGATATGTTGAATGTGCATTGTGTGCCTGTGTGTTTCATGGGTCCAGTTGTCTTTGTGTGCAATATTGTGGTTCCAAGCTGTTACTTCTAGTACGGTCTGTCTTACGTGGGCGTTGTTGTACGATGTGTGGGTGACAGGCAGTGAGGACTACATGGACAGGACTTCGATGGTGTTGCTGATGTGTGTGATGGGTGGCACAGTGCCTGCCGTGTGGGTCTGTGCTCCAGTGGGACTTGTGCATGCAGACGTGGCTCCTTAGGTGTTGCTGTATCTGTGATGGGTCATGTGGGGTTTGACTCTGTTGAACATGTCCGTGTGCACATTGGTCTCATGATTGTGACTGGGAGCAGTGCTGCGTGTTCCTCTGCTACGTGACATGTCCCATGTGTCAGTCGTAGTACAGTCCTCATGCCTACAGACGCCCCGCCCTGTACATTTTCCCACCTACAGGTTGTTTCTGAGTGCACAATGCAATGGATGCCACATGGTACTGGGAGGGAGGGGTGCTCCACCTTGCTGGTCTGTGGGAGTGGGAGCCTGGTGGGTGTTTTACTTCAGCTGTCCCCCCTCCGACCCACTGTCTTTGTGTTCCGGCTACTTACCTGTTACTTGTCGGTCAGTGCAGCTATGGCGGATACATGGATGTGGGGTGTGCTCCACCTTGCTGGTCTGTGGTAGTGGGGGCCTGGTGGGTGTTTTACTTCAGCTGTCCCCCCTCCGACCCACTGTCTTTATGTTCCGGCTACTTACCTGTTACTTGTCGGTCAGTGCAGCTATGGCGGACACATGGATGTGGGGTGTGCTCCACCTTGCTGGTCTGTGGTAGTGGGGGCCTCGTGGGTGTTTTACTTCAGCTGTCCCCCCTCCGACCCACTGTCTTTGTGTTCCGGCTACTTACCTGTTACTTGTCCGTCAGTGCAGCTATGGCGGACACATGGATGTGGGGTGTGCTCCACCTTGCTGGTCTGTGGTAGTGGGGGCCTGGTGGGTGTTTTACTTCAGCTGTCCCCCCTCCGACCCACTGCCTTTGTGTTCCGGCTACTTACCTGTTACTTGTCGGTCAGTGCAGCTATGGCGGACACATGGATGTGGGTGTGGGGAGTGCTCATTCTGGTGCATCTGGAGTACAAGGGGACCTGGTGGAAGTTGCGGTGCTGGCTGACTGTACACATGCCCCCATGGTTTTGTTAGTTGGTAGCTTTGGGCTGAGTGTGTGTGAGTGTCTGTTGCATGTGTGGGTGATGTCTTGTGTATTGTGTACTGGACATGGGGGTGTTTGTCCCTAGGAGCTATGGCATGGTGGTAGTGCATGTGATTACATAGCGGTGTGCTGGTATACGTTTGTTTGTACTTACCAGCCTCCACTCCCCCTGGTAATCTGGTGAGGATCTCCGGATGTATGATGACTCGCACCTTCTCCTCCCACGCCTTGAAGGTCCTGAATAGCGCGGGATTCCCTCCGCCAGTCCTGGCAGCCAGCTCTCAATTTTTGCTCTCCTTCTTCTTGACCACGCTTTTGAGGTCGTTCCACCTTTTGTTAATTTCTCCTCTGTTGCGTGGAACGTTCCCGACTGCATTGACCTGGTCTACGATCCTGCTCCACAACCGGTTTCTGGTGGATAGTGGTGTCTGTTGGACCTGGTTGCCATAGATTTGTGGGTGCACCTTGACGATCTCGTCGGCCATGACCGTCAGCTCGGTGGAAGTGAACTTGGGCATTCTGTGTGATGCCATGGTGTGTGTTTTGGTGTTTGTGGTGCTGGTACGGTGTGTGGTGTGTGATGTGCAGGGGGTTTGTGGGTCAGGTGTTTGGTGGTGGTGGTGGTGGTGGTGGTGGTGATGGGTGTGATAGGTGCGTGTCTGTGGTGTGCTGCTGTCCTTTCTGTCTCGCTGTGTTGTGTGCTTTCGTCCTCAGTTTGTAATGTTGCAGGGGGTTGTGGTCTGTGAAGGGGCTGGTTTTGTACTTACCTATGTGGGTGTGTCATGATGGTCTGTTGTTTTCAGGTGTGTTGTGGCTGGTGTTCTGGGATTTGTTGTTGATATTTTTGTCCAGGGGGGGGTGTTTCCGGGATGTGTACTGTGTTTGGGTATTTGTGCGTGGGTTGCTGTGTGGACTTGTTGGCCATGTTGTGTGTGTTTGTTTTCGTCAGCGGATGGTTTCTGTGCATGGACGTGGCCGCCAGGGCTTCCGCCGTGTCCATTTTCGTCACTGTTGTTTGCGCTGGCGGGCGGTGTATTTGTGGATTTTCCGCGCTCATGTCGGTACGATCCTAATTTCACGGGCGGTGTCTCGGTCGTCAGGGCGGGCGGTTTTCGCTTGTCGTGCGTCTTTCCGTCCGTGGCGGGCGGATGGACTTAGACTCGGACATGGGCGGGCGGTATTTTCTGTTTATTTTCCGCCTCCGGCGGTTTTCGGTTCGCGGCATCGTAATTGCTCGGTCGGTATTCAGACGGTGTAGGCGGCCGGATTTTTAACACTGTGGTAGATGGCGGATTTTTTACCGTCCGACATCGTAATGGACACATATATATTGTAAACATTGTAATGTGTTCAAAAAATGTAATGCAAAAAAATAAAATATGTAAATATTTTCACCATATGTCTTCATCTATATAACATTTTCAAAATAAAATATAAGTTTTTCATCTAACTCTATCCTAATAAAAATAAAATGTTTGTTTACCCTATTTGAAAGTCTGATTATTTTGCAATGTATGTTATTTTATTCTATTTTTTTTTTAAATGCATATATTTTACAAAAATAGTGTTGTACATCAATAACAATTTAAATATGCATTATAATATTTATTAAACAAGAGACAATTAGGGGCCGATTCCGATCTCGGCCGGTAGGGCTCCGAATCAGATTCGGCTTAACCGGATCCGATTCGGAGCCCTCTTTCCCGACCGATTCAGACGTGCGTCCGGGCGAGCGAGTACGATGCGAGCGCTCGCAAAATCACCGACCGACTCGTTCGCGGGAACCAACCGCACCGACCGACTCGCACGGACACGACTCGCTCCGCGCAATGGAGACGTTCCCCGGCCGGGTAAGTACGATGCACGCCTCGAGCTGTCCGACCGACTCGCGCAGTCCGGCTCCAAAGAGCAGTCGGAGCCGCACTTTGGGGGTCCGTGTCGGACCCCTACCTGTGCTTGTACGGCTCGAGTCACTTTGACGCGTACCCGCTGTAGGGGGCGCCCTTGTTCGCCTCGCACCCATTGAGTCAAAGGGAGCCCGCGTACGCGTTGTGCGACTGGCTCCCATTGACTTCAATGGGAGTCCGACCGAATCGAGTCCGATTGCATGCGAACGCATCGTACTCGTTCGGTCGGACTGCTAGGGTCCGATTCGGTCGGAAATCTTCCCGGGTCCGGCTCGGTCGGGGAGATTTCCGGCCTGAATCGGAATCGGCCCCACAATATTATAATACATACATAAAACAACTGTATTTTTTTTAAATATATCATATTCACATATATACAAATATATTTAATTTAAATTAGCTACACCAAATACTATTAATGCAAATAACTTAATAAACTCTACACATATATAATTTATTACTCCCACTACATTTATTATTAATTAATAAAAGCTTAAATATACTAAATAAATATAATATACTATTCCCACTCCAGTTACTATTAAATAAGGGAAGGTGCTGGATAGTAAATAATAATTAATTACTATTCCCACTCCAGTTAGTATTAAATGAGGGAAGGTGCTGGATATTAAATAAATATAAATTACTATTACCACTTCAATTATTATTAAATAAGGGAAGGTGCTGGATATTAAATAAATATAATTTACTATTACCACTCCAGTTAGAATTAAATCAGGGAAGGTGCTAAATAGTAAATAAATATATTTTACTATTCCCACTCCAATTAGTATTAAATAAAACAAAATATTGGTCAGTAAATGAATATAAATAATTATTCCCACTCCAGTTAATATTAAATCAGTGAAGGTGTTGGTTAGTAAATAAATATAATTTACTATTCCCACTCCACTTTAACTTAACTTATATTAAAATTTTGAGAGTAAACAAATATATTATGAAATTCACACTATAGTTAAAATTCAAAAATTAAAAACAATTTATAAAATTTACATTTCATCTACAAATTTTATTACAATAAATATATCTTAAATAATAATGCTACATACTAAACATTTATTAATTTTTGTTTAAAATACAAACAAAATAAAAAATAAACGTTACAACACTCTTTATTATAATATTCCCACATATTATAGTTATAAATATATTAATTTAATATTTATAAATTATAATACAATTAATTCATTAAAATTTATACATATGTCATTATTAATTTAATACTATTTTAATTCCTTATTAAATATTAAAAAAATTAATAATTTTCTACATTAAATATTATTACAAAACATGTATAAATATTTAATAATAATATATTTATCAAATATTAATTTATATTAATGTTTTATTACATATATTATCATATTACTCACAAATTTATTATAAATAATGTATTATATGTACTCCATTACATTATATTTAAATACCATACCTTATTACATCTATAATTCTCTGTAGTATAATATATTTATAAATTATAAATAATATTTAACATTATTAATATTAGCTCAATACATATATATTGAATATATTTTTTAGGGTATTACATTTTAAAATTTGTAAATTATAAATTATGAGATCTAAATATATTTTATAATTTTTATATTTAATTTTTATATAACCCACACTATAAATTTCTACCAAAAATTAACTATCATAATTATACTATTAATATTAATGATATATATTTTTGGGGGAACATTCCTAATTTTTAAATTTAATTAATTAATTATAAATACAACAAGACCTATCAGTACAAATAATATATTTTTTAAACAAATTAGATTACATGTAAAAATAAATTTTATATTAATATTTTAAAATAATGTAAATATTTATTTTAAAAATATTTCAAAATTTTAACCTCAAAATTTTAAATTCATTCATAAATAATTATTTACTATCAACTATTTTGTTTTTAAATTTCAATTTGATAAATATATATTTTTTTAAAACACTCCCCACCCTTATCGCCTAATAACCCTACATCCCGCTCCTAAAACAACACTTTATTATTTACTATATATTTTTCTATATATTTATATTTCATTTTCAATATTTTTAAAACACTCCCCACCCTTATCCCCTAATAACCCAACATCCCGCTCCTAAAATTTATATTACAAATCATTTTTTTATAAATGTTAACTAATATTATTTACTACTTTTTACATTTCTTATTATTAAATTAATAATTTTAACACTCTATGGGGCCCATCACGATACCCGGCGTAAAAAAATCCGCCAGGCATGGAAGCGGCAAAAATCCGCCCGCACACACCGTCTGAACACCGACCACGCCATTACGATTACACAAACCGAAAACCGCCATCGGCGGAAAAAACACACAAAATACCGCCCGCCAACGTCCGAGTCGGAGTCAAACCGCCCGCCACGGACGGAAACACGCACGACAACACAAAACCGCCCGCCCTCACGGCCGACACACCGCACGTGAAATTACGATCGCACCGCCATGAGCGCGGAAAAACCACAAATATACCGCCCGCCAGCGCAAACAACGCCGATGAGAATCGACACGGCAGAAGCCATGGCGCCCACGTACCTGCACAGAAACCATCCGCTCACAAAACCAATAGCACACTACATGGCCAACAAGTCCACACAGCAAGGCACGCACAAATACACAAGCACAGTACACATCCCGAAAACACCCCCCCCGGACAAACAAAAAATACAAAGGCCAGAACCCCAGACACAACACACCTGAAAACAACAGACCATGAGGACACACCCACATAGGTGAGAACAAAAGCAGCACTCCCACAGACCACAACCCCTTGCTACATTGCAAACCAGAGAGGAGAGGAGAGGACACAGTGACACAGCAAGGACAGCAGCACACCACAGAAACGCACACATCACTACCACCACCACCACCACCACCACCACCACCACCACCAAACACCGGCACCACAAACCCCCTGCACATTACACAACACACACCGCACCAGCACCACAAACACCATGGCACCACAAAGAATGCCCAAGTACACGCCCATTGAGCTGACGGTCATGGTCGACGAGATCATCAAGGTGTACCCACAAATCTATGGGAGCATGGTCCAGCACACACCACTAGCCACCAGAAACAGAATGTGGAACCGGATCGTAGACCAGGTCAATGCAGTCGGGACCCTGCCCAGGAACAGAGGTGAAATAAACAAACGTTGGAATGACGTAAAGAGCCTGGTCAAGAAGAAGGAGGGCAAAAACAGAGAGCTGGCTGCCGTCACTGGCGGAGGGAATCCCGCGCTCTTTAAGACCTTCAAAGCGTGGGAGGAGAAGGTGCGAGTCATAATACATCCGGAGATCCTCGCCGGATTAGCAGGGGGAGTGGAGGCTGGTAAGTACAAACTAATGTATACCAGCACACCGCTATGTACTCACATGCACTACCACCATGCCACAGCTCCCAGGGACAAACACCCCCATGTCCAGCACACAATACACAACACATCACACACACATGCAACAGACTCCACCACACACAGCCCAAACCGAACAACTGTAACATACGTGGGGACATGTGTACACTCAGCCAGCCACGTAACCACCAACAGGTCCCCAAATATGCCAGAAGCGCCACAACGAGCACCCACCACACCCATGTGTCCGCCACAGCTGCACTAACCGACAAGTAACAGGTAAGTGGCAGGAACACAAAGTGCAGTGGGTGGGAGGGTGGACAGCCCAAGTACAACACACACCAGGTCCCAGTCCCACAGCACAGCAAGGAGGAGCATCCCCCACACCCCACAGCCACGTGTCAGCCACCGCAGTGCACAACGACAGCCGAAAGGCAGACATCACGGTCCACAGCAATCGGTGTCAGTGGGTGTCCAGCCACCCCCACGACCCACAACACCCCCCCCCCCCCACAGACCTGCAACATGGAGCACCCCCCGCTTAGAGCCATGTGGCATCCAGTACAGTGCACGCACGAACAACTTGCAGGTGGGAAACTGGACAGGGCTGGATTACTGGAGGCATGAGGACCATAACACGACCAACACATGGGACATGTCACGTAGCAGACGAACACGCAGCACCGCCCACCGTCACGAACAAGTGAACAATGTGCACACGGACATGAACAACAGACTCACACCCCACATGACCCATCACAGACATAGCAACACCCAAGGAGCCACGTCTGCATGCACAAGCCACACTGAATATAGTACCACACGGCAGCCACTGTGCAACTCATCACACACAACCGAAACACCATTGAAGTCCTGTCCATGTAGCCCCTACTGCCTGTCAACCACACACCCCACAACTACGCCTATGTAAGACAAACAACACTAGACGCAACAGAGCGGAACAACATAAATGCACACGAACACCACTGAACCCATCAAACACACAGACACACCATGCACATACAACATACCATCCATCCCATCCGTCAGCCCCAGTCTCATGAAAGGCATGTCATCCGCACAGCTGCCACACATACAGCAGTCACGCTAAGATACATGCCCATGACCAACCATGTGCCAGAAGTCAATGAAGCGCACGACACACTGTGAGCAACAACACACAACATGGGCCACACCCCCCGAGCACTGCAGTGATGCACATGGCACAGGGCAGCACGCACACCAAGGAGATGGGACAACTGCAATACGTTGGCTGGCACACAACCATCACTCACTCATAACGATGCGTCCAATGCCATGTCCAGTAATCACAACAGACAGCAGATATGCAGGCCATGTCAAGCATGCACACACCTCAAACCATGCACTGTCATGCTGCCACAACACATGTCACGTTCGGCACCCATGGCTCACAGCATGTACCCCAAAAGCATATTCCCTCCCAAATGCGAATCTGGGGCATGGCCCCCATGTTGCCATATGCGTTCCTAAGCGTCCCATCTGAACACCAAAAGCAAAGTACAAACCAGACCCAGGATGGGCCAGGAGCCCGCATACACCAGAGTTACAATAAGTAGGGGCACAGCAACACACCCATCGGCATGGCCAATCCGTCCCATGCCACATGTGCACAGCACACAGTCCCATTGCCAAGCACACACAACTACAAATGCTACAGCCACACACACGCCTCCGGGAAACCCATGTACGAGATTGCACGAACTGTTAATGTCAGACGACAAATACATACTTCGCCAGGTGCAACACAATAACAAATCTCATTCTCTCCACAGGTGACGAACTGCTGGATGCTGGGGATGGAGCCAGCAGCCAGCACAGCCAGCCTACAAGCCCCCAACGAGGACACACGGATCTGGAGGATCTGTCCTCCTCTTCGGACACGGACCACCAAGCAGGCCCATCTGGTGTGGCAGGGCCCAGCCGCTCCCCAGGACCCCTCCTACCCACCAACCCATCATCCAGGGCTGCTGAACATTCCCAGCCCCCTGCTGCCACTGTCGTTGCGGCCACACCCACGGTCATTGTGGCCACTACCACTGCCGCAACCGCCACCATCGCCGCACCGACCACCACCGCCGCCACCACCACCACGTCTTCGCTGGCACCAGCCCCAGCGCAGGTGGTGGCCCGGCCGACTGGATCCACCCTGGGAGCCACAGCGAGGACCGTGGTGAGCAATGTGGCTAGTGGGCAGGCCGGTGGCAGCAGGACTGGTAGGAGGAGCAGGGTCAGGGAAACGCCAGCCTCCCCTGGGAGCCATGCCCTGCCTCAAATGGCCAGAGTCCTTGGGGCCTATGAAGAGGCCCAAGGACAATGGGTCCGGTCTGCTTCAGACACGCGTGAGGTGCTGGGGGTGCTGAGGTCCATGGACGCCCGTATGGGCCAACTCGTGGACCTCATGGGCCAGCTGGTGGTGGCGGTGAGGTCACAGCCAGGGACAGCAGCTCCCCCTCCGCCACCACCTGCCGGGGCGCAGGGTGGAGCAGCAGTGTCCAGTTCCCCTGCGTCCACAGCCAGTGAGCACACCTCAACCACCAGCATGTCGCAAGCAGGCACCCCCTCGCAAACGTGGAAGGGGCCGTCCGAAGTGGAAACAGATCTCCCGGGAGGACTTCGCACGCTCCAAACGCAAGTGAGGCAGCCAGCCAGCCTTCCGCCAGCCTTCCTTGACCAGCCACTGCATTGACTTGGACTACGATCCCACTCCACACAGCCATCTGGATGGCATGTGTGTGTTGGACTATGGACATAGAACCAGTGGGTACACCCTGAGCATCACGCAGCCATGACCGACAGCTCATTGTCACTGCACGCACCACTTTTGTCATCACCTTACACACAATCACATGTCACAGTTTGTAATAAATGCACCTTTTACACTAACTGCTGTTTGTGCCCTGTGTTTTATTTGTACGGAATACAACGGCCACCTTGGGCGGAAAGGCACCTGATGCGTGGCATGGCAATTGAATCCGGAGGGCCTGTAGGGACCTAGGGGTGGGAGACAGAACAGGAGCACATTCAATGAGTGTGTCACACACCCATCACACAGTACATGTCAACAACTACAAGCAATGTACACACATCGCACAGAGCAATAGGGCACAATGCCACATCCACCAACAGTGGCATACTACCCTGGCCATGGAGCGTTGACACACAGCACGCAGTGAACAAACGGCCACCCTGACACAGCACACACACACCTGCACAGATACAGCCACATCAGCCGTCGTACATGGACACTCACCGTCAAGTGAAGTAGCGGGCGATGAGCTGCTGCCGCACATTACCAGCTTCCTCCTCTCCGCTGTCCTCCTCACTCGAGCTGTCCTGGTCTGCGGGCTGGGGCCCTGGTTGATCTCCGTCATCCACGATGAGGGGGATCTGCTTCCGAATGGCCAGATTGTGCAGCATGCAGCACGCCACCACTATCCGGCACACCTTCTGTGGGGAGTACGCCAGCGCACCCTCGGTGCGGTCCAGGCACCTGAACCTGGACTTGAGGAGGCCAAAGGTACGCTCGACCACACGTCTGGTCCTCCCATGTGCCTCATTGTAGCGATCGTCTGCTGGGGTGCGAGGATTCCTCAATGGACTGAGCAGCCATGCCCCATTCGGGTACGCAGAGTCACCTGGGTGTGAGGGACACAGAGAACCGTTGCTATTCCAACTGGACAGGGGACAGCATCGCACAACCAGCACGCTACACCACTCCACATACTCACCGACAATACAGGCACGATCCTGTTGCATATTGGACATCAGTCGTGGCAAGATGCTGTTGCGCATTATGTGTGCGTCATGGGCCGAGCCTGGGAACTTTGCACACACGTGGGTGATCACCATGTCCGCAAGGCACACCACTTGCACATTCAGGGAGTGCGTGTGCTTCCTGTTGCGGTACAGGTGCTCAGTGGCCTGTGGTGGAACAAGGCCGACATGTGTGCAGTCAATGGCTCCAACGACGTGTGGGATTCTGCCAAGGGCATAGAATGCACCCTTCACTGCTGCCAATTCACGAGCCCTGGGGAAGCGGATGTACCTGTTTCGGTACAGCATCATGGCTGCCAGTACATCCCTCAGCACCTTGCTGAACATGGGCTGGGACATCCCTCCTCCAATGCCCACTGTGTGCTGGAATGACCCAGTGGCGAAGAAATGCATGGCGGCCATCACCTTGGCCGTGGGGGTGACAGCAGTCGGATACACCCTGCGGGGACGGAGATGGGGTTCTAACATGGCACACAGTCGATGCAGGGTTGGCCTGTCCAGCCGAAACTTCCTAATAACCTCTGTATCGTCCATGTCCGCCAGCAATTGGTATGGGCGGTCAATGTTCGGTCTCCGCCTAGGGACAATGGCAGAGGACACATGTCAAAGCAACACGACACATAGCAATTTCGCATACACATCACTGACATGACTGAGCAAGCACATGAGCCACAGCCCAGCTGTCAAGCTGGGACGGCACGGCCACAATACACTTACACAGGTCTCCCAACAATGGCAATGGCTAGTGATACAAACCACTGCCATGTGCATGCACATGGGGATCTAGGCCCCAATGACTTGCGGGGCGTGCTGATGGGGACTGACTGCATATTCGTCAAGCGGCAACGCCACGGCAACATGAGTGTCTGCTGAGCATGGAACTGCTTCCGAGGCTGGATGAGTATGGCACACGACGACGACGATGTGGGCACGGGCTGAGCGGCCAATACAAGTGGGACCTGTGGCACGAGGGGATATGAGACAGTAGTAGGTGTCAGCACTGCACCCTATGTACAGCACTGTACGGATCACAGCTCCCGAAACATTGACTGGTGTCCACATTGACAGCCCCATGCCAAGACGGCTGTGTGCTTGCAGTCACACGTCACAGGTGAGAGGTTACATTGCACGTGCCAGGTGGCAGACGTACATAGTGGGAGCTGGCATGTGTGTGCATGTGTCTCCTGTTCAGGATCCACCAGATGGGCGCTGACTCTGTACTGACCATTGGACACAGCATGTTCCGTGGAAGGCTTGTGTGTGTGGGATGGTGGCACTGGATGTGCCTCCGTTGGGTGGGGGGCCATGCACAGGGCGGGTACGTCGATGATTGCGCATTGTTGGTCACGGTGGGTGCACCAACTAAGATGTGTTGCCCTGTGTTCAATTCCTATGTCCGCATGATGATGGACTGTAGATGTGGGCAGACTACACATTGGTCGATGTGCTGTCTATATGCATGTGCCTTCACACCAGGCACAGCTGCCCCTGCACATGTGACCCCTGCTGGACTCGCTGCTGGGTCTGTGGAGCTGATGCACCTTCTGCGCGTGGGGCGGACAGCTCTCCTCACTTCCTCATTGCGCATGTCATGACTTTGCCGCAGGTGACATGGATCATGGAGGGCCCACATGTACGCGTGGGTAGGCTACACATGATTGTACACTGGTCGCCACCCCCAGTCAGTGTTTCGAATGGGAAGGTTGTCGTGCTGGTGGTATGTTCGATGTGGCGGATGGGCGGGCCTAGGTGCGGGCTTACATTCCGGACATGGGGGGTAGTTGGATTGGCGACTAGTTGCAGTACACACGGGACACGTCTCTTCCTTTCCACATCTAGGTCATCCCTTGTACTAACTGACAGTGATACAGTCATCTTCGCCCCAGCCCTCATGTCCTCCCCTCGCTCCCCCAATATGCATGCTCACCTGCGAGGCTAGCGCTTGCACAGGCAGCCCCAAGCTCGCACCAGAGAGGGCAAGGAGTGTATGTGTGGGTCCAGTTGCACGAGTGGGCTGTCTCAGGGTATGATGTGTTGCGGGACGCCGTCCACCTGCGTGGTGCCCCAAATGGAGACCCGGCCTGCATGGACTATGCATCACAGTCTTCGCCTTCCGGATCCGCCACCTGCGACACCCAGTGGCTGTGGCTGCCCTTGCGGCCATGCCGCGTCCGTCTGTGACTGATGGCCCACACATTCACTCTTTGGCCTCTCTGGGGAGGGCTCGGGGTGGTGGCGCACGCGCTTGCACTTAGTCGCAATGGCATGTGGCGTGGTTGGTATGATGGGCAATGGATGGGATGGTGCGAGCCACCTCCCGTGACGTCAGTGCTGCTCGTGCTGTGGTGCGTCCCCCTACACTTCCATTTGACTTGTGCCATGCTAGACGTTGAGGTTCTATTGCCTGCGTGATATGACCAGGAGGAGCGCGAGGAGACCTCTCACACACCATGCTCCACTGCCATCCCGTGCCCTGTATCGCCTGTGCGGATTGACTATGTTGGGGTTACACCTGGTCGACTGGGGCTGTGTGTGCCTTGTCAAGGGGCATGGCGGGCGCACAACAGGATCCAGCTTGTCCACAGAGGGTGGGCTGAGGTGCGCCTGGTACCGCTTTGTACGTGTGCCCGGCTGCTGTGCACACACGTGTTCACTCCCCCCGACAGGTGTCCTCTCACAATGCCCAGGGAAGCGGTGGTGTACTGTTCATGACCCCTCCCAACACGGCGTGCTCCAACTTGGCATGTGCGCATCTACCCGTCGCACCCACCCACCTGAGCACTGCGTCCATACGACTTCACACGACACATGTGTGTCTTCCACAGTAGTGCTACTCATTTGCGTTGACATCCAATACCAGTGGACTACATGGTCATGTCACGACTGCCGTGTACTTCACATACTCTCATCCTCTCTCATTCGTACTTGTGAAATGAGTCAGCGGAGACAGTTTTGGTTTCAAACATTATATTGAGTCTTCTGTCCTCTGTGATGCAGTATAGTGGACACTACTGGCAGCGGAATACATGTTGAGGATATACTGAGCATGATTGCAAATGGGATAGGGTGTGGGGTTACATGTGATTGGCTGTTGCATGTGGGATGTGGGCTACAGAGTGACATCTGCTTGGCCAAGGCTGTGCTAATGTACATTTACGTATTGCTGCGGAGCTGCGGACTTTGACACAGACGGTATACATGTAGCCTACCAGACCGCTTGGCATCATGGGCACAGTCCATCTCAGTTCCATGTGACAGGTTTGCTGCGGTTGTTCCTCATGCACGCGTGCATGTGAGATGACATCAGGGCATGTGCTTGCGTGCATGCAGCGGCGTGCCACTTGTTGTTGCACTGTGGTGGTTACTGGACATGTCACAGTCACTGGGGTCGTGTTGTTGTTGTATGCACTTGTCGTCCATGCAAAGGTCCTGGTATGGGATTCCCGGGGCGGGGGTGGGAGGGGTGCAGCACCCACAGACTCCAGGTGACCTATTCATGTCCACTGAGCGGTGTGTGTGTCCATGTGCGCTGGATCCATGTCGTGTCCTGGTTGTTCGTGCAGTTCCGTCCATGTGGGTGCGATACACAGAGCCCATGCCACTGCCTCCCACGATGCATGCGGTGTTCCTGGATGTGATGGGGAACAGTGTGCATGTCCCGGTCATATCCGATGTCATGGCGATGTCGTTGATGGTGTGGTTACAGTTGCCGGTCGTTTGGTATGGCTGTTGTGGTGGTGACTGGCCAGTCCGTGCGGAAGCTAAGCATGGGTGCGGGGTTGGACATCATAGGTCACTCGGGGAACCTGCGTTGTGGTCCGACGAATTTACAGGTTGTCAGGTATGCGATGCCGTCCAGCAGGGCTTCCATGTCATTGGTGGTGTACATGTTTGCCAGCCAATGTAGCGGATGGTGGCTGTCAAGGTGTTGTTCGTAAGTTGTCCCTTGGAGGACCATGATGGGGCATGCTGGGTGACATTCGATGTAGCTGTTCTCGATGATCCGTCGTGTGGAGGCACAGTGGTCCCATTTCAGTGCGGGTGCGATGTTGGCCGCATACGCCATGCCCCCATAGGCAGAGCAGGCCCTGTCGTGTGCGTCCAGAGGGAGGAGTAGTGGTAGCAGGTCCGCCTTCAGACATGCCGGGTTGGAGAGGCATATCTCCACGGGATGCTGGTAGGGACACCTCCGACAGTAGAAGACGGGCATGACGCAGCTGAACAATGTGATGCGGTAAGTCAGTCGGTAACTTACGTTCAGCAGGGACAGGAGATCGCATCCCAATGTATGGAACAGGTTGGTTTTGTACAGCTTGAGCTGTTCGGCGTAGTTGGGTAGGTGTGTTGCGGTTGCCATTTCGCAGCGGTGCGTTGTGGTGGCGTGCTCCGGCTGTGTGTGCAGTCTGCAATGTGCACGCTCCGAGGTTGCTGTGAGCTCTGTGTAGTCGTAGGGAGACAGGACTTGTGTTCTGTTGGCTTGTTTGGAGGACACGGGCCCTCTTCCCACATGCTTCTCAGACAGTTCAAGGTCAGTGATGTGTGACTCCTTCCAATTAACTTGCATGTGGCCGACATGGGGGAGTGTTTTCTTCTTTCTTCCCCGTCCGTTGTGTGCTTCTGTGATATGCGCTATCTGCCCTGTGGTCGGTCTCCTCGGCATGCCTGTGTTGGTCTATTCTTGGACAATGGCTGTATTCACCGGCTTCTGTCGTAGGGCTGTGGTTTCGGAGTTGGAATGGAAGGTCATTCAGTGCTGTCTGCTCTCCCTTGTGTGGGCGGCAGGCTGCCTTTCCGCTCTGCGTTGGGCCTTGTGTGTGAATGTTATTCTTGGGCCACCTGTTGTCGGTCCCCGGGCTCTTTGGTGTTCCGTTTTATATGTCTTGTTCATATGTGCAGGGTGGTATGGGTGTTTCAGTGTGGTACTGGCGTTCCTCTTCCCGAAGGGGCCCTGCTTCTCCTAGTTGGTGTTGCCGCCGCTGTGTGCTACGCCATGTTTGTTACACTGGGGTGTGTCCTGCTGTTGCGTGTCTTCACTGACATGTGTGCGTCGGTTGTGTGGCGTTGGGTGTTGTCCGTGAATTGGGCGTTGGGGACATGTCTGTGGCAGGCCTGTCACGTGTCATGTGCGTTCGGGGTGGGGCTGATGTGTGTGCTGCTTGGTTGTGTCCCTGTGTCTGTGTGCGACGCATGCATGGCGCTGCGGTTGGCCTCTGCGTTGTGCGCATGTGTGGCGGCGTCATCGGCGCTTTGGGGCCGTGACGGGGTGGTTGGTTCCTGGTCCCAGGTGGTGTGTACACATGTGTTACGCGATGTTACGATTTGGCCTGTGTGTCATATGTGGATGCAATGGTGGATGTGTAGTGTACACGCGCTGGTGGGGGTTGTCCGCTTTTTCCGCCCTTGCACTGTGTGCGCTGTTTGCGTGCACTTGTTGTGTGTGTGCCTACCTGCGTCTCCGCGGTACGTTGCGTCCTTGGTGGTGCATCAGCAGGAGCATGGGGAGGGCCTGCAGTCCTGGATTCATGCTCGGGGAGCCGCTTCTTTGTTGTCCGTGCTCGGCATCCGTGTTACCGCTTTGGTTTGTCGTACGGTATCTCTTGGCCGTGGGAGCCGTTTGTTTGCGGCATCGTAATTTATGCGCCGGGCGAGACGTGTTTCGTCGGACGGTGTGTGTCAGTTGTGCTGCGCCGCTACGTGAACGGGCGCACTTTGATGGCGGACGGTGTTGCTGGCTTGCCGGCGGTGTTTGGCCTACTTTTCGCATCGTAATTGGGCGGGCGTGTGGACTGCTGCGTGCCGGCGGTAACTGGTGCTTTTTGCATCCGCCATCGTAATGGGCCCCTATATTATCATTTTCGATATTTCTTACCTTTCACAAATTAAAGATATTTTGTAATGACAATATTTTGAACTCGATATTTTGATATTCGATATTTATTTTAATTTTTTTTAAAGATATTTTGACATTCGATATACATAACATCGATATTTTAGTATATTCGATATACTAAACTCGATATTATGTCATTTCGATATTTAAAATTTGATATTATGTCCGTTTACCCTTTTCGTTGTTTGTTACTGGTGTAACTTGTTCTTATACTTGAGATGTAGGTTTCTTTCAAAGTGACTAAGCTTTGTTAGGGCATTTTATGTGTCGGTTATTGGTTTAACCATTTGGGGGCCGATTCCGATTCGGGCCGGAAAACGTACCGACCGACTCGGATCGGGAATCTATTCCGACCGACACGTACCAGTGCAGCCCGACCCGCCTAGTACGATGAAATGCGTGCAAAATCCGACCGACTCGTACGGAACACAAGCCGAACGACCGAACCGCGCGGAAACCAGCTATCCGGCCGGAAAACCACGCGATTCGAACCGACCGACACGCACCAGGAATGAACCCGAACGAAACGTACCCGCGAAGTCCGAACCGCGCAGTACGATGCAACGCGTGGAAAACCCGACCGAGTCGCACGGAGTACAAGCCGTACGAACGACACGCATACAAAACAGCGAGCCGAAGCAACCTAATACTCCGCGACCGACGCGTACGCCGCACATGAAACACAGCACAAACACAGCGTGAACGACTCGGAGAAGCTCGCACGAGACAACTGCAGGGTCCGACTCGGTCAGAAGAACGTCTCCTACATGCACAAAAAGTACAAAGGGAAAAACACACAAAAAAAAGGCCAAACAAGCAATTACAAAGCCAATAAATACTGGGGGGGGAACAGGGAACAAAGACACACCCACAACTCCACCCATATAAAGGCCACAAATCCCTACCATGATCCTTTGCAAATTCAAATTACCTGCCAGCACAGAACACCAACAGACAGCAACCACACACACACTCACAGCTCATCCATCACACAACCCACACACCATCAGCACCTCAACAAATAGCACCCTCACATACACCCAGCAAAACCCACACTCACACACCCTCACTTGCACACCAACACCCACATCACTCACCACCACCACCCATCACCATGCCCCCAAAGAAGAATCCAAAGTTCCTAGACAGTGAATTGGAAGTCCTGGTAGATAAGATCCTCAGGGTAGAGCCACAGCTGTTTGGTACACTGGTCCAACAGACCCCCATGTCGCAGAAAACCAAGATGTGGGAGAGGATCGTCGACAGGGTGAACGCACAATCACCATGTTTGCGCACAAAGGAAGACATCCAGAACAGGTGGTATGATGTGCGCAGGAGGGTCAGGGACCTACTAAAGAAGGATTACATCTTGAGCCAACACACCGGCAGTGGCCGTCCTGCCAAACCACTATACCTCAGGCCCTGGGAGGAGAAGGTGCGGGCCATCCTACCACCAGTGAGCGTATATGGACTATCAAACATCCCAGAGCCTGGTGAGTACACAACAAATATACCCAATATGATGTGACAATATACACACATCACTGTCAAGGGGATAGTCAAACCATGCACCCTTAGCAAATCCACAGCAACAAAACCAGAATCATCCCAAGATGTGTATGTCAGTCAGATAAACACAATACATGCCATCTCATAGTGACATGTAACTGTGTCATGACATGTACAAACCCTACAACAAATAAAGCTAGGCAGTGGCACAAATCTAACCAACAAACACAGTCAGATATGTAGCCACCACTAGAACACCACCACACAGGGAAGCCCACAGAAAGGAAGGAATTCTGTGTATGCTGGTCAAGTCAGTGTAGCCAATAGCATCATGGGAGTTGTAGTCACAGATATTGCCCACCCTCACAATACGCCCATCAACACCACTCTGAACCATGCTCACATCACAGGGAGTGGAAAACAACTGACAAGATGGCTGACACTGGCTACTGCTGTGGGGAGCACAAGGCCCTGCTGGCAACTGTGCACCAACAACCAGCAGGACACCATTGACTGACATCCTGAAAGACAACTTGCACTCCCTGCAATGGAAGCACGTTCCATGGTGGGATATCTGGCTGGGTGGGAAGGAGGACTGACAGCTCTGACCCTAGTTACCAGCAGCTCTTCTCACACACACCCCTAACACAAACTACACACAACTCACCTGGGAAAATGCATTGCCTCACACTAAAATTAATTATCCCACAAAGAACCACCACCCTGGGTTATGCTGTGGGAAGCACAGGGACACACATGGGACTTGTAGCCAAACAAACGCCAGGACAACACTGTCAGCCATCCTGTCAGCACAGGCACACTACCCCACAGGGAAGCAGAGTCAGAAGGAAGGAAGTATGGGCAAGCTGGGAAGGGGGTGTAGGCAACAGCATGATGGGAGTGGTAGTCACAGCTCAACATCCCCCACCCACATGGCCCAGCAAGCTCACAATGAAGCATGCACACCTCACAGGGAGTGGAAAGCCCCATCAAAGATGTCTGACACTGGTGCTCTGTTGTGGGGAGCACAAGGCCATGCTGGGAACTGGCCACCAACCAACAGCAGGACACCACTGTCAGCCATCTTGCCATTGCTGTCACACTCACACACAGTGAAGTCCACTCAAAAGGAAGGAATAATGGGCATGCTGGGAAGGGGGTGTAGGCAATAGCATGATGGGAGTGGTAGTCACAGCTCAACATCCCCCACCCACATGGCCCAGCAAGCTCACACTGAAGCATGCACACCTCACAGGGAGTGAAAAGCCACCTCAAAGATGTCTGACACTGGCCTCAGCTGTGGGGAGCACAAGGCCCTGCTGGGAACTGGGCACCAACAAGCAACAGGACCACACTGTCAGCCATCTTGCCATTGCTGTCACACTCACACACAGTGAAGTCCACTCAAAAGGAAGGAAGTATGGGCATGCTGGGAAGGGGGGTGTAGGCAATAGCATGATGGGAGTGGTAGTCACAGCTCAACATCCCCCACCCACATGGCCCAGCAAGCTCACACTGAAGCATGCACACCTCACAGGGAGTGAAAAGCCCCATCAAAGATGTCTGACACTGGTGCTCTGTTGTGGGGAGCACAAGGCCATGCTGGGAACTGGCCACCAACCAACAGCAGGACACCACTGTCAGCCATCTTGCCATTGCTGTCAAACTCACACACAGTGAAGTCCACTCAAAAGGAAGGAAGTATGGGCATGCTGGGAAGGGAGGTGTAGGCAATAGCATGATGGGAGTGGTAGTCACAGACATTGGTCACCCTCACAATTGGCCCATCAACACCACTCTGAACCATGCTCACATCACAGGGAGTGGAAAAGAACTGACAAGATGGCTGACACTGGGTACTGCTGTGGGGAGCACAAGGCCCTGCTGGGAACTGTGCACCAACCAACAGCAGGATACCACTGACTGACATCCTGAAAGCCAACTTGCACTCCCTGCAATGGAAGCACGTTCCATGGTGGGATATCTGGCTGGGTGGGAAGGAGGACTGACAGCACTGACCATAGTTACCAGCAGCTTTTCTCACACACACCCTTAACACAAACTCCACACAACTCACCTGGGAGAATGCATTGCCTCACACTCTAATTAAATATCCCACAAAGAACCAACACCCTGGGCTATGCTGTGTGAAGCACAGGGACACTTTTGGGACTTGTAGCCAAACAAATGCCAGGACAACACTGTCAGCCATCCTGTCAGCACAGGCACACTACCCCACAGGGAAGCAGAGTCAAAAGGAAGGAAGTATGGCATGCTGGGAAGGGGGGTGTAGGCAATAGCATGATGGGAGTGGTAGTCACAGCTCAACATCCCACACCCACATGGCCCAGCAAGCTCACACTGAAGCATGCATACTTCACAGGGAGTGAAAAACCACTTCAAAGATGTCTGACACTGGTGCTCTGTTGTGGGGAGCACAAGGCCCTGCTGGGAACTGGGCACCAACCAACAACAGGACACCACTGTCAGCCATCTTGCCATTGCTGTCACACTCACACACAGTGAAGTCCACTCAAAAGGAAGGAAGTATGGGCATGCTGGGAAGGGGGGTGTAGGCAATAGCATGATGGGAGTGGTAGTCACAGCTCAACATCCCCCACCCACATGGCCCAGCAAGCTCACACTGAAGCATGCACACCTCACAGGGAGTGAAAAGCCACTTCAAAGATGTCTGACAATGGTGCTCTGTTGTGGGGAGCACAAGGCCCTGCTGGGAACTGTGCACCAACAAACAACAGGACCACACTATCAGCCATCTTGCCATTGCTGTCACACTCACACACAGTGAAGTCCACTCAAAAGGAAGGAAGTATGGGCATGCTGGGAAGGGGGGTGGAGGCAATAGCATGATGGGAGTGGTAGTCACAGACATTGGTCACCCTCACAATTGGCCCATCAACACCACTCTGAACCATGCTCACATCACAGGGAGTGGAAAGCAACTGACAAGATGGCTGACACTGGCTACTGCTGTGGGGAGCACAAGGCCCTGCTGGGAACTGGGCACCAACAAACAGCAGGACACCACTGTCAGCCATCTTGCCATTGCTGTCACACTCACACACAGTGAAGTACACTCAAAAGGAAGGAAGTATGGGCATGCTGGGAAGGGGGGAGGAGGCAATAGCATGATGGGAGTGGTAGTCACAACTCAACATCCCCCACCCACATGGCCCAGCAAGCTCATATTCAAGCATGCACACCTCACAGGGAGTGGAAAAGAACTGACAAGATGGCTGACAATGGGTACTGCTGTGGGGAGCACAAGGCCATGCTGGGAACTGGCCACCAACCAACAGCAGGACATCACTGACTGACATCCTGAGAGTCAACCTGAACCCACTGCAAGGGTGGCATGCTTCATGGTGGGATAACTGGGCTGGGGGGAGAAGGATGGCCGGATGTCCACCAAATACAACCAATGCTGGCCATGTACACACCTCAACATTCATATTGAAATGCTCAAAGTATGCAGGACAATGTGCTACACCAATATCAATCTCTGACTGTGGCAACTTAGGACAATGCAATGTACAGGCCCGCATCCAGAGGTACAGTCACAACTGTCAGGTGTGTGAACCATTGATGCCTGCAGAAACATAACATACATTGTGTGTCTCTCCCAAAAACAGGTGATGATGGGGACACAGCAGCAGACGATGAGGAGTCCCTGTCCCAGGCTCCGGGGGACACTGAGCTCACTGGTGTGGAACAGCCTCTGCCCTCCTCGGATGGCGAAGACCTACCTGGCACCTCCGGTGTGAGTCATCATGCAGCACCAGCAGGACCACCATCTGCACCCCCTGCACCCACCCCTCCAACAACTGCCAACACACAGACCACCCCTGCCGACACGGACAGACCAAGGACCACCACCACCACCAACAGCACACGGACCCCGGCCCAACGTGGAGCAACGGACACCAACACCAGCAACAACCCCCAAGGGGGCCCAGGGTCACCTGTGCGTGCCACCGCAGGTCCTGCACGTGTCGCCAGGGGTGGTGGGAGGGGTGGTAGACATAGGTCGCTGCTTGCAGAGGGGTCTGGACTGCATGATGACCCACAACTGGTACGCATAGCTGATGCGTACCAGACTAGCACCGGAGAGGTCAGCCAGGTAGTGGGGATCCTCAGGGACATTCAACAGCAGCAGGCTGCCCATCATGCCCGCTTGGACTCCCACATGTCCCGTGTGGACTCCCACATGTCCTGTGTGGAGACACACATGTCTCGCATGGAGTCCAAGTGGGACACATTGCAAGAACTGACGGCGGTGCATAGGGACATATTACAATGCTTCCACCAGATTTGCACCAACATGTCAACACCTCCCTGTGTGCCCACAACATCTGGTGCTGCAACAACTGCAACTGCCAAAGGGAGGGAGGATGACTCTGGCGGAGAGTCCACTGCACCGCAGCAGCCTGCACTTGAGGGTCCCCCCCCAAGGAAGAGGGGTTGTCCGAGGAAGGGCGACTGAGAGGCCGATGGCCATGCACAACCCCCAGGAAGCCAACACCTGTTCTGGAAAATCACCTTTGTGCGAAAACTGTTCACCCTGTCGAATGCAACACAACTCTCCCACATGACATGGGGAGTTCAAGTTGGACCAATGTATCAGATGACTGTGGACTTTACTCAGGACATTTCTGCTACCAGGACTTCCAAATCATCTAGGAACTTTGGATTACAATCACAATGTACAGCACCCACCATCCTGTGCACTATCCTCACACATGTATGTCAATAAACTCACTAATACACCATACTTGCCTTTGTTGTGATTCCAACGTAGTTTCTGTCATGGAGATGATGATCTGCGAAATGACACTGTGCATGCTAACTGCTACAGCAAGTACAACACCGGCATGAGAGTCATGGGGACGTGACACATATGAGGGAGACACACCACCAGGGCTACACAACACATACACACCAGGGCCATCTGACTCATCGCCTACACCGATGTTGCCAGGAAATACGGTGCAATGCACAGACACAACACCTATTCACAGTCTGTGTTAACTAGCCCACTGGTGCAGTAAGCAAATGTCAGTCAGATGTGTGACCACAGACAACGCACATCACAAAGTGAAGCACAGGTTTATTACACATTTGCAACATGTTGTAACCACTACAGATGCAAGGTAATCCCACCTGGCAGTGGGCACACAGTCAACAAGTGTAGAAGAAAGGAAGTCCATGGGTGTGGCGCACATCACCTATAGGGAAACGACAGCTACCACCCTGGAAGTTGAATCACGGTGTCGGGGGATCACAGTTGACCAAACAACCCTGAAAGTACCCTGTGAAGGACAGAAATGATACACAGTCAAAAGCACTGAAGAACAGGACAGAACTGCAATACTCATGCCCAATACATGTCACAAGATACCCACCCAGAACCAAGTTAGCATGTCAACACTGTTGGGGAGTACAGACTACCTGTAAGGACACATCACTGCACGCATACAGTCATGTAGCACATGGACACACTCAAACAGCACCAGAGCACCACTAACACATATCATGCAAACTCACATCATTGACATGACATCTCCGGATACTCACATTCAGCTGAAGAAGTTGGTGATGAGCTGTGTGCGGACATCACCCTCATCATCATCATCATCACTGGCATCGTGGTCCAGGCCAGGATCCTCCACAGGTGGCGGATGTTGGTCATCGTCATCCAGGATAAGAGGCAACTCCTTCCGCACTGCCAGGTTGTGTAGCATGCAGCAGACGATGACAATCTTGCACACCTTTGCTGGGGCATATGGGAGGGCCCCTCCTGTCTTGTCCAGGCAGCGGAAGCGGCTCTTCAGGAGACCAAATGTCCGCTCAATCACTCTCCTGGTCCGACCATGTGCCTCATTGTAGCGCATCTGGCCTGGTGTCACAGGGTTCCTGAGGGGCATCAGCAACCACGGCACATTGGGGTATCCGGAGTCACCTACATACGGACAATTGCACATTAGCTGAGTTGGAAAAGAGGGTGGAATACTACATTGCAGAACACACACAATGGTACAAAGTCAGTACACACCGACAAGCCAGGCACGCTGGTTCCGCATCTGTGACATCATCCTCGGGATGCGACTACTCCTCATCACGTAGGCATCGTGTGCAGAACCGGGGAAACGGGCACACACGTGTGAGATGCTCATATCTGCAAGCCATACCACCAGTGCATTGACCGAATGGTAATGTTTGCGGTTCCTGTATGCCTGCTCATGTGCCTGTGGTGGTATCAAAGCCACATGTGTCCCATCAATGGAGCCAATGACATGCGGCATCCTCCCCAGGGCATAGAAGTCACTCTTGACGTCAGTGAGTTGTTGACGTTTAGGGAAATAGATGTACTGGTTCAGGTATCCCAACATTGCCTCCAAAGCTTCGCGGAGCACACGGCTGAACATGGTCTGTGACATCCCACCAGCAGACGCCACAGTGTGTTGAAAGGTACCGGTGGCAAAGAAGTGTAGGGCTGCCATCACTTTCACCTTGGGGGTCAGCGCTGTAGGGTATGTCCGGCCAGGTTGCAAATGTGGGGCCAACCGCACCGTCAATTCCTCAATCAGTGGCCTGGTGAAGCGATACCGTCGGATGCAGTCCCGTTCAACCATTGTTGCAAGGTCAGGGAATTGCCGATGGACAGCTGGTGCCCTGCAGTGCATAGGTGAAGGAAGAAAGATTGTCAGTCACCCCACATATGTGGCATAGACCAGACTCAATATCACATGATACATCATTACGATACACAAGTATATGATGCGTGTGCCGTTCCGTAAGGACATGTATGGCACCTACATGGCTAACATCTAACATCACAGTTCAACATGTGTCCTCAACAAGTCCCAGGTTGTGCTATGGGATATCATTAGGCTGAGTCACAGTACCCATGTACTGCTGTCACGTTCCAAACACACACCACAGTGACATGTGAGGACAGATGTGCCCCAGGCATCACAGCTCATTGACAGGTAGATTCCCAGGGACCCTGTATTGCCACATGGACACTGGCATGACATGGTGCATCATGAATACACCACAGCAAAACAACCATGACCCCCACAGGTAGTGGTCCCTGTTGCCTCGGCAGGACAGACATGGACGTCTGTGACACACACACGCACAACATCAAAGTCCATGCACAAACAACGTGGATGTGGAGACTGTCTCCCATTGTGCACATGGAATCAGAGACATTGTAAGCACAACATGCACACAGACTGTGGAGGGCCATCACTATTGTGGCAATGGGTCACCCTGTGACGTACATACCGTCACACATGGGACTAAGGGGGTATGTGACATGACATACACAACCTGGAAATGTGACCATGCCACATGCTCTGAAATGAACAGTTGCACATCACAGTGGTCATGTGCACAACACACCAAGGATCCTGTCCCCATGAACACGTGCACAGCCTGGGAGTGGCTGCCCCCAAGTGCCACCCAAAAAACCAAAATGCAGCCTTACCTGCCTTAGGATACAGTGTGGACAGGCTGTGGTGTTGTAGGTGTGCCCCTGAGTCCCTGGAAAGCAAATGTGGCTGGCATACGTTCACCTGTGACAGGCATGGTGACATATGCCAGTGACTTGTACAGGGACGCGTCGTACAGCAATGGACCGTTCGGTGCGCACGCATTGGCCATTGCATATGATGTGAGCAGGTACGCGTCGTACGGCAATGGACCGATCGGTGCGCACGCATTGGCCATTGCATATGATGTGAAGGGGTACGCGTTGTACAGCAATGGACCGATCGGTGTGCACGCATTGGCCATTGCATATGATGTGAAGGGGTACGCGTTGTACAGCAATGGACCGATCGGTGCGCACGCATTGGCCATTGCATATGATGTGAGCGGGTACGCGTTGTCACCCGATGTACGCGTTGTACAGCAATGGACCGATCGGTGCGCACGCATTGGCCATTGCATATGATGTGAGCGGGTACGCGTCGTACAGCAATGGACCGATCGGCGTGCACGCATTGGCCATTGCATATGATGTGAGCGGGTACGCGTTGTCACCCGATGTACGCGTTGTACAGCAATGGACCGATCGGTGCGCACGCATTGGCCATTGCATATGATGTGAAGGGGTACGCGTTGTACAGCAATGGACCGATCGGTGCGCACGCATTGGCCATTGCATATGATGTGAGCGGGTACGCGTTGTCACCCAATGTACGCATTGTACAGCAATGGACCGATCGGTGCGCACGCATTGGCCATTGCATATGATGTGAAGGGGTACGCGTTGTACAGCAATGGACCGATCGGTGCGCACGCATTGGCCATTGCATATGATGTGAGCAGGTACGCGTTGTCACCTGATGTACGCGTTGTACAGCAATGGACCGATCGGTGCGCACGCATTGGCCATTGCATATGATATGAGTGGGTACGCGTCGTACAGCAATGGACCGATCGGTGCGCACGCATTGGCCATTGCATATGATGTGAAGGGGTACGCGTCGTACAGCAATGGACCGATCGGTGCGCACGCATTGGCCATTGCATATGATGTGAAGGGGTACGCATTGTACAGCAATGGACCGATCGGTGCACACGCATTGGCCATTGCATATGATGTGAGCGGGTACGCGTTGTCACCCGATGTACGCGTTGTACAGCAATGGACCGATCGGTGCGCACGCATTGGCCATTGCATATGATGTGAGCGGGTACACGTCGTACAGCAATGGACCGATCGGTGTGCACGCATTGGCCATTGCATATGATGTGAAGGGGTACGCGTTGTACAGCAATGGACCGATCTCAATATCACATGATACATCATTATGAGACACAAGTACATGATGTGTGCTGTTCCGTAAGGACATGTATGGCACCTACATGGCCAACATCTAACATCACAGTTCAACAAGTGTCGTCAACAAGTCCCAGGTTGTGCCATGGGATATCATTAGGCTGTGTCACAGTTCCCATGTACTGCTGTCACGTTCCAAACACACACCACAGTGACATGTGAGGACAGATGTGCCCCAGGCATCACAGCTCATCGACAGGTAGATACCCAGGGACCCTGTATTGCCACATGGACACTGGCATGACATGGTGCATCATGAATACACCACAGCTAAGTCCATGCACAAACAACGTGGATGTGGAGACTGTCTCCCATTGTGCACATGGAATCAGAGACATTGTAAACACAACATGCACACAGACTGTGGTGGGCCATCACAATTGTGGCAATGGGTCACCTTGTGACGTACATACCGACCCACATGGGACTCAGGGGTATGTGACATGACATACACATACACAACCGTGAAATGTGACCATGCCACATGCTCTGAAATGAACAGTTGCACACCACAGTGTTCATGTGCACAACACACCAAGGATTCTGTCCCCATGAACACGTGCACAGCCTGGGAGTGGCTGCCCCCAAGTGCCACCCACAAAACCACATGTTGACCCCATACACGGAACAGGTGATGCAGCCTTACATGCCTTAGGATACAGTGTGGACAGGCTGTGGTGTTGTAGGTGTGCCCCTCACTCCCTGGGAAGTAAATGTGGCTAGCATACGTTCACCTGTGACAGGCATGGTGACATATGCCAGTGACTTGTACAGGGAGGCGTTGTACAGCAATGGACCGATCTGTGCGCACGCATTGGCCATTGCATACAATGTGAGCGGGTACGCGTTGTATTCGCAATACGCGTTGTACAGCAATGGACCGATCTGTGCGCACGCATTGGCCATTGCATACAATGTGAGCCGGTACGCGTTGTATTCGCAATACGCGTTGTACAGCAATGGACCGATCTGTGCGCACGCATTGGCCATTGCATACAATGTGAGCGGGTACGCGTTGTATTCGCAATACGCGTTGTAGAGCAATGGACCGATCGGTGCGCATGCATTGGCCATTGCATACAATGTGAGCGGGTACGCGTTGTATTCGCAATACGTGTTGTACAGCAATGGACCGATCAGTGCGCACGCATTGGCCATTGCATACAATGTGAGCAGGTACGCGTTGTACAGCAATGGACCGATCGGTGCGCACGCATTGGCCATTGCATACAATGTGAGCGGGTACGCGTTGTATTCGTAATACGCGTTGTACAGCAATGGACCGATCGGTGCGCACGCATTGGCCATTGCATACAATGTGAGCGGGTACGCGTTGTATTCGCAATACGCGTTGTAGAGCAATGGACCGATCGGTGCGCACGCATTGGCCATTGCATACAATGTGAGCGGGTACGCGTTGTATTCGCAATACGCGTTGTACAGCAATGGACCGATCGGTGCGCACGCATTGCCCATTGCATACAATGTGAGCAGGTACGCGTTGTACAGCAATGGACCGATCGGTGCGCACGCATTGGCCATTGCATGCAATGTGAGCGGGTACGCGTTGTACAGCAATGGACCGATCGGTGCGCATGCATTGGCTATGGCCTGGCATGGCAACGGACGCGTTTTCAAACCTTCAACGAGTCTGATGCTGTAAATTCAGTTGGCCACCCACAACAATGTTGCAAATTCATGGGTGTCATGAAGTTGAACTTTTGAAGGATGCTGTGGGCGTGTGTAAGTGGTGCAAATCCATGGATTGGCCAGATTCAGAAGATGCAAACGACTTGGACCTATCACTTTGGACACATGGGACAGTATCTGCCTCAGTAGCACACATATAATGCTGGCTGTTCCCCTGAGAGCTCACTTGCCTGCACTACATGCTCCAGGACGACATCTGCCACCACCACTGCTGCTGTATATGCATCCTCTGGCACCTGCAATGGCACGTACTGTGGAGAGAGCCCCAGCCTTCACCACTGAGGAGAACCAGGCCCTGCTGGACAGCCTCCTTCCACAGTACAGCAAGCTGTATGGGAAACCAGGGGAGCAGGTGAGTGTGCTGTCCACTGCCTAACTAAATGTGCATGTTGTCTGACTAGCAAGACCTACAGGCTGCACGCCACTGGCTAGCAGGCTCACTGAGTAGTTGTCACCCCCCATAGTGTGTAGTTACATGCACTGAACAGGTATAGTGCAGTAACAGTGCATTTAAACGAGGTTTTACTTCCGAGGCAATGATACCATGTAGTAACTGCTGGCCAACTGTTCATAGCCATCGTTGCACTGCCTGTGTACATCATGTGCCCCTGTGATTTAGACATGTATATCCAAATGTGTGATGCACGGAAATGTTGCATGTGTAGTAATGGGCTTTTCACTTTGTCATCCTCACAGGTTGATGCCCACCAGAAGCAGAAGATATGGCTGACCATCGTCCGGGCAGTGAGATCCGTGGGGACTACAAGCGCCGGATCCGCAACTGCCAGAAGAGGTGGCAGGACCTTCGGGGCTGGACCCGGAGGATCGCACGGGTCCAGCTGAAGCTGTCGCCTCCTCGCAGGAGGGGCGGACACCGGACCCTGACCCCCACATGCTCAGGATCCTGGCGGTGGTCTTCCCTGATCTGGATGGGCAGCTGAAGGCCAGACAGCAGCAAGGAGGGGGTGAGTCCATGACTGCACTGTGAACTTTGTCTGACATGCTATGTGCCCTCCTCTGGCCTGCTTTAACTTCAACAGTACATCAGTCATGTGGTCCAGGACCCATGTCCCTCAATTGTGCACTGCCCACTCCTCATCTGATACCCAGGTGTGGCCCTTGCAGTCAGGAAATTGTGTCACTTGGGTACTGTCTCCTTGCATTTTGCTTAGCTCAAGGTGGGGGACAGCATTTGTTTCCGTAACTCTGTGGTGGGCTTCATGGGTGGGTCCATTGCCTACACAATGCCTGAGTTCTGACATGTAATCTGCGTGTTACTTTGATATGTGGTCCAATTGCTGTTCTGATTCACCACATGTGCCTGTGGTATTTGGCACACACCCATGCTGCGGTGGGAACAATGTTTGGGCCTCAGGAGTATGTATATCAAGTGTGTCACACATACCTAGCCACCTGGCTACTGTCCAGGCCTCATCCCTCATTCACGTGGAGCAGGACAGTCATGCCTACTCCAGGCCATACAAAAAACTCTGTACTCCCACTCCCGTGTATCAGCTGACACGTTGTGCTCAGTGAAATGTACCCTCAGGTGTCTGCCTCTGTGTCATTGTGCTGTGGCTACGTTGTCATGACTACTGGGGTGTTCATCGGTTAGGGCTCAGCATGCCACCGGAGATGTGACCATTGGGGACGATACTTGTGTGACATATAGGTGTTTGATCACTTGACCGTGCAGACTGGGGTATGTGAATGCGAAGTTCAGGCAGCTGTTTCCCATTCACAGCAGATTGTGAGGTGCTCAGGTTCCAAGGGTTGTGTTTCAGGTCTCCCATATGTCCAATTGGTATGACGTGGACAAATAAGAGTTCAGATGATGTGGTTTGTGGGGGATGGACATGTGCACTTGTCAGCTCCAGGACTTGCATTCCCCATGACCTATGTTTGTGACACAGTGCAGACTGTTGTTGGCTGGCTGCCCTGCCCATGTGACTGGAGACAGTGATGTATGACTTTGCAGGCATGCCTGTGCCATGGCATTGAACTTCCTATGAGTGATCCTGCAGGGGAGTGACATGTGCTACATGCACCCCATTGTGGCTTTGACTATCAGGACATGGGTGCATCATGGTGTCTGGTGCTGGTATGCATCACATGCATTTCAAAATAGACCCTGGCCATCCCTTTATCCGGACATCTGTACTGACTCAGTGGCAAAAGTTGTGATGTGTGCATGTTCACATACTTCACCGTGTTCTCTGCACTGTCCAACTACTGTGTAGGTGGTGCATGTGTCCACACTGGGGTATTGCCATCCGTCAGACACCAGACAGATGGGTGCAAGGTCAGGAGGGATGTGAGTGCCATGGTTGACCATCAGACTGACAATTGGCTTCTCCTACTCTGTTAGGGCACTTTTGGCAATGTTCAACTAAGGATGCCAGGGCTTGCTCTGTAATGTGCTGTACTTACTGTGGTGTGTGCGGTCAGTGCAGGTGACTGAAGTTTGTCTGTTTCCCTATTGTTTGTAGATAAATCCACGGCCACAGGAGGGGACAGCTCCACGGACCAGGAGGAGCCGCAGAGCCAGACTGGGTCAGCAGCCGAGGAGTGGTCGGAGGCACCCAGTGGCACGGAGGGCGAGGGGAGCCACACCGAGGAGTCCTCAGCACCATCCACCTCAGCTGAGGACCACAGCAGCTCGGAGGATGACTCCCTTGTGGAGGCGGGTGTCAGCAGCCACCACACACCAGCTAGTATTGCTGTCCCCGCCACCACCACCGCCCTCCCATCGGCTCCCATTCCAGAGGTCCGTGGAGGCTCCCGTGTTCGGGAGCATGTCTCCTTCATGCCAGGCACCGCAGCCCCTGCCCCCTGTGTCCCCTGCTGCCCTGAATGAGGAGTCTGTGTACCTACTTCGCCAGCTCCATGTAGGGCAGACAGCAATGCTGAGTGTCCTCCATGCCCACACCACTCTGTTGACTCAGCTGGTGTCGTTCATGGAGGGCATCTCATCGGGCATGTCTGCCCTACAGAGGAGCAATAGGTCCATGGACTCCTCCCTGACGGCAGCAGTGTCCCTCCTCCAACAGTCCCTCACCCCTCCTACCTCTGCCCCATCCACATTTCCTGGCACCATACCTGTCCCAAGCACATGCACACCTGCACATTCACCCAAACACACAGACACGGGCAGCACAGACACACCCACTCCAAAAACAAGACGTGCACGCAGGCATCCTCAGGGGACTGATACCACACCCACAGGGGATGGGGGACAGACACACACACAGGCATCCACAGTCACTCCGCAGTCCTCCGATGCCTCTCCCTCCAAGGCCCCTTCCCTTGCCTCACCTGCAACCCCACCTACACAGCGGCTCTTCCTCTGTGACCTCGGCCTCTTCCCCTACGATCCAGTTGATCCAGCATACCGGGGGAAGAGGAAGTCCACCCACACAGAGGGGAGTGCCCCTCACCCCCGGACACCCTCCCCCAGGTGCAGACTGACTGAGGCACCCATCCGCAAGTTCCCCCGGACCCGGAAGAGCAAGACCCCGCCGCCGCCCTGCAGCTCAACCACCAAGTGTCCTTCCTCCATCCCTCAGGCCCCCACTCCACAGGTGCCCCACCACACCCAGCCCCAGGTACCCCCACCCACAGATACACCATCCCCAAAATGATCCGGCCTTCTCCCCCTGCCACTTGCTCTTCCAGCACCACACCCCCCGCTGCGCATGTCTGTGCCACTGGTGTGGAGACGGTGTCTACCCCCTCTGACCTGCCCACCTTACCTGAACCCCATTCTACTCCCCTGGAGATAGGCACTGCAGTGGAGTCCACTACCACCCCGTCTGACTTGGGCACTGCAGTGGGGAACCTGTCCACTCCATCTGCCCAGCCCACTGCAGTTGTGCCGGCACCCACACCAACTGAGTCATGCCCCCCAGTTGTGCTAGCACACACCATGTCAGACACCTCCACTGCAGTTGTCAGTGACTCTCCAGCACCCACCACCCCTTCCCTGCCTCCTTCTGGTGAGCCCTGATCCTGTCCCTGCGGTGCCTGGCCTGCCCCCCCGTATGCCCCTCCGAGGGGGATGTCCCTGGGGTGTAGCATTGCAGGCATGCGAAGGGTGACATCTGCCACTGTCACCCTGTTTGGACTTTGTTGTGGACTGGCCATTGGCCTTTGTTGTATTTCAGGACTTTAACTCCGTTAACACACAAATGCTGAATAAAGCTACTTTCTGTTCTCTAGTGGTTTTGCTTCTGATGTACATGATGTTGATGTTGCTAACCGTGCCCTTGCTGCAATGATGGTGAGTTTTGATCTCAGGTAAAAGAAGTGTTACTGTGCAGGACCCCATGTGGTCCAGGGGGAATGTGTCCTATCCTGGTGTGTATCCATGTCATCCTTTGCGGTAATATGAGGGTGTCATGTTTTCAATGTTGTCAATGGGATTTCCTACTTACATTTGCAATATCACATCTGTGGCCTACACCCCTGCACATCTGTTGTGCTTGCCATTGTTCGATTAGTCTACTTCCCTGACCGTGTGACCATCTCCACTGGACATGCAGGTTTGGGCATCAATGGGGAAGGAATCATCTGTGTTATCAGTGCAACTTGCTATACATGTGTGTTGGATCTGTGCTGATGATTTCGGTGACACTCCCATGACCAGGCTGATATGACGGGAGCCTTCATTTTGTGCTAATTGTTGACTGTGTGACCAAGTGTTCTGCTGACATGATAGAGCCCTACTGAGACAACGTATGGCACAGCTTTCCTTACACAGGAGTGGAGTCCCCTCATGGCAGTGTGTAATTCTGTGACGTTGCCTGGGCACAAGGTGTGTGTTGTGTGAGCATGTCTGTGTGTGTTCACTTCCATTTTGCTAGGCAGGCTGGGATCCCTAGTGATGTTCCTGTTTGTGATGCTTGCTGAGTTGACCTATGTTCCCCCAAGTCATCTCCCTGGGTTCTCTGTGATGTGGGTGCATGGCACATTACTGGTCATCAGGGTGTCACCCATAGGTGTGTTTGCTGTCAGGGCTGAGTTTGTGGGCAAACGCAGATGGGACACAGTCAGGATTCCCCTTGGAACTTGTTGGTTACACCGGTCATGTAGTTTCCAGTTTGTGTTAGCTTTCAGTGATTGTGACACGTTGTGTGTGTGACTGCTGCCACTCCTCAGGGTCAGAGCTGCAATGTTGGAAGTTGTATATGTGTGTTCTTTGTGGGTGACCTTGGCTTCTTCATTGGTGTGTGTCTGTGGCCGGGATCCCATTGGTTGTTGTGGTATTGACGTCATGTACGGCGTACTGTGCAGTGTGTCAGACATTCACGAGTCTTGTTGACTGGCCATGTGTGATGGGTTTCTGCACCTTAGTTGCCACCGCCACCCCTGGGATTGTCATGGGTGCATGTGCAATGTCACCAGTGCATGTGAGCTTCACTGCTGCACATTGGTGGAGATCAAGGTGTGTGGTGTTGAGTGTGTGCAGATGAGAGTTGTTGCACGTCTGGACCCCTGCCTCCATGTTGGCCTTGGCTGACAGGCCATGCTGATAGATTTGTGCTTGTGTAGGTGTGATGGTAGTATGTTGCTCAGGACACATGACTGTGGTTCACAGCGTGAACGACATCTAGCTTTGTCATCACAGTGGAATTGTCATGCAGGCCAGTGTCACCACAATGTGGGGACCCTGGGGGTGGTGCTGTGGTGGGTCTGTGTCTTGCTGTGTTAGTTGCTGTTCCCACAAGCCTGTGTGACCTGTGTAATTTGGGCTCCCTCCCATCTAACAATGCCTGATTGCTCACAGAGGGTATTCGGACCCATGATTTTCTTTTGTGTGGCACTGTATGCACATCTGTGTGATTGGTATTCAGGCCTCCTCATGTGTTGTGTGGTTGCCTGGGGACACTGGCACCCCCCTCACCTGTTGTGTTTGATATGCAGTGTGGGGCTGCCTGTTTGTGTTTGTGCATCTGCACCACTGCATTGGCATATATTCGGTGTGCCATTGGCTGTATGTTGTTTAGTGGGTTCCCCCTGCTGTCCCTGGGACTCCTAGGTCATCAGTCAGCACAATGATCATTGTTTGTGTGTCCCATTGCTGCAATGGTATGGTATTTGTTAACCTCACATCTACAGTCTCCACAGGATATCTCCATTTGTGTGCCCATTGGTGCAAATATGTGGGTCTGCATTATGATGGTCACTTCTGTCATTGTGTCATTGATGAATGTTGACAGTGTCAGCCCCCATGGGTGATGTTTGTCTGCACATGGCCAAAGGTATGTCTTCTTTGCACTGCACTGTTTGCCTCCCCCAATCTATGTTGCTATGGGACACAACCACTACTTTGCCACTGATGTGTTTGTTGTTCAGTGACCAGGAATCATCCATGCAGTTTGGCAGTTGCAGCTTTTTCAATGTCAACACTTACCTTTTGTTCACTGTGATGATGGGGGTTTAGACCCCATTGCCACAATGTTCAGAATGTGCTTCAGCTATGGAGCCCACACTTACCTTTTGGTCACTGTGATGATGGGGGCTTAGACCCCATTGCCACAATGTTCAAAATGTGCTTCAGCTATGGACCCCACACTTACCTTTTGGTCACTGTGATGATGGGGGCTTAGACCCCATTGCCACAATGTTCAAAATGTGCTTCAGCTATGGACCCCACACTTACCTTTTGGTCACTGTGATGATGGGGGCTTAGACCCCATTGCCACAATGTTCATAATGTGCTTCAGCTATGGAGCCCACACTTACCTTTTGGTCACTGTGATGATGGGGGCTTAGACCCCATTGCCACAATGTTCAAAATGTGCTTCAGCTATGGACCCCACACTTATCTTTTGGTCACTGTGATGATGGGGGCTTGGACCCCATTGCCACAGTGGTCATGGTCTGCTTGCATTGTGGAGGCCACACACATTTATGTGTGACACATGTGATAGGGGGTCACATTGTATGTTCAATGTCATGTTCAGTGTTGTAGGCATTTGACACAGTCTACACACGCTTGTCATGGTGTTGGGAGGCTGTTTTTTTCTTACATTCCTTATGTTGGAGTATGCTGGTTGTGTCATGCATTACCCATCCTATGAGTAGGGGTGGTGTGGGTGGTAGGCATCCAGCCCCCCATGGGTAGGGGTGGTAGTGTGGTAGGCATCCATCCCCCCATGGGTAGGGGTGGTAGTAGTGGTAGGCATCCAGCCCCCCATGGGTAGGGGTGGTAGTAGTGACAGGCATCCAGCCCCCCATGGGTAGGGGTGGTAATAGTGACAGGCATCCAGCTCCCCCTGAGTAGGGGTGGTGGTAGTGGTAGGCATCCAGCCCCCCATGGGTAGGGGTGGTAGTAGTGACAGGTATCCAGCCCCCCATGGGTAGGGGTGGTAGTATTGGTAGGCATCCAGCCCCCCATGGGTAGGGGTGGTAGTAGTGACAAGCATCCAGCCCCCCCTGAGTAGGGGTGGTGGTAGTGGTAGGCATCCAGCCCCCCATGGGTAGGGGTGGTAGTAGTGACAGGTTTCCAGCCCCCCATGGGTAGGGGTGGTAGTAGTGGTAGGCATCCAGCCCCCCATGGGTAGGGGTGGTAGTAGTGACAGGCATCCAGCCCCCCCTGAGTAGGGGTGGCGGTAGTGGTAGGCATCCAGCCCCCCCTGAGTAGGGGTGGTAGTAGTGACAGGTATCCAGCCACCCCTGAGTAGGGGTGGTAGTAGTGGTTGGCATCCAGCCCCCCCTGAGTAGGGGTGGTGGTAGTGGTAGGCATCCAGCCCCCCCTGAGTAGGGGTGGTAGTAGTGGTAGGCATCCAGCCCCCCATGGGTAGGGGTGGTAGTAGTGACAGGCATCCAGCCCCCCATGGGTAGGGGTGGTGGTAGTGACAGGCATCCAGGCCCCCATGAGTAGGGGTGGTGGTAGTGGTAGGCATCCAGCGCCCCATGGGTAGAGGTGGCAGTAGTGGTAGGCATCCAGCCCCCCTGAGTAGGGGTGGTAGTAGTGACAGGTATCCAGCCACCCCTGAGTAGGGGTGGTAGTAGTGGTTGGCATCCAGCCCCCTGAGTAGGGGTGGTGGTAGTGGTAGGCATCCAGCCCCCCTGAGTAGGGGTGGTAGTAGTGGTAGGCATCCAGCCCCCATGGGTAGGGGTGGTAGTAGTGACAGGCATCCAGCCCCCCATGGGTAGGGGTGGTGGTAGTGACAGGCATCCAGGCCCCCATGAGTAGGGGTGGTGGTAGTGGTAGGCATCCAGCGCCCCATGGGTAGAGGTGGCAGTAGTGGTAGGCATCCAGCCCCCCCTTAGTAGGGGTGGTATTAGTGGTAGGCATCCAGCCCCCCATGGGTAGGGGTGGTAGTAGTGACAGGCATCCAGCCCCCCCTGAGTAGGGGTGGTTTTAGTGGTAGGCATCCAGCCCCCCATGGGTAGGGGTGGTAGTAGTGACAGGCATCCAGCCCCCTGAGTAGGGGTGGTGGTAGTGGTAGGCATCCAGCCCCCCTGAGTAGGGGTGGTAGTAGTGGTAGGCATCCAGCCCCCATGGGTAGGGGTGGTAGTAGTGACAGGCATCCAGCCCCCCTGAGTAGGGGTGGTGGTAGTGGTAGGCATCCAGCCCCTCATGGGTAGGGGTGGTAGTAGTGACAGGTATCCAGCCCCCCATGGGTAGGGGTGGTGGTAGTGACAGGCATCCAGGCCCCCATGAGTAGGGGTGGTGGTAGTGGTAGGCATCCAGGCCCCCATGAGTAGGGGTGGTGGTAGTGGTAGGCATCAATTCCCCTATGAGTGGGTATGGTGGTAGTGACAGGCATCCAGCCCCCCTGAGTAGGGGTGGTGGTAGTGGTAGGCATCCAGCCCCCCCTGAGTAGGGGTGGTGGTAGTGGTAGGCATCCAGCCCCCCCCGAGTAGGGGTGGTAGTAGTGGTAGGCATCCAGCCCCCCATGGGTAGGGGTGGTAGTAGTGACAGGCATCCAGCCCCCCCTGAGTAGGGGTGGTGGTAGTGGTAGGCATCCAGCCCCCCCTGAGTAGGGGTGGTAGTAGTGGTAGGCATCCAGCCCCCCATGGGTAGGGGTGGTAGTAGTGACAGGCATCCAGCCCCCCCTGAGTAGGGGTGGTGGTAGGGGTAGGCATCCAGCCCCCCATGGGTAGGGGTGGTAGTAGTGACAGGTATCCAGCCCCCCATGGGTAGGGGTGGTAGTAGTGACAGGCATCCAGGCCCCCATGAGTAGGGGTGGTGGTAGTGACAGGCATCCAGGCCCCCATGAGTAGGGGTGGTGGTAGTGGTAGGCATCCAGGCCCCCATGAGTAGGGGTGGTGGTAGTGGTAGCCATCAATTCCCCTATGAGTGGGGATGGTGGTAGTGACAGGCATCCAGCCCCCCCTGAGTAGGGGTGGTGGTAGTGGTAGGCATCCAGCCCCCCCTGAGTAGGGGTGGTAGTGTGGTAGGCATCCAGCCCCCCATGGGTAGAGGTGGCAGTAGTGGTAGGCATCCAGCCCCCCCTGAGTAGGGGTGGTAGTAGTGGTAGGCATCCAGCCCCCCATGGGTAGGGGTGGTAGTAGTGACAGGCATCCAGCCCCCCCTGAGTAGGGGTGGTGGTAGTGGTAGGCATCCAGCCCCCCATGGGTAGGGGTGGTAGTAGTGACAGGCATCCAGCCCCCCCTGAGTAGGGGTGGTGGTAGTGGTAGGCATCCATGTCCCCCATGGGTAGGGGTGGTAGTAGTGACAGGCATCCAGCCCCCCCTGAGTAGGGGTGGTGGTAGTGGTAGGCATCCAGCCCCCCATGGGTAGGGGTGGTAGTAGTGACAGGCATCCAGCCCCCCCTGAGTAGGGGTGGTGGTAGTGGTAGGCATCCAGCCCCCCATGGGTAGGGGTGGTATTCGTGGTTGGCATCCAGGCCCCTATGTGTGTATATGGCATTGCTGATAGCCACCCCGCCCCTATGGTGCTGCTGTTGCTGGTGTAAGTAATTTCTGCATCCCTATTGTTAGAAATGGGGGTCTCTAGTTGGCAATGGCTGGCCACTGTCCAAGTAGGGACCCTTCTTCCTAAGTCAGAGTGAGAGGGCTACCCTCTTTAATACCCCTGCTCAACCCTGTGGTAACGTAGCACGAGCAGGTAGGCTTATCTCAGAGGCAGGGTGTGAAGCATTTATGATCATACACAGTAAAACAGTGAGGAACACTACAAAGGGACACCACACAAGTAGTTATTATAAAAAATAAGTATCTTTATATAAAGGCAGATTTATCACAAGACCAATAACTGTAAAAGCCACAATACTGTCAAAAATAGGATAGCTGTTGAAGGGCTGTCAAAAATAGTTCAAAGGTTGCAAAAATAAGGTTCAAGTTCAAAGCAGTGGTCTCTGCGACCCTTTCTTTCACAAAGTACCTGGGTTTAGTAGCAAAACCAACAAAGTGTCGCAAATAAGCTGTAGCGATGATTCTCGGCACGCGAGGCCGGCGATGCGTTGAAATCCTTGCCGCAAGGGAGGATGATGCGCCGATCTGCGGGATGCGTGCGGAGACGATGCGACAAACTTCTGCACGCTGGACCGCCGATGCGATGACTTTATTGCCGCGTGGGAGAAGTCGATGCGGTGATCCTGTTGCGCTGTGCGATCGTGTTGCGATGCGAAGACAAGACGCTCCGCGAGGGAGCGACGAAATTCGATGCGATGCGATCAAAGTGGCGAACGCACGGCGTCCGCACTGCGATGTCTCGAAGCGATGATTTCTTTCAGGGTTGCGAGTGCGAGCGACAGCAGCGCGATGATCTTTCCAGCGCGTCTCAGCTGCAGCGGCTCGCAAAGGGGCGTCAGCGATGGTTTCGGGTTGCGGGCCCTCGGCGGCAGTAGCGCGATGATTTTCCCAGCGCTCTCGACTGCAGCGGCCCGCAAAGATGCGTTAGCGTCGATTTCTTACCCTCTTTTCTCTGATGCAGACTAGAGGCCCTGGAACTCACAGGAGCCTCCTCAGCAGATAGCAGTCCTCGCAGGGAGGAAGCAGGAGGTTGGTGGTGGAGTCTGATGTGCCTGAGACTCCAACAGGAGGCTAGCTCTTTTCCTAGCCCTTGGGTGATTGCTGTACAAAAATAAAAGTTCTCTCAAGAGTTCCTTTTCCTGTTCTTCAAGGTACAGTGGTCACTGCTGCAGGCCAGTGCAAGAAACAACACACAGCACAGATACAGTCACTTCCTGCAGATTCCTCCAGTGGCACGGACAGAGTTTCCTCTCCAGATCCAAAAGCAATACAAATTGTAGGGGCTTGAGCACAGATATTTATACCCCAAAAGCCTTTGATGTTTGAAGCTACCAGTCACTGAACCTAGCCAGAACCAGTTCTGCTCAGGCCTGGAGCACTTTGTTTACCATGCTGCATCCTTCCTTTCAGAAAGAGGGGGTCTGCTAGCAGACACACAGTGGCAGGTGGAGCCAGCATTCACCTTGCCAGGCACAGCCCTATTCAGGTCAAGGAGCCACCCCTCCCCACACTCTAAATGCAGATCTCTCTATTCAACCCGGGTCTGACTCAGACTGTCCTGCCCCTCTAAAACCAGACAGCCAATACACATAACGGCAGAGCACACTGGAAGGCTTAGGCAAGAAAATACCTACTTTCTAAAAGTGGTATTTTCAAACACAGAATATAAAAATAAACGTCACTAAAAGATGTATTTTAATATGCTGAGCTCAGGCATACTAAATTCGTTTTTCTACCATGTTCCTGGGGCCAGTTAGGACTATAGAATGTAATAGTCAAACTGCCCATTCTAGCCTATGAGGAACAGGTAGCCTTACAGTAGTGAAAAACGAAATGGGGCATAATTCACTACCAGGACATGCTACACACACCAAGGCATGTCCTGCCTTACACAAACAAGGCACCCTACCATAGGGGTGACTTACAGGATGCCAAGGAAAGGTTCAGGGGCTGGGAAGTGAGTGCACTTCACAGCCAAGATGGCAGTTCTGGACTGCACACAGACACTGCAGTGGCAGGTCTGAGACACACTTTACAAGCTGCTTCTGTGGGTGGCACACATCAGTGCTGCAGGCCCACCAGCAGCATTTGGTTTACCAGCCCTGGGCACACATAGGCCACACTACTAGGGACTAACAGGTAAACCAAATAAGCCAATCAGGGGTATACCAATTCACATAGACATATTTACACAGGGAGCATTCGCGCTGTGACACTGAATGGCAGTGGCACAGCGCCCAGAGCATCTAACACCAGTAAAACAAAGGAGACAACAGCGAAAAATGGAAGGGAGACCCACGCCAATGGTGCCAGGTCTAACACACGTCCCCTCCAGCTGAAATGTGGGGAGAACTACCCATCCCCTTGGAAGTTCTCATCGCTAAGGCGGAAAAATCTGGACAGACCATCAGCATTGGCGTGTTCTGTACCAGGGCGGTGTTCCACCGTGAAGTCCATACCCTGTAGGGAAATGGACCACCTCAACAACTTGGGATTCTCACCCCTCATCTGCATCAGCCATCTGAGGGGCCTGTGGTCTGTCTGAACCCGGAAGTGATTCCCAAACAGGTATGGTCTCAGCTTCTTCAGTGCCCAGACCACAGCAAATGCCTCACGCTCAATTGCACTCCACCTCTGTTCTTGTGGAAGTAACCTCCTACTGATGAAGGCTACAGGTTGGTCTAGTCCCTCCTCATTTATCTGTGACAGAACGGCCCCCACCCCATGCTCTGAAGCGTCTGTCTGGACAACAAATTCCTTAGCAAAATTGGGCGCCTGGAGTACGGGTGCTGTACACATAGCAGTTTTGAGGGCATCAAAGGCTTTCTGACAGGTGTCAGTCCAGTTCACAATCTTTGGCCGCTTCTTGGAAGTCAGCTCAGTCAAGGGTGCAACAATGTTGCCATACCCCTTGACAAACCTCCTGTAATAACCCGTGAGTCCTAAGAAGGCCCTCACCTGGGTCTGGGTCCTTGGGGGCTCCCAAGCCAGGATGGTTTCAATCTTGGGCTGCAGGGGCGCCACCTGGCCGCTCCCCACCTGGTGTCCCAAGTACACCACAGAACCCTGCCCAATCTGGCACTTACTGGCCTTGATTGTGAGGCCTGCTCTGCGCAGCGCCATCAACACTTCCCAGAGATGGCGCAAGTGGTCCTCCCAGGAGGAACTAAACACTGCAATGTCATCCAGGTAGGCGGCACTGAAAGCCTCCAGCCCAACCAACACCTGGTTGACCAATCTCTGGAAGGTGGCAGGGGCATTCTTCATCCCAAAGGGCATCACACGGAACTGGTATTGCCCATCTGGTGTGGAGAATGCTGACCTCTCCTTGGCCCCATCAGTTAAGGCGATCTGCCAGTACCCAGACATCAGATCAAACGTGCTGAGGTACCGGGCAGCGCCTAACCGGTCTATGAGCTCATCAGCTCTGGGGATGGGGTGCGCGTCGGTCTTGGTGACCGAATTGAGACCTCGGTAGTCCACACAGAACCTAAGTTCAGGAGTGGCACCAGGCGTCGCAGCTTTTGGTACCAAGACCACGGGGCTGGACCAGGGGCTGCTAGAGGACTCAACCACCCCTAGGGCGAACATTTTGGAGACCTCCTCCTTAATGCAGGCCCTGACCCTGTCAGTTACCCTGTAAGCCTTGTGCTTGACATGAGAACTGTCCCCGGTATCCACCTCATGGACGCACCAATCAGTGACACCAGGTACCAGGGAGAACAAATCAGAAAATTGCCCCAACAGGTGGTGACAATCTCTCTGCTGCTCAGGGGTCAGTGCGGTGGAGAGGATCACACCCTCCACTGACCCATCCTTCTCTTCTGCACACAGGAGGTCAGGGAGAGGCTCACTCTCCTCCTCAACCCCATCATCTGTGGCAAGAAGCATGCCCACTTCAGACCTCTCAAAGTGGGGCTTTAGGCGGTTCACATGCAGGACCCGCAAGGGGTTCCTGGGAGACTGAAAGTCCACCAAGTAGGTAACTGGACTTTTGCGCTCCACCACCTCAAAGGGACCGGTCCACTTATCTTGGAGCACACAAGGCTCCACTGGGGCCAGTACCCAAACCTTCTGACCAGGTTGAAATTCGACCAGAGTGGCATTCTGGTCGTGCCAACGTTTCATTTCTTCTTGGCTGGCTTCCAGATTTGCCTCAGCAATTTTTCTGAAACGCCGAGTCTGGTTCCTGAAGGCCAACATGTAGCTAAATACATCTTGGGGAGGTTTCCTGGGAGATTGCTCCCAGCCTTCCTTGACCAGACTCAGAGGTCCTCTAACCGGGTGGCCATAGAGGAGTTCAAAGGGACTGAACCCTAAGGACTTCTGTGGCACCTCACGGTAGGCAAACAACAGGCATGGCAAGAGGACGTCCCACCTACGCCTCAGGGGCTCTTCTAGGCCCATGATCATGCCCTTCAAGGTCCGGTTGAACCTTTCAACCAGACCATTACCTTGGGGGTGGTAAGGAGTGGTGAACTTATACGTTACCCCACACTCCTTCCACAGAGACTTCATGTACTGGGAGATGAAGTTGGTCCCCCTGTCAGACACCACCTCTCTGGGGAATCCCACACGGGAGAAAATCCCCATCAGTGCACGTCCCACCACGGGGGCCGTCACTGTCCTGAGCGGGATGGCTTCAGGGTACCGGGTGGCATGGTCCACCAAGACCAGGATGAACCTGTTGCCCATGGCTGTCTTGGGGTCCAGAGGCCCCACAATGTCAATGCCCACTCGCTCGAATGGGGTACTCACAACTGGAAAGGGCTGGAGTGGGGCCTTGATCTTCCCCCACTCTTCCCACTTGCCTGGCAAGTCTCACAGGTCCTGCAATGAGAGTCTGAACTCTTGTGCATCTGGGGCCAATAAAAGTGGGCGGCCAGCCTCTCAAAGGTCTTGGTCTGCCCCAGATGTCCTGCCAATGGAATGTCATGAGCCAACCCCAGTAGGAAGGTTCTGAAGCACTCGGGTACCACCAGCACACGGGCTGACCCTGGCTCAGCAACCTTAGGCTCACTATACAGGAGACTGTTCTCCCAATAAATCAGATGTGAACCAGACGTGTCACCTTCTGCCTGGGCTGCAGCCTGTCGCCGCATACCCTCAAGAGAGGGGCAAACTCTCTGCTGCTCACAAAATTCCTCCCTGGTGGGTCCCCCTTCCTGCTGCCAATGGGTCAGCTCAGGCAGGTCCCCCAGTTCGGTGATCTGCTCCCCGGTAGGCTCCAGGGCATCCCCCTCAGGGTCTGCTCCTTCCTGGGCCGTGGGAACCAAGGGGCCGGCTTCCCGCGCCCCTGCCCCTTCTCTCTAAGGCAGGGATCTGGGCCCTACTCTCAGGCTCCAGATCCTTTTCAACACCCTCCTTGGCTGCCATGGACCGAGTGGTAGCACACGCCCACTCAGGCAGACCCAACATCTCTAAGTGAGCCTTCCTCTCCACCGTAGCCCACGGGGAGTCCTCTAAATCATTGCCCAGCAGACAGTCTACAGGCATGGCGGGCCTCACAGCTACCTGAAGAGTTCCTGAGACCCCACCCCACTCAAAGGGAACCTGAGCCACCTCACATTGGCTCTCTGAGTTGTCTGCGGACACTACTGGGTAGAATGCATGGGGGACAACCTGCTCTTGGGACACCAACCGGGAGCTGACAGCAGTTACACTGGCCCCTGTGTCTCTTAGAGCCTCCACCCTATGGCCATTGATGGTCACCCACTGCCTGTATTTTTAGTGTTAGCAGGCAGTGCAGGCTTGGGGACCATCTCAAAGTCCCCTAATGAGACAAGGGTCAATTCTACGGGATCCCACCCCTCTTGGGCACCCATCTCCTCCTCTCCCAGGGCTACACTAGCAATCTGGCGGGGTGGTGCACGGGAGTGCACTGGCCCCCTTTGGGGGCACTGGGGATCAAAATATCTGTGGCCCACTTGACCACAGTTGTAACACGTGGGGGCCCCCTGGGAACAGGCCTACCTGTTGGGGGCCCGGTCCTCCTTTCTTGGGGGGCTGGGACACCACTGCTTGGTTCCCTGGGGGATTACTTTGGGGCCCTCGGTGGAACTCCCTCCGTTGACCCTTGTCCCCCCACTCCTCTGCTGGGGACCCTGCCCACCTTTGGCGACATCTCCCACTGGACCCTTGCGGACCCGGGTGCTCACCCAGCGGTCCGCCTCCTCAGCAAGCTTTCTAGGGTTAGTCAGCTTGCAATCAATTAGGTGCTGGCGTAGCTCAGGAAAACAATTACTAGATAAATGCTCCCATGCAATCAAATCATAAAACTGTGCAAAAGTTTCTACTTTGCTACCTTTTACCCAGCGTTCCATGGCTCTGCAAAAAAAGGACACATATTCAACCCACGTGGTACCCTCTAGCTTCTTACAGACCCTAAACCTCTTTCTATACATCTCAGGGTCAAACCATAGCGGGTCATCAACGCTTCCTTCATGTGGGCATAAACCATCCTACTTTCTGGGGGCAGGTCCAACAAGGTATCCCTCCCCTCACTCACAAAGCGTCCCCACAACCCCGCTCCCCAATCCTTCTCAGGGACCCGGTGGGACACCATGGCTAATTCATAAGCGGCAAACCATTGCCCAATATCTTCACTTTTGTGGAAATCTTTAATAACCTCCTTGGGTATATACACCCTACTCTCAGGGTGCACTACAGGTACGCTGCCACCAGAGGGGAGATTTCCATGCTCTTAGCTTTAATTTCCAACTCCCTCAATACTCTCTCATGCTCAAGCTTCATCCTCATAATCTCAATTTCTAACTTCTTGTTCTCTAGGTCCCGGTGACCATCCATTTTAAGCTTAGCCATCTCCATATTATGCCGCCTATCTCTCTCCCTGTCCTCCAGCTCTTCTGGGGACAGACCCTTAACGGACACACTAGAGCCCGGGTTGGAAAGGGCTGGATCTCCTACTAAGTCTACTACATCGCCCTGCTGCTCTCCTCCCTCCACAAGCTCTCCTAGATCCTTAGGGGCATCCCTGGCTTCTAGCCAGGCCTTCAGCGCCTTGTAATACTCCTCCCTTCTAGTGAGACCTGTGATAGGGACTGTGAATTGCTTGCAAAACTATTTGAGCTGCTTGGCATTGTAGGTTTCTATTTTCTCTTCTTCCCAGGAGAGATCTTCTGAGGCATTGGATCTGGGCTTGCCCATTGTAGAAATAACTGGCAATATCAATAAAGGACAGAAGAAAACTTCTCAAAAAATGTAAGCGGGTGAAAAATCACCGGCAATATCAATCACAATATAGGATCCTAAAAACTCTCAGAAATGTGCGTGGGTGAAAAATCACCAGCAATATCAATCACAATAGGGGATCAAAAACTTTCAATAAATGGGCGCGGGTGAAAAATCACCGGCAATATCAATCACAATATAGGATCCCAAAACTCTCAGAAAATGTGCGCGGGTGAAAAATCACCGGCAATATCAATCACAATATAGGAGCAAAGAAATTCTCAAAAAATGTATGCGGTACGTTATGGTCTGCACTCACTAGTAGTGTACACTATAATTACTGTATGCGATCATAAATGCAAGTCCAGATCCTCACCGCTGACCACCAATGTTAGAAATGGGGGTCTCTAGTTGGCAATGGCTGGCCACTGTCCAAGTAGGGACCCTTCTTCCTAAGTCAGAGTGAGAGGGCTACCCTCTTTAATACCCCTGCTCAACCCTGTGGTAACGTAGCACGAGCAGGTAGGCTTATCTCAGAGGCAGGGTGTGAAGCATTTATGATCATACACAGTAACACAGTGAGAAACACTACAAAGGGACACCACACAAGTAGTTATTATAAAAAATAAGTATCTTTATATAAAGGCAGATTTATCACAAGACCAATAACTGTAAAAGCCACAATACTGTCAAAAATAGGATAGCTGTTGAAGGGCTGTCAAAAATAGTTCAAAGGTTGCAAAAATAAGGTTCAAGTTCAAAGCAGTGGTCTCTGCGACCCTTTCTTTCACAAAGTACCTGGGTTTAGTAGCAAAACCAACAAAGTGTCGCAAATAAGCTGTAGCGATGATTCTCGGCACGCGAGGCCGGCGATGCGTTGAAATCCTTGCCGCAAGGGAGGATGATGCGCCGATCTGCGGGATGCGTGCGGAGACGATGCGACAAACTTCTGCACGCTGGACCGCCGATGCGATGACTTTCTTGCCGCGTGGGAGAAGTCGATGCGGTGATCCTGTTGCGCTGTGCGATCGTGTTGCGATGCGAAGACAAGACGCTCCGCGAGGGAGCGACGAAATTCGGTGCGATGCAATCAAAGTGGCGAACGCACGGCGCCGGACTGCGATGTCTCGAAGCGATGATTTCTTTCAGGGTTGCGAGTGCGCGGCGACAGCAGCGCGATGATCTTTCCAGCGCGTCTCGGCTGCAGCGGCTCGCAAAGGGGCGTCAGCGATGGTTTCGGGTTGCGGGCCCTCGGCGGCAGTAGCGCGATGATTTTCCCAGCGCTCTCGACTGCAGCGGCCCGCAAAGATGCGTTAGCGTCGATTTCTTACCTTCTTTTCTCTGATGCAGACTAGAGGCCCTGGAACTCACAGGAGCCTCCTCAGCAGATAGCAGTCCTCGCAGGGAGGAAGCAGGAGGTTGGTGGTGGAGTCTGATGTGCCTGAGACTCCAACAGGAGGCTAGCTCTTTTCCTAGCCCTTGGGTGATTGCTGTACAAAAATAAAAGTTCTCTCAAGAGTTCCTTTTCCTCTTCTTCAAGGTCCAGTGGTCACTGCTGCAGGCCAGTGCAAGAAACAACACACAGCACAGGGACAGTCACTTCCTGCAGATTCCTCCAGTGGCACGGACAGAGTTTCCTCTCCAGATCCAAAAGCAATACAAATTGTAGGGGCTTGAGCACAGATATTTATACCCCAAAAGCCTTTGATGTTTGAAGCTACCAGTCACTGAACCTAGCCAGAACCAGTTCTGCTCAGGCCTGGAGCACTTTGTTTACCAGGCTGCATCCTTCCTTTCAGAAAGAGGGGTCTGCTAGCAGACACACAGTGGGAGGTGGAGCCAGCATTCACCTTGCCAGGCACAGCCCTATTCAGGTCAAGGAGCCACCCCTCCCCACACTCTAAATGCAGATCTCTCTATTCAACCCAGGTCTGACTCAGCCTGTCCTGCCCCTCTAAAACCAGACAGCCAATACACATAACGGCAGAGCACACTGGAAGGCTTAGGCAAGAAAATACCTACTTTCTAAAAGTGGTATTTTCAAACACAGAATCTAAAAATAAACTTCACTAAAAGATGTATTTTAATATGCTGAGCTCAGGCATACTAAATTCGTTTTTCTACCATGTTCCTGGGGCCAGTTAGGACTATAGAATGTAATAGTCAAACTGCCCATTCTAGCCTATGAGGAACAGGTAGCCTTACAGTAGTGAAAAACGAAATGGGGCATAATTCACTACCAGGACATGCTACACACACCAAGGCATGTCCTGCCTTACACATACAAGGCACCCTACCATAGGGGTGACTTACAGGATGCCAAGGGAAGGTTCAGGGGCTGGGAAGTGAGTGCACTTCTCAGCCAAGATGGCAGTTCTGGACTGCACACAGACACTGCAGTGGCAGGTCTGAGACACACTTTACAAGCTGCTTCTGTGGGTGGCACACATCAGTGCTGCAGGCCCACCAGCAGCATTTGGTTTACCAGCCCTGGGCACACATAGGCCACACTACTAGGGACTAACAGGTAAACCAAATAAGCCAATCAGGGGTATACCAATTCACATAGACATATTTACACAGGGAGCATTCGCGCTGTGACACTGAATGGCAGTGGCACAGCGCCCAGAGCATCTAACACCAGTAAAACAGAGGAGACAACAGCGAAAAATGGAAGGGAGACCCACGCCAATGGTGCCAGGTCTAACACCTATGTGTGTGTGTTATATGTCGGGTACGTGTGGTTTGTTTGTGTGGTGGGTGTCTGACTTACCTTCTGTGCCGTACGCGTCCGTACCAGTTCCGGTAATAGATGTAGAGTATTGGTAGGATCTGCGCGATGGGATTCATGGTTGGTTCGTCTCGTTCGTCTTTCTCGTTGCTTCGCCTCGTCCTCGTGGCTGGCGTGTTCGTCTCGTTGCCGTGGATCGTCTTGTGGCACGAATCGGAGCTTATGTGCGCCTCTCCCGGATGCTTTGACGTGCCGTGCGTAGCGACGGGTTCGGCGCGTACGGAGTGTGCATCGTACTAGTCCGGCCGGACGGGGCTGCATTTTGGCTTCCGTGCGACTCGATTCTGCGTTTCCGGATCAGGCTCCGTCGGAGAACAGGAGCTGGATTGGGTGAGTGCAACTGGGTCGGGATCTGGGCAGTTATGCGCATCGTACTTGCTCGTTCGGACTTATGAACGAATCGGTCGGGAAACACGCATTCGCCTGGTTTTTTTCCCGGGCGAATAGTGTTAGGTGCGCTTCCGACCGGGATCGGAATCGACCCCTTGGTGTCCTGCGAGAGCAGATGTTTTATTCTCAGTACCAATTTTTTTCTTTTCTTATGGTTGATTTAGATAACGAGGGAGGTTTCCCCTTGTCCCTTGGCCTCTGAGGATCAGCTTTGTACTCAAGAGGTTATTGTCAAGAGATGTATCTACTCGTTGAAAGATTTTCTGACGCAGGCTTCTTTGAAGCAGTTCAGTATGCTGAAATTAGCATGTTTTGACGCATGCTTCTTTGAAGCAGTTCAGTATGCTGAAATTAGCACGTTTTCAACCTTTCGTTGTCTCTCATAGGGACATGTTAGTATGCCAGTGGTAAGTCTGGTATATAGGGACACTCTGGTCTTTACTCGTTAGAGTGATCAACGTGGTATGTCCTCACTACTCTTGTGGTGGGTATATTTATTAAGGCGATATTCAGGGTCTACGTTTTGTATTGTTTTGAATACATGTTCTTGTGGTCATCCTTCATTAACATCCTCTTAGACTATGTGTATTATGGTGTAGGTTGGCTTCTCCTTCGGAGCAGACTGCATATCTACATTTTTATTATATGTATTCTTGGGAAGACACAAGTTAGTTGCCTTCACCACTGTGGAAGGGATAAGTATTTCATTTGTTCATTATTCCTTGAACATATGGGGTGAACTCTGTATCTTACGCTGTGTGATCAGTAGTGTCAGGAACATACTGATGGAGACTTCTAGCTGCAGCTTCCTTACCTGTTTTCGGTCATACAATTTATGGAGTTTTTAGGCTTTAAAAGAAGCTCTTCTTTTTATTCGCCCACAATTCTTTTTTTGCATCTGTTTGGAGGGTATATTCTACCTGTCTTATTGGGTATGGGTATTTTCACTGTGCTTTACAAGTCCTTGCAAATCATGGCTGTTACTTCTTGAGGCAGGCTTTTGATCAAGTGGTGTTTCATTTCACAAGTGTTGTCGCATGCGCTTGTTGCTAGCAAGGATTGATTTTATATATTATTTCCCTTTAATGTTTTATCTTTTCCTTATTTAATATTTTGATACAGCACTGATAGGTGCATTCCATTTTCTTCTTACACTTGTCTTGGGATTTTGAGTGTACCCACGGTTCGAAGTTGTGTTCAGAACTGCGGACCATGACACTGAAGGCCATGCAGGCGCAGGCTTTGTAGATGCCTGCGGTCCTGCAGGAAGGTAGACCAGCGCTGCTCTATGTGTTGTCAGACCACTTGGAGTCTATTGGGACACAATTTTATATATATTATGTATATGTCCAGGTGATACACCTTTGTGGTGAAAACTTTTTACAACTGACATAATTGATGAATATCAATATTAAATTCAAATCTATTGGTGTCATTTTAACCTCCTTACAGTGCATTATGTAACCTTCGAGCAGTCATTTCGTTAAAAAAAAAAATTCTCAATACCATGGATGTATTCATGTTCATCTTTCTTTTGGTGTTCATTCATCTCGGTATAATGGAATGGGTTCTGAGAGTCCTCCTTTGGGATTTTATCAGGCCAGCTCTTTTCTCTGATACTTCTTTATCGTTGTTACATGAGTTTGGCCTTGGACTCAGCCCTTTTAGTCAACAAGTTTCTATCCCCTTGTGGGAAAGAGGTTAATGTCTGATAACTGACAGATGGTTCTTTTGGGGATTTTCCTCCTTTTCCTTCAAGGTCCGATTCTCTCGGGCCTGTAAGGTTGTTTATTATTTATATGTTCTGTGACAGTCATCATGGATTCTATTGAGAGCCAAGCTCTTGTTTTGCTATTCCTACGTACATTTGGTCGGCTGTTAGTTATGACTGGCTGGTTCTCATTAAGAATTTTTGTAGGATTGGTTCACAGACCCTCCTCCACTGGGGTATAGCTATGGAATTTCATTCAAAAGTTAAGGAATCTACGGGTAGATGTCTTTATCAGATGTAAAAGTTACTTACCTTCGGTAACGTAATATCTGGTAGAGACACAGTCTAGCCGCAGATTCATTAACTCCCTACCCATCCTCCCCACTCTGTGAATGTCCTAAGAGGTAAGGGTTATAACCTTTTTCAGTACTGATTTTATATACTGGTGATCACTATCTCAACTTATTTTGGAACTCAACAGACCACTAGGCCTGGCCACATAGGTCTTGCTTGGATATTGTCATATCGTCCATTTCCAAAGGTGTGTGATCGGTATGGTGGGGGATGTTTTCTATTCACACTGGATTGGACACCAGTGGGCAGTATTGATTAATTTGTTCTTTCTTTGATCGTCTTTGTTTGGTATCATCATACCTGGTGTTGGTACTATCAATCTGTCACACAATAGTGTGATTCAACAATCAGCTTGGTGCTGTTTTTTTATAGGTTTTGTTCTCCTATTATCATGCCACTCGTTACCACTAATAAATGGGCTATAGAGTATAAGGTTTTCTTCCCTCACATGGTGGTTATTCACCAGGCTGCAGGATTTCATTTAACTCTGTGCTTTGTTGATTCTTTCGGGGAGTTTTCTTTAAAAATCCATGTCTGGTCTTAACATACTATTTGATATCCTTCTTTATTAATGTTTCAAAGATTTTGATCTTTTTGGCACACTGTTTCCACAACCAGTTTCTATAGTGGCTCCGGATTCTGGCACGGAAGGTTTCACAGAAGAAACTGATGTCCGCGCGCTTTAGGGGACTTATATGGCTCCACTGACGTCAGGACCGTCCCCCGGCATGCAGAGGTACTGCTGAAAAATCTCCGGATCCAGACTGGCACCCGGGGAGAATTCAAAAGTTAATGAATCTGCGGCTACACTGTGTGTCCACCAGATAATACGTTACCGAAGGTAAGCAACTTTTACTTCACGTATTCCATCTCGTGAAATGCCAGGCATGCATATGCCTGCAGTGATACTTACTCAGGTAGAGGTACCTTCTGAGGCCTGGCACTTGCTGAGGGTGCACGCAGTTGCATTGTGGCCAATGGGAGTCGGCTTGCAACCTAGGCCCCATATACCTACAATGGTTGGAACCTGGAATCCTGGGGTCAGGAGGTGCAAGAGTCTGGGCCACACCGCGGAAGAGCGACTACTCAGACTGGGGGAGGTCATCAGAAACGTTCACTCACTAGGTTTGTGTAGGAGCTTGTCATGAGGTAGAAAAGGAAAGAGGACAAGGAGACAGGGTGGAAGTTGATAGATGATAGAAAAGGCAACGGAAATCAAGAAAAACAGAAGTTTGGAACGTAATAGAGCTGGATAGAAAGAGGATGGGAGGAGGAGTGGGAAACTATGGAGGAGTGATATAGAGGAGGGACATTGAAGGGTAGATGAGAATGGAATATGAAGTAGAGAGAATAAAGGCAGGCAAGTCACAGCATTAGAAAATGGACAAAGGATGTAGGAAAGACAGAATGAAAGTAAAGGTGGGAGAGTAGAGAAAAGGAGAAAAGATAAGAATGGGACTGGAAAGAAAGAAAAGGTGCTGGATAGAAAAGCAGAATAATAGAAAGGACAGAAATAATAGAAAGATGGAGAGAGAAAAAGATTTGGAGGAGAGGGAAAGGGGAGGTTTGAGCGTAGAGAGAAAAGGGGGCATGAATTGAGAGGATGAACTAAGGGAGCGAGACAATTAAAAAGGAAGAAGTGACTAAGCAAGCAATGGTGAGGAAAAGAAAGAAAGAAAAGGGCGTGAAACATAGAAAGGAGAGAAAAAGGGAAGGAAGGACGATAAGAACAAAAGGCAATAGGTAACAAGAGGGAAGGGAAAAGGATTGAAAGGGAGAATTAGAAGACTATCAGGGCAAAACCAGACACACTAGGTCAATGGGTTAATCTCCTAGCGAAAAAAATTCATTAGTACCATAGTTGATTGGCTTTGCACATGATTGCTGGGTAAGAGCGTTATCCGAGAGGGGGGTGTGGGGGTTGTTTTGTAGTTGTGTTCTTCAAATGCAACTAATTGAAAACTTGAATAAAACATTTTTTTAAATAAAGCGGATAGACAAAGGTGACAACCAAGGAGGTCAGAGATAAAGGAACGAGATGAGTAGGAGATAAGCATACTCAAGATATAGATTTGATAGAGAAAGGGTAGAATGAGAGAGAGAGGACAGGGAGATTAGAGAGCGTATGGAGAAGAGAGAATGGCAGGATGTAGATTGAAGAGAGGAGGCAGGATGAGGGAGAAGTAGAGGAGAGCGGAAAGTGAGAAAGAAAAGTAGGGAGGATAAAGAGGCACAAGACAAATCTTTAAAAAGGGAGGAACGAGGTAAGGGCAAGCAAGAGAGATAGAGTGGAAGTGGCTAGGGATAAGAAAAGGTGCGAGAAGGAGATAAGAGATTCATGACAATAGCGAAGAGAGCGGAATGATACTTAAAATGATTAGGGAATAAGATTCAGTGTCACTGGGGTTCAGAGGTGCACTTATCCCACTGCTCCCCTGTAACAGGTGTCTTTTACTACCAACCCAAAGGTGAGGGGAGGTCAATTTTATTCTGGCTTAGATTAGGGCCGATGGTAATCTTGCTATGCCACTGATTTTGGTAGCTTGCACGTGGTATATACTTGCATATTAAGGGGCCGATTCCGATTCGGGCCGGAAAACGTACCGACCGACTCGGATCGGGAATCTATTCCGACCGACACGTACCGGTGCAGCCCGATCCGCCAAGTACGATGTAATGCATGCGATTTAGGACCGACTCGCACGGAACCCAAGACGAACGACCGAACCGCACGGAAAACAGCTATCCGGCCGGGAAAAAAGGCGAATCGAACCGACCGACACGCACCAGGAAGGAACCTGAACGAAACGTACCCGCGAACTCCGACCCGCACAGTACAATGCAATGCGTGGAAAACCCGACCGAGTCGCACGGAGCTCAAGCCGTACGACCGACACGCATACAAAACAGCGAGCCAAAGCAACCCAATACACCGCGACCGACGCGTACGCCGCACACAAAACACAGCAGAAATACAGCGTGAACGAGTCGGAGAAGCTCGCACGAGACCAACTGCAGCGTCCTACTCGGTCAGAAGAACGTCTCCTACATGCACAAAAAGTACAAAGGAAAAAACACAAAAAAAGGGGACAAACAAGCAATTACAAAGCCAATAAATACTGGGGGGACATGGAACAAAGACACACCCACAACTCCACCCATATAAAGGACACAAATCCCTACCATGATCCTTTGCAAATTCGAATTACCTGCCAGCACTCAACACCAACAGACAGCAACCACACACACACTCACAGCTCATCCATCACACAAGCCACACACCATCAGCACCTCAACAAATAGCACCCTCACATACACCCAGCAAAACCCACACACACACACCCTCACTTGCACACCAACACACACATCACTCACCACCACCACCCATCACCATGCCCCCAAAGAAGAATCCAAAGTTCCTAGACAGTGAATTGGAAGTCCTGGTAGATGAGATCCTCAGGGTAGAGCCACAGCTGTTTGGTACACTGGTCCAACAGACCCCCATGTTGCAGAAAACCAAGATGTGGGAGAGGATCGTCGACAGGGTGAACGCACAATCACCATGTTTGCACACAAAGGAAGACATCCAGAACAGGTGGTATGACGTGCGCAGGAGGGTCAGGGACCTACTGAAGAAGGACTACGCCTTGAGCCAACACACTGGCAGTGGCCCTCCTGCCAAACCTGTATACCTCAGGCCCTGGGAGGAGAAGGTGCGGGCCATCCTACCACCAGTGAGCGTATATGGACTATCAAACATCCTAGAGCCTGGTGAGTACACAACAAATGTACACAATATTGTGTGACAATACACACACATCACTGTCAAGGGGACAGTCAAACCATGCACCCTTAGCAAGTACACACCAACCAAAAGATAATCATCCCAAGATGTGTATGTCAGTCAGATAAACACAATACATGCCATCTCATAGTGATATGTAACTGTGTCATGACATGTACAAACACAACAACAAATACAGCTAGTCAGTGGCACAAATCTAACCAACAAACACAGTCAGATATGTAGCCACCACTACAACACCACCTCACAGGGAAGCCCACTGACAGGAAGGAATTCTGTGTATGCTGGTCAAGTCAGTGTAGCCAATAGCATCATGGGAGTTGTAGTCACAGATATTGCCCACCCTCACAATACGCCCATCAACACCACTATGAACCATGCTCACATCACAGGGAGTGGAAAACAACTGACAAGATGGCTGACACTGGCTACTGCTGTGGGGAGCACAAGGCCCTGCTGGCAACTGTGCACCAACCAACAGCAGGACACCATTGACTGACATCCTGAAAGCAAACTTGCACTCCCTGCAATGGAAGCACGTTCCATGGTGGGATATCTGGCTGGGTGGGAAGGAGGACTGACAGCACTGACCATAGTTACCAGCAGCTCTTCTCACACACCCCCTAACACAAACTCCACACAACTCACCTGGGAGAATGCATTGCCTCACACTCCAATCAAATATCCCACAAAGAACCACCACCCTGGGTTATGCTGTGTGAAGCACAGGGACACACATGGGACTAGTAGCCAAACTAACCCCAGGATAACACTGTCAGCCATCTTGTCAGCACAGGCACACTGCCCCACAGGGAAGCAGAGTCAAAAGGAAGGAAGCATGGGCATGCTGGGAAGGGGGGTGGAGGCAATAGCATGATGGGAGTGGTAGTCACAACTCAACATCCCCCACCCACATGGCCCAGCAAGCTCACATTCAAGCATGCACACCTCACAGGGAGTGGAAAAGAACTGACAAGATGGCTGACAATGGGTACTGCTGTGGGGAGCACAAGGCCATGCTGGGAACTGGGCATCAACCAACAGCAGGATACCACTGTCAGCCATCTTGCCATTGCTGTCACACTCACACACAGTGAAGTCCACTCAAAAGGAAGAAAGTATGGGCATGCTGGGAAGGGGGGTGGAGGCAATAGCATGATGGGAGTGGTGGTCACAGCTCAACATCCCCCACCCGCATGGCCCAGCAGGCTCACACTCAAGCATGCACACCTCACAGGGAGTGAAAAGCCACTTCAAAGATGTCTGACAATGGTGCTCTGATGTGGGGATCACAAGACCATGCTGGGAACTGGGCACCAACAAACAGCAGGACACCACTGTCAGCCATCTTGCCATTGCTGTCACACTCACACACAGTGAAGTACACTCAAAAGGAAGGAAGTATGGGCATGCTGGGAAGGGGGTGGAGGCAATAGCATGATGGGAGTGGTGGTCACAGCCCAACATCCCCCACCCACATGGCCCAGCAAGCCCACACTGAAGCATGCACACCTCACAGGGAGTGAAAAGACACTTCAAAGATGTCTGACAATGGTGCTCTGATGTGGGGAGCACAAGACCATGCTGGGAACTGGGCACCAACAAACAGCAGGACACCACTGTCAGCCATCTTGCCATTGCTGTCACACTCACACACAGTGAAGTCCACTCAAAAGGAAGGAAGTATGGGCATGCTGGGAAGGGGGGTGGAGGCAATAGCATGATGGGAGTGGTGGTCACAGCCCAACATCCCCCACCCACATGGCCCAGCAAGCCCACACTGAAGCATGCACACCTCACAGGGAGTGAAAAGACACTTCAAAGATGTCTGACAATGGTGCTCTGATGTGGGGAGCACAAGACCATGCTGGGAACTGGGCACCAACAAACAGCAGGACACCACTGTCAGCCATCTTGCCATTGCTGTCACACTCACACACAGTGAAGTCCACTCAAAAGGAAGGACGTATGGACATGCTGGGAAGGGATGTGGAGGCAATAGCATGATGGGAGTGGTAGTCACAACTCAACATCCCCCACCCACATGGCCCAGCAAGCCCACACTGAAGCATGCACACCTCACAGGGAGTGAAAAGACACTTCAAAGATGTCTAACAATGGTGCTCTGATGTGGGGAGCACAAGACCATGCTGGGAACTGGGCACCAACAAACAGCAGGACACCACTGTCAGCCATCTTGCCATTGCTGTCACACTCACACACAGTGAAGTACACTCAAAAGGAAGGAAGTATGGGCATGCTGGGAAGGGGGGTGGAGGCAATAGCATGATGGGAGTGGTAGTCACAACTCAACATCCCCCACCCACATGGCCCAGCAAGCTCACATTCAAGCATGCACACCTCACAGGGAGTGGAAAATAACTGACAAGATGGCTGACAATGGGTACTGCTGTGGGGATAACAAGGCCATGCTGGGAACTGGGCACCAACAAACAACAGGACACCACTGACTGATATCCTGAGAGTCAACCTGAACCCACTGCAAGGGTGGCATGCTTCATGGTGGGATAACTGGGCTGGGGGAGAAGGAGGGCCGGATGTCCACCAAATACAACCAATGCTGGCCATGTACACACCTCAACATTCATATTGAAATGCTCAAAGTATGGAGGACAATGTGCTACACCAATATCAACCTCTGACTGTGACAACTTAGGACAATGCAATGTACAGGCCCGCATCCAGAGGTACAGTCACAACTGTCAGGTGTGTGAACCATTGATGCCTGCAGAAACATAACATACATTGTGTGTGTCTCCCAAAAACAGGTGATGATGGGGACACAGCAGCAGACGAGAAGGAGTCCCTGTCCCAGGCTCCGGGGGACACCGAGCTCACTGGTGTGGAACAGCCTCTGCCCTCCTCGGATGACAAAGACCTACCTGGCACCTCCGGAGTGAGTCATCATGCAGCACCAGCAGTACCACCAGCTGCACCCCCTGCACCCACCCCTCCAACAACTGCCAACACACAGACCACCCCTGCCGACACGGACAGACCAAGGACCACCACCACCAACAGCACACGGACCCCGGCCCAACGTGGAGCAACAGACACCAACACCAGCAACAACCCCCAAGGGGGCCCAATGTCACCTGTGCGTGCCACCGCAGGTCCTGCACGTGTCGCCAGGGGTGGTGGGAGGGGTGGTAGACATAGGTCGCTGCTTGCAGAGGGGTCTGGACTGCATGATGACCCACAACTGGTACGCATAGCTGATGCGTACCAGACTAGCACCGGAGAGGTCAGCCAGGTAGTGGGGATCCTCAGGGACATTCAACAGCAGCAGGCTGCCCATCATGCCCGCTTGGACTCCCACATGTCCCGCATGGAGTCCAAGTGGGACACATTGCAAGAACTGACGGCGGTGCATAGGGACATATTACAATGCCTCCGCCAGATTTGCACCAACATGTCAACACCTCCCTGTGTGCCCACAACATCTGGTGCTGCAACAACTGCAACTGCCACAGGGAGGGAGGATGACACTGGCGGAGAGTCCCCTGCACCGCAGCAGCCTGCACTTGAGGGTCCCCCCCCAAAGAAGAGGGGTCATCCGAGGAAGGGTGACTGAGAGGCCGATGGCCATGCACAACCCCAGGAAGCCAACACCTGTTCTGGAAAATCACCTTTGTGCGCAAACTGTTCACCCTGTCGAATGCAACACAACTCTCCCACATGACATGGGGAGTTCAAGTTGGACCAATGTATCAGATGACTGTGGACTTTACTGTGGACATTTCTGCTACCAGGACTTCCAAATCATCTAGGAACTTTGGATTACAATCACAATGTACAGCACCCACCATCCTGTGCACTATACTCACACATGTATGTCAATAAACTCACTAATACACCATACTTGCCTCTGTTGTGATTCCAACATTGTTTCTGTCATGGAGATGATGATCTGCAAAATGACACTGTGCATGCTAACTGCTACAGCAAGTACAACACCGGCATGTGAGTCATGGCGACGTGACACATATGAGGGAGACACACCACCAGGGCTACACAACACATACACACCAGGGCCATCTGACTCATAGCCTACACTGATGTTGCCAGGAAATACGGTGCAATGCACAGACACAACACTTATTCACAGTCTGTGTTAACTAGCCCACTGGTGCAGTAAGCAAATGTCAGTCAGATGTGTGACCACAGACAACGCACATCACAAAGTGAAGCACAGGTTTATTACACATTTGCAACATGTTGTAACCACTACAGATGCAAGGTAATCCCACGTGGCAGCAGGCACACAGTCAACAAGTGTAGAAGAAAGGAAGTCCATGGGTGTGGGGCACATCACCTGTAGGGAAACGACAGCTTCCACCCTGGAAGTTGATTCACGGTGTCGGGGGATCACAATTGACCAAACAACTCTGAAAGTACCCTGTGAAGGACAGAAATGACACACAGTCAAAAGCACTGAAGAACAGGACAGAACTGCAATACTCATGCCCAATACATGTCACAAGATACCCACCCAGAACCAAGTTAGCATGTCAACACTGTTGGGGAGTACAGACTACCTGTAAGGACACATCGCTGCACGCATACAGTCATGTAGCACATGGACACACTAAAACAGCACCAGACCACCACCAACACATATCATGCAAACTCACATCATTGACGTGACATCTCCGGATACTCACATTCAGCTGAAGAAGTTGGTGATGAGCTGTGTGCGGACATCACCCTCATCATCATCATCATCACTGGCATCGTGGTCCAGGCCAGGATCCTCCACAGGTGGCGGATGTTGGTCATCGTCATCCAGGATGAGAGGCAACTCCTTCCGCACTGCCAGGTTGTGTAGCATGCAGCAGACGATGACAATCTTGCACACCTTTGCTGGGGCATATGGGAGGGCCCCTCCTGTCTTGTCCAGGCAGTGGAAGCGGCTCTTCAGGAGACCAAATGTCCGCTCAATCACTCTCCTGGTCCGACCATGTGCCTCATTGTAGCGCATCTGGGCTGGTGTCACAGGGTTCCTGAGGGGCGTCAGCAACCACGGCATGTTGGGGTTTCCGGAGTCACCTACATACGGACAATTGCACATTAGCTGAGTTGGAAAAGAGGGTGGAATACTACATTGCAGAACACACATAATGGTACAAAGTTAGTACACACCGACAAGCCAGGCACGCTGGTTCCGCATCTGTGACATCATCCTCGGGATGCGACTACTCCTCATCACATAGGCATCGTGTGCAGAACCGGGGAAACGGGCACATACGTGTGAGATGCTCATATCTGCAAGACATACCACCAGTGCATTGACCGAATGGTAATGTTTGCGGTTCCTGTATGCCTGCTCATGTGCCTGTGGTGGTACCAAAGCCACATGTGTCCCATCAATGGAGCCAATGACATGCGGCATCCTCCTCAGGGCATAGAAGTCACTCTTCACGTCAGTGAATTGTTGACGTTTAGGGAAATAGATGTACTGGTTCAGGTATCTCAACATAGCCTCCAAAACATCGCGTAGCACACAGCTGAACATGGTCTGTGACATACCACCAGCAGACGCCACAGTGTGTTGAAAGGTACCGGTGGCAAAGAAGTGTAGTGCTGCCAACACCTTCACCTTGGGGGTCAGCGCTGTAGGGTATGTCCGGCCAAGTTGCAAATGTGGGGCCAACCGCACCGTCAATTCCTCAATCAGCGGCCTGGTGAAGCGGTACCGTCGGATGCAGTCCCGTTCGACCATGGATGCAAGGTCAGGAATGGTCGATGGACAGCTGGTGCCCTGCAGTGCATAGGTGAAGAAAGAAAGATTGTCAGTCACCCCACATATGTGGCATTGACCATACTCAATATCACATGATACATCATTATGAGACACAAGTACATGATGTGTGCTGTTCCGTAAGGACATGTATGGCACCTACATGGCCAACATCTAACATCACAGTTCAACAAGTGTCGTCAACAAGTCCCAGGTTGTGCCATGGGATATCATTAGGCTGTGTCACAGTTCCCATGTACTGCTGTCACGTTCCAAACACACACCACAGTGACATGTGAGGACAGATGTGCCCCAGGCATCACAGCTCATTGACAGGTAGATTCCCAGGGACCCTGTATTGCCACATGGACACTGGGATGACATGGTGCATCATGAATACACCACAGCAAAACAACTATGACCCCCACAGGTAGTGGTCCCTTTTCCCTCGGCAGGACAGACATGGACGTCTGTGACACACACACGCACAACATCAAAGTCCATGCACGAACAACGTGGATGTGGAGACTGTCCCCCATTGTGCACATGGAATCAGAGACATTGTAAACACAACATGCACACAGACTGTGGAGGGCCATCACTATTGTTGCAATGGGTCAGCCTGTGACGTACATACCATCCCACATGGGACTCAGGGGTATGTGACATGACATACACATACACAACCTGGAAATGTGACCATGCCACATGCTCTGAACTGAACAGTTGCACAACACAGTGGTCATGTGCACAACACACAAAGGATTCTGTCCCCATGAACACGTGCACAGCCTGGGAGTGGCTGCCCACAAGTGCCACCCAAAAACCACATGTTGACCCCCATACACGGAAAAGGTAATGCAGCCTTACATGCCTTAGGATACAGTGTGGACAGGCTGTGCTGTTGTAGGTGTGCCCCTGAGTCCCTGGAACGTAAATGTGGCTGGCATACGTTCATCTGTGACAGGCTTGGTGACATATGCCAGTGACATGTACAGGGACGCGTCGTACAGCAATGGACCGATCTGTGCGCACGCATTGGCCATTGCATATAATGTGAGCGGGTACGCGTTGTACAGCAATGGACCGATCTGTGCGCACGCATTGGCCATTGCATACAATGTGATCGGGTACGCGTTGTATTCGAAATACGCGTTGTACAGCAATGGACCGATCGGTGCGCACGCATTGGCTATGGCCTGGCATGGCAACGGACGCGTTTTCAAAGCTTTAACGAGTCTGATGCTGTAAATTCAGTTGGCCACCCACAACAATGTTGCAAATTCATGGGTGTCATGAAGTTGAACTTTTGAAGGATGCTGTGGGCGTGTGTAAGTGGGGCAAATCCATGGATTGGCCAGATTCAGAAGATGCAAACGACTTGGACCTATCACTTTGGACACATGGGACAGTATCTGCCTCAGCAGCACACATATAATGCTGGCTGTTCCCCTGAGAGCTCACTTGCCTGCACTACATGCTCCAGGACGACATCTGCCACCACCACTGCTGCTGTATATGCATCCTCTGGCTACTGCAATGGCACGTACTGTGGAGAGAGCCCTAGCCTTCACCACTGAGGAGAACCAGGCTCTGCTGGACAGCCTCCTTCCATAGTACAGCAAGCTGTATGGGAAACCAGGGGAGCAGGTGAGTGTGCTGTCCACTGCCTAACTACATGTGCATGTTGTCTGACTAGCAAGACCTACAGTCTGCACGCCAATGGCTAGCAGGCTCACTGAGTAGTTGTCCCCCCCCATAGTGTGTAGTTACATGCACTGAACAGGTATAGTGCAGTAACAGTGCATTTCAACAAGGTTTTACTTCCCAGGCAATGATACCATGTAGTAACTGCTGGCAGACTGTACATAGCCATCGTTGCACTGCCTGTGTACATCATGTGCCCCTGTGATTGAGACATGTATATCCAAATGTGTGATGCACGGAAATGTTGCATGTGTAGTAATGGGCTTTTCACTTTGTCATCCCCACAGGTTGATGCCCACCAGAAGCAGAAGATATGGCTGACCATCGTCCGGGCAGTGAGATCCGTGGGGGACTACAAGCGCCGGATCCACAACTGCCAGAAGAGGTGGCAGGACCTTCGGGGCTGGACCCGGAGGATCGCACGGGTCCAGCTGAAGCTGTCGCCTCCTCGCAAGAGGGGCGGACACCGGACCCTGACCCCCCACATGCTCAGGATCCTGGCGGTGGTCTTCCCTGATCTGGATGGGCAGCTGAAGGCCAGACAGCAGCAAGGAGGGGGTGAGTCCATGACTGCACTGTGAACTTTGTCTGACATGTTATGTGCCCTCCTCTGGCCTGCTTTAACTTCAACAGTACATCAGTCATGTGGTCCAGGACCCAAGTCCCTCAATTGTGCACTGCCCACTCCTCATCTGATACCCAGGTGTGGCCTTTGCAGTCAGGAAATTGTGTCACTTGGGTACTGTCTCCTTGCATTTTGCTTAGCTCAAGGTGGGGGACAGCATTTGTTTCCGTAACTCTGTGGTGGGCTTCATGGGTGGGTCCATTGCCTACACAATGCCTGAGTTCTGACATGTAATCTGCGTGTTACTTTGATATGAGGTCCAATTGCTGTTCTGATTCACCACATGTGCCTGGGGTATTTGGCACACACCCATGCTGCGGGTGGGAACAATGTTTGGGCCTCAGGAGTATGTATATCAAGTGTGTCACACATACCTAGCCACCTGGCTACTGTCCAGGCCTCATCCCTCATTCCCGTGGAGCAGGACAGTCATGCCTACTCCGGGCCGTACAATACACTCTGTACTCCCACTCCAGTGTATCAGCTGACACGTTGTGCTCAGTGAAATGTACCCTCAGGTGTCTGCCTCTGTGTCATTGTGCTGTGGCTACTTTGTCAGGACTACTGGGGTGGTTATTGGTTAGGGCTCAGCCTGCCACCGGAGATGTGACCATAGGGGATGATACTTGTGTGACATATAGGTGTTTGATCACTTGACAGTGCAGACTGGGGTATGTGAATGCGAAGTTCAGGCAGCTGTTTCCCATTCACAGCAGATTGTGAGGTGCTCAGGTTCCGAGGGTTGTGTTTCAGGTCTCCCATATGTCCAATTGGTATGACGTGGACAAATAAGAGTTCAGATGATGTGGTTTGTGGGGGATGGACATGTGCACTTGTCAGCTCCAGGACTTGCATTCCCCATGACCTATGTTTGTGACACAGTGCAGACTGTTGTTGTTTGGCTGCCCTGCCCATGTGACTGGAGACAGTGATGTATGACTTTGCAGGCATGCCTGTGCCATGGCATTGAACTTCCTATGGGTGATCCTGCAGGGGAGTGACATGTGCTACATGCACCCCATTGTGGCATTGACTATCAGGACATGGGTGCATCTTGGTGTCTGGTGCTGGTATGCATCACATGCATTTCAAAATAGACCCTGGCCATCCCTTTATCTGGACATCTGTACTGACTCAGTGGCAAAAGTTGTGATGTGTGCATGTTCACATACTTCACCGTGTTCTCTGCACTGTCCAACTACTGTGTAGGTGGTGCATGTGTCCACACTGGGGTATTGCCATCCGATAGACACCAGACAGATGGGTGCAAGGCCAGGAGGGATGTGAGTGCCATGGTTGACCATCAGACTGACAATTGGCTTCTCCTACTCTGTTTGGGCACTTTTGGCAATGTTCAACTAAGGCTGCCAGGGCTTGCTCTGTAATGTGCTGTACTTACTGTGGTGTGTGCGGTCAGTGCAGGTGACTGATGTTTGTCTGTTTCCCTATTGTTTGCAGATACATCCACGGCCACAGGAGGGGACAGCTCCACGGACCAGGAGGAGCCGCAGAGCCAGACTGGGTCAGCAGCCGAGAAGTGGTCGGAGGGACCCAGTGGCACGGAGGGCGAGGGGAGCCACACCGAGGAGTCCTCAGCACCATCCACCTCAGCTGAGTACCACAGCAGCTCGGAGGATGACTCCCTTGTGGAGGCGGGTGTCAGCAGCCACCACACCCCAGCTAGTATTGCTGTCCCCACCACCACCGCCCTCCCATCGGCTCCCATTCCAGAGGTCTGTGGAGGCTCCCGTGTTCGGGAGCATATCTCCTTCGTGCCAGGCACCGCAGCCCCTGCCCCTGTGTCCCCTGCTGCCCTGAGTGAGGAGTCTGTGTACCTACTTCGCCAGCTCCATGTAGGGCAGACAGCAATGCTGAGTGTCCTCCATGCCCACACCACTCTGTTGACTCAGCTGGTGTCATTTATGGAGGGCATCTCATCGGGCATGTCTGCCCTACAGAGGAGCAATAGGTCCATGGACTCCTCCCTGACGGCAGCAGTGTCCCTCCTCCAACAGTCCCTCACCCCTCCTACCTCTGCCCCATCCACACTTCCTGGCACCATACCTGTCCCAAGCACATGCACACCTGCACATTCACCCACACACACAGACACGGGCAGCACAGACACACCCACTCCAAAAACAAGACGTGCACGCAGGCATCCTCAGGGGACTGATACCACACCCACAGGGGATGGGGGACAGATACACACACAGGCATCCACAGTCACTCCGCAGTCCTCCGATACCTCTCCCTCCAAGGCCCCTTCCCTTGCCTCACCTGCAACCCCACCTACACAGCGGCTCTTCCTCTGTGACCTCGGCCTCTTCCCCTCCAATCCAGCTGATCCAGCATACAGGGGGAAGAGGAAGCCCACCCACACATCCTCCCCCAGGCGCAGACCGACTGAGGCACCCATCCGCAAGTCCCCCGGACCCGGAAGAGCAAGACCCCGCCGCCGCCCTGCAGCTCAACCACCAAGTCTGCTTCCTCCATCCCTCAGGCCCCCACTCCACAGGTGCCCCCACCACACCCTGCCCCAGGTACCCCCACCCACAGATACACCATCCCCAAAATGATCCGGCCTTCTCCCCTGCCACTTGCTCTTCCAGCACCACACCCCCGCTGCGCATGTCTGTGCCACTGGTGTGGAGACGGTGTCCACCCCCTCTGTCCTGCCCACCTTACCTGAACCCCATTCTAATCCCCTGGAGCTAGGCACTGCAGTGGAGTCCACTACCATCCCGTCTGACTTGGGCACTGCAGTGGGGAACCTGTCCACTCCATCTGCCCAGCTCACTGCAGTTGTGCCGGCACCCACACCATCTGACTCATGCCCCCCAGTTGTGCCGGCACACACCATGTCAGACACCTCCACTGCAGTTGTCAGTGACTCTCCAGCACCCACCACCCCTTCCCTGCCTCCTTCTGGTGAGCCCTGATCCTGTCCCTGCGGTGCCTGGCCTGCCCCCCCGTATGTGAAAAGGAAGGATACTCACATGGGACCCGGCCGGGCACCCATGTGAGGGTAGCTGTCGGCTGGCAAAATTCGGTTAGCACAATAGGAGGATTCCGCAGGTATGGAATAGAAGGGCACGGTGAGTGTGCAGATCAAGCACGAGCCGATTCATTTGAACCAAGGCAGACAGACAGATGCTGTTCTGCTCCACAGATATCCTTGATGCAGGCACGAACATACTGATTCTTGAGTAAGACCCCCCATTACTTATCAACTGGCGACACAAAGAGGCGCATAGCCGTCTTAAATAATTATCAAGAGCCATAACACATGGAAGAAGCCTGCTACTTCTACTTAAAAACCCTATCGGCTCGTGCTTGATCTGCACACTCACCGTGCCCTTCTATTCCATACCTGCGGAATCCTCCTATTGTGCTAACCGAATTTTGCCAGCCGACAGCTACCCTCACATGGGTGCCCGGCCGGGTCCCATGTGAGTATCCTTCCTTTTCACTTTACTCCCGGTGCCACAAATTCCACACGAGGCTGCGCAAACCCTTCCTTCAGGTGTCCCTACTATCTTAGGTCCTGAAGAGACCCTACATTGCACACAGGGTCGAAACGCCGTCGACAGTTTTTTCAAAGCGAATCATTACAAGCCAGCACTTATCATTGTATAAAAGCGTGGTTTATATAATATATATCTTTCAATGGTCGCTTTCATGAAATATAGGAAACCTTGTATATATGTCATGAATATGTCACAAATTATTTAGGTTTATTTGTTTAGGTTCCTTTTTTCACTGGGACACCACTCACTACAATCAATTGATTGTTAAATGTCATGAATGTAATTTTGCTTCAAAGAACTATATAAACAAGAATTATGAATGAAATACTAATCTAAGGTGTGTTCGACTCCTTCTCTTTTTGACATCACAATAACCCATTACATTGCCATAGTGCGTTATTTTATTGAGATTTTCTTGCCATTAGTCCACAGGAGCCATTGTTTTTGATAATCATTTCAGTACCCTGGTTCCAAGTGAGTAGGGTTCCCTTGTTGTTTTTCTCGACTCCTCAGGGTCAGAGCTGCAATGTTGGAAGTTGTCTATGTGTGTTCTTTGTGGGTGACCTTGGCTTCTTCATTGGTGTGTGTCTGTGGCCGGGCTCCCATTGGTTGTTGTGGTATTGACGTCATGTCCATGTACGGCGTACTGTGCAGTGTGTCAGACATTCACGAGTCTTGTTGACTGGCCATGTGTGATGGGTTTCTGCACCTTAGTTGCCACCGCCACCCCTGGGATTGTCATGGGTGCATGTGCAATGTCACCAGTGCATGTGAGCTTCACTGCTGCACATTGGTGGAGATCATGGTGTGTGGTGTTGAGTGTGTGCAGATGAGAGTTGTTGCACGTCTGGACCCCTGCCTCCATGTTGGCCTTGGCTGACAGACCATGCTGATAGATTTGTGCTTGTGTAGGTGTGATGGTAGTTTGTTGCTCAGGACACATGACTGTGGTTCACAGCGTGAACGACATCTAGCTTTGTCATCACAGTGGAATTGTCATGCAGGCCAGTGTCACCACAATGTGGGGACCCTGGGGGTGGTGCTGTGGTGGGTCTGTGTCTTGCTGTGTTAGTTGCTGTTCCCACAAGCCTGTGTGACCTGTGTAATTTGGGCTCCCTCCCATCTAACAATGCCTGATTGCCCACAGAGGGTATACGGACCCATGATTTTCTTTTGTGTGGCACTGTATGCACATCTGTGTGATTGGTATTCAGGCCTCCTCATGTGTTGTGTGGTTGCCTGGGGACACTGGCACACCCCCCCTCACCTGTTGTGTTTGATATGCAGTGTGGGGCTGCCTGTTTGTGTTTGTGCATCTGCACCACTGCATTGGCATATCTTCGGTGTGCCATTGGCTGTATGTTGTTTAGTGGGTTCCCCCTGCTGTCCCTGGGACTCCTAGGTCATCAGTCAGCACAATGATCATTGTTTGTGTGTCCCATTGCTGCAATGGTATGGTATTTGTTCACCTCACATCTACAGTCTCCACAGGATATCTCCATTTGTGTGCCCATTGGTGCAAATATGTGGGTCTGCATTATGATGGTCACTTCTGTCATTGTGTCATTGATTAATGTTGACAGTGTCAGCCCCCATGGGTGATGTTTGTCTGCACATGGCCAAAGGTATGTCTTCTTTGCACTGCACTGTTTGCCTCCCCCAATCTATGTTGCTATGGGACACAGGCACTACTTTGCCACTGATGTGTTTGTTGTTCTGTGACCAGGAATCATCCATGCAGTTTGGCAGTTGCAGATTTTTCAATGTCAACACTTACCTTTTGATCACTGTGATGATGGGGGTTTAGACCCCATTGCCACAATGTTCAAAATGTGCTTCAGCTATGGACCCCACACTTACCTTTTGGTCACTGTGATGATGGGGGCTTGGACCCCATTGCCACAATGTTCAAAATGTGCTTCAGCTATGGACCCCACACTTACCTTTTGGTCACTGTGATGATAGGGGCTTGGACCCCATTGCCACAATGTTCAAAATGTGCTTCAGCTATGGACCCCACACTTACCTTTTGGTCATTGTGATGATGGGGGCTTGGACCCCATTGCCACAGTGGTCAGGGTCTGCTTGCATTGTGGAGGCCACACACATTTATGTGTGACACATGTGATAGGGGGTCACATTGTATGTTCAATGTCATGTTCAGTGTTGTAGGCATTTGACACAGTCTACACACGCTTGTCATGGTGTTGGGAGGCTGTTTTTTTCTTACATTCCTTTTGTTGGAGTATGCTGGTTGTGTCATGCATTACCCATCCTATGAATAGGGGTGGTGTGGGTGGTAGGCATCCAGCCCCCCATGGGTAGGGGTGGTGTGGGTGGTAGGCATCCAGCCCCCCATGGGTAGGGGTGGTAGTAGTGACAGGCATCCAGCCCCCCCTGAGTAGGGGTGGTAGTAGTGGTAGGCATCCACCCCCCATGGGTAGGGGTGGTAGTAGTGACAGGTATCCAGCCCCCCCCTGAGTAGGGGTGATGGTAGTGGTAGGCATCCAGCCCCTCATGTGTAGGGGTGGTGGTAGTGGTAGGCATCCAGCCCCCCATGGGTTGGGGTGGTAGTAGTGACAGGTATCCAGCCCCCCCTGAGTAGGGGTGGTAGTAGTGGTAGGCATCCAGCCCCCCATGGGTAGGGGTGGTAGTAGTGACAGGTATCCCGCCCCCCCTGAGTAGGGGTGGTAGTAGTGGTAGGCATCCAGCCCCCCATGGGTAGGGGTGGTAGTAGTGACCGGTATCCAGCCCCCTCTGAGTAGGGGTGGTAGTAGTGGTAGGCATCCAGCCCCCCATGGGTAGGGGTGGTAGTAGTGACAGGTATCCAGCCCCCTGAGTAGGGGTGGTGGTAGTGGTAGGCATCCAGCCCCCATGGGTAGGGGTGGTGGTAGTGGTAGGCATCCAGCCCCCCATGGGTAGGGGTGGTGGTAGTGGTAGGCATCCAGCCCCCCATGGGTAGGGGTGGTAGTAGTGACAGGTATCCAGCCCCCATGGGTAGGGGTGGTAGTAGTGGTAGGCATCCTGCCCCCCTGAGTAGGGGTGGTAGTAGTGGTATGCATCCAGCCCCCATGGGTAGGGGTGGTAGTAGTGACAGGCATCCAGCCCCCCATGGGTAGGGGTGGTGGTAGTGGTAGGCATCCAGCCCCCATGGGTAGGGGTGGTAGTAGTGACAGGCATCCAGCCCCCCATGGGTAGGGGTGGTAGTAGTGACAGGCATCCAGCCCCCTGAGTAGGGGTGGTGGTAGTGGTAGGCATCCAGCCCCCATGGGTAGGGGTGGTGGTAGTGACAGGTATCCAGCCCCCCTGAGTAGGGGTGGTGGTAGTGGTAGGCATCCAGCCCCCATGGGTAGGGGTGGTGGTAGTGGTAGGCATCCAGCCCCCATGGGTAGGGGTGGTAGTAGTGACAGGTATCCAGCCCCCCATGGGTAGGGGTGGTAGTAGTGACAGGTATCCAGCCCCCCATGGGTAGGGGTGGTAGTAGTGGTAGGCATCCAGCCCCCCCCGAGTAGGGGTGGTAGTAGTGGTAGTCATCCAGCCCCCCATGGGTAGGGGTGGTAGTAGTGACAAGCATCCAGACCCCCCTGAGTAGGGTTGGTGGTAGTGGTAGGCATCCAGCCCCCCCTGAGTAGGGGTGGTAGTGGTGGTAGGCATCCAGCCCCCCATGGGTAGGGGTGGTAGTAGTGACAAGCATCCAGCCCCCCCTGAGTAGGGGTGGTAGTAGTGACAGGTATCCAGCCCCCCCTGAGTAGGGGTGGTGGTAGTGGTAGGCATCCAGCCCCCCATGGGTAGGGGTGGTAGTAGTGACAGGTATCCAGCCCCCCCTGAGTAGGGGTGGTAGTAGTGGTAGGCATCCAGCCCCCCCTGAGTAGGGGTGGTAGTAGTGACAGGCATCAAGGCCCCTATGGGTGTATATGGTATTGGTGATAGCCATCCCGCCCCTATGGTTGTGCTGTTGCTGGTGTGAGTCATTTCTGCATCCCTATGTGTGTGTGTTGTATGTCTGGTACGTGTAGTTTGTTTGTGTGGTGGGTGTCTGACTTACCGTCTGCGCCGTACGCGTCCGTACCAGTTCCGGTAATAGATGTAGAGTATTGGTAGGATCTGCGCGATGGGATTCATAGTTGGTTCGTCTCGTTCGTCTTTCTCGTTGCTTTGACTCGTACTCGTGGCTGGCGTGTTCGTCTCGTAGCCGTGGATCGTCTTGTGGCGCGAATCGGAGCTTATGTGCGCCTCTCCCGGATGCTTTGACGTGCCGTGCCTAGCGACGGGTTCGGCGCGTACGGAGTGCGCATCGTACTAGTCCGGACGGACGGGGCTGCATTTTGGCTTCCGTGCGACTCGATTCTGCGTTTCCGGATTAGGCTCGGTCGGAGAACAGGACCTGGATTGGGTGAGTACGACTGGGTCGGGATCTGGGCAGTTATGCGCATCGTACTTGCTCGTTCGGACGTATGTACGAATCGGTCGGGAAACACGCATTCGCCTGGGTTTTTTCCCGGGCGAATAGTGTTAGGTGCGCCTCCGACCGGGATCGGAATCGACCCCTAAGTTGCTGCTTGTCTTCAGTGCACACAGCCTTGACTGTAGTGCACGAAGCACCTTTATTGCTGCACATAAAGGGAACAAAATTAGAGGGAACATTGGTCATGCCTGAGAGGAGTGATGAGACTGAGTGCAAAAATCGCACTAGCCTGGTCACACCACTTCATTTCCTTTTCGACCCTTACATGTAGGGACTGGTCATGTTCAAGTTTAGCGTTCTATTGCCAACATGAGTAAGATGCATTCAGAATTTAAACGCTGGAAAAGGTGATTTATAATTATAAGGCTGATTAACATCACTCTGTACGGTGTACTTCGGACTTGATCAGGACAGGAGGAAGTGTGAAGCTGTCTTCAGCATCACCTAACACAAGACACTGTCAAAAGAGACTTGGGCCAGTTTGGTGCCTGTGAGTGAGTATGGGCACACTTGAAATTGGGGTACAGGCTCCTTGCAGGGAGGGGGAGTATAGGAGCTTCTAAGAACCATAAGAAGAAGCGGCAAACTATCACAATACTATTGTTCCTTTGGGTACTTGAATGCTGTGCGCAGGGAAAAGGAAGAATGAGGAGGGTACCTCTACTTGCCTGAACCAGAGCCTTTGGTGAAGACACTCGATAAACAGCCTTGGGAGTGGGAAACAGATAAGGTTTAATGGTAGTCTTTGAACCTTTCAATGTGTACATTTATTTAGTGTTTCAACTTACAAATGTAAACCATGCAATATAAAATCCATAATATTACAAGAATAAAAACAACACTGCAACACATTTCATAAAAGTTACATATTTGTTTAAATATATACAAAAACAGTTGGTTAATACATATAAATATACACCATTTTCTTTTTCAGGGTCTGGCAAAATTGTATGGGGCTTATTTACAAGCCCCTTGCGCCACTTTTGCGTCATTTTTAACATTGGAAAAGTGACGTACGGGTGGCGCAAGGGGCTTGTAAATAAGCCCCAATGTTTCTTAAAGTGTATACAAAAAGCCAATGGGTTACTATATGTAAATGTACGTCAAACTCTTTCTTTAGCTCTGTGAGCAATCTACGCTGCAGTCTTCTTAGCATTCCATTAAACATAGGCACAATAGAATGCAAAGCAGCCCAAATTACAGAATGCTGTGTGCTTGCGCCCCTTGGCATAGAAGCCCCTTAGCCCTAGACTATATATGCAACTCAAACAACCTCCAATATACGGACACAAACTTTATTCTCTTGCTAGGTTTAGCACACATACTTTTGTAATCACACATATTAATTAGTAAGTTGGTGAGATCTGCTTGGCAACTAAAGCCTCCTTACGCTTCTCCTAAAGTGCATATGCACTTAACTAAAAATCTTTTAATAATTATGTCAGACTCTGGTGTTATACCTGGCCCCTGAGAAGGTTTCAATTTACCAAATGTATCCAATAAAATACTAAAGATCTTATAACTATTTCCTTCAGTGGATTTCATGAATGTGATACATTTACCTCACATCTCACCCTACATATGTATGTCTGATGCAGGTTCCCATATGATTGAGGACACTTGCGTTATAATGTGCTACCTTCAAAATTGATTTAATATCCACCAAGTTTACATTATAACCATATACAGTAGTTCAAAACTAAATACCAAAGTTGACTGTGTAAGTCACAACATGGTGGATATAGTCAATACCAGTCCATTCATGAGCTGACAATCACGTCACGTTCCAAGCAGCATAGATATAAGAAGCCACTGGGTTAAAGATGGATTTGCAGTCAGTTTGGAGACAAAGATTCATGGCAGCAGCATTACATTGTCTTATGTTTCTTAAAAAGCTGGCGTAGGTATAGCCTTTTATCTGATAGGGAGAAAGTGAAAATCTGATAGAGACGTCTATCTGCAGATTTCTTACCTTTGAATTATCCACAAGTGCCAGATTGAATCCGGAAACGTTTCTACAGTAGTACCTCTGCGCGTCGGTAGAGGACGTCGAGATCCTCCATAACAACATCTTCCACCGGATGTGACATCAACAGAGTCCAGATAAGCCCTCCACTGATGCTCTGACGTCAGTTTTTTCCTTTCCATGCTTCCACGTGGATCCGGAGAGCGGTACCTCTGGCCGTTTTGCCCTACCTTGTTGTTGTCGACGAAACTGTCTGCTTTTTTTTCTGAATCTTCGGGTTCCTGTGACCTACGGTGTCAACCGTACACCCTCATCCTATCTGCATGTGGTGTCTGGGCAGTGGCGGCTCGCATAGGGAGTGCTGCGGGGCGGTGGGGCGGGGGAGGGGCAGGGTGCGGGGGGTAGTAAACTCGAACATACGACGGAACGAAGGAAAGTAATTATTACGTACCTCCGTTCCGTCGTATGTCCGAGTTTACTACCCCCCCGCCCCGCCCCACAGCACGCCCTATGCGAGCCGCCACTGTGTCTGGGCATGCACCCTGACTCCGAACGGTGCATCTCATACCTTCAGCTTCAGTTGTCGGCGTTGCAGGAGTGCCACATGACGCTGTTAGAGGCGCAGCAGTCTCAGGGCCCTCGTTGGTCACGGTCCTCTTCTCCCTCCGAGAACCACTCGAGGGCCAGCTCCGGGAGTCCTTCGTCCTCGCTGTCATCTGATAAGTCACGCTGTAGGCGAACAGCACGCAGTCTTCCTCAACCTTACCGCATACATGCGGTATCCCTTGACTCGCCTCCTATTGCTCCCAATTCGGAGTCGGAGCAAAAATCTGTCCCGTGACATCCAGTGTTTCCTGGCGCCGACGCAACTCTGGCTCGGATGAGGGAATACTTTCTCTCCTTCCATGCCATTTTTGGTTCTCAGCCTCCCTCTGGTGCGCGTCTCAGCCCCAACGAGGTCGGTGAGGCCTTGACTGACTCCAAACTGGCGGGACCCGCCTCAGTGTCAGGGAGCCCTTCCGAATCCATGATCGACACTTTATCGGCTCTGGTGCACAGCCCTTCGAGGTTCCCACTTAGGATGCCTGTGTTGGATCCATCAGCGCCGCCTTCGGCATAGACGGTGCCGATTGCTCCTACTTTGTCTCTCCTCCCTGACGCCGGGGTGTCGTCTCTTCGGCGTCGGTGGAACAATTTTTTCTGGGCTACCTTCCTCTGCTTTCAGAGGAGCCCCCTGCTATTTTCCCCTCTGAACACAGGTATTTTGGTGATGGTGGTGATGACTTAACTGACGTCCCTCAGCCTCCTTCACAGTTTAATTGAGTGTCTGACCTTAGGGAAGCTAGTGGCCTTGCTTCTTCCCCATCCTCGGTCCTGTTTTCTCCTCCTAGCCTCTTTTCCGAGGCTAGCTCAGCTTTTGCTGAGCTTGTGCTGAGAGTTGCTGTAGTTCTGGGCCTGCAGCCTCCTGCTGTGGAGATGGCCATTTATCCCCTACTTGGGGTACTTCATCAGGGCCAGATGAGAACTGAACCTATGCTCCCCTTCAGTGAAGCCCTCTTTGATATTCTGTTGGGCGCCTGAGCTAAACCCGTTTCAAAGGCCTCCGTGGACTGGTCTATAGCTCATAGGCACCATCCTGCTTTTGGAGACCCGCTCTGCCTTTCCCGTCAGCCTACGCTGCGCAGCTTTGTGGTTCAGGCAAGCATCCCCAGACATTAGCGCTGTGCCTGACGTCCCCCCAGACAGGGAGTCTAAAAGTCTAGATGCTTTTGGTCTATATCTCTTTTCTGCCACCAGCTCCGCTTTGTGGTCCCCTCATATAGCTTGGGTTTTGGGCCATTTTTCTCATGTGTTATGGGATTTGGTCTCGTGCCTTCTCCCCTCCGTCCCTGATGACTCTCTGGATACTCTTACTCAGCTGGTTCAGGATTGCCATCAAGCGGCTAAATTGCTGATTTGTTGTAGGATAGATGCTACATATTCCATCGGACGAGCCACAGCCCTTTCAGTAGCTCTTCGCCGGTGTGGCTGGCTATGCACCTCTGTCTATTCTAAGGCTGTTCAGTCCACCTTGGGTGACATGCCTTTCGATGGTCAATATCTGTTTGGCTCTCAAGCTGACCCCACCTTACGCCATTTTCAGGATAGTCGGAGTGGAGCTAAATCTTAATACCTGATTGCTATACCGTCCTCTTTTTCCCCATTACTCAGTCCGGCCGGGGATGGTCTTCTTCCTTTCTTTTCTGTGCAAGCCGTCATAGGGCGGTGCCAGTTGGCTTCTTCTTTCCACTCATCACCTTTGAGTGGCATTTGGAGTGGTATGCCTTCCCCAGCAGGTATTTTCTTTTCTTGCTTTCTTACCCTGTCGCTGACAGGTTGTGGTCCCTGGCTGTTTAGGGCGCGTCTTATGTTCTGGGCCTGTTTGGTTTCGATAGCGGTAACGGCTCAGTGTTCTCTTGCTTTCTACCCAAGTTCTGTTGGGGTATTTTCATGGTATTGTGCGTATGCACTGTTGCCTTGTTCCCTGTCCTATAGGAAGGATACTTCGTCTGTATGCCTTACAGGTATTCCTCCATATGTTTCTGACACCATAGTACCCCTTATAGGGGGCTCCACATGCCGTGCTTTGGTGCATCGGAGCCAGTCGGAAGATAGTGCACAGGGGTTCTTCGACCCCCGTTTGTTGAGTGTTTCTCCGCTCTAGCAAGGGGGTTCTTTCCTACCAGTCTACCTGGTGCTCTTCTTTCCTAGCAAACACAAGAGAAGAGGCATGGTTCTTGGTCTAAGGTGCATTGTCTGGACTTGACCAAGGTGGTGTCCCTTTTTTCTCTCTTCAGGCGTTAGCCCTTCTTGTGCTAGTTCTCGCTGTATGTGGGCAAGATGGGCTCCTGCCCTCTCTCCTTTTTCTCTTAGGTTCCTTGCGGGCATACCTTGTCTGTCTCTTGACATGGCTGACCTACTCAGCTGACCCTTTCTCTTCTTTGCCTCTGCATGGCCTGTTTTTATCTGCTTCTGCCTTGCTCAAAGCTGCTGTTGCTTTTCACTTTTGGATTGGAGACGTTTACATGACACCTCTGATACCAACCCCAACATTTCGTTACTGGCCTGGCTGTTCTTCAGGCATGCCTACTGCCCTTTTAGGGTATTTATGGCTATTTTTTATCTTCCATTTCTTCTCGGGCATGGGTTCCTGGACAACCCACTCTGGGTTGTTTCATGCGGAGGTTGGTGTTCCCTTGGGATTCTTCCGGGGAGTTTCCTTCACTTGTTGTGAGCGCAGAAACAGTTCCATCCCTTGGGGGGTTTGTTTCCCTTGTACTAATGATCATACCAAATATGATTTGGGTGACACAAGGATCCCCACTCACAATGCTACCTGGCTTGTTGAATGGGCATGGGTTGTTCCGTGCAAACAAGAGCTTCTTTTGCTTTGGCCTCCACACTTATTGGGCTGTAGGCACTGCCTCTCCATCTGCTACTTCGGTTCTTTACGCCGGTGTTTGGTTGGACCTTCACTTGCGGCGTTGGTCTTCCATGCTATGTTCTCCATCTTTTGACCACTGCCTCAGCCGAGTCCCTTCTCTGTCTGCTATTCTTTCTTTTAAGAGGGGGACTAGCTATCTGAATAGGCCTCACCTGTGTTGGCCTTGGTCAACTCGACCCTTTTCGCATCCTCCATTGTAGTCCTTTTTACCGTCTATTCTAGAGCGGTTGTTTCTCACCAGCTGTTTTCTTTTCAATTGCCTCTTGTAACCGTTCAATCAGTAGTGTTGTTTTCTATCTGCTCATCTTCTTTCCTGGGGCGGGTGTTTGATTTCCACCCCCCCATCCTTTTTATACTGGGCCATGCGGTTGGTTGCTGCTCGCCATTGTCCTAACTTTGGCCCATGACCGATGTTGTGGGAGTTTCCATGTACCCTTCTTAGGCACATTTTATTATACAGTGTTAATTTCTGTATATGTGTGTCTATATATATATATATAGTTGTTTATTTTTTAGATTTGAATGGTACTTTACAACAATATGGAATATGATCCCGTTATACGATAAGTGATCATGAACATTATATTATTCTTTGCACCTGCACTTTACTGTTAATCAAAATGATATAATCGATAATATCGTTCCTAGGCAATATGCAATTTATCACAATGTGACAACCTAACCAAAAGTTAAGAAAAGAGCTCAGTGTAAAGACCAAAAGAGTTTCTGTTTTAATATAAATGTTTTAATCTCAATTAATTCAATACAATAATAATCTAAAAACAATTACTATTTAAAAAGACATAATTTTGATGGCATTACATAATACATTAATTATGCTGACAATGTTTTAATTTCTCCATACATAAATGTCATTAAAAAATACAATTAAAACCAAGGGTGGCAGAAAATGAATCTTCGACACGCATTTCGGCGCGAGTAGCGCCTTCGTCAGGAAATGCCACAGATTTACCTAGAAACAATAATTGAAAAATACACTGAGAACTTAATTTCTTAGAAAGTACATTCTCTTGATCAAAATTTTTTTTTTTTAATAAAATAAACATAATTCTTGTGCCTTGACTTTAACACCGAGACTAGCAAAGATAAAATTCAAAGTGCAACAATTAATATAATATAGAATAAAGTGTAAAGGAAAGAACAGAAAAGATGAAGTTAGATAGTCCCATTTCCAAACTAATTTTATATGTTGAATACTTTTCGTTTTGCTTACTTTGAACTTTATTTAATTGCGTTCTGCTGAATATAGGTACAATCACCCGTTTTGATATGTTTGGTGAATTTCACTCTGTAATAGTCCATATATTTAGTCAGGACATGAAAAGTGATAACTATTGTCAAATATTTATATCAACAAAATTTCTTCATTACCCTAAATTTCTACGTCGCAGATGCGTGTATAAGTATTTCTTTCAGGGCCGTGGTTGCTTCATCGGATAAATATATAGGGCCATATGTATCAAACAAAATTGCGATCGCAAACGCTGAAATTCGCATATGGCCCAAAGCTTTTTACTATGACAAATAAAAATCAAAAAATAATTTTCTTATAATTCATTTTTTAGAACATGTTTTCTATTGCTGTCTTTATAGTATCTCTAAATCTATGTATTCTAAATTCAATTGGTATTCCACTTTTATCATCACTGTACTGTCCTATATAATGATCCCGATTGTTTACTTTAATTGGCAGAAAAAATTCTATAAAGGAAGTATGGCCAAAGATTATTAATATGTTGTGCTATTCATCATTGTGTTCTGCTACTAAGTGCCCCTGAGGTCTCTTTGTTTTACTTATCACAAACATTTCTACGTAGGAAGATAGACCAAAATTGTAGTGTCATTAACGATATTGTCGAAAACTTACCTAATACAAAAGAGTAAAGTGCAATAGGAACTGAAGTTTGCATGGATGGCGAACCTTCGTTATTTTAAACGCGTTCCGGAATGAGAAATTCAAAGAAAAGACACTAAGCCTCGTAATATATTGTCTAATTTAATTTAAAACTTGCACGGCATTAATCTCTAACTAGCTGGTACCTCAAGGTTTGGCTTACCTATTATAACATGAACCAACAGTGGCGAGCGGTTTGTTCGTAATGGAACATAACCAATCAATGGAACCGTTTCTGCGTCGTCATTACGTCATGATGGTCCGCCAGTACCACATGACCGGAAATAAAACAGACACACCATTATTTAAACCGCATAGACACATCGGAGTTTAATGAAAGAAGCGATATCGACGCTCGGGACTACGCCAGACGGCCGCTCGCCACTGTTGGTTCATGTTGCTCATCGGTGAGCAAGGCTGCTGGGCAGCCGAAACGCGTTCGATGGTGGCCGAATAAAGTAATTCTAACCAGCTACACAAGGGGTCGTCATCCTTGAATGAGAGGATTTTTGTGGAATATATGTATGTATATATATATGTATATATATATATATCTATATATATATAAATCCTTCTTTTATTAGGTCTCTCTATAGTAAGTTATGTTCTCCTGCCTCTCTCCTCTGGCGGAGTGTGTTTTTGCTGGTGTTCCTGCACTTTTTCTCGTGTCCTGGAGGGACCTCCGCTTTGCACTCGCTACCCCCCCCAAAGGATTCTGCATTGCATAGTCCCAGAGAGCTTCCTTTCCTCTCGAAGTGTTTCCTCTGACCATCTGTGTTGTTATTGCTCGCAATGCCTTTCTTACACTATTGGCTGATGCTCTCTGCATAGCTTACTTCTATGGCTCAGAGGTTGACTCAGTATTTTTAGCTATTGTCCGTGGACTCCACTCCATTTTCTTGGCCCGGTTGACATTATGAGGGGCGTTGTAGTATTATGTTTATGTGGAGTGCACTTTCCAACTCTTATTATTCTTATGCCATTGTGACTTTTCCCATGTTGTTACACGGTTGCGGATTCAGTTCTGTGCAGGGTTCTCCACGATGTTTCAGGTGGGACGTCTCTTCTTCGTTTCCCTCCCTGGCAGCCGGTCTCTCTTGTAATGACCGGATAGCCTAGTCGGGGATCTTTCTTGGAATCAGTTTGCAGACCCTCCTCTAGGATGGTATTGCTTGGGCATCTCATTCAAAGATAAGGAAAATGCTGCTAGACGTCTCTATCAGATGAATAAGTTACTTACCTTCGGTAACGCCTTATCTGGTAGAGAGAAGTTCTAGCTGCAGATTCCTTACCAACGCACTCATCCTCCCGGCTCTGCGAACTGATTCTCCTTTCTTCCAGATCCCTTATACGCACTCTCGTGCCTTTTATTCATAACAATAAAATACTTTATATTAACGTTTCTCAAAAAGAAGATTTTTTTGAGCACACTGATTCCATAGCAGGTTCTATACGTGGCTTCGCGTTTTAGCGCAGAAAGTAGTCGCAGAAGAAGCTGACATCAGCGAATCGGGGGAGGGCTTAAATGGACTATATTGATGTCAAATACGGTGGACAACACCGTTACGTAGTTGCTCCATGCCCTCTACCGACGCACAGAGGTACTGCTGTAGAAAAGTTTCCAGATCCAGTCTGGCGCCTGGAGATAATTCAAAGGTAAGGAATATGCGGCTAGATCTTCTTTCTACCAGATAAGGCCTTACCGACGGTAAGTAACTTATTCATTAGCACAAAGTGCAAGACTGATTCATCTTCACTTTGTGTTTATTTGCAAATAGTACACTGGCTCTTATTTGACCAGTTCCTTGTCTAAGGGGTATATTCACAAGAACGTGTGCTAAACATCACCAAAAAATGTTCACGCAACTTTACACATCGCAGCCGATCGCGGGAAAATAACCCTGTGTTAACCTCGAATTCACAACACGGCGGTACCATGCGATAGTCCCCCGAAAATGCGGCCAATGTCTGCGATACAACAACCGCGACTGTGATAAAAACACAAACCTCAACGCGAAAAAACATGCGATGGGCCAAAGCGCGATGAGGAAATCAGCGATAAGCAGCGCCAGGCCTGCAACACACACATGGCAGGCGGGAAAAACCACTATAAAAGTAGAAAAAACACACAAACACAAAATGACCAACACCCAAGCACCATGGAGGCAGCCGGAGCAGGCGCAGAGGACGAGCGCAACCCCACAAGCACCCCGGACGACCAGCCTGGGAGCTCGGGGACAGGGAAGGGCAAGGACAAGAAGAAGAGGAAGACGAAGTTCAGTCCTTTTTGTGGCTCTTGTGTCGTGCACGGTATGTGTATGTCCGGGGGAGGCCGGGGGGGGGCTGGGGGTGGTGGCGGTGGGTGTTGTGGCCCTCATGGGTCTCCGAGCTGCATGATCATTGTCTCCATGGCATCTGTGGGTCTTCAGGTGTGGCTCTTGGCTGGGCTCCCTTTCATGCTGCAGGTAGTCGTCCTGCTTAACACCAGCAAAAGGCAGGTGTTAAATCACTGGTGCTACCGCGGCTTATCGCCTGTTTTTGGTTCGCATCGCAGATCTGGCAGTTTGTTGTGAAAGTGGTGTTGTGGTTTTTTCGTGTGTTTTTGCACGGGAACACCTACTCTGCATCTCATTAGGGTTAGTTGGTGGTGTCCACCGTGGAGATAAATTTTGGGGCAGTTATCGCGGGAATACTGGCGATGTCTGCAGTTTGCACCCGCTTGTGAATGGGGTGTTAAATCTATCTCCACTTTTGATGCGTTAAGGTGGAGATAAATCGGCGGTAGGTCCTTGTGAATATGCCCCTAAGTCTTTATTGTGAGAGAGCTTAACCTAAACGTTATATATAATGCTCTCTTTATTTCAAGGAAGAGCTTGATCAGAAATTTATTGTAGCAAGGAACAGGTTTACTTTCCTGAAACAATATGAAGAGCTTACTTCTCTGCTTGTTAAACATTTGTGACCAATAATTATCTTTGATTATTTTCAGCGTTGAGGGAATCATAGTCTCTGTGTTAGTCCATTACTTATAGCATCCTATACTAGTTAGAGTCCTTGCAATATGATCGAACCACGGTACATTACGTGAATTGCTGCTTTGCCAAATTTCACATACAGGCTTAGGATAAATTGCAAGATTTGCTTTAGTCCATATTTGAAGCTAGTAGAAAATGAGTTTAAGCACAGCAACAGTTACGATTTTATTTGTGCCCAGGTCAATCCTTAGGACAACCATCGGGGTGCCCTCACCAAGCTGCATTAGGCGGGGCAAGCATTGATTGTCAGTTTTCAGAAGTCCAGGTTACATCCCCAAAGCTCAGCACCTTACAGGTCGGATGCCCGTGCATTAGCTCTGTAAGCCTGAAAAGCTGGTTTAATGCCTCTCCGATCACATTTGCCAGTGAATTGCAGGATAGCATTAGCATGTTGGAACAGGCTAGCTTTACGTTTGGACTTCTGCTTTGCCTAGGTTAAGTTTGCATCAAACCTTATTCTCAAGTAATCATAAAAATCAACATGGTCCAGCTGGCGGTCGGATATTTTAAATACGTTCTTCAAGTCATGCCCTAGATTGACCAGCACATACTTTGTTTAACTAGTACTGATCGTACTGTCAGTGCACAAACTAGTCTTTAGTAACCATGCCAAAGAATACCAACATCCAGGTCCTGGAACGTTCTAGTCCCGATACGGACTTTGGTCTCCTTGATTAGAGCTGTCTCTAATACATTTATAACAAGTCGGGGCATATTATCAAGGCAGGGCCGTTTCTACCATTAGGCAAGACTAGGCGGCCGCCTAGGGCGGCAAAAGGGCTATGGCGGCAAAAGGAAGTTGGGACATTTGCCCTTGTGTGCGCAAAATTTGTGGTTTCGTTTCCGCATCGCCCACAGATGTCTGTAACAATCAGGGCCGTCAATCATTCATAGCGCGAACGCGCTACTTATGACGGCCCTGTTTCTTGTTTCTGGCCTGCCCCCAGAGAGAATGGACCAATGATCTCACGAGGGGCAGGCCTGTCATTGGTTTTTTTTCACTTTTGAATCCCTGCATTTGCCTTGGCGCGGGCGCGCAGTAGACCCGGAGTGCTGTCGTCTGGAGCTCGAGAGAGGCGGAGTCAGGAACATCAAGGCAAGGACTGGTTGGCCTACCCTGCAGCCTGCTTCTGTTGCGCGTGGGAGTCCCTAGGTGCCCAGCAGGTGTATTAAGGTAAGATCAGTGGTTGAAGTGTCCTGTGTCCACTTTTCCTGCTCTGCCGCTGTCAGCTGCCCCTGCCCCCCTCTCTTTCTTCCTCTTATTCCCTTCCTTTCTGTCTCTCTCTCGCAGCTCCTCACTTGCTGAAAACCATGCTTCACAACCTGTTCCCGCCGTACTTGCTTCTCAAAAGGGGCCGCTTCAGGGACTACAGCCTCTAGCTGTCAGCACGAGCCCAGGAGGAAGGCGCCAATGACCGGCAAGCAGTGAAGCACAGTTTAGTGCGCCAGGCTCCGAAGGCGCGCGACGTGCGCGTGACACGCCTACGCAAGTGCCTGGGTTAAAAGCAGGCCCTTCTGAGGCTGGGCTGGGCCCCCCTCTTGGCTCCTTGCTTCTCCCTCAACACTCATAATAGGGAAGCGTTAGTTACCGACACCGAAGGCACAAGGTAAGCCCAGTTCTTCAATATCGAACTATCCAATAAATACTATGGGTGCCCTTGACAAAGAAATACCCTCAGTTGAACAGTCTAGGTTCCTGTAACCGCACTGCCGGGACATCAAAAGTTCCCTCCACATTGCCGCCCTTTCCTCCACAGGCCCCGGGGACATCTCTGGTCGTGCGGTTAATCTAGCTAACGGGTGTGTTCACCACACTTCAGATGCAGTTCATTCCATTTCTCTCTCCAAATGGTAGTAAAAGGGAGGGGGCGGCACTTTTCAATTCTCGCCTAGGGCGGCAAAACACCTAGAAACGGCCCTGTATCAAGGGCAATATCGCCGCTTTTGCAGCACTTTTTGCCGAAAAAGCGGCGATATTTTCATCGCCCTATTAGCAAGCCTGCGCTAACATGCGTTAGCGCAAGCTTTCAGGCGTTAGCTGTCGCATTTTCTATCGCCTTGCATGTCAGCGATATTTATCGCTAATGACATGCAAGGTAGGCGTTTCTAACCAAAATGTACACGTTAAAACTCGCTCACACCACTTCGCTGTATTACCAAAGTTATGCCGTGATAAAAAAAGTCGCGCTAATCCCCGAAGATCGCAGGTTTTTAACACCTGATAAAAACCTGACTAAACATGGTTATACATGGGGGTACTTAAGGGACACTAGGCCTGATCTCCATCTGAGGAGCCACAGACACCAAAACGGTACAGCATTAATAGCCCCAAAGCATGTAGGTGCATGTAAGCCAGCCTATTTCTGCTGCTCATGTACAAGAAGGTGGCGTGGTGTTGTAAGGGGGTGCACTACAACAAACACGCCACCCCATCACATAACAGGTCCTCACAATGTGTTACTGCTGCAGAGTGCAAGACTAATTGTGCCAGTGATCTTGTGCCACAGATCGGGTCTTACAGGGTGTTCAATGGGTCATATTGGATGCTATTGGCATGTTAGCTGCAATACTATCGCCGCTAACGCACCGCTAACGCGCTGATCCATGCTATCGCATGAATTCCTATTGCGTGTTAGCGGGAGTTTTTGCGTCCTTTCCCGGAAACTATCGCATGTTACCAACATGTTGATAATACGTTGAAAACAATGCGATAAGTATCCGGGAAACTATGCGATACAAAAAATGACGATAGCTTGCGCAGGCGAGCTTTATCGCCATTGCTAGATAATATGCCCCGTCCATTATTCAGGACTGAAACATTCCCAATAAGAATGACAGACACAAGTTAGAGTTTGAAGGTTTAAATAATAAATGAATAGGCAAAATACAGGAAATATGTCATTAATAACTTTAGTAGCAAGGCACACAAACCATAAGTACAAAGAACTTAGTAAAGTTCTATATCAAATCCGGCATAGATTCGCCTTCTAGGAAATAGTGTTTCATTGATACAGAAAAAGGTGGATCCTTTTATAGGACTTTACACAGTGATTTTCATACATTTCTACACAAGCGCATAGTTCCCAGAGTTTGCACCAATGAAAAACATACAAGAAGAAACATTTTATTACAGAACACATAAGAGGATTCGCTCTAGGTATTATTACATTGGATTTAGTGGCTCTCACGGTTTATTCAAGCATGCTAGTTGACACAGTTTATGTTAGCGTAAGCCAGGGCCGTTTCTACCATTAGGCAAGACTAGGCGGCCGCCTAGGGCGGCAAAAGGGCTATGGCGGCAAAAGGAAGTTGGGACATTTGCCCTTGTGTGCGCAAAATTTGTGGTTTAGTTTCCGCATCGCCCACAGATGTCTGTAACAATCAGGGCCGTCAATCATTCATAGCGCGAACGCGCTACTTATGACGGCCCTGTTTCTTGTTTCTGGCCTGCCCCCAGAGAGAATGGACCAATGATCTCACGAGGGGCAGGCCTGTCATTGTTTTTTTTTTTCACTTTTGAATCCCTGCATTTGCCTTGGCGCGGGCGCGCAGTAGACCCGGAGTGCTGTCGTCTGGAGCTCGAGAGAGGCGGAGTCAGGAACATCAAGGCAAGGACTGGTTGGCCTACCCTGCAGCCTGCTTCTGTTGCGCGTGGGAGTCCCTAGGTGCCCAGCAGGTGTATTAAGGTAAGATCAGTGGTTGAAGTGTCCTGTGTCCACTTTTCCTGCTCTGCCGCTGTCAGCTGCCCCTGCCCCCCTCTCTTTCTTCCTCTTATTCCCTTCCTTTCTGTCTCTCTCTCGCAGCTCCTCACTTGCTGAAAACCATGCTTCACAACCTGTTCCCGCCGTACTTGCTTCTCAAAAGGGGCCGCTTCAGGGACTACAGCCTCTAGCTGTCAGCACGAGCCCAGGAGGAAGGCGCCAATGACCGGCAAGCAGTGAAGCACAGTTTAGTGCGCCAGGCTCCGAAGGCGCGCGACGTGCACGTGACACGCCTAGGCAAGTGCCTGGGTTAAAAGCAGGCCCTTCTGAGGCTGGGCTGGGCCCCCCTCTTGGCTCCTTGCTTCTCCCTCAACACTCATAATAGGGAAGCGTTAGTTACCGACACCGGAGGCACAAGGTAAGCCCAATTCTTCAATATCGAACTATCCAATAAATACTATGGGTGCCCTTGACAAAGAAATACCCTCAGTTGAACAGTCTAGGTTCCTGTAACCGCACTGCCGGGACATCAAAAGTTCCCTCCACATTGCCGCCCTTTCCTCCACAGGCCCCGGGGACATCTCTGGTCGTGCGGTTAATGTAGCTAACGGGTGTGTTCACCACACTTCAGATGCAGTTCATTCCATTTCTCTCTCCGAATGGTAGTAAAAGGGAGGGGGCGGCATTTTTCAATTCTCGCCTAGGGCGGCAAAACACCTAGAAACGGCCCTGGCGTAAGCTCTGTTTCTAATGTATTCAAAGTGAACAAAAGAAAAATAGCTCTCACAACCCCCTCTGATGATTTCTAAATCATCATTCTACATTTATATTCCAGAACAGCATTCAATAAATTTGGGTTCTTCTTCTTAGAGTCTCCAAGATCCTATAGAGTGTCGTAGAGATCACTTTGCATCTCTTCAACCTTCACGTCGTCTCTTTCTTTTTCTTCCTCTCGTTGCTGACAGCTTCTTATACCCACAGTCCATAACATTACTTGATGAAATTCTCTTGCAGAATTTTAAGAAAATAAGCACACATGCAATGCCAATTAGCATAACCAAAAGAGGAGTTAAAAGCAGTTTTAAAATTCCTACACTACCAAGCCACTCCCCTATCTTGGCAAAACCTCTTCCAATAAATCCAAATACAGAACCTACTCCTTCCAATGCACCTGACTCTTCCAACGCTGTTAGTTCATGTGTTTTTTAGTAATATTGGTAATGTAGCTGTCAGCAGTTTACCTATGCGTGGTATATATACACAGCATTCCTGAACGTGAATGACTTTGCAAACTCCACCCTCCTTGGCGATGAGCAAATCCAGCGCAGAGCAATTTGCATAATCATAGCTCTCATAGCAAGCAATTATTTATGTTTAACTATTAAGGCTCCTTCTGTGTTAGTAGCAAGCTGATCTACAAAAGTTGATAGCCTTCTGATCTTAATATCGTTTAATGGAATTCCTACTGAAGGTATTAGTGCTCCAGAAATATCACAAGTGATCTGCTTGAAACTATGCTCACTTCCCTTTATATAGCATTCAAGAAGAAAATTTAACTTGCTAGTGTTACACATCCTAGGGAAGACAAGGGCTGTATAACAACTACCTACCCAGTTTTGTGGTAACAGGAAATAAACTGACTTACCACATACATAATAGATGCCTTTAATACTTACCCTAATTCAAAAAGGTTCTTCCTTTAACTAAATATTTATGCTCATATCCCAATTTTTTGACAGTCTCATTCCCCTTTTGCTTTCTTATTATACAGAGGGATCCTTTCTTAGCAATGTCTATGCTCAGTCTTTGGGGTGGTTCCTTCAAAGTCTCCTTGCCCTTTCCAATAATATGTTCTGCACTCGTCTTTTGTTACCCTTTTTCATCATCTGTTCTTATCCTGTCATTCTGTTTATCTACAAATACCCTTTCATCTCTACTAATTCTACAGGTTACATTGTGCATGCTTTGATTAGTAGCAATCACGTTAGTTACGGGAGTAAAGAATTTCATTATATACTCACACTGATCCCTTGACTTAAACGTCTTGTAAAAATGGATAACATGTTTAGAAGCCCACAAATACATATTTGCATCATTCACAACTGGCACATCTTCTAGCATTTTATCATAATCAGAATAAAACAGCTTGCTTTGTAGGAAGCTGGGAACTTGTTGCAGTACCCTTCACTTTTTGCGTGATATTTAATACAACTTTGACTGAAAGTGTGCTGGGTCCCTGCTAACCAGGTCCCCAGCATCAGTGTTCTTTCCTTAAACTGTACCATTGTTCCACAATTGGCATGATTTTAGCCCCCCTCTGTAAGTCTAAATGGTACCCCTGGTACCTAGGGTATTGGGAGTGAAGAGGGTCTACTAGGGCTGCAGCACGAACTGTGCCACCCTAGGGACGCCTCAACAAGATCATGCAAACTGCCTTCGCAGGCTGCGTGTCTTGGTGCAGACAAAACAAAGAGTCAACATGGGACACATCCCTGTGTGCCATGCCTACAGATACTGCATGAGATATAGGTAAGCCACCCCACAGCAGGCCTTACAGCCCTAAGGCAGGGTGCACTATATCCCATGTGTGGACATATCTGCCTGAGCAGATATGACCCTGGAATGTCTAAGTCCATTAAAAGACATTGTAAGTGAAAAGGTAAGCCATAAAGGGTACATGGGCTGGACACTCGTCAATACGAGTTCCCCAGCACCGTGTTGGCTTCTCTATAACCCCAAACATCTCATCTTAATAAACCCGCACTGATAGTGCCAGATTTATTAATAAATGCACGCAAAGGGCACCTTAGAGGTGCCCCCTGAAAATCTACTGACTACTAGTGCGATAACCGACTGGTCTCAGCCAGCCTGCCCCCACTAGACATGTTTCTGGTATCCTGGGGTGACAGCCTTCATTATCAGAGGCTGGGAATAAAGCCTGCTCTGGGTGGAGGTGTTCACACCTCTTCCAAGCAGAAACTGCCTTCCAGGGTGGGAAGCTTCAAAAGCCATGCCGCCTTTGAAGTGTGACCCAGGCCTCTCCAGGTACTGGAAGATGCCAACCCCCCTGTCCTGACCCCACTTTTTGGTGGGAGGACAGGTGGGAAAATTAGTTAGATTAGGAGGTGTGCCCACATCCAGCCAGCACCACCCCTCAGGTGGGGCAGCTGATGTGGACCCCACGTTTTAGAATCCTCCATCTTTTGTTGGGGAGAATTAGCCTATTAGGGTCAAGGTTATGCCCACTTCAGACAGGAAGTGGGCATGTAGAGGGTGTAGTCAACCTACAGGTTGGCAGTCCATTTGCTACTACCTGGTACTCCCTTAACGCCCGTAAATTGAGTGTTTGCGTTGCACCCTCGACCCAGAATTTGAGATTCAACTGACCTAAAGACGATGAGGACAAAGAAGGGCCGCTGAACCCGAGAAAGGAGTGTCTGCTGCGGATTTTAGGTGCAAAACCCTGCCTGCCCCTACAATACTCGACAATCAAGGTGATCTTTCTCGTCCTGCTAATGGGTGGCCTCTAAAAACCTCAGAGGACTACCAGCCTTCGCAAACTGCCCAAGAACTCCCTCAGAGTAGAGGAGCTACTCCCTGCAGACCACAGGCACCAAAACTGCAGAGTCTGGTCCAACGACTTGCAGCTCCTCAGCACGACTGACACAGCAGCTGACCTGGAAGAAGTACCCGTACTCTGAGAGGTCAGATCTGTCTCCCAAACGAGTGTGGAGGCACCAGGACCAACCGGAGCTGTGCAGTACCTATCACTGGGGTACAGGACCCCCTGCAACCACCAACGACATCATAGAGTCTAGTCAGGACTCCAACTGTACCAAAAACGAGAGATAGCTGGACAATTGAATAATATGTGTAGTGTGTTGCATTTGTTTGAGAGCAGCGTCAGCATTGCGAATGGGGTAAGAGCCCCATTGTCGCAAAGTTACGGGTGGCCCAGTACCAGTTCTGGATCATTTTGAAGCGAAAAAATTTCATCCAAGCCTTGCGCACCCCACTACTCAGATCTGTGATCAGTTCCTTCGTCTTCTTCGGGTATTAAATGCCAAGAGTATTTTGCCAAGTAGTGCTGCGGGAGGGCAGGAGTGGGCTTGAGTAAAGGTGTTGGACCAGAAGGTTCTAAAACCCGGACATGACTCTCTTATAAGTTCCCCATGTATCCAGATATTATTGGATGGGAGAGATTGAAACATTCCACAGTTTAGCCCCAAGGGCACCGTGGAGGCAGTGTCGCAGTTGGGAGTATTTCTATAGCTGTGGGGAGGGGATATTAAACTCCTCTTGCAATTCGGCAAAAGATTTCAGTTTGCCTTGTGGAATATATCACTTAGGGTCCTTATCCCAGCTGACACCCAGGTCGACCATCGGAGAGGGCTGCCGCCCACTTGAATGGCAGCATTATTGCACAAGGTAACCTGGTGGTGAAGGTGGGCTGAAATGTCGGAGAGCTTGTGGGCGTGGTTTCCAACCGACACCATTGTTTGTACCATAGGGTTAGTCGTCAGATTGGAGGGGGTCTTGTGGTGGTAGAGGATATCGAGACCGGGATCACTGTCAGTTATGGCACGCTTCAGTTGGACCAGGAGGGTTTCTCATCCATCTTCCTAGATAGGGAAGTAAAGCTTGCTAAATTTAAGACATGATAATAAAGTCTGAAACAGGGTACCCCATGTCCCCTGCATCTCCTGTGCACTATCATTTTAGAGATAGATAGTCAAAGTCTCGTAGCTCCCTAAATAAGGGACCGGATCCCCTTGTCTATAGTCTGCAAACTATGGGTTTGGACCTAAAGAGGGAGCATACCAAGGACATATGTAAAATGGGGCTATCACTATTTTGATGGCCTTTGCTAGCCCCATAGGGATAAGTTAAGGCGGTTCCATTTAACGTATTCAAGATTGGTCTTAGCTATGACGGGATCCAGATTGCCCGAAACCATATGATCAAAATCTCTATTGACCAGAATACCTAAACATTTGAGGTGCTGCTGTTTCCAATAGAACGGTAAAATGGCACAGGATGCCTATGTTCCGATACGGGACACAGCAGGGTCTAGCTCTTATCCCAGTTGACCTTGTACTCCGAGATTCTGGAACAGGATGAGTTTAGAGACATCAAGGCTGGAATCGATCTGTCAAGGTCGGTGAGTGTAAGCAAAATATCATCTGCATAAAGTAGGATCTTGGTCATACCAGCATCAGTGGGTTTGCCCACAATATGAGTTGATTGGCATATGGCCACTGCAAGGTGTTCCATGCCCAATAGGAACAGTAGGAATAAGAGGGTCACCCCTGTCTGGTCCCTCTATGAATCGGGAATGCATTCAATAGGACTCTGCCACAGTTGACCTTGCCAGTAGGCTTGGTATAGAGTCATCAAAGTTCTGAGATGAATCTGTCCCTCAGGTCCAGTCTGTTAAAGACTCTGAACATGTAGCTGCACTCTATATGATCAAATGCCTTCTCAGCGCCTAATGAGAGGACAATTGTGGCTTCTGGACAGTCCCTAGAGAGCCACAAAAGTAGGAGTGGGTGATAAACTCTGCTCCACCGGTGGAGTTTGCAGAGTTTTGCCCACTCTGTGTTCTGCTTGGAATGTGAATTTATAGCAAAACTCCGCCAACCTCCGCGTGGTAGATTTTTTTCTGACCCTTACCATCTAAGAGGGCTCTACCATCACCTTTAAGACTAGAAAAGGCAATGGTGGAGAGGAAGGCATCTATTCGGCCTTCATTGTTGCCAAGTTCAGACCTATACAGCGCAGCATAGTAGGCTCCAAAAGTGTCAGCAATGCCTTGGAGATCCCGAACCACAGGGCTCGAGTTGCCCCTGATAGCAAGGATAGCCATTGCTGCTTCCTGCTGTCGGAGCTGACAGACTTTAAGTTTATAGAGTGTGTATTCTGCCAGAGACTTGTAAAAGGAGTTAGGTTTCATCTTGGCCTTCTCCAGGGCTAGTCGTGAATGCTCGAGTGCGGGTTTTGATGATCTGTTCCAGGAAAAGTTGTTGCTGATAATGCAGTTTGTTAGCTAATGCTGCGCCCCTCATCAGTTGTCCGCGTATGGTGGTCTTGGCTGTGGCCCGAGGAGTTTGGTCGGATGCCACAGAGCCCTTGTTTTATGCCAGATTTGTGGCCATATGGGACTGAAGCAGCTTCTTTTCCCATGGCAATTTGTAGCGTGCCACATGAAACCACCAAGGTTTGTGGGTAGGAACCCGCAAGTTCAGGTCTAGGTCTAGTCGGACCGGGTGTGGTTCGAAAGGGAGCCCTCAATCATAAAGCAATCTTGGGTCAACGCACAGATCAGGTGGGACACAAGGTAGTAGTCGAGCTGGGACTGCGTCCTGTGGACAGGGGAGAAAAATGAGTAGCCTTTGTCCATTGGATTTAGAAGATGCCAAATATCTGATAGCCCATGATCATCAAAGGGATCCCATAGTAGGACCCTGTCAGCATTGTTCTGTTTGTCGATGGGGTCTGTGCGATCCAATACGGCATCCGGGGCTGAATCCCAGTCCCACCAAGCACCACCTTGGATGTAATAAGCTCAGTCAGGGGTCTATGAAGGTAGGGAAAGAAGGAAGATTTTAGGCCAGTCTGGGCATATACAGATCCCACCCCAAGAAGTGTAAAGCCGATCCAAAGCTTCGCAAGGGCATAGCGCCTTGCGTGGGCCACCCACAAATGAATAACAGAACAGGGGAGGGTCTTAAGAATAAGGATAGCTATGCCACTCCTCCTAGAGGGTGGCAGTGAAGTGTGGGGCCCAGATTGAATAGGGTTATGGGCAGGAGTGCAGCTGTGAGCAACCTTTCCCACCTAATCCCGTCTAAGCTTTTCTGCCTCTTTAGGGAAAGGTGGGTTTCTTGGAGGAGGGCAATGTCAGTCTTTCAGGAAGCAAGGTAGGACAGTATCATTTTGCATTTTATGTAGTTGGTCATCCCGTTTACGTTGAGAGAAATAATGGTAAGGGGTTGAGACGTCATGATGGTGAAGGGGACGAGAGGAGAGTGATGCCCAAAGATAACGGAGTGGACCGGGTGCACTCAAATGGACACCGTCAAGTTGGGGAGTGGTAGCGTAAAGAGGCAGAAACGAGATTCAATGTATGAGGCCAGGGAGGCACGGAAGCCCATGATCTAGCTGGAGGGGGGAACCCTTGGTCAGGGAAGTCTCTAAAGAAGAGGGAAGGGGGAATACGGGGCCCGAAAAAAGGCATCTGGGGTGTGCGTGAAGGTCTAAACTGTCAGCGCGGGGGCGTGGCCAAGATGGCGGCGGAGTAGCACCGTTCTTCAGGGGCTCCGCTCGCCGAGGCCGATATAATGCATCCATAGGCAGCTTGGAGACCGCTAACACTGCCAAATTGGGGTCTCGGGACACCCGGAAAACGAGCGGTCCCTGTGCACCTGCCATGGAGGGCGGCCTCTGGTAATATACGACCGCCGCAGCTTCGAAGGTCCAGCGGCGGCGGAAGAGTGCAGGCCGCGGCAAGGCGACCGTTGTAGGGGGAGGAGCGCGAAGCCCGCGCTCCTGGCAGCCGTGACTGCTCGCGGAATCGAGGGGATACCCGACTGACTGGCGGCGTTGGCCCCAGTTGGGAAATACTCACACGCCGGCCTGAGCTACGCAGTTTCGGCGACGGCTCTGTGAGGTGAAGAGGAATCGGCCCCACAGCGGAGGAGCAGACTGAACAGCGGGACTGCCCCGGAGGTGAGAGTGCGACCTGGGTGATTCGTGTGGCCCTCTCCCCCGGGGGTGGTGTGTCTGGCTCCCTGGCAGCTCAATAGAACTGGCTGAACGACGCGGGACCCCCGGCGGCAGGGTTTGGTGGCTGGGCCCCGTGTGAAGAGCGCAGCGCGCCAGCTAAGCCACATGGAATCGGCGCTGGGAGGTGAGGAGTGCTGCCCTGAGGGACCCCGCATGTGACTGGCCCCATAACGGAGGCGCGACCTGGACACCGGGGGAGGCCTTAACGCCCGAGACTGACCCATCTGGTGGCTGCCCATCGCAACATAGGCCACAGTGGCAAAAGGCTTGGTGGTGTGGCCCGGCGCAGCGGTAGCGCCCAAAGTGGTGTGAGCCGGTGCATCCGGTGAGACAGCGGATACCTGCGGCCTGTTCTGAAGAGCCCCAGCGGCGCAAGAGGTGGCGCGGTGCATCGCCCTGCCTGGAGGTAGCCCTGCAGTGCCCGTATTCGCTCCCTGAGGCCTTCAACGCGCGGCGCCCATGCGCTGGTCACATCGAGTGAGGCGGGGGGAGTAGGCCCCTTGCGACCTTAGGCGGGCCCCTCGGAGCCGCCCCGGTTGTTGGGTGAAGCACTCGAAGCCCGGACGGGGCACCGGGCCTGATCGCCCCCCGCAGCGGCCTATCCGGAGGAGTGCCAGGAGTTACGGAGGACCGGCGACAGCCCCGGGGACGGAACTTGACAGCAAGTGTAGGAGCACTGGTCCCCCACCTGCGCGCCGCAGGCCATGGCCACCCAAAAAGCCAAAAGAGACATCCAGAGCAAGGAATCCTCTATTAAAGATCTCCTCCAGAAGCCGGGCGGGAAGAAGACTGGGGGGATTAGCTCTGACTCTCCTGGGTCACGCCCTGGCGATGCTGCGACGGTCTCTGTCACGGGGCATGCTACCGAGCCCGTCATGAAGGAATTCATGGAGCAGCTTTTTGGCGCACTGCGAGACGACTTCGCTGGGCTGCGACAAGACCTGGCAGCTGACATTAAGCAGCTCAGAGTGGACCTCGGCGAGGTAAGAGTTAGAGTGGACACTCTGGAGCGCAATGGGGACAGGCGAGAGGAAGAACTCGCTGAACAAGCCCGGGAACTCATCGACCTCCGGGAGCGGCATGAGGAGCTATACCTTAAGGTGGAAGATTTGGAAAACCGCTCGAGGCGCTCCAACATCCGCATCAAAGGCGTACCACTCCAGGCGGACGGCGGCAGGCTCGAAGACTGGGTTCTCCGCCTCTTTAAACACCTGGCTCCGGAACTGAGGGACCAGGAGGTCACGCTGGATCGCATGCACCGTGCCGGGCACCCCGCCTCGGGCCCTGGCCAGCCACAGGACATCCTGACCTGCTTACACTCCTACAGGCAGAAGGAGGTTATTATGGCCGCCACACGTGACCGTCCAACAGTGGCGTTTGAGGGCCTCCAGGTGGGGGTGTACCAGGACCTCTCGCCCTTCACCCTTCAGAGGCGTAAGGAATTGCGACCAGTCACAACATACCTCCGTGAGCAGGGAATACGCTACAGATGGGGGCACCTGTTCCGACTCTCCTTCGTTTGGAATAAAGAAACGCATGGGGTGCGTAACTTACAGGAAGCGAAGGCCGTCCTTGGGAAGGCCCTGACAGTGGCTGAAGATTCGGATGCGACGGAGGGGGACCCAGCTTCGGGGAGGCTACGGAGATCGGACAGGAGAAGGGGCCCTAGGAGGGGGGCCCAGGCGAAGCCTTCCGAAGAGGAACGCCGAATGGAAAGAGAAGCCCTGCTGAGACAAATGTTAGACCGGGATGACCCTGCTGCCCAAGCCGGTGATTGAATCGATCGGGTGCTGTCCTGAGATCCAGGGATGGGTAGAATGGTCCGAGCTCAACATCCTGAGATATTGGTCTTGGAGGGGGGAGCCCCACCCTCGGAGAGGTGATGACCGATCGTCGGACTCATGGACCCCTGCACGTTGGTGCGACTTGTTATCCTTGGAAGACGACTTTGGAGTCTCCTTATGTTCTCTTTTCCTTTTCTTTCTCCTTTCTTTTTCTCTCTTTCTCCCTTTCTCCCCTTTCTATCCACGAGAGGACTGCAGCACTTATGCAGACTAAGAGAGCTGATGCCACCCCACGGACAGGTAGGGCGCCTCATCGCTTTTGGCAGCGGGATGCAGCGGGAGGAGATGGGGAAGAGGGCGCCAATCTGGGTAGGAGGGTGGACCTGCTGTGCATGCTGGGGGAAGGCTGCCTGTGTGTTTTTTTTGCCCTTTCTCCTTTGAGATGCGCTGGCTGCTTGATCCGATGCCCTGACCCTGCCCACCCTTACGCACGTTGGGGCCACCCTGTTACGTTAGGGAGACAGTATGTAGAACTGCTGCGGGTGGGGGGACTGCCGGCGCTGGGACCCCATGGTGGGGCGGGTGTGGGGGGGAGCGGGAGCCCCGCTGCCGCTAGGTTCCTTTATGACAGGTTTGGTCTGAACGTGGGTGGGCCTCCACTTACTCCCACATGACACGTCTTAAAGTAGTTATTATGAGCTTCAATGTGCGGGGTCTTAACTCGCCAGCAAAACGGCGTGCGCTTCTTGCCTTGTTGAAGGATGCTAGGTGCGATATTTGCCTCCTACAGGAGACCCACCTCATGCGGGCGGACTGGAAGCGGCTGCGCTCCCACTGGTTTGACAGACAATATTTTTCCTCGGGCCGGGAAAGAAGGCTGGAGTGGCGATTCTTTTGGCTACGCATTTTCAGGGGAAAGTGGTGGAAACGCACGCGGAGGTCGGGGGTCGCCTCCTGGCTCTGAGGGTGCTACTGGGAGAGAGGATACACACAATAGCCTCGGTCTATAGCCCCAACGAGCACCAAGAGGCCTTCTTACGGGACACTATAAGCTCGATCCTGGAGTCTCCTGATGAGGACCTTGTGATCGGGGGGGATTTTAACCTGGTTCCTGTTGCCGAGCAGGATAGGTCGACGCTACGGATGGGGCACACGGGCTCGATCTCTGACATGATGCTTCAGAGACTGAGGGAGGCGGGTCTCACAGACGCCTGGCGCCATCGCTTCCCGTCAGCACGGGAGTACACCTTTTTCTCTGCGGCCCATCAAACGTACGCCCGCATTGACCTTTTTTGGACGTCACCTAGGGTCACGGCGTCCACTGATGATGTATCCATTGGAGTGGCGGCGCTTTCGGACCATTCTCCGGTCGTTTTGACGTTGCTTCTCCCTGGAGGAGCCTCGCGGCCGAGTTCGTGGCGCCTAAACCGCAAACTACTCACATACGACGCTAATATTACTGAGTTACGTGGTACTATCAAAACATACCTGGAAGTAAACGATACAGGCTCGGTGGGGGTCGATATGCTTTGGGACGCCCTGAAGGCTGTCATCCGCGGCCGTTGTATCGCTATCATGGCGGGCCTGAATAAGGACCGCAAGGCCAAGAGGGGGGAGCTGGAAGATCAAATTCGGGAGCTGGAGAGGGTGCATCGCCGTACGGGGGTGGTCCAAATTCGGCGCCTGCTCACACAGGCGAGGAAGCAGCTGCGGGCGTTGGATCTCGACCGCGCCGAATATGCCCTGCTACACACCAAACAGCGCTATTATGAAGGAGGGAACAAGGCGGGGATACTTCTTGTGCGCGCTCTGCGGGACGAGACGGCAACACGTCGAGTCGCGGAACTCAGGACCGATCGGGGTGAGATCCTGCGTGCAGATGGGGACATAGCGTCCGAATTTGAGGCCTTCTATATGGCTCTCTACTCGGCCGATAGTCTGCACCCTACTGTGGCCAGAGACTATGCGCAAGAGGCACCGGTGACCCCACTTGTGGACTCGGTTGTGGCCAGCCTAGACGCAGACATTAGCCCTGACGAAGTTTTGCGGGCCATCCAGGGACTTTCGGTTGGTAAGGCGCCGGGTGAGGACGGCTTCCCGGTTGACTTTTATAAAACTTACGCGTCGGACCTCTCCCCTCTTTTGGCGCGGCTGTTTAACGCCTTTAGCACCTCAGGGAAACTCACCCCGTCGATGGCCATGGCGGAGGTAGTGGTCATTCCCAAGCCGGAAAAGGACCCTCGTGATTGTGCATCATACCGCCCCATTTCCCTGCTCAACGTGGACCTGAAGATCTTCACCAGTATTTTGGCCTCCAGACTCGCCCCCCCACATGCAGGGCATGGTTGACCCTGACCAATCGGGTTTTATCCCGGACCGCAACTGCGGGGATGGAACTCGAAGACTCTGCCATTTACTGGATAAGTCGCAACGAACTCAGATCCCGGCAATACTTCTCTCGGTGGATGCCGAAAAGGCATTTGACCGGGTCCACTGGACTTATTTGCAACAGGTCCTCTGTCGATTTGGGCTCGGGGACAGATTTCGGAGATGGGTGGATTGCGTGTACCACGGTCCACAGGCCCTTATTCGGGTCAATGGGGTGGTCTCTCGTCCCTTCCGGATCGGACGCGGCACGCGGCAGGGGTGTCCCCTCTCCCCCCTCCTCTTCGCGCTCTATATGGAGCCATTCGCTGAAAGGGTCCGCCAACTCCCTACGGTCACTGGAATCCGGATGGGTGACAGGGAACATAAGATCTCCCTGTCCGCGGATGACGTGCTCCTTTTCTTAACGCACCCGTTGCTCTCTCTTCCCCCTCTGCTGGCGGAGGTCGAGGCTTTTAGTGCGGCGTCAGGTTTTAAAATTAACCTGAAAAAGACTCAGGCCTTGAGCCTCACACTACCGGTGTAGGACCGACACCAATTATCGCTTCACTTCCCATTTTCCTGGGCCGCTACCGATATCACATACCTGGGGCTCCGGGTTTTCCCTACCACCGCGAAGACTGCTCAGGTGAACTATACGGAGGCACTGAACAAAGTGCGCCTGGAACTGAACAGTTGGAAGAAGCACGCCCTCTCCTGGCTGGGCAAGATTGCGGCCGTCAAAATGACGATTTTGCCCCGTCTGCTTAACATCATGCAGACGCTCCCCCTATGTCCGCCACCCATAACGCTGGCTCAAATGCAGCAACTCATCAACAGCTTTATTTGGGGGGAAAGAGACCGCGCATGGCTCGACATCTTACGTATCTGAAACAGGATGAGGGCAGCCTCGTTGTTCCGCATCTCATGCGCTACTACGAAGCGGCGCAATTGCGTTGGATGGTCGAATGGTATCAACTAGAGTCGGAAAAGCATTGGTGTTTTATGGATAGAGGGGTTGCAGGGATTCACATCTGGAAGGTTCCTTGGCTACCCAGACGTCATCGGCCGTTGGGTGCGTATCTCTCCCCAGTCTTGCGAGCCACCATGCAGGTGTGGGACAGGGTCCAGGAGAAGTGCCAGCTGTCCTCGGCTATCTCGCCCTTGACCCCTTTTATTGGGAACCCGGATTTCCCCCGGCCCTACCTACTTGAAATGGCAAGACGCAAACTGTAAGCGTATAGGCGATCTCTTTGACGAGCGGGGAATCTTGGATTTCCCCAGGTTAGTGTCTCACTATGGGATCCCCAAGGACGCGTATTGGCAGTACCTGGCGCTGCGCCACTGGGTCACGCAGCCCCAGGTCCATTCGCATGCAGGTCGGCTCCTCACAAAATTCGAGATTTGGTACATCACACGCACCTCCAATAAACGCCTTCTGTCAGATATTTATGGCTTTCTCAACAGGGCAGGAACCCAGGCCAAATCCCCGTCGCAGCGTAGGTGGGAGGCGGAACTGAGTCAGGAGTTCTCCCCTAAGGATGGGCGGATATTATACACAGAGCCCGGACATCCTCGTGCAGCACCTCAGGGAAGGAAATGCTCCTGAAAATTGCACACTATTGGTACTACACCCCGGTGAGGATCGCTAAATGGAAGCCCCGCAGCAGCAATCTCTGTTGGCGCAACTGCGGGCAGGAGGGTACACTGTCTCATATCCTGTGGCATTGCCCTAAGATACAGGCATTCTGGGAAAATGTTCTGCCCATAGTCGATCAGATATATCAGACAGAGCTCTCCAGATTTCCTAGCTATATCTTGCTGGGGCTACCCAACCCTCTCACATACCCCCTCCAGTCTTGTAGGGGCAGGGCGATTACTCTAGCACTAGGGGCAGCCAAGCAGGTTCTACTGGCAAAGTGGGGCACGACTGCCATCCCGACTAAGTTAGATTGGCTACACAAACTGTGGGAGGTGGTGGGAATGGAACGGATTACAGCGGGGATCAATCATTCACTGCCTAAATTCGACAAGACCTGGGGGTCCACGGTGGCTTACTTATCCTCAGAGTTCATAGAGCTTACCTGCCCTCGCTACTTACGAGTCTTGCGATTCCCTACAACTCACATAACAGATCCGCCGCATCCTCCGAAGTTCACTCAGCCCTAGACCCCTACCGAGTTACACCATATGCCGTGGGTGGTTCCCTGTCCTCTAGCCGCTCTGTTTCTCTCAGTCCTTTCTTTGCTTTCTTTCACCTCCTCTTTGCTTCCTCCCTTTCTCTTTAATAAAGTTTGCCTTTGAATAAGACATTCTCCGTCGGCCGGTGGTTGAAGGTGGGCGTAATGTTTAAGATTGCAACATACTCAATAAAAAGAATTAAACCATAAACTGTCTGCGCAAGTTTAGCTCCCTTAAAAGTCCCAAATGTGCCGCAGAGGGATGGGGGCAGCCAACAAGAGAAGAGTCCTTGGATGCCAAGGCCGGAATGAGAATTGAACAACTAGAGGGTGTGAAATACGGGAGGGGAAAAATACTGCGTGAGAGGTAAGGGGAGAGTTGCATGGAAGATCAGGAGAAAGGGGCCCAAATAGCTAAAATCGCTATAATCATGGAGGATGAAGAGAGCACTATAGCTTGGGTAGGTGGGGCCAGACAGCAAGGAAGAACAGAGCATGAGACACCGGCACAAGATGGGAAATGTCGTCGACCAGCAATTCAAGTAGTGCAGTCAACAATAAACAGTGCTATAACCATGTATCAGAACAACATTACAAATCATTGCACCAACAACTAGAATACACGTAAAGAAATCAAGGAGTAGCCTAAACATAACACTGTGTAAACAGAGTCCCAAGACTATATAATAAAGACAAAAACTAAATATGGGGGAGGGGCAGAAAAAGGTGGGCCGGGCAGGGGGGAGCAAAAGAGGAGTGTAGGAAGAAGAGAAAATAGAAGATAAGATCAGAAAAGACGAGGCAAGATAGGAGAGCGGGACGAGGGAAAAAGAGAAACGTGGGCCAAGAAAAAAGGATCAGGTAATCGGGGGCATGAAGGAACAATCACGAACTGAAAATGAACTCCAGAATCAGAGATCGAAGCAGACTCAGTTTGAAGGAACAAAATACTCAACTGGCCTAAAGGCCGAGGATATAGGTGAACAGTGACACTTCTGCAGTTCAAGGAGGATGAGTCGGGGCCTTGCTCTGAGGCATGAGTGGCTTGAGGGGGGCTCCCACTCAGACGCTCCCTTTCATTGGAGCTATTTTGGACACAGTGCAGTTTCGGGCTTATCCTCAGGAGTGGCGAGTCCTAGATATTCAGGCTATGATACTAATGTTTTACCCTCTATCCTGGGTTTCAGTGAGACTGTCTCTGAGGCTGCTAGGCCTCATGGCCGCCTGCATCCTGCTGGTGACGCTTGTCAGATGGCATATGCGGGATCTGCAGTGGAACCTACAGTCCTAGTAGGCGCAGCATCAGGGGAATCTCTCCGACATGGTACAGGTCTCGGAGGGAACTGCAAAAGATCTGCAGTGGTGACTAACGAATCACGACTTGGTCAGTGGTAGACCCCTCTCCCTTCCCCAACCATAGCTGACAATAGTGACAGATGCGTCACTCCTGGCTGGAGGAGACATCTGGGAGAGGTGGAGGTCAGAGGACTCTGGTCTCCAGCAGAATTCAGACTCCACATCAACCTACTGGAGGCATTGAAGGCCTTTCTTCCTTCAGTCAGGAGAAGGCTAGTACAGGTGTTCATGGACAGCACCACAGCCATGTGGTACAGGTGTTCACAGACAACACCACCGCCAAGTGGTACTGAAACAAACAAGGCGGAGTGGGGTCATGGAACCTTTGTCAAGAGGCCCTGCATCGCTGGACATGGCTGGAACACCTGGGCATTTCCCTAGTGGTTCAACACCTGGCAGGCTCTATGAAAGCCAGAGTGGACGAACTAAGTCATTGGTGCCTAGCAGCTCATTAATGGCATCTCCACCGGAAGGTGATGCAAGGCCTCTTTAAGAGTGGGGAGAACCTTGGTTAGATCTGTTCGCCTCTGCCGAGATCACGGAATGTCAGAAGTTTTGCACGCTGGAGCTTTCAAGGCTGTTCACACTCTGAGGCACTTTTGTCTCGCGTGGAGATTCGACCTCCTGTATGCCTTTACCCCAATACCACTCCTGCCCAAAGTTCTCAAGAAGATCAAGAACAGCTGGGCCCAAGTCATTATTGTGACTCCAGATTGGACATGGAGAGTCTGGTATCCAGAGATGTTGAGCATGAGCATTGGTCCTCCGATGAGGCTGCCTGTTCGGGAGGATCTCCTGTTGCAGCAACAAGGCAGGGTCCTCCACACGAACCTGAAAATGCTTCACCTTCATGCCTGGAGATTAAACAGTGATAGTTGACAGCTTTCAACCTTCTGCCCGAAGTCTGCAATGGCAGGCATGCATACCTCCACCAAGATGGTATACGCCTGCCGTTAGAGAAAGTTTGTGGCATGGTGTGCAGATAAGGGTGTTGACCCTCTTTGCACGCTCATTTTACCAGAGCCAAAGCTACGACCACAGCACTAGCTCGCAGAGTTCTTGTCCTGGATATCTGTCAGGCAGCAATGTGCGCTTCTTTTAGCACATTTACAAAGCACTACTGCCTAGAGAGTCAGGTCCAGCGAGATGGTCATTTTGCCCGTTCAGTCCTAAAGGTCTTCTTAGTATAATCGTATCGCAGCCCCACCTCCGTGCAGGCATTGTATAGAATCAGGGAGAACTGACTTCCCAATTCTGGACACCCAAATGTCGCTAGCATCTTTCACACATCCCATCTTTTCCCAATTAGCCTTCTCTACTTCTGAGGCAGTATGCTGCAATTCTCTCAGCTCATTGAAGATATGTACAGTATTCAGTAGCATATTGGAAATAGCCCCTTCCTCTGCATTACATGGCTCATCCATGTAAAAGGTGCTGGACTCCAGAGCACAATATCAGGCAAATTCATCTGCATAACTATTGCTTTTGGTGACTATCACTGCCACTCCTGTAAGTAGCAGATTTCACTACTGCGATTTCTTTTGGCAATTGTAAAGCATCTAAAAAATTGGAAACATACTGCCCATTTCTAATTTGAGAACCAGCAGAGGTCATGAAACGTCATTGTGACCACAACTGTGCAAAATCGTGCACGATTCCAAACCCAAACTGGTTGTCAGTGTAAATGGTAACTCATGAACCTTCCGATGTACAACAGGCTCTAGTAAGGGCAATCAACTCAGCTACTTGTTCTGACGTTACATGGCACAGGTTGGCCACTTCCACCACACTGCTCAGTGTACATACAGCATAGGCGTCTCTTAAAATACTGCAATGGTCCCTCAAGGAAGACCTATCAACAAAAAGGGTATGCTTGGGTTCAGGAAGGGGTACATCCACTATATCGGGCCTCGGTTTTGTTCACAACTCGGTAACGCTATTACAGTCGAGATGGAAATTGCCCTCATCCTCTTCCTCTGGAGTTGGCAACAGAGAAGCAGGGTTTAGTGTGTTACATCTTCTCAAGGAAACGATTTTGGTTGCCAAAATGATTCTCTCATAGCAGGTTAAGCATCTGTTTCTCAAATAATGCATGTGGGTCATGAGAATCTCAATCGAGTGAGGGATGTTAACAATCAGTGGATAACCCATCACTATCCCTTCAGTTTTCTGAATGCTAAGGCTCACTGCTGCAACTGCTTTGAGACAACCAAGCAGCGCTGCTGCCACCGGGTCATGAGTTGCTGAGAAGTACCCAATGGGGTGCTTAGTCCCCCCATAGGCTTGTGTTAGTACAGACAATGCACACCCATATCTTTAATGGCAAAAGAGTACAAATTCTTTAGTGTAGTCTGGCTTTCCAAGAGTGGGTGCGCTGCAAAGTACATTTTTGAACTCCTGGAAGGCTTCAGTGCTTTTGCCATCCTTTGGTACCAGATCATTGACATCAGTGTGTGTCAGCCTCAGTAAAGGCTTTGCCACAAAGGAAAAGTTCAGAATCCATTGTTGTCCATAGCCAACCATGCCCAGGAACATTCGCATTGTTCTATGTGTGGTTAGGAATTTCATTTTAGGAGCTGTCTCTATGCGTTCATGGGGCTCTCGCCTCACTCCCTTCTCTATCTGATGTCATAGATACATGACTTCCTTCTGATAGTACTGCAATTTCTCAGGAGAAACTTTATGCTCATTCTCAGCCAGATGGTTGAGCAGAGCAATTGTGTCCTGTTTGCTAGCTTCCTTGCTCATCAATGCAATCAAAAGATCATTGATGTATTGAATCAGGGTCGAACTGCATGGTAGCTACAGAGATTCTAGATTCTTTTTGAGTATCTAATTGAAGTATGATGGGGTTGTGGAGCATGACACCACACGGGAGTCTTCTCCTGGGACTAGAACACAAAGAGAAACTGGCTCTCTTTGTGCAAAGGAACCGAGAAGAAGGCTTGACAGATGTCAATGACCGTGAGCCACTCGGCTTCTGCGGGAATTTGGAACAATATCACAGCAGGGTTCAATTCCACAGGATAGCATGGAACGAAAAATTGGCTAATTTTTTGGGGCTCATGTATTATCTGCCACTTTTTGTAAGCCCATAATCGGTGAGTTACATGGACTCCCGATAACTTCTTTTATAATGCCCTGTTCTATCATGCTCTCAATGATAGGGGTGATTCCTGCAATGGTTTAAGGAGTCATTTTGTAAGGGCAGGTTTGAGAAAAAACGGCATTCGTTCGAGGGATGATGTTTAGGGGTTTGTTACTTTTGATCAATCCAAGTTCTCTCCCGATGAAATCCCAGACATCCTATCTAACTGTCTCCCTCAAATCGATTGGCAGGTCTTCCTTAGTAATGACCGGATATGATTTGACAACAGATTCTGGCGTCTGTAGCTTGAACTCTGTGTCAGCTGCTTGGGTCTCAATCCCAGCTCTATCCTATGTACAGTAATTGACGCCATTGAGTTTGCAGAGAAGATCCCTTCCTAGCAAGTTTACAGGACTTGAATCACACACTACGAACTGGTATCTTTTATGTCCCCTATTTTCACTAAATCAGGGGCAGTAATTTGGTTGGTGCGCAGTTGATTGGTGATACCTACATCTTGGACTTCTTTTCCCGAGATGGGTAGGATAGGCACCTCAACTGTTTTAGCGGTCGAGCAAGAGACTCCTGTGTCTATTAAGAAAGATACAAGATGTTCGTTAACCTCTCCATCCACATACGGTCCTCTCTGGTCCACTTCCAGAACTGCGTCAAGTACGCATTCCTCCCCGCCTCAGACACCGTCATTGATTCTGATCAAAATTTGTGGAAGTCTCAAACATCATAGGGACTGGACCATTTTGAGACATCATCAGATTGCCTGTTATTCTGTTATTCGGTTAGAAATGTGGAATCCCTCCCTGTATTTGCATTGGGCTAGAGGAATTCTGTGGCATGCCAGACTTTGAGATCTTCAGGGATGACAGAGGGTGTATAGCTATCGGAGGAAGCTCTCCCTGTACTGTAAGATTCACGGATTGGGCATCGATCCCAACTTGGTCTGGGTTATAACAACACTTCCACTTCCAGTGCCCGACCTTGTTGCAATTGGGGCAATAGGTAACCTTGAGGACACTTATGCTAGTTCCGGGGGTGGTACCTCGACCGCTTCCCATCTCCATGGCATTCCCTCCATATGTCATGGAAACTCCTACCATTGTCATCCCACAACTGGGATCCGCTTCAGGGCCTTGAAGAGGAACTTTAAATTCCTTCGTCCTCCCATTCTGTGCTAACTGGGTTTGGGCTATTATATACTTTTCTTTAAGCCCTTTTCGCTTAGCTTTCAACATGTTACTACAATATTTTGCATACTGCAGGATCTTGTCAATTAGTTTACTCTGCCAACATAGGAAACTTTGGATAATCTGGTTATTGATCTCGGGTCTAAGTCCCTGCACAAAAGCTGCAAGAACCTCTCCAATGTTGTTTCCAAGTGAATCATTCATTCCTCAATGCTCCCTGTACACTTGCATTAACCTCTCGAAATAAGCGTGCATAGACTCTTTAGGCTCTTGAGAGGTTCAGAAAGTCTTGGGCCAATTCATTTCTCTCAGGGGGACCTTTGTCTTTTGATATTTTATGACGTCTTCATATTTCATTTTTACAATGGGCGAAGGCGCATTCATCCCTGCCAGCCTAGAGGCTTCCTGTGTTGTCCAATCACCTGCCCTCTTACATTCTGTCCACAAGTCCTTTGGGACTGCCACCTCAAATAATACATCCAAATCTTCCCACAGGACCTTTGAAACTGGCACAATCTGTTCTTTCTGTGTATACCACTTATCAGGATTCTCTCTAAGTTTTGGAAGAGAGTTTGTAAAATGGTAAAGATCGGATCATGACCATGGGACATGTACGTATGCTACTTTCTGTACTTCTCCTAAAGGGTATTCCTTCATCGTCCCTCCTGTGGCTCTCTCCCCATCTTCCTTAGCACTCTCTTTCTTTCTTTCATTTCACCTTGACCATCTCCTTCCTGGACCACAACTCTTTTGTTGCAGTCTGGCTCCACTCCCTAATGTTCTGAATCAATTCACTTACATGAGTCCATAATCATTCCAACTTCAACAGTTTTAACTCCTTCTCACCCATCATCATCCTAACATTCTTCAGCAGCTTCTTTCTCTGGTTAATTCCACACTCGTCTGTCCCCTTTTCCATCCATATATGCACCTCTCCCACCACTCTTGCTGTTTTCTTGCTCATTTATAGCACTTGCTTTCATTGTAATGTCCTAGAAAGGCCATTCCCTCATTTCCCTAAAATGATTTTTTAATATTTGGCTTTTAGATGGGCGACGTTAAGTCACTGTGGGGTTTGCCCTGTGCTTGGTGAGTTGACTGGTAAAACTGCAATAGTCGTCTGACCTCCTGTCGCTGTACTAGCCAAATTCTGTCCTTGCAGGGGTCCTAGTGCCATTACTCCAGGTCTCAGTGCAGGGTTCAGGGGTGCACTTGGGATAGGTTGACTCGGTAGGGTACTAACAGGTGCATCAACCGGGGAAGCAATTACGGTACTCGACAAGGGTGGTGTGCTTACTGCGGGGAACTGAACAGAAGATGAGACAGTACTCTGTATAGCTTGGAGGCCTACGAGCTTCTTTAGGGGATTCTGTGACTATCCCAGTCTCTCTTACTGCCAGGGCTGTAGCACTCGGTGCAGTGGCTGCCTCATTATGTGGGGGTGGTCTTATGTTGAGGAGCTCGTCTATGAAGAAGTCCTCCTCCTCACTTTCTGTCTCTCTTATAGGTTTTTCCTTCTTTATCTCTTCGCTTTCTATCAAAGGATAGGCTCCATTGGTCTGGTCTCAATGACTTCCTCCCTCCACTGTCTCTGCCTTTCCTCATCCTGCGCGCTTCTCTATGAATAAGCCCTACTGTGAAATTTTAATTCAAATTTTTTTAAGTCACATGCACATGTGCAAGCCTTTCTCGGCTGCCATTTCCCTAGCTGGTGTGCCTGCTAAGTGAAACTTCTCCTCTTTATTTACATGTTTCTCCTTTTTCAACAAGGGATTTCCAATATTTGCAAATTTTCAAGCATTCTACGCTCCAATCTCCAACACTCTCTGCTCTACTGGGTTCACATTCTGTCCACCAATACCAGTGCATCTCTGTCAAAGGTCACCTTATTGCAGCACAGCTACGGCATCTGCCAGCCAGTCCCTGCACGGCACCCTGATGACGTAACACCCAAATACCATTAGAGCTTCCTGAACTACTTCCCACTAAAATTATTTGTTTGTCTGCCTTGACTAAACGGAAATCTCTACAATGACAGGAATACTACCTATTTTCACATAACAGTAGACGTTCGACCACCGGAGTTCACCGTACTCAGTGCGCTCACTCCTGTGAATCAAGGAATGAACCGCTACCGAGTACAATTAGTACAACAGCACAAGAGAAAAGGTTACATCCCTACCATGGTGTAACTGATAGCGCCTCACAGTACACCTCCCCTTAGCAGACAAGTTCAATACTCTAACTTGAGGTACCTCTCTTCAACTCTATACCAGAATTAATAACAACTGGTATATATTCCAATTAAAAAAATCTAAAAATATCATGAAAAACGCAATGACTATCGCTCCCACAAATCTGAAGGTGCAGTAATCAGTATGTTGGCGCGCAAACCAGTCTTTAGTAATCAAGCCAAAGCACGCCAATGGCTAGGGCCAGGAGCGGTGTACTCCCGATAAGGACTTTGCTGCTCCCCGATTGGACCCGTCTCTAATACATTTAGAACAAGTTCAATATTCAGGACTGAAACATTCTCAATAAGAATGACGGAGGCAAGTTAAAGATTGAAGGTTTATATCAGAAATTAATAGGAAAAATACAGGAAATATGCGATCAATAAGTTTAATAGCAAGGCATACACATCATAAGTACAAAGAACTTAGTAAAATTCTGTATGAACTCCGGCATAGATTAGCCTTCTAAAGTTGGGAAATAGGGGATCCGGGATACAAAGAAAGGCTGGTCCTTTTATAGGACTTTAGACAATGGTTTTCATACATGTCTACACATGCGCATAGTTCTCAGAGTTTGCACCAATGAAAAACAAGCAAGAAGAAACATTTTACTACAGAATACATTCAAAGATTCTCTCATGGTAGGATTACATTGGATATAGTGGCTCTCACAGTTTATCCAAGCATGCTAGTCGATACATTGATCAACATCCAGGGACAGTTGGGATGTCCTTGGTTAAGTACAGTGTGGGAGAAATCTCTGAGAACGCTCTCAATTTATTAGTGTAAAGCTTGCAATTCATTACTTAGAACAAGGGAAACAACAATAGTAGTCGCCACATAGTGCCTTATGACATCAATTCAAGATGCAGGACAGTGTAAACACAGTTGATGTTAGCGTAAGCACGGTTTCTAATGTTCAAAGCAAACAAAAGGAAAACAGCTCTCGCAGTACGATTCTTCTGTGTGCAGTAATTTTTCAAATCCCCTGAGTAACTTGTGCATAGAAAGCTCTGTACAAGCCAACAATACAGCGTCATCGGCAAACAGTAGGATCAGTGTCCCCCCTATTGTTGGGACATCCAGATTTAGTAACAGGAGAAGCTTCCCAACGTCATTGATGAAAAGATTAAATAGCAGGTATGGTAGAACGCATCCTTGCCTGACGACGGCTTTTACCACAAAGCTTCGTGTACGTTACCCTTTGGGCCAAATGTCACTGTAGCCGTGTTGCCTAGATGAAGTTGTTTTACTGTATTCAGGAGTTTCGTACAAAGGCCTAGATCTTGCAGTCCCTGCCAGAGGGTTGATCTGCCCGCAGAATCAAACACTGTTTTATGATCAATGAAGGTCAATTTTGCCTTGTAACTTTCCAGTTTGGAACGGTGACAAGATCTTGTAGTTGTCGACCCACAATTCTATACGAGTTAGTAGTAACTTGGCATAGATTTTTCTGTCGTGAACCTTTTAAGACACAGACATGCTCTGTGATCTCACAGATGAAGGAACAGTTTTCTATGTGATCCCAGCATGCCTTTTTTTCAATGCATAGATCCAGTGCTGATGTTCCAAAGATGTTGGAAAGGTTGATTCCTCCACAGAAGCTCACAGTTGTTGAACGTATAGCGGCTTTGCTAGAACCAATGGAAATTGAGGGATTCCGTGCAAAGACTTTGAGACAGTGGTGCCAGGTACTGAGTAAGCAGACAATTCTCCTTAGAACTATCCTGTGGTGCCTTTCATAGTATTAACGGCTGCTGACCCTTCTTCCAAAGGTTAATAATATTGGCGACTAGGGTGTTCATTTTATGGGAACAGCATTTCTGCTGTATGGCAAATAGTTGTATCATCTGTTTTGGAGTTCAAACATTTATCACAGCATTTCAATTGGAGATAAAACGATTTTTATTTGCACCCATTTTTATTAATAATGTTAATGTTAAATAGTATTTGTATAGGATTTGAGACAGAATTTCACTTGAATCAGTGAATCGAGTTGCCTGCCAGCTTCCTTCCCTCTGCCTCACCACTCACAAGCAGAGAATGCAGAGGAGGCTTCCTAGACTGACCACAAAAAGGGCACTTAGCTCTTACATTACTTCAAGGGGCTGTTTACAAGTGGTCTGTTAAATTGCTATCCCTGTGCAACACTTGTTTGCGCAGGGGTCGCAAGTATAAGCGGTGCAATGTTTATTGCACCCGGAATTATTGGATACGACAAAGATTGCACCCTCTGTTAAATTTCGGCAGGTCAAACCTGTTGTTATTTAACAGGGGAAAAAGATCCAGGGGCAGATTTACAAGGCCCTTGTGCCACTTTTGCGTCACTTTTTGCGTCACTTTCAACATGGCAAAAGTGACGCAAAAGTGACGCAAGGGGCTTGTAAATCTGCCCCCCAGTACTTACTGGGACATAAACTCCCCCCGCACATCGCATCCACAAGCAAATCACTGCCTTCTCAGCCGGAGTGCTGCTTTTGTGTGCTTTAAACGGAGAGCAGGACTTAGCACGTGTTTAACACAAAATTGAACGTGGACTAAGTGGGCCTAAGGCAGCCTTTCCTCCCGGCCCTCAGTAGGGCAGTGACATCATGCTCCCATCAGCAGCCTCCTCCAGCCAGCTGCCAAGGATTGATTGGGGAGCTGCTCCCAACACTCCCAGCGACCCGTTGCACTTATGCCTTCCATAGAAGTCCCGAGACACAGAAATGAAAAATGTACAGGAGCCACCAAGCATGGGGATAACATGTGTAAACAGATCCAGCTCTAGAAAAAATCTTTGTTTTATTTTGACACCCCCTTTTCCACTTCATTGCTTTTTTCTTTCCCACGCATGTACCTTCTTTTCTTCTTTTGTTTCCCTGGCTTTCTTTCTTTGCTTGAGCACCTGGTTTGGGTTCACCAATGGTGATCAGGCGTACCGGCCTGCACATAGTTCTCAACTTTAATGGATCCATGTGTGAGTAGTTCATAAAGGCTGGCTTTATTTTTCTGTGCGGCCTGATGCTTGTATTCCTCATTTTATAACTAAAGAAAGAAAGAAATACAAGTCCTGGAATACAAAGTAAAGAAAAAACTGTACTGGATACACTACTCCTGCAGAGCGGAAACTTGGGAGATCTCCTCTCCACCCCTTCTATTAACTTAGAACAGTTCCAGAAGCTCAGGCGCGTCGAATGGGACCAATATCATCTGTAACAAAACTGGTGCTCATGTAAAGCGCTCTGATACCCAATGCCTCGGGTCTAGTTCGCTATGTAAAACTCTTAAAAAAAAATTAAAAACATTCCCCATAAATTCAGAATAGGTGATAATTATCACACCCAATAAATTCTGAACACCTAAGTGTTGGATTTTATCATAGCACAATAATTATTTCATCCAACAAGGGGCATTCTAGTGTGGCCACTGGACTCCATGTCAGTATGAACACATTCTGATGCTCTAATGTGATAAGAAAAGGATTCTGGGAGTTGTAGTCTTGGTTAGTTTCCATTGAATTTGAGTAACACACCTGTTAGCAATGATTGGTATTCGAAAAGCCCAGAAACAGAATCAATGTCCATAGTGACATGAAGTGAGGTAGTTACAATAGAGTACTTCATAACCAAGCCCTATGACTATAGAATGGATAGACGACTCATGGTGCCTGTGAGAGGCTAGCCTGGTATATGATATCCACTAATGTAAGTGGGCACCTTGCACCAGTCCAGACAACCCTTATGGTGATTTGAGAGGTCTCAGACAACCTTAGAAAGCTATCCAAGTGGTAGCTGTGGAGAGCAGCCTTCAGGCTTAGTCTTGAAGGAGTGTAAAGCAGCTTGTTTTACCAGAATGCAATCTTATAGTATAGATTAAATGAAAAAGAACCACACAAGTTATTTATAAAAAATATGTATTTATTATATAATACTCTCTAGTACGTTCCAGTATCTCCCACATGGAGATATACACAAAGCACACAATACTATAGCAAAGAAATTGTCTTGTGGTTTGTGGCATCCTGGCCCTGGCCTGCCTTGCTAAGTTGTCTTGGGCCTGACTGCCATAATGCTTTTCTTTGCACACATTACTCTGAGCCGTTGTTCTATCGACCTCTGCTCTTGCCAAGTTATTTTAGCACTGTCTGCATTTTCTATCTTTCACCTTTTCTCCTGTTCACTTTGGGCTCAGTCTGCACAACATGTACAAGGTCGAATAACAACGTTTCCTTGTTCTTGTTGATTTGGCCAGTCCCTCGCACCTAGACATAACACTAGGTACAGCTGCCATGGAGAAATTAGTGTGCTTTTAACATTGCGGTTTGCCCGCTCTAGAGGCACTTGGAGACAACCTTTCCAGGGAGAAGAGCTGTTATTGTCTGCTGATGTAGTTTGGCATCTAGAGACTGAGGTATGGGGGTTCGCTAGTCAAAGCCCAGAGGTCTTCTATTTTTATAATAAACTAGCTTCCAGCACGGGGAGGGTGGTAATGTTAGTTAGACATATATCCACTGCTTTATGAAATGCTTTCCCCGTTTGTATTCTATGGAGTTGTAACCATGCTGATTATATTATTCATATGCATTATGCTAATAGTACTGACACGTGTACTGTATCTTAGAGCACGTAAGTTGAAATAAACATTTTAACCTATACAGTGTCTCTTCTTACGCACGTTGTGGACAGGTACGAGTGTGACGAAAGAGTGTTCTTGCCTCTGCGAGTCCTGAGAGAGAGATACCGTGTTCTGGGTTGTCTAATCATTGGTACATTGGTGCTAATGGGACGCTAAGGCTAGTTGGGTTGGGGTTTTAGGTGCTAAGGTGTATGGTTGGCTCACCACTATATTCCGAGGTCCTATTATCCTGTGCATAGCTCTGTGTGTGTGCAGAATCCCTAAGACATGGCGCGACCAACGAGTGGGGCAGCTTATCTGCGAGACGCTTGAGTAGTACTTGTGCTTGTCCACGACCCCCTCACATACGCTTCCGGAAGCGTGTGTGACGGCGATACCTCCTATATTGAAGTTTTTGTAGGTTCTTTCAAGCTTGAAGTTGTTAAAAAGGTTTCTAGATTAAAACCCTAATTGTGCTGCCTCTTATTAGATTGTCGACTATTTCTAGCCATAAATGGCTGTTCAAATTGCGGCACATAGCCGCGGGGCGCTCCGCGATCACTTACGGGTGTATGGAGTGCCAGATACGGGAGTCGAACTGATCTTTGTGGTACAAGCCGATCCAGCTTACCACTTTGAGGTGTTCTACTCATGGATCACTTTTCCTGCAGTGGATGGGACTGATAATTTGTTCCATGAATATACAGCCACCGCAGTTCCTAATCAATATAGACCTTATTCTAGTCTTGAAGTACCGCTCACGGCGTGGCAGCACCGTGTTTGGTTTGATGGCGCCCTCCCCCAACCGACTACCACGGTTCGTTTAGGCCCCTTATCTATTGATGGGGCCACTTGGCCTGTTTTGGCCGGGTATACCCCACATCCGCGATATATGCAATTACCAGTCGCGGAACTGCGCAACATGTATTCGGCTTTGGTACGAGTGCATCGAGCCTTAGTGCAATATGTTACAGGCAACATCCAGGGAGCCCCTCCTGGAGTTGCAGGCCATCCAGCTGGTGCAGGCGGAGTTACCATAAGTCCTGTAATGGTGAACTCAGTGATGGGCAAACGTCCACAAAATAAGGACGACTTTCCTTATTGGCTTGCAGAAAAATTTGACCAGTTGGAGGCAGTTTTTCCACATACAACCCCAGTGGATAAACATCGCATCCTTACGATTAGTTTGCCAAAAGACTTAATTCCCGAGTTGACAGCCTGCGACAACTGGGGTAAGGTATTCGCAGCAGTATATTCTAAGTGTTTTGGTACTCCTTCCATGACGGTTCTCCCCTCAGTAATTAAAAAGTACAGGATGAACATGGCCCTGAAGCGGCTGTGGAATTAGGGATGAGACTGGTGGGAGTGTTTGAAGTAGTAGCTGAGCTGATCCTTGCGAATGTCAAGGGCGATGCAGTGAACTTTCAAGTAGCGAATGCTTTGGCTTTGGTCCCAGAATTGGACAGGCCTCGCGAATTACCGAAAATTATTACCCAGGCTTACAAAACTATTGGCAGAAATAGCCTGGGCAACAAGCCTTTTGCAAAACAGCAAACACAATCGCAACAACAACAACAAACAAAATCTCAATCTGAGAAAGATGAGAAACCAGTCTTCACTAAAAAGAGCTGGAGGCTGAAAAAACAGGGTAAGCAACAGAAGAAGCCGGGGTCGAGAGGCACATCCCCGGTTTCAGTCTCTTCTGAACGCACTTATGATTTACGCGATAGAGCAAGAATTAAATCACCGGATAGGTTTCAGATCCCTGATGCGCGTTCTCCTCGTTCTTCACAGGCACAGACTTCATCACAGGCCGGTGGAGGAGACCGCCAGGATAGAGGAAGGGACCGAGAGGCTCCCCAGGGACGAGACCAACCTCGACAACAAGTCAGAGGGAAAGCAGAAGACTTTCAACGTTTTCGACCACAGTTTCAGAAGAAGAAAGTTGCCGCTGTAACAGCGAAATATGCCACCGACGGTGAGAACGAGGCTCCTGAATTGGACGTGGGCGGTAACCCTCCTAGACAGCGCCGCGGAAGTTACCATAGTGCGGGAGGCGCTACGTCCTCATATGGAGGCGACAGCAACTGAAACATTCATTACTGTCGAGACAGCTGACACCAGAGTGGCACCCCTGATAGACTTTTTAATATTGTCATTCAAATTGAAGGTGATATACAGCGTATAATTAAAGGGATTTTTGGGAAAATCTAACCTCTTCATACGACATTTTGTTAGCGGAGGTGGATTGGCCACCCCATTCGTTTTTGCTGCGCATAAAGGGGAGGAGGTAATCCTTCCGAGCTTTTCTCGACATGTCCCAAAGGACAAAGCGGAGGCTCTTGCAGCTGAGTGGGCTGTGTCCCTGGCTCCTGCGTTATACCGCCCCCACGTGGGTTGGGATGAGGATTCTCCCCCCCATGAAATACCTTTGCGGTCACTACCGCAGCCACAACCCCAATATCCCATAAAACGTGAAGCCAAAGGCCCCGTTTCCGAAATCCTGACTCAGTTGGAATATCAGGGAGTAATAGAAACCTGCATATCACCTATGAACAATCCCCTTTTCGCGGTTTCTAAACCCGATGGATCGTACCGCTTAGTTTTGGATTACCGGCATTTGAACTCTCATTGTCGGACCTTTGCGGTGCAAAATACCCATAGTTCTGCGCTTGTAGACAGTCTTGTTCGTAAAAAATATAAAACGACACTTGACCTTTCAAATGGATTCTACACGCACAACTTAGCCCCGGAGAGTGGCCAATGGAGTGCTTTTACTTCCGGTGGTAAAATGTTCAAATTCAGGCGTCTTCCTATGGGCTACAAGAATAGTCCAGGCGTATTCGCCGCTCGTGTTGTCTCTTTGTTAGACGGCATCGATCCAGACGCATGTTCGTACGTAGATGATATTTATCTGACGGACGACGAATTGTTCCCGCATCTGACCCGAGTAGACCGCATTATTCTTGAATTTGCGGTTCAGGGTTACAAATTTAACTTTGCCAAATCTCATATTGCTGAATTTACCGTTTTGTTCTTGGGCTACGAGCTCAACAATGAAGGTAAGGGCTTAGCCCCCCATTTTCTGGAGAAATGTGCACTGTTGTGCCCTCCTACTAACCTGAAGAAGCTTCAGTCCTTGCTGGATTTTTTGAACTTCGGACGTACATACATTCCCGAATACGCCCAGCGTATCAAGCCATTGTATGCCTTGATACAACCTACCTTTTCGAAGTCTTGCTGGCTTCCGGAGCATACCTCCATTCTACAGTCTTTACAGACTGACCTTCTTGAGTCTAAATATCTTTTGACACGTGATAACCACACAAACCTGGTGATTAGAATCATTCCAGGGGCAGTGGGTTTCACGTATTTAACCTTTAATGAAGGTGATACAGTACCCATCGCATACAAGTCACATCTTTACACCTCCGCAGAAATGCGGTTTTCATCTGTGGAAAAAGTTCTGACAGCAGTGCAAATGGCGATTCTAAAGGAGCGCGCACTGGCACAGGGAAAACGCATTCTGGTGGTAACACCATATCCTGCCCTGGAGGCAGTGACCAAAGCAAGTGTACCGAACTCTAAAGCTTTGCACCCCCGTTGGATTCAATGGGCAACCTCTTTGACGTCTCCGGATGTCACTTTCTTATTTGATTCTTCTCTTCAGACTCAGGAGTTTTTACAGTATGAATTCGTTTATCCTCCTCCTCTGTCTTTACTGCCGCTTGAGGATTACGACTGTGTGATCTACACTGATGGTTCGGCACAACCGGCCACGGGGTCCAAGCATGCTTATTCAGCCGCATGTGCTATTGTTGCAGGTACCTTTGTGAACGGAAAGTTCAAATCCACTGTAGTGCACACTCAGGCACTCGGAGATAGTACCGCACAATTGGCCGAGCTGCGCGCTTTGGTGCTTGCACTTGAGTTCGTTAATCCTGATGTAACCACTCTAATTGTGTGCGATTCTTACTACTGTGTTCAATCATACAATGACAATCTGTTCTTTTGGTCGCAAAACGACTATAGAGACGCTAAAGGCAGCACAATCAAGCATAAAATGCTTTGGGTTCGAGTGGCAGAATTACAACAACGTCTGCCGCTCACACAGGTGGTTCACACCCTAGGCCATCAGCGGGTGGGCGCACACGCTGTTGGTAACAGTCTGGCAGATGAAGCTGCCAGATCAGCAGTAGCAGCAGTTACTAGATCCATGTCTAAAATAGACACCGATATCTTGGCAGCTATTGCTGCGACAAAGGAAGGCGTTAATTACCCTAGGGGTTTTCCTTCCAAATATTCTTATCAGTTAGGCGCCGAACAGGCTCCTTATGTAACAATACCCGACGTTGGTGATCGGCTGATCCCCAACGCGGACCGCAGACTCTCCTTGATAACGGCAGCGCACGAAGGCATGGCTTCGGCTCATGCTGGTGTGTCTGCGACAGTTTCCATCTTGCAGCAGCATTACTGGTGGCGTGGGTTGTATAAAGATACCCGTACTTATGTGCTTTCCTGTGACATTTGTCAATAGATTAAGCCTTCCACGGTTACACGACCACCACAGACCTCGCTCGGCATTTCTAACAGACCCTTTGGGTGTGTTTACCTGGATCACTGCGGTCCATTTTCTTCAGACACTGCCTATAAATATATCTTAGTGGCAGTGGACTCATGCACACGGTTCATCTGGGTCTGGCCACAACGGAGTGCTGACGCTCGAAATGTCATCAGGGATTTGCGTGTCTTTGTGGGAATTTTCGCATGCGGCACCTTCCATTCTGACCAAGGTCCGGCGTTTGCCTCTAAGGCTTACAAGGACGCAATGGGTGCATTGGGGGTGCGGGTGAAATTTTCGTCTCCGTATAGGCCTGAGGGCAATTCTATCGTTGAACGAATGAACCGTGACTTAAAGCAATCCTTGACAGCTAGAGTTATAGGTACTGGCAGGAACTGGCTGGCCCACTTGTATACCGTACTACGTGCACTTAATAATCTCCCTAGAAGACCTCTGGGTGGGCGGACCCCATACAAAATGCTTTTTGGCATACGAATGTTTGTGCCTGACCTTGATGGTCTAGACATGGCGGCGCAATCCGCCAAGTTTGATGTAGATAACCATTCTACTATGTTACAGGACTTACAAGAAGCCCGAGACAAACTTGCAATTGCATATTTGCCTTCAGCCACAGACCCTGCTCTGCAGATTCCGGTTGCCGGTTGGCTTCCGAAGATTGGCGACCTGGTTCGAGAGAAGGTGGAGAACAAAAAAGAATTCGGCCCCTCTTTTCGTGCACCGGTTCCAGTTCTGGGCTTGAAGGGAACACGTACAGTCATCTTACCACCGCTTCCTGGTCGCAAGGAGAACAGATACATCTCAGTGGAAAATGTCAAGCTACAACATCTGGCCGATCCTGAATAGCGTTACACCAGCGGTCTCTTGTCCTACCATTTATCGGACATGTGTTCGAGGCACTCCTGCCCGAACGGTCACTGATGTTACCATGGAGATGGTTGATTTGCCTGAAAATATATTCGAACCCCCTGTCGCCCCCTGCATCGACGAGGACGAGTATACCTATCCCGCAACAGAGTCAGTGGCACACCAACCAACAATGCCACTGAGCCCGACCCGCTATTCTTTTGACTCGGATTCCACCTCATCAATTGTCCCGTCCAAGTTCAGTCTTTTTGTATCCTGGTTTAGAGACAATTTTTTGGTTCCACCATGGACATATATCTGGTTGGTGCTTTTCTTGATTTTTTTGTTCATGTCCATTGGCTTTGTCACAGTGTATTTTCTCTCCATCAATGGTCACTATTTACCTGAACGCTCTGCTGTGAATAGTGTTGCTGGAACTTTGGCTCCACATTCCTCATCTCACATCATGAAGCGTGACCACACATTTGTGAACATTTCAGCCTTTCCAGTTGCTGATGGCATCGTATGGGATGCGGTAAACTTTCAAATCCATGGTCCGACAGAAATTATTAATGTACCAAATGTCCTTCGTGTTTCGATGGGTGATGTAGTAAATGTAGTAAAAAGTAATATTCATTCTGACGATTGGGATGTGCATGCTGTAGAAGCATTGTTTGCTGATTTAAAATATTATGCTTCTTTTAATGCTGAGGATTTGTATATGAATTCTGCGAATTATGCCGATTTGTATTGCTACCAGCATTGGGGCAACCATTTCCTCCACAAACCGAGTGCACTACGTAGCCCTGTTACCTACACCCAATGGGAACATTGCCCAAACCCCTTACCTGGTAGCTCCCAGACTCTTAGAAATAAATTTACCTATTTCACTGATTTCAATCGATCAAACCCGGGGTCATATTATTTTAAACTGAATGCTACATTAACTCAGAAAATCATGTTGACCCACACCAAATTGCTGTATTCGGGTTCCTTTTTGAGCGCCTTAGCTGTGGGTGGTTATGAGTACTGGAGGGACACTGTGGATTTAAAATCAATCTGGGGCTCAAAACCATGGCAGGTGAAGGGCACAGAGGCTTTGCACCGTGCTTGCCTTATCCCGGCCCAAATGGTGTTTCTCAATGCTTCCATCTATCAGACTACGTGTTGGGGTTTGGCTACCACTATACAATTAAACGCCCCTTCCCTACCATTCCTGTCAAGCGCTCCCAATGATAGCTTGCGTTTTAATATGTCCCTTGCAACTTTGCAGGCCATGTTTCAGGACAATTCATTCAATGTTTCTACACTTGTTCAGTCACCCTGGTTGGTATGGCCCATATCGTCTAATGCATGCCAACTGCGTTTTCACGGCTCAGTTCCTGGATACAAACAGGACAGGCCTGATCCGAGGTTTTCTGATTCCCGTACTGTCACCACATATTCTGTTGGTAAATTATGCAAACAGTGGTTGCAGCATGCGTCCCTAGACTCTGTTAAACAACATTTGTCCCTCCTATCAGGCACTATTGATCTGTCCGACTTTATCTTGGGGCCTCGTGGTCCACGACCGAAGAGGTTCATTTATGAGGCATATAATGAACTCTGGAAGCTGTCACAAATGGAAGCTGCATCCCGTCTTCGGGAAATAGACCAAGCCAATTTGGAAAAGGTGCTTGCTGTTGTTGACAATAGTATCAATACCTTGTCTTCCCGCATTTACACATTGGAGAATATTGTGTCCTCTGTTGTTGATATTGTACAAGATGATGTTTCTATATTGTACCATGGTCAGAATCAATTGCGTTCAGTTATGCAGTTTGCGTGGACTTTGCAAACCCTTAAGCTAGGTAAAGTTCCTTGGCATTTCTTGAACACCACTGCCCTATTTCTGCCTTTTAATTTGTCTGAAAAACAGCAGTTCATGTCCATGAAAGATGCATCTTACACTTTGTTACATATCGAGAAAGTGGATCCTTTACCATTCTCTGTAGCGGAACTAGATTCTGCTGTGTGGCTAGTTCATGGGGTTATCGCTTTACCTTTTTCCTTGTTTGAATTTAGCTCGTGCATGAAACATTATCCTGTGGGCCGTTTCCAGCCTTTGGGTAGTGCCTTCCTGCATGAACTCTGGTCCTTGCCTTTCATGTATAAATGCCTTAGAGACGGCAAGGAAGTTTTACTCACGGGGGAGTCTTGCGATTCAACTGTAGGTCATTCCCTTATTTGTAAACATATTAAGCTGCACGGAGCTTGTAGCGTTTCCGCTCCGATCTTGCTTGTGTGCTGAAGGGTATTCCTGCTCCTGCTATTTCTCCTACCTTTACTTTGCTTACTAATGGTAGCTATTTGCTTTTGAATAACGAAAATTGTTGTGGCCTACATGCCGGCATTCCGTATATTGTCACGGTTTCGCACAGAGTTGTCTGCTGCAAGAATGTGCTTTTTCCTCCCCCTCACGACATCGTTGATAACTCTATTTGGCCTTCCATTCCTACCATGGAGGCAGATTTCAATAAGTTGAGCAGAATAAAGGCCCTATTATTGAATGAGGAGGTTATGCTCACATCCGCCCGGGAGACATTCGTTCTCCAGGTGGCGAGTACCCACAGTGAAATACAGGCCCTTTTGAACACTAACCTCCCCCAACATTTCGGGAGTTAATTCATCGTATTTTTAACGCATCAAACACTGAGGGTCTGGTGCATTTTTTTAAGATTGTGGGGTCCGGCCTGGTGTCCACCTTCCAAACTATTTTCGGTGTGATACCGGCGTTCATTCATTCTATTTTTTCCAGCGTCTTTGGTGGCTTGATCCTCGCCTTGGCGGCTGGTGTCTTGCTGTTGGTCTGTTTTCTGCGCAATGGCTGCTCCCCGATGGGCCTTTCTAGATCCCGGACGCCTCCAGCTGCTCCGTGAGCGACTCCTGGCTGGTTTCGGTGTTCTGCCCTTGGTGACCATCAGTGTGTCCTACACCCTTTCTTTTCGCTTTGCGTATTTCACTTGCGTGCAACCTGTGATGTCTTGCATCCGCTGTCCTTTCACCTGGACTATGGATTATTGCCTCTCCAATTCGTCGTTGTCTGTTCCGGATTTTGTTCGGTTGGTGGGTCCCTTAGAGGCCCATGAACAGGACTGTTCCGTTACTGGCTGTATGACGCGTGCGGCTGCTCTTGGGATTTTGGCACAATGGGATATCTGGGCGGCTGCTCAGAATCTCCAACAACAAAGCTATATTGAATATCACGCAAGCTGTCCCGCATTGCTTTTGGATGCTCCGTCCTCTGAGGAACATTCCTGCTCATTTGATCTGATGGACTGGATGGCGTCTATGTTTTCTGACACCTCCAATGATGTCCTCTTGGATGCTATAGCGTTTTTCTGCACTTATACGCTTCTGGATTGAAGTGGCCTGCCTCGCTGGCTCTCGTTTTTCATTAGACACTTTTGTTTTTTGTCCCTCTCCCTCATGGTGACTGCGTAACCTACAGACATTTTTGTTCTGCTCGGCCCATTTGAACTCAGTCTCCGTCCTTTGTCTTGGCCGATGGACTGTCCAGGGGAGGGTGTCTTGTGGTTTGTGGCATCCTGGCCCTGGCCTGCCTTGCTAAGTTGTCTTGGGCCTGACTGCCATAATGCTTTTCTTTGCACACATTACTCTGAGCCGTTGTTCTATCGACCTCTGCTCTTACCAAGTTATTTTAGCACTGTCTGCATTTTCTATCTTTCACCTTTTCTCCTGTTCACTTTGGGCTCAGTCTGCACAACATGTACAAGGTCGAATAACAACGTTTCCTTGTTCTTGCTGATTTGGCCAGTCCCTCGCACCTAGACATAACACTAGGTACAGCTGCCATGGAGAAATTAGTGTGCTTTTAACATTGCGGTTTGCCCGCTCTAGAGGCACTTGGAAACAACCTTTTCCAGGGAGAAGAGCTGTTATTGTCTGTTGATGTAGTTTGGCATCTAGAGACTGAGGTATGGGGGTTCGCTAGTCAAAGCCCAGAGGTCTTCTATTTTTATAATAAACTAGCTTCCAGCACGGGGAGGGTGGTAATGTTAGTTAGACATATATCCACTGCTTTATGAAATGCTTTCCCCGTTTGTATTCTATGGAGTTGTAACCATGCTGATTATATTATTCATATGCATTATGCTAATAGTACTGACACGTGTAATGTATCCAATGTATAAACATTTTAACCTATACAGTGTCTCTTCTTATGCACGTTGTGGACAGGTACGAGTGTGACGAAAGAGTGTTCTTGCCTCTGCGAGTCCTGAGAGAGAGAGATACCGTGTTCTGGGTTGTCTAATCATTGGTACATTGGTGCTAATGGGACGCTAAGGCTAGTTGGGTTGGGGTTTTAGGTGCTAAGGTCTATGGTTGGCTCACCACTATATTCCGAGGTCCTATTATCCTGTGCATAGCTCTGTGTGTGTGCAGAATCCCTAAGACAAAATCACAGTAAATAGTACTAATACACAGTGGGCCCCGGGGGGTGGGGGGGGCAAACCATATACTAGAAAAGTGGTATAGACTCGAGTCAGGACAATGTCGAGAGGACGTAGAATTGCTGGGACCCCAAGGAACCACCCAAGGTGAGTAGATAGGGACCCCACAGAGAGCGTGTGCAGTGTGAGTACACGACCACGTGCTCTGTACAAGTCTATGTGCAAGTCGTGGTTGGATTTTTAAAGATTAGGGACCCTTCCCAGTGGACTTCGAGGAAACCCTGTGGAAGACAGAAGGTTGGAGAGCCACCCCACCGTGGATACCGAAGTAACCAAGTTACCTAACCCAGGGAAGCCGGGTGCATAGATGTGAAGTGGCGTCGGAAACCGCTGTCGAACCCAATAGAGGACTTCAAGAGAAGAGCCACTGCTGGAAGAGGAGAAAGTGTCCGTTGGAATCCAAACGTGTATTCTTGTCGAGGAGTACCTGAAGGCAGAGGCGACAGAGTCTGGGTCACTTGAGAGTGACCGGGGGCTCGGTAGACGAATGCCCATCGATGTCGGGTGCTTCATCTCGGTGGAAGCACTAACAAGCCTTGGCAAAAGCAACCCACGCAGGAAGTCAAGGAAGTGTACGGTTCGGACCAGCTAGGTCCAGGAGACTCACCACAAGCAGGGGAGTCAGGGCAAGCCCAGAGCAATCAGGGGAGCCCAAGGAAATTAAAGATGACTCTCAATTGGACCCACAGGCCGGAGGCACAGGAGTCGCGAGAGGACCTCTCGCAGTTTCACAACACAACAGGCCACGGAGCACACGGTGTGAGGTGGTTGAAGATCTTTGTAGGAAAAGTTGCCAGAGGTTGGGGCTACTTGGAGCCCAATGCACTTGTCACAGGATTGCCAACAAGCACATGCACTTGCAAAAGTATGCAGTGCACAGGGGTTCGGGTATTGCAGCCCCCACAAGGGATTCTGACCTCAAACTCGGTGAGAGGGCAGCTCAGACCTCGAGGGACGTAGAAACCCACCTCATGTGTTGCTGAGCCTTTCGGAGTCTGGAGGAGCTTGGGATCAGCAGACCGGTCAGCAGTGTTGCGGTGCCTGCGAATGCAGGGGAGTGACTCCTTCACTCCAAGGGAGATTATCTTCAGGGGTCTTGGATGCTTCACAGGTCCTACACGGATCCTGTACAGTGCACAGGCACAGACGATGCAGCAGACTGAGAGGGAGACGAAGTCAGGCCCAAACAAAGTCCAGCGAAGTCCAGAGTGCCCAGACGGTCGAAGTGCAGTGGTTTCAGTTCTGAATCTTGTCCACAACGAATCAAAGGTCCTACAACCAGGTAAGCCCTTAAGTACCCACGGGAGATGGTTGGAAAGATTCAGGGGACCCTCCCAGGGGAGGGTCTGGACAGAGGGGAGGTTACTCTCATGTCCTTTGTCCAGTTTCGCACCAGAGCGGGAGCCGGTGGCTCCCAGGACTGGTTTGAACTGGACTATGCACAGGGCCACCAAATGTGCCCCTCTTGCAGGTTTTCAGGCGCTGGCAAGCGCACCCACTCAGCCCTAATACACTAAATCCTGTCTGACAGGATGCCTATTGTTCTGCCTTCCCCTGCTCGAGCTTGGCTCAGCAGCAGAAGGGCAGAAATGTGTCTCTGGTCGGCAGCAACCATTTTGTGCTGTCCGGAGCTAGAAGGCTGGTACCGGGAACACCAAGGGCCCCACGAAGGGCCTTCCTGGTGGGTGGAATCATACCTCCGGTATGATACCAACATGTTTGACACCAAACACAATAGGGTTGGTTGCAGCCGTTTTCGAGATGGTCATCTCACGGTTGCGTAATGCCCCTCTATATATAGTATATGACTGCTTCACTGACAACCCAGGAGAATTTACTCCATAGGCGGCAGGGGTGTCCTGCTCATGCAGGGGCACCCTCTCACTTAGAACCAAGCACCCTGCCCTCAGGATTGTTAAGGCCTGCTATAGGGTGACTTATAGGTTTTAAGTGCAGTGACCCTTAGATATAGGAAACCTATATCTTAAGTAAGTGCACCGACTTACACAGGCTGCAATGGCAGGCCTGTAGGTCCATTTTGAATGGTCTCTCATGGGTGGCATAATACATGCTGCAGCCCATGGGAGGCCTCTGGGGTACCTATGCCCTAAGTACATGTGTACCATGCACTAGGGACTGACAAGGGTACCCCAGTATCCAATCTGGGCTGTACCTAAGTACATAGCATAACAGTTTAGGGAGAAAGCAGATAGACTGGGGTCCTGATTAGCAGGATCCCAGTCAGACTAGTCAAAAACAGCATTACATCCAGCAAAAAGTGGGGGTAACCATAAGAAGCAGATCCTACTTCCTTACAGTGCCTGCATGTCGAAGGCAGGAATCCCTGGGGACTCCCAAGTATAGCGTCTGAACATGCCTATTGACGTGCAACATCTTTTTGGACAACAGGCAACTACTTCTTTGTAAATGTATAAGCAGAGCAAAGCTAGTGCTAAGGTTTTGGGTCTGCCTTCCCCTTCCAAGTGCTTTCACTGCCAGTACAGAGGTTATGGGGCTATAGCCACCAATTATCTTGCCTTCAGAAGCAACAACAACCTCAAAAACAACCGTCATTTCGTCCTTGGAGCAGGAGGGGGTGGGTACTGGTAGTCAAGCCAATGCTTCCTCTTCCTGTTCCACCCCAATCACAAAACCTCTTTGAGGTTTCAGCATTACCAGATCACAACACACCAGTGATGGGGTTTGGTTTTAGCTTTCATTTTGGACCAGTGGCAGACCCCTCTCCATACGCCACTCAGAACTAATGTTTGTAACGATGCATTGGTGCTGGGTTGGGGAGGTCATCTGAGAGAGGTGAAGATTAGAGGGCTCTGGTCTCCAGCGGAAGCTCGCCTCCACATCAACTGGTTGTTGTTGCGAGCGATTCGCTTCCTCCCGACCATTTTAAGGGGGAAAAGGTACAAGACCTCACAGAAAATACGACTATGTGGTACTGCAACAAACAGGGTGATGTGTGTTTGTGGGTCATATGCCAGGAGGATCTATGTCTATGGAAGTTGCTGAACTCTCAGGGCACATTCCTGAGCACACAACAAGTCAGGATCTTTGAACTCAACTGCAGACAAACTCACCTTCTGTTGCCTAGTGGATCACGAATGGCAGTTACACTCTGAAGTGGCACAGGGCATCTTCCACCAGTGGGAAGAACCGTGGCTTGATCTAGCTTGACACAGTGTCAACGCTTTTGCACTTTGGATTTCCAGAGGCAGCCCTCTCTAAGAGACACCTTCCGCCTACACTGGGTTTCAGGACCCAGAGTGTTGAAAATGATCAGGAACAACTGGACCCAAGTTATCCTACTGGCTCAGAATTGGGTGAGAAGAGCGTGGTGCCCAGAACTTCTGGCCATGAGCATCTGTCCCCCAATCCGGCTGCCTCTTCGGGAGAACTGCCTGTTGCAGCAGCAGGACCAGGTCTTGCCCCCGAGCCTGCACAACCTATACCTCCATGCATGGAGATTAAGCAACAGTTTATGGATTTCAATCTTCCTCCCGAAGCGGTTGATGTCATTTTGGCAGCTAAGCGTCCATCAACCAAATTGATTTATGCAGAACACTGGGAGAAGTTTTTTGTCTGGAGCTCTTTCCAGGACATACAACCCCTAAAAGTGCAATTATTTGATGTTCTCCTGTTCTGTTTTTGATTGGCCCAGCAAAGTCTAACTGTGACAACGGTTAAAGGTTACCTCTCAGACCTTTAGACCTTCTTGCGCTTACCTGACCAGCCATCGCTCTTTAAGTCACCTGTTGTAATGTTTTTTTTGTATGGGGCTGATCCATATGTTTCCGCCACGTCCTTTTGTCATGCCACACTGGGACCTTAATTTGGTACTAACCTACTTGATGTGAACTCCTTTTGAACCCATGCATAGTTGCTCTCTTTGTCTTCTTACCATCAAGAAGCATTCCTTATTGCCATAACATAGCCCAGGCATGTAATCGAACTGCAGACATTATCTGTGGTTCTCTTGTATATATCTTTCTTCTTGGACAAATTGGTCCTCTGGATAAAAGCGGAATTTCTGCCCAAGGTAGTCACATCCTTCCTTATAGGGAAATCCATCACCTTGCCAGCTTTCTATGTGCCGCTTCATGAGGAAGAACAGCTTCATCACCTGGACAGTAAATGGGCACTTAGCTTCTATGTGGTCTTAACCAGAGATTACTGACAGGATGACCAACTTTTCATCGTATTCTCTGGGGCTAAGAAAGTCAAAGAAGTGCAAAAGAGGACCATCTCAAAATGGATTGTACTATGCATCAAGATCTGGTTTGGGCACGCTAAGAAGCAGCTCCAGAAGGCTTGCATGCTTATTTCACTATAGCAAAGGCTGCTACTACTGCGCTGGTGCGTAGTGTGCCAATCTCTGACATCTGCTAGGCTGCTGCATGGGGGTCCCTCCACATCTTCACAAAGCATTACTGTCTGGATATCCAGGTACGGTGGGATGGTCTCTTTGCCTGATCTGCTATGCAGAATTTCCTGTTCTGACCCATTCCACAGAGACATCACCTGGGAGGTACCTCATTGGTATCTATTCACAAAGTGAGTAATCTGCGGTTGGAAGTCTCTATCAAAAGAGCAAGTTACTTACCTTCGGGCACGCTTTTTCTGGTAGAGACTCTAACCGCAGATTCCTCACTGACCCACCCTCCTCCCCATTCTGTGGCATTGACTTACATAATCAATTAATAAGATTCCAACACAAAGTCTGCACAGTGCCATAAACTGATTTCAATGGCTCTCAATCAGTCTGCGTGGACGGAGATCCAAAAGAAACTGACATAAGAGCATGGAGGTGATGCACAAATAATGGCCCTGATGTCATGTCTGGGGTGAGACAGACCCGATGTGGAACTGCACGATGCCCCCTGTCGACACGTGAGGGAATGGCTACGAATGTTTCCAGATCCAGTCTGGCTGATGGAAATTCAAAAGGTAAAGAATCTGTGGTTAAATATAGTCTCTGCCAGAAAAGGTCTTACCGATGGCAAGAAACGTGTTCTTCTATGTCAGATGTTTCTTCTACTGTTTCTATGTGATCTGTGAAGGTGCTAAATATTGTGTGTATATTTTATGGGTACCAAACATATACAGTTCTCTTATTTCTAATCCTGAATTGCATTCTAATTTTTAAACTACCGTTTAAAAACAAACTATTATATATATTATGATTTTTTCCTATTTGGAAGTATCTACAAATTATTTTTGTTTGCAATGGTCTTCTAAAAAATGATGTACTACCTTATCCATAATTCTGAGTTAAAGGTTTTTGTAAAAATTAGCATTTTTGTTATTATTTTTTTGCAAATATTGAATTTCTATATTTAAATATTGAATGTTATAGGTTAATAAATTATTTAAAATGTGAATACATGTATGTTCCTTCTTTGGAGCAGTATAGTCAATATTAAAAACTCCAGATACTCCGGAGTGGACACGATTAATTGTCCAAGGGTGATGGTGTTTCCTGTGAACTGGGTCTTCTACCAGTTGCAGCTGTCTCCTTTCTCCTGGTGGCTATTTATTTTTTTGTTCTCGACCCAAGGTCTTATCACCTTTTCCTAGTCTTTTACGCAATTCTATTGCGATTCCCATTTCTGAATCACAAAAACATACTTTCGTACATCAGGACGCTAACAGCACATCCCAATTCTGCAGTCTCACAGGCAGTAGTTGAAGTTTGTTATGGGGTTAGAACACCAACTTGCAGTTCTGCCCTATGGATGTCCTCTCATCTGTGACATTTCTCCATCAACATCTTGAAGTCGCACTTGCAGCCTTCAAAACGTCTTCTATTCAAGGGGGCTGTTCTGGATACTGGCCTTTAGAGGGCTAGTCCTGCAGAAGAAAGAGTCTGGGCTATTCAAGTTCATCCAATGGTGATGCCCCCAGGTCTGTAGATTTTTAGGCATTTGGGTCTTTTGCCTCTTGCACTCCCCTGGTTCCCCTTGCAAGAAGGATGTGTAGATAGTTTGCAGTGGTGCTTACAACACCAGTGGCTTCAGTATTTCAGGGGCTTCTGGATGAGTTACTATCAGGAAAAGTCATGGGATCTTCAGTGGTGGATGTTGACTTCCAGTCTATGGTGGAGCTGACTATTTTGCCCTCCGCCTGCTCTGCTGACTTTAGTGACTTTTCTTGTGGTTGGAGAGGTCATCTAGACACTAAGATACAGAGAAAAGATTGCACATCAACCTCTTGGATTTAAAGGTGATTTGCCTAGTGCTGAACGGCCTTCTGCCCTCACATGTGGGGTCAGAACCTCTCCATCTCTGGCCGTGGAACCATGCATTTCAGTTTACAAATTACTTGGCAGGTTCTCTGAATCTGAAGACGAACTTCCTGAGCAGGCTCGGCATACTGGATCATGAGTGGGAACTTCATCCTGAAGTGGTCCAGATGACTATTGCACATTGGGTGTTTCGCTAGTTGGACCAATGCAAAATCCCCCTGTCCTGTGCTCTTCAGTTTCTGCTTCAAGGGGGCTCTGTGGGAATGTAGTCAGGATGACTTGAAATTTTTATTGCCATTTCACATTTCTTCTGATCCCGAATGATCTCTTGATTTCTTCAGAGGATCAAGAGAGACCTGGTTCAGGTGATCCTTGTGACACCCGATTGGGCAGGCAGGGTACGGTACTCAGATCTGCTGGCAATCACTGTTTGCCCCCCAATCCCAGTGCCACACAGGGAGAATATACGCTCTCCTCAAATGGGCCAGGTATGTTACACCAACTTTTGCAGGCTCGGGTTCCATAAGTGGAGACTGAAAGGGTGAATTGGAGTTCTTTTCACTTCCGCCTGAAGTCACAGATGTTAATCTGGTGGTGAAGTATCCGTCAACAAAGGTAGCTATGTGTACCTTGTGGCTTGGTGCTCTTTGGAAGGTGCGGACCTGGTTTGGGCAAACTTTCTGAAATGTTGCATTTCTCTGTTTTTCCGGGATTTGCAATGGGCAGTGTTAAAGGTTCTCTGGCTGCTCTGCGCTTTCTGAATTTGCCTGACTAACCCTTACTGTTCAAGGCGTCTCTGGTGATACATATTTTGAAAGGATTACCTCATAGATTCTCACCTTCTCAAACTGTAATGCCACAAGGGGGTTTGAATTTAGAGTTAATGTTTTTGATGGCACTGTCGTTCAAGCCTCCTGGACCTCTTCGCGGCCTTCGACACTGTCTCTCACCGCACCCTAGCCTGCAGACTCTACAAATCGGGTATCCGGAAAAAGGCCCTCAACTGGATCCGCTCTTTCCTCTCCGGCAGAACTCAACGAGTCAGACTCCCTCCATTTCTCTCGGAACCCACTCCCACCACCTGCGGAGTCCCACAAGGATCCTCCATCAGCCTGACCCTGTTCAACATCTACATGGCCCCGCTTGCATCCATCGTCAGAGCACACGGACTTAACATCACATCATACGCAGACGACACCCAACTCATCCTCTCCCTCTCCTACGAACCCAACATCACCAGACGCAATTTCAAGACGGAATGGAAGCCGTCACCAGATGGAGGAAAAACAACTGCCTACAACTCAACACGGACAAAACCGAAGTGCTCATCATGGGCCCACAACCCGACGCATGGAACGACACCTGGCGGCCCCCTGCCCCTACGGACCACGCACGCAACCTCAGAATCATCCTGGACTCCGAACTCAAAATGGACCGCCAGGTCAACGCCACCACCTCCTCCTGCTACCACAGCCTCAGCCTACTCAGAAAGACCTTCAACTTAATCCCCCACGAACACAGGAAAACCGTCACACACGCCCTCATCACTAGCAGACTGGACTACGACAACGCACTCTACGCCGGGATCAACAAGAACTTCACCCGCAAACTCCAAAACGTCCAGCACGCCGCCGCCAGACTAGTACGCAACCTACCACGCCACTGCCACATCAGCCAACACCTAAGGACCCTACACTGGCTCCCCGTCGAGAAGAGAGTGGCCTTCAAGCTTCTCACCCACGCACACAGGGCCCTCCACAACACCGGACCCGCCAACTTGAACCACCGCCTCACGTTCCACGCTCCCCAACGTTCTCTCCACTCGGCCCAGCTCTCACTCGCGGCGGTACCTCGAATCAAGAAAACCAGAGCAGGAGGATGCTCCTTCTCCCTCCTCGCGGCAAAGGCATGGACATCCCTTCCTCTCCATCGCCGACAGATCACATCGCTTCCTAAGTTCCTCAAGGACCTCAAGACCTGGCTCTTCGATGGAACTCAGTTACCCTCCAGACTGCTGCGGACCCCCCTTACCCCAGCGCCTTGAGACCCGTTGCTGGGTGAGTAGTTTGCGCTTCACAAGCCCATTGATTGATCATTGATTGAAGCTGAGGCATAACTGTTCTGAGGTTAACTTTGAAAACAACATTTTTGATTGGCAATGCTTCAGCATGAATGTCAGCAGACTTCAGGCCCTTTCTGTTAACCTTACCAACATGATGTTTGTTCCACATGCACATTTATGCATTAGGTATTTCTATTTTCCATTTAACTCAGTCTGATACTTTGCTGGCTTTTGTGTCTTCTCCCTCACCCTTCTAAGGATGAGGAGAGGCTGCATTGGCTGCACCCTTGGTGTGCCCTTAGGGCCCTATTTATCAAGGGTTTGCATTGCATTTGCACCATGCAACATGGTGCATGAGCGACGCAAACACTAAAATGTGATTTATAAAGCCACGCAAGGCCACTTTGTGTGGCCCTGAGTGGTTTGATAAAACAGGAGTAACACAACGTGGCGCAAATCGCTGTGTTGCGTTACTCTGCACTAGGAAGGCATTCCATGGGCGTTGTGTGGGTGTTCCCAAGCAACTCCCATGGATTTTGACGCATTCCCAGATTTACGATCACTGTTAGACCTGGGAATGTGCCAAAAAGATATGCCTTCTCAGGGGAGGCATGAAGAGGAGAAATGTCTTTATTTCTCCTCGTTGCTTCCCGTTTCAATGTGTGCTGCATTCTGCACCACACATAGAAAGAGTCATATGCCCTTCAGGATTGTTTCTGTGCAGGAAGGTGCCCCTTGCTGCACAAAAACAATCCTGCATGCAACACAGGCCCCCTTGCACCATAGTGCAAGGGTGCCAGCGTTGGCGCTAGGCAGCCAAAATGGCGCCAGTGCAGGGGAAAGGATAGGAATGCACCGTATTGTAATAAATATAGCACATTCCTGCCCTTTCACTGAAACACAGCGCAACAAGGTGACCTCCTGCGCTGCATTACAATTTCATAGATATGCCCCCTAGTTTCTAAGTGGACAGGACTAAGGAAAGCCAGTGAGATCACAGTTGTGTGTTGGTTTTGCAGGCCAAATGAAAGACAGGGCTGTTCACAAACATACTCTTTCTTGTTGGATTGTTGTTTGCATCAGACCTGCTGTGCTCTGGTGAAGAAGGATCCACCGTAGGGCATTAGGATACTTCTGAATAGAGCCAACTCTGCCTGTTCCAGTGGCTGACATCTTTCATGCTCTACTTGGACTTCTGTCATAAGTACACGAGGCACTCGCAAGTGTAAAGCAGCACCCATTTTGTCGATCAGTCCTTTTAGATCTTTTGGTCCAATACTGCTGTCATCAGACTCACCTCCAGGGGGCACAGTTAGCAAATGAATCAAAATTGTGAGAAATTTGTGGGCAGAGCTATCCATCAGAGGATGGTCCCGTTTCCCTTAGATGATTCTTTTTCTGATGGTTACATCTTGCCTCGGATTCATCTTTTGAACACTCCTTCCAGACTTCAAACTGGTCTTAAACGTTTCCCTAACAATGGCTATTCAATGCTGCCAAGTCACGTGACTCAGCGGCACCTCTGGCTCCAGATGTCACATTATCGCAATACTTGGGTGACATCCAAAACACTGCTTTCTGTTCCTGTTTTTCATCGGCTCGGTCTGGAGCTTTCTCTCGGCCACTCGCAGGCAAATTGCTCAGTTTACGACAGCAATTTGTTAACACTAAGGGGCCGATTCCGATTCGGGTCGGACAGCTCAAAAGAGCCATCCGGACGCTTACCTCCCTCCCGACCCGTCCCGGGAGCCGGTCAGTCCTGCCGATCAAGTACGATGCGTGCATGTGCTGAAAACTCGACCGACACGAACTCGCCAAATAAATACTCAATTCACCCTACGACCCGGTCCCGTAAACGCAGAATCGACTCGCACGGGGGCTAGGTCAGAGCTGGTTCCGGCCGGACAAGTACGATGCGCACTTCCTATGCGCCGAGCGAAGTCGACACGTACGGCACGTCACAGCATCCGGAAAAGCTGCATGAAAGGAACGATTCGCGCCACAACACGATCCCCGGACACGAGACGTACAAGCCTGCAACTGGGACGAAGCGAACCAACGACCAGTGCAGACGAGATGGTGTCGACATGAATCCCATCGCACAGGTCATACCGATCCTCTACATCCATGGACTGATCCGGATCAGACGCCAACGACGGAGACGGTAAGAGACACCCCCCCCCAAACAAACAGCCGACACGTACCAGTAAACCTGTGACAAACACCCAGGCCCCCCCTTGCCCATCACCCCCACCCATAGGGGGCCTCTTGCCTGTCACCACTACCACCCCCACCCATAGGGGGCCCCTTGGCTGGGACTACTCTCACCCCCACCCATAGGGGGCCTCTTGCCTGTCACCACTCACACCCCCACCCATAGGGGGCCTCTTGCCTGGGACTACTCACACCCCCACCCATAGGGGGCCTCTTGCCTGTCACCACTCCCACCCCCACCCATAGTGGGCCTCTTGGCTGGGACTACTCACACCCCCACCCATAGGGGGCCTCTTGCCTGTCACCACTCACACCCCCACCCCCACCCATAGGGGGCCTCTTGGCTGGGACTACTCACACCCCCACCCATAGGGGGCCTCTTGCCTGTCACCACTTCCACCCCCACCCATAGGGGGCCTCTTGGCTGGGACTACTCACACCCCCACCCATAGGGGGCCTCTTGCCTGTCACCACTTCCACCCCCACCCATAGGGGCCTCTTGCCTGGGACTACTCACACCCCCACCCATAGGGGGCCTCTTGCCTGTCACCACTTCCACCCCCACCCATAGGGGGCCTCTTGCCTGGGACTACTCACACCCCCACCCATAGGGGCCTCTTGCCTGTCACCACTCCCACCCCCACCCATAGTGGGCCTCTTGGCTGGGACTACTCACACCCCCACCCATAGGGGGCCTCTTGACTGTCACCACCACCAATTGTGAACTGTGTGAGTACCACTACCAATGCCCACACACATAGGATGGGTGATGTGTAACACATACCCCATACCCCAACATAAGGACTACAAACCAAAGGATATCCACAACAACCTCATGACCACAACATGTAGTCTGTGTACAATACCCACCACAGTGAACATGACCATGTACACACAATGTAACTCACAACACGTGTCTGCAATACCATAGTGTGGCTAACACAAGCCAAGCCTCACATGAGCACTGCAGTAATGTCCTCAACACCCATCACTTGAGTGTACAAAAGGTAACTGTGTGGTACTAAACAGCAGCATATGTAGAGCACTGTGCTAATGGGGTCTCAACCCCCATCAGCACAGTGACATGAAGGTAAGTGTGGGGATCACACATGCAGCATATGTAGAGCACTGTGCCAATGGGGTCTCAACCCCCATCAGCACAGTGACATGAAGGTGAGTGTGGGGATCACACATGCAGCATATGTAGAGCACTGTGCTAATGGGGTCTCAACTAAGGGTGGGCGGAATTTGCGTAGTCGCGTTACGCAAATCTCCGCGAAATTGCTAACAAATTCCGCGAGCTCGCGGAAATTCCGCGAAATTGCGGAATTGCTTGTCCCGTCCGTTCGCGATGTGTTTTTGCATGCTCGCGGGGAAATATATCGCTAACTTGCCCATGAGGTCGCTAATGGGCGCGGCCATCTTGTTTTCACTTGTCCCGCCCGCTCGCGATGGTATTTCCTGTTCCGGGTCGCGTATTGCATGCTCCCGCCCGTTCGCGATAAGGGTTTCCAGTTCGGGAACGCGTATTACGTGTTCGCGACGCTTTTTGCGTGCTCGGGGGGAAATATCGCGCGAACTTGCCCATGCGGTCGCAATGGGCGCGGCCATCTTGTTTTTCACTCTATTTCTATGGTTCTGGGCCTGCTTTTCAATCCTCCCTCTATCTTTTCAATCCTTTGTTTCTGTAAACTTATTTTGGGTCTTTTTTGTTTATTATCTATCTCTCTATTTTCCTGATTCTATATTTTGAGTTTCTCTCTACTTTTTGTGTGTTTTTAACTACTTTTTCACACTTTTTCTATTACCTGCTTTTTCATTTCTTTTACTTACTTTATTTAATTCCTACCTTTTCTTTTCCGTCCCCCGCCTACCCAGAACCATGGCAAAGGGCCACAGCCACAGGGCTCGAAGTCGGAGCCAGAGCCGCGACCGCCTTCCTTGCGGAAGACGGCGCCAAAGAGGGGTGCAGGCACAGGCCTTATTCAATGAGGCGGAGGTGGCCGCACTGTTTTTTTTTGTTCAGCGCCACCTCCCCTTAACCCTGGCAGCAGGCGGCAGGCCTGGGTCCGGGTACGGCCTCCGGGAGCGTCGGCAGCGGTGGGGCAAGGTGCGGCGGGCAGTGTTTCGCTGCTCTGGTGTCCGGCGCACACAGAATCAGCTGACGCACCGGTGGTCCGATATTCTGGACCGGGAGCAGGACCTGCTGGACCTGCTAGGAGTGGAGGTCCCGGGGCTTGGTGAGTAGCTATTTAATATTACAACTTTGTGTTCTTCTGCTCTGTGTTATATATTGCGAATATTTTTTTTTCCGACCAGCAAGAATGCTGCTGCTTACATTGCAGGTAAATTACGTTTAAAAATCTGTGATTGTTATGACACAGGCGCTCGGCGCTACTAATCTTACTTGTTTGCAACTTTGCGCTCGCTTGGCCTGATGATTATGTAAGAGTTTACTTTAGAGAACTTAAGTGATGTAATGCTAGAGAGAGTAGTCCTTCCTTTGTCCTCGTGCCACTAAGAAGGGATAGTGGTGGATTGATAGGTTTAGTTACTTATTAGTTGGTAATTTGTAAGTTGTGTGCGTGACGCATCCTCTGTCACGTCACGGGCTGCTGAGTGATGCTTACCCCAGTCCTTAGCAGAACCTTTTGTAGTTTGTTTACTGAGTGTTAATAGGCTTATATCATCACTAGCAGAACATTAGCAGCAACCAGCCAACAATTTGGTGTATGCAAAAATGTATGCATGTGTCCTCCATCTATGCATTTTTGAGGACTAAAATAAATGGAAATGCAGACTTACTGAACAATTGGCCCGTCTGGATTGGAATAGGTGGGCTAGGTCAGGTGGTAGTTAGGCTTGCTAGACGGTCCGTGAATCTCGCAATACTACCAGTCGATCAGATAGGTCAATTTTATTGCAATTTTTGTAACCAAAAATGTTTTTGGTGCCTATTTTAAAATATTTTATTTATTTCACACCAAACTTTAATTTTTGTCTCTTTCTTTATGAAATCTTACATGATCAGCAGCACCCAGGGGCAAGAAGACGGGGTCGCAGGCGGTGGGCCCAGAAGATCTGGAAGATGCCTCCCAGGGACAGGACCGCTCCTCTATCGAGGGCTCTGCTGCTGGCCCCAGTAAGTCCACCAGTGGTTAATATTAATAATTATATTTCCTAAACTTTTCCTGCACCTTATTTTTTCCGAATTATTATTTCGGTATCCTAATTCGAATTTTTACAAAATCTTCTTTGCTCTATACTGTTTCTAAATTCTTGTTATCCCTGCCTCTAACTGCGTCTGCTATGACTCTCTGTACTACTACTATTAGTCTCTCTGTAGCTAAGCTTGCCCAGTTGGCCACTCTTTATTTAAAATATTTTAAATAAAACTCAGATTCACCAATAGCTCTAGCCATTGAGTCCAGTCCTTTGGGTTGTCCTCTTCTACTACTTCTAGTCTTCTTATTCTTGAGGCTTTTTGACAATTCCCACCAAGAAAATGCCCAAACACATTTTAGAATTTTAGATAGGATAGGACATACTACTACTGTTGTAGGGATTCTGCACATACAGAACTTTGCACAAGAAAATAGGACGTTGGTGATGGGAGGTTGGACCTTCCTCACACCTCAATCGGAAGCCACCACAATCCCCTGACCGACTAGTTATAGTGTCTCATTACTCCGAAACGCCCCCCCAAAATACCCAATGAGTAGACAACCCAGACAACATAACACTCCCAACCTCTGTCGCGGAAGCAATGCACACCCTTTTGCTCACTCTTGTGTAAGTCCACACCAAATACCACCGAGTCTATGTAAGTTCAAAAGGTTTCTTTTTATTTCCAACTGACAAGCTCTGTATGTTGTATAATGCAGCAGCAACAGCAAAATGTATAAGATTAAAACAATAAACATTGTTACAGTTAGACTTACAAGTTACTTACAACTAAAAGTCCATAGAAGCCAAAAGGCGAGATCATGATAACTGAACAGTGGTGGGCGAACCACCCTCCCCTTGGTAGGAATCTAGTTTATATAAAATTCTAAATGGAGATGTGAGAATTCTGGGGAGCCCTCACCTTCGAAGAACCTAGTAGTGGTTACATCATAAGCTCTGCAAAGCTCTGGTTCTTCTTATAAGTGAATCTTCCGTCTGTAATGAGAAAAATGGTGCGCGTTAGTATAGTGCAAGCATTTCTCAGTCGTGCCAAAAAGTGCTTTTTTTTTATGGATAAGCAATATGGACTAACACCATAACTCCATAACAAAGTCGCTTGTTTTTCGACCTTGTACGCAGTGCTCAGACAGTAGCAGTATGAGCTCATGTGGCCTCAAAGGCGTATTTCACAACAAGCTGCGAGGTAACTTGCGCAAAAATGAAAGACAGAGCTAAAATGGTTGCATGGCTCGGGGTAACTTAGCAAAGACTAAAATGACCCTAGGGACCATATAACACTACTAGTGTCTACTCTACTACCTGATTTATACTAGTGATGTATGTTGTACATGTATTAACTTTTTTTTCATTCATGCTAGTGAAAAATAGGGGGAGGTGTATATGGCATCTGAAAAATGTGTAATGTTTTTTCTAGGCGTACTACCGACCACCAGTACCGGGGCAGGCGGTGAAGGTGACACGGCCGCTGAGGGTGCAGGCGATGCGGCAGTTGGAGTAGCTGCAGCGGGTGAGCCAGCAGCAGTGGCGGGCGGTGGTAAGTTATATTCCTAATCCTTACTTATTGACATTACACTCGTTGCAAGGGTGTAATGTATACTGTACTATTGAGACTTAAGTAAGAAGTAGTTGTGAACGCCGGTTGAAGAAGACACCCTTTACTTAGCAGCATTAGCAATAGCATTAGCGACGGGAGTCTACTGAGAGTAACCAATGGCCTCTATCGGACTTCAACTCAGCTGTGAAATTTTTATGGAGAAGAATAAAAGTCTGATCAGATGACCTTGATGGATGGGTTGAACGAAAAGGGAAAGAAGGGTGGAAGGAGGCAGGACGGGCGAGATTTTATATTTATGACTGGCAGAGAAGGATACGTGGCATGCATGCATAGGTGTGTGATATGAATCAGATGCATGGGTGGCGGAATGCCTGAAACTCCCACAAATGTTCGAGGCCGAGGTAGTGGGAGGATAGATACATACCACAAATGTTACGTACTGTGCTTGCTAGTGCTACTGTGCCACTATGTGTAGAATGTATTTGTCTGACTGCTTTGCTAAGAGTATATTTTACAATAGTCTTGTTTTTTCTTCTTGATATAGCTACTCCTAAAGTCAACAGGAAGGAGTTGGCAGCCAAGGCCCGGCGCCGTAAGCTGGAGGCCATACAGGCCGAATACCGGCGCCTGGTTCTTCTAGAGGAGGAGGAGGAGGAGGAGGCGGCAGCAGCTGCAGCCTCCTCCAATGCCCCGGGCCCCAGACACCCCCCAGTCTTACGGCGTCACCGCCTGTCAGCCACCCTCCGCCACACAGGAAGAAGCACTGCTGCCCACCCCCACTGTGGATGCAACTGCCGCGCGCTGAAGCACCGCGTGGCCCGCCTGGAGGAGCGCATCCGTGTCCTGGAGAGGCGAGCCCGCTGAGACCCCGTTTATTTATTGCCCCTTTTTTATATCTTATTTGGGTGGGTGGGAATCGGGCGTTGGGTTTTGGACTTTTGGACATTTGTTGGACTTTTTCGTTGCGGGACATGAACATTGGTTGGGGTTAGGGAGAGGGGTGGGTCAGGTGTTGTGGGATTTTTTTTACATAGTTTATTTTTGTTAGGGTATTAAATTACATATTTAGACTTAATATACGATGTGGTTAATGTTTTGTGGGTGGGGTTACTGTTTTACGTCACACGGTTTCCTTGCTGGTACAGTGCCACAGCCAGTGTTTGATTTAAATAATTGGCTGAGTTACTAAGACACAAACAGACAGATGCGGTACCCGTCACTGAGGGACTTGTCCTACTAGTACTGTCAGTCTCTCCTGATAATCTATGCATTCTGCAACTGGACTCAAAGGGGTGTGTGAAATAGAATTAATGAAAAAAAATCCGTTATTAATTATGCCTCACCCAAACCTCTTCTCTTACCTGTGCTTGATGTTTAACTTGGGCACGGCGATGGCTGCATGGTGGTGATGGTTTTCTTTCCCAACATGCCATGGTTGTGGTGGTAGTAGTAGTAGACCCTGGCAGTAGCACTTGCAAATAAAAGAAAATGAGACAGTCAGTTGCCTGAGAGAGACTGTGGGAGGAGTAGTAGAACAAAGTACAGTACGGAACTTACTGCCAAACAATAATATGCCAAAATACAAGGAAACATAATGGTTGCGGGGATAGCCTAGTACATAGAGTTACAAACTCTAGCTGTGTCGAGTCACTCGACTAGGCCTACAGTACACCGTGGTCCGTGACTCGACACAAGCGTAACCGTTAGTGCTGTTTCGGACGATGACAACAAATCCAATCTATGATGGCGTTTAATGCTGATGGATTCGGTTCCTTTGGTAAAAAAATCCCAAATATACTGCTCATAGGAGGGTGGGCAAGCAGAAGAAGATCCGCGCCCTGGTTTGAAAATGCATTTATGTTGCTTTAGCCACATCCGCCCCAGCAAGCGTGTGATAAATTATTGGTGTACATTTAATTTAGTCACACCTCAATAAGCCACACAGCCCGGGGGAAGAGGATTAGGGTTTGAAGAATGGTTGGGAAGGGGGGGTTTTGGGAAAGGTTTGAGAAAGAAAAACAGTACGCATGGACAACAACAAAACACAATCTTGGCAGACAACCATATCCATAAATCAGTTAAGGGAGAAAAAGGAAATGCATGCATGATGATGATAACTTGATGGTTAATGATATTACTAACTACTACTACTAGACAATTAGACAGTACAGGGCAGCAGTATATTATGCAATTTGCCTTGCCTGTCTGCCCTCAGAGAGACCCGAATTACATACAGTTTCTGTTCTTTTGTACCCGCCCGGGCTTAAAGATAGCAAAGAAAAGTCAAAAAATGCTGTAGGGATGAATTGAATTATATAAGCAGAGAGCAAACATAACAACAACAACACACAGTAGTAATGATTGAAGACAAAAAAAAGAATCGAAATTTAAAAGATGATGAAAGTTGATACTGTTACTGTATGTTATCCTGGTCAAAATGGGGAGTTGCATCTCGGCGTTCGTCTTGGTCCTCCATTCCATGGACGCTCCGGCCATCAATCTTGCGTGACGCCACTGCCTGCCTGGCACATGTAGATTCATTGGTAAGGTAAGTGAGAGTTGTTTTTCCCAGTGTAGCACAGGGTAAGGGCCGGCCTGTAATTGCAGATGGGAAAACCAAAGGGATATTGAAAAATCAAGTAGAAAAAAAATGCCTAAATTACGGTGGAGTGCAACAAGAACACTTTCAGAGGCGGCATGGATTTGGATACATCATGTCTACTCTAGTCTGTTTCCAGCATTAACCTCCAACAACAACAGGACTGAGCAGGCCCACGGCACCCGTGACACATCCTCCATTTAGCGTACCTTTTTTGACAGAGGCAGACAAAGCAGATATACAGCAACATAGCATTTTACAAATTAAGTGACTAAATCAATGCCCCGCTGTCAGTCATACCATACCACCACACTCGACTCCACCACTACACAGACATGTAGGTCTGCAGTGGTTGTTGTTGACTTGGTTACCTTGTAATGCACTCATGAAACGCACTGAGTTATTCCATCAATCATCTCGGATCGTACTGAGTGACTGGAGTGCGAAGAGATAATGTCACTGTGGTCATCATCATGGTGTGTTGTCCAACTCAGTGTGCAGTAGTGTACAGATTGAGTCCCCTTTCCATATTCAAAATGCAATGGATCGGCCTGCAGTAGAAGTAGAAAATTGTTATTGAAAAACAAGATTGGAAAGAAACATTGCATTGGGTTACTTTTAGTGTGTAGATTAGATAATAGTACACAATGAATTACCTTCATGCACTACAAACAACAACAACACAAATCACTCAGTCAGCGTCCAATGCATGTCATCATTCATTACCTGTTCCTTCTCATCTTCAGTTAATGGGCAGTCTGTATCGGCTCGGAAAGGAGGATAGCTATAGTAGTCATCATCATGTTCCACTTCTTTTGGAGAGACTCAACGAGGCAAGATTTTAGTTTTTCTTCGATTATGCTACATCCAATCATCATCTGGCTTGAGGGCAATAGATTTAGGTCGATTCAGGAGGATGGAGGAGCAGGACTCGGAGGAGTGGACTGAAATGCAGAGAGCTGAAACTCATAAGGCAATAAAATACGAAGACGGTGGTGATGGATTTGTTGTGATTTGAAGTTTCCAAACAGAAAGACAGACACAGAAATAGAAGTAAATAAGGGAGAACCACAGTAAGAACTGGAAGCCTAGTTGTCACCGTCAGGAAGTATAGCTCGTCCTCAAACTCTGGAGGTTCAACCAGAAGTAGGTAATCAGCATCCAACACGCTACTTCCATCACCTGAGCCGCTGTCCTCATCTTCCTGCGGTGATTCATGTATTGTATAATTCGGTGGTATAAATTGCTGATTCATTTTGATCATGGTTAACCTCTCCACGTTTATGGGTGAGAGACTGGTCCTTTTCACTGTTACAATGGAACCAGCAGCACTGAAAACATGTTCAGAAGAGACACTTGCGATAGGGCAAGCCAGATAGTTGATCGCCAGCCTGCTGAGCACTGGCCATTGGCCCCTTTTGCCATACCAATACCGCAATGGGTTTTGATCAATGTAGACCTCTGTTGGGTCATCCAGGTAGGCCTGGACCATTCGGTCAATGTTCAGGGGTGCTAAACTTAGTGCGCCCTCTTTTGTCTTTGCATCAGCACTGGACCTAGCAAGTCCTTGCTGTAAATACCAATTCTGTGCCGTTTGTACTGGGGCTGATGATGATCCGGTTCTTGCTGTTGTCGATAGTGTTGGTGACAGCTGTGAACCAAATGCACTGCCCACAGGCTCTGAAGTTGAACTTGACGCAGGATGCCCTGCTGCAGTACTTGATGTGGGTTTGAGGCCTTTAATTACCAGCCGTTCATTTTCCAATGTACTGGCTGCCTCAGCTATCCAAGTTTTGTACCGGGCAACATCCACTTCTGAAAAAGGGAGTAATGTCTTACTGTGCAGTGCCGCTTTGTACCGTGGATCCAGAATTGTGGCACAAATGTAATGTTGTTGTGACAGAATCTTATTTTGCACCCTTGCATTTTCACTTAAGCGCCATCATAAGCTCTCCGCCAACTGGTATGCTTCTTTTTTTTCCTCCACACCTATGTACGCTTCACACACCCTCTTCAGCTCTTCCTCTAGCATGTGCAACAATGGGATAGCTTGGCCCATAGTACAGTCCTCCTTGCTGACTTCACGTGTGAAGACCTCGAAAGGAAGAAGCATCTCTGTAAGAGATTTAACTAGGCACCATTGGTCCACCTGAAGGGTCATGCCTTTCACAGCAGCATCCGCCCTTTGCATGACATATTCATTGATTGGTCTGTACTGCTCAAACAGACGGTCAAGCATGTAATACGTTGAGTTCCAACGTGTTGCCACCTCCTGGATCAGTGCTTTGACTGGCATTCTATAGTCACGTTGAATGATCCTCAGCTGCTTCCGGGCTTTAAAAGAATGGCTGAAATGCGTGCATATTCTGCGGCAGGTGGTCAGTAAGTTGCTGACTATGGGTTCTTTTTCAGAAAGTCTTGAACTATAATGTTAATGCAGTGCGCCAAACACGGGACCCTGAAATACTTACCAAGCGTCATGGCCTTAAGTATATTACTGCCATTATCCGTGGCAACAAAACCAATGTGAAGCCCTCTGGGGCGCAGCCATTCAAAGACCTTGTTGTTAAACTCTTCCAAAATGTTTTCAGCAGTATGAGATTTCTCCATGGCGAACATGGCTATAGTTGCATGTTTCCGAGAAGCATTAAAAATTGCAGCTGTGTCAACAGCACCTACTTCAGATAGCTTGTCTCTAACCCCCACAAAAGAGACCCAGTGTGCAGTGATGCACATGTAATCAGTGGCTTGGCAACTGGTCCACATGTCTGTTGTCAGGTGGATTTTGTGAACAGCACTCTGCTGCAAAGCTTGTCCAACCAATTCAAGCACATCGTGATGTAGTGCTGGAACAGCAACTCGGGCAAAATAGGAACGGCTGGGAACCTTCCATTTAGGGCAGATGGCTGACACAAATTCAAGGAAACCCACCCCTTCCACAAATGAAAAAGGGAGAAGGTCCAGCGCTAACATTTTAGCCAGCTTCACATTGTACAACCGTGCCATTGGGTGGTTGCGTTGGTACTGCCCCTCCGACCTAAGCATGCTGTCAATGGTAGGCTGGAATATTTTCCTTAGTGGTGCACCTTTCTTCTTGAACCCAGCTAGGCTCAACGACGCTGCACTTTTGCTCATTGCAGTGCCCGGTTGCCTTGGTGTCTCATGTTGACTCTTACTACTGTGCCACTGAGATGTTGCTGAGGATGTGGGCGTTACCAGTACACTGCTGGGGGTAGGGCTATAAATGTCTCCCTCTTGTTGACCTTCCACCGCGATCATATCTTCCCCTACTTCTTCATCCCCAACAACAGCAATGGGTCCAGTTTTACTTTTTTGTAAGTGAAGTAGGTGAGCCTCCCACCTGATAGTGTGGTGTTTTTTGAGATGACTTGTTTGTCCTCCGGTACCATAGTTTGTACCAAGCTTACCCCGCCTACCAGCCTGCCGACAAATTGAGCATATAGCAATGTTCTCCTCCTTACTGCTAACCGAAAAGAAGTCCCAAACTGGGGAGGAGAACTTTCTGGCGCTGCTGGAGGTGCCACTTTCAATACCAGATGAAATGGAGGGTGTGCATGGAATTTGACTCTGTGCACTTACATTACCACCACCTACTGAGGTGGTGGTTGAGCTTGATGTAGGTCCCTGCCGGGCCTTTGCAAAGGCAAATATGGAAGCTGGAGGTCGTGTTGGCGTTACCTGTGTTGGTGGTATACGTGCTACATCCCTCGCAGCGATTTGGGATAGTCGAATAATGTTGGTCTCCATCTCCACAGGCCCAGGAGTGATGTTCGTGATGACTGGCTCTTCATCATCATCACCCCCTCGTCTACATCTACCTCCATAACTGTAAGGCTTTCTGGAACCTTCCTTTTCACTAGCCTTGTCTTGTGGTGTGCATCACTCTCAGGCTGAGCTGGTGGCTTCCAAGTGGCATCTAGATCATCAGAAGCGGGGCTTGAAGAAGAAGTTGATGTACTAAGCCTCCTTTTCCTTGCTGGGGGTATGGAAGACACTGGATCTTCTGGAACAGTGGCTTGCTCCTCTTCGTCTGCAAAAGCTCGATTTCCTGAACTGCCCCTACTTCAGGTGGAACAGCTACTATTGTGGACTGTGGTTCCGGCTGCGGCTGTGGTTCCGGCTGTGGTTGCGGTTCCGGCTGTGGTTGCGGTTCCGGCTGCGGCTGGGGTTGCGGCTGTGGTTCCGGCTGTGGTTGCAGTTCCAGCTGCGGTTCGGGTTGCGGCTGGGGTTGCCCACTTATCTCCTGAGTTTGCACCTGCGAGTGCGTGGATTGGGTACTACTTTGCGATAATGACATTTCAACATCACTGGTCGTTAGTAGACTGGCTACCTCTGCCACAGTCATGGGCTTGGGCCTAGGTTGCTGGGGTGGGGCCACTGATGCAGAGGTGCTGCTCCCAGCTTGGTCCCCGCTGGACACCGCTGCTGCAGGCGTAAGTTTTTACCAAAAACACATCGGCCGGCACCCCAGTCTTGGCAAGTGCCACTTCCTTCTTCTCTCACTTCTTCTCACTGGCAACTTTCTTGCTACTGGAGGACCTGGTACCTTTCTTTGGGGCCATCTTCTTCAGATGTCAGCAGGACGCAGGTGCACAAGTTGCAGAGATGTCTGTGGTCACACGTGGACGTGACGCGCAGCAGGACTTCAGCCTGGCAGTACAACGGGTGATGATGATGATGACACCTCCTCCTCTGTCTTTTTGTGCACCTAAAAGCAAAGAAGCCAGGAGAAGAACATCAGTGAAATGTTGCATTTGTTGTTGTGGTTCAATTACTAGTAGTACAAACAAACAAATAAAAGATATAAATTAGTGTAGCCATTTGTGAGACTGTCAACAAGGGCTTTCATGGTATACTGTGTACACTGTCAGGACAACCAAAATACAAATGTAATAGAAGTGGACCCTGTTTGGCATTAAATTATTTGCTCATCACATCATTCAGGGAGCTGCAGCTGGCAAAGGGGATGGATGCAAGCAGTAAGCCAAGAGGAAAACCATGCAGGCCTAAATGGCATAAGCAGCACACTTATAACTCCCACCAGAAATGGCCACCAGCCACATGGAGACTCACAAATCACAAGCAACAAGCATGATGCCTGGAAAACAATGTACTGAACAGGCCTACGATAGCCAGGCAAAGGCTGCATGGTAAATCACACTGCTTTGCCTGTAATGCAATAAAATGCAAAAACGAAAATACACAGGGCTAAACAAGGCCTGCAACACACCACACACAACTAAGGCATGTAACACACCCCAAAAAACAGAAAAACACCCAAAAAATTAATCCACATTTTGCAATTCAATGCCATCCATGTGCCCTAAATGATGTTTAAATTCAACTGAACACACAAACAGTTCTTTTATGCACCCCTGACTATCTCTGGGCCCACTGGATGGAAGGCCTGTTGGCAGATTAGGCTACAAGCTTGCAGGCCTATGGCAAAAAGCACACTGCCTGGCTTCAAAATGGCCGCCAGCCTCATGGCCAGGCCCACAACAACAAGAAGCCTAGGCCACAAAGGAAACACATGCAGGCCTATATGGCAAAAGCAGCACACTTATAACTCCCACCAGAAATGGCCACCAGCCACATGGACACTCACAAATCACAAGCCACAAGCATGAGCCCTGGAAAACAATGTACTGAAAACAGGCCTACGATAGCCAGGCAAAGGCTGCATGGTAAACCACACTGCTTTGCCTGTAATGCAATAAAATGCAAAAACGAAAATACACAGGGCTAAACAAGGCCTGCAACACACCACACACAACTAAGGCATGTAACACACCCCCAAAAACTGAAATACACCCCAAAAATAAATCCACATTTTGCAATTCAATCCAATGCCATCCATGTGCCCTAAATGATGTTTATATTCAACAGAACACACAGAAACAGTTGTTTCATGCACCCCTGACTACCTCTGGGCCCACTGGATGAAAGGCCTGTTGGCAGACTAGGCTACAAGCTTGCAGGCCTATGGCAAAAAGCACACTACCTGGCTTCAAAATGGCCGCCAGCCTCATGGCCAGGCCCACAACAACAAGAAACTGAAGACAGACAATGCAGGACTATGGCAAAAAGCACACTGCCTGGCTTCAAAATGGCCGCCAGCCTCATGGCCAGGCCCACAACAACAAGAAACTGAAGACAGACAATGCAGGCCTATGGCAAAAAGCACACTGCCTGGCTTCAAAATGGCCGCCAGCCTCATGGCCAGACCCACAACAACAAGAAACTGAAGACAGACAATGCAGGCCTATGGAAAAAAGCACACTACCTGGCTTCAAAATGGCTGCCAGCCTCACGGCCAGGCCCACAACAACAAGAAACTGAAGACAGACAATGCAGGCCTATGGAAAAAAAGCACACTACCTGGCTTCAAAATGGCCGCCAGCCTCATGGCCAGGCCAACAACAACAAGAAACTGAAGACAGACAATGCAGGCCTATGGCAAAAAGCACACTGCCTGGCTTCAAAATGGCCACCAGCCTCATGGCCAGACCCACAACAACAAGAAACTGAAGACAGACAATGCAGGCCTATGGAAAAAAAGCACACTACCTGGCTTCAAAATGGCCGCCAGCCTCATGGCCAGGCCCACAACAACAAGAAACTGAAGACAGACAATTCAGGCCTATGGCAAAAAGCACACTGCCTGGCTTCAAAATGGCCACCAGCCTCATGGCCAGGCCCACAACAACAAGAAGCCTAGGTCACAAAGGAAACACATGCAGGCCTATATGGCAAAAAAGCAGCACACTTATAACTCCCACCAGAAATGGCTACCAGCCACATGGACACTCACAAATCAGAAGCAACAAGCAGGAGGCCTGGAAAACAATGTACTGAAAACAGACCTATAATAGCCAGGCAAAGGCTGCATGGTAAACAACACTGCTTTGCCTGTAATGCAATAAAATGCAAAAACGAAAATCCACAGGGCTAAACAAGGCCTGCAGCACACCACACACAACTAAGGCATGTATTTAGCACACAGCCCAAAAACTGAAATACACCCAAAAATACACATTTTGCAATTCAATCCAACGCCATTCATGCCCCCTAAATGATGTTTGAAATTAAAAAATACATCACACAGCAAAGGAACAGTTGTTTCATCATGTTTCATCATGCACCCACCCATGACTAGCTCTGGGCCTACTGGCTACAGTGGCTACCCACCAATATATTTATTTTTAAAAATGATGAAAATTAAAAAAAATTGTAATTGCAGCAACTGCAATGACCCAATCAAACAACACCAACTTACTTGTAAAATCTCAAATCCAAAAATCCTCAAATCCAATGATAATGATGCAGCAGACACAAAGAGTGATCCTTCCAGCTCAAATCCAAGTGAAAAATGAACAGGAGATGGAGAAAGCACTGGGAGGAGCCTGCTGGAAAGGAACAGGAAGTAGTAGACTCTGTGGCACTTCCTCCCTCTCCCCCCGCCCAAAAAATGAAAAAAAAGCTCACCCAAATATCAATCTGAGGTTTTTTTTCCATGGAAATCATCAGTTTATAGAAGGTTTTATGCTGCCCGCGATATTATTCTTCTCCAGATTGAAAATTTTGCGTGTTCGGGATCGCAGGTTTACAAAGATTCCGCCGGAAATCCGATGGCGCGCCCGAATGACGTGTTCGCGACCGCAATCTCTCTCGTGGTGCACGATGGCGCGACGAATGACGTGTTCGCGATCGCACACTCTCGCGTTGTCCGATGGCGCGGTGAATGACGTGTTCGCGATCGCAAACTCTCGCAGGATCGCGCGGCCGGCTACCGAAATCTCGTGGCGCAGGCGAACGAATAGGAAAACCCGTCGGCGAACGCAGGAATCCCGGTAAGTCATAATCGCGCGCGCTAGAATGCATTTTTAAAGCGCGAACAAGAAAATAATTCCGCTTCGCCGCGGATCGCGGAATTGTTGGCAATTCCGCGTTCTCCGCAGAACGCGAAATTGCCTAAATTCCGCAAATTCCGCGAGCGGAGCGGAATTCAATGCCCAGGGTTAGTCTCAACCCCCATCAGCACAGTGACATGAAGGTGAGTGTGGGGATCACACATGCAGCATATGTAGAGCACTGTGCTAATGGGGTCTCAACCCCCATCAGCACAGTGACATGAAGGTAAGTGTGGGGATCACACATGCAGCATATGTAGAGCACTGTGCTAATGGGGTCTCAACCCCATCAGCACAGTGACATGAAGGTAAGTGTGGGGATCACACATGCAGCATATGTAGAGCACTGTGCTAATGGGGTGTCAACCCCCATCAGCACAGTGACATGAAGGTAAGTGTGGGGATCACACATGCAGCATATGTAGAGCACTGTGCTAATGGGGTCTCAACCCCCATCAGCACAGTGACATGAAGGTAAGTGTGGGGATCACACATGCAGCATATGTAGAGCACTGTGCCAATGGGGTCTCAACCCCCATCAGCACAGTGACATGAGGGGACTCCACTCCTGTGGAAGGAAAGCTGTGCCATATGTTGTCCATGCAGGCCACCAGCATGTCAGCAGTATACTTTGTCACACAGCTAACATATACCACACATTGGTGGCCCTGGTAACAGCAGCCTGGGCACGGGAGGGTCCCCTGAGTCAACTGCACAGAGTCAACACACATGTAGATGAAGTAGCACTGAGTACACAGATGAGTCCATCCACATAGATGCATACACTTGCATGTCCATTGGAGATGGCCACACAGTCAGTGAAATGGGCCAATTGAACCATGCTAAGGCCAACAGGTGTGCATGTGTGTAAGACACTGATGAGACATTGCTAACAAAAGATAGATAACACATTTCCAAAGACCATAATCATGACCCCGTCGGATTGCTGCAAAGGATGACATGGATACACACCCCAACAGGACATACCCCCATGGGCCACATGGTCTCCAGCACAGTGACACTACATTTCCCAGCCATGGAATACACCATCACTGGAGCAAGGGCATGTCAAGTATCAACAACATCATGTACATCTGAAGCAAAACCACTAGTGAACAAAAAGGAGCTTTTATTCAGCCGAGTTATTTGTGAAATGGAAAATCAAGAAGAAAAACATGAAGGCCTATGGCCAGTCCATAAACAGACCCAACAGGGTCAAGTGTCCAAATGCCACATTTGGCATGCCTGCACTGCCAACGGAAGGGGACATACCCCTGGGAGGGGCATACATAGAGGCCAGCCAGGCACCGCAGGTACAGGATCATGGGTCTACAGAAACAGGCAGGGAAGGGCTGGTGGGTGCAGCGGCAGCTGCAGCGGAGGAGTCTGACAGGGTGGGTGACGGCACGACTGGGGGCACAAGTCAGGATCAGTGGGTGCCGGCACAACTGGGGGCACAAGTCAGGAGCAGTGGGTGCCGGCACAACTGGGGGCACAAGTCAGGATCAGTGGGTGCCGGCACAACTGGGGGCACAAGTCAGGAGCAGTGGGTGCCGGCACAGCTGCAGTGGGCAGGTCAGAGGGAGTGGACACGGAACCCACTGCAGTGCCCAAGTCAGACCGGGAGGGCAGAGACTCCACTGCAGTGCCCATCCCCAGGGGAGCAGGAAGTGGATCCGGTGATGTGGGCAGGACGGAGGGGAGGGCACGCCCTCCACAGCAGTGCCACACACAGGCTGAGTGGGGTGTGGGGTGCTGGAAGAGCAAGAGGCAGGTGGGGAAGGCCTGAGCATCTTGGGGATGCGGTAGCGGTGGGTGGGTGAACCTGGGGCAGGGTGTGGTGGTGGGACCTGTGGAGTGGGAGCCTGGGGGATGGCGGGTGGAGACTGTCTGGTGGAGTGTTGGGCCGGTGGTGGGGTCTTGCTCTTCCGTGTGCGGGGGACCTGCGGCGTGGTGTCTCAGCCTGCCTGCGCCTGGGGGAGGGTGTCTGGGGGCGAGGACACCCCCTCTGTGTGGCCGGACCCCCTCTTCCCCTTGTGTGCTGGTGTGGATGGATCAGTGGGGAAGAGTCCGAGGTCGACCAGGAAGAGCCTCTTTGCAGCTGGGGATGCAGTTGAGGCAGTGGAAGGGGCCGTGGAAGGGGCTGTGGAGGGTGAGGCATCGGAGGACTGCGGAGTGCCTGTGGATGCATGTGTGTGTGTGTCTGACCCATCCCCGGTGAGTGTATTTTCAGTCCCCTGAGTATGCGTGCGTGCATGTTTAGACTTTGGCTTGGGGGTGTGTGTAGTGCCTGGGTCTGTTGTGTGCAATGATGGTGCCGGTGTGTGTGTGAGTTGGACAGGTAGGGTGCTGGGAGTAGGGGATGGGGCAGGGGCAGGAGGGGGAGGGACTGCTGGAGGAGGGACACTGCTGCCGAAAGTGAGGAGGCCATGCCCTGACTGGTCCTCTGTAGGGCAGACATGGATGATGACATGCCCTCCATGTACGACACCAGCTGGTTCAACAGACCCGTGTGCACATGGAAGACACGCAGCATGGATGTCTGCCCCACATGGATCTGCCGCAGCAGGTCGACAGACTCCTCACTCAGGGCTGCAGGGGACACAGGGGTAGGGGGTGCGGTGCCTGACTGGAAGGAGACATGCCCATGAACACGGGCGCCTCCACGGACCTTAGATGTGGGAGCCATGGGGAGGGCAGTGATGGTGGGGGCGGGGAAACCTCAACAGGTGTTGGATGGTGGCTGCTGCCACCCGCCTCCACAAGGAAGTCCCCGTCACTGCTGCTGTGGTCCTCAGCTGCGGTGGTGTTTGCCGAGAGCCCACAGACTCACTCCCTCGCCCTCCGTGCCACTGGGTCCCTCCGACTCCTCAAATTCCGACCCAGTCTGGCTCTCTGGCTCCCCCTGGTCCGTGGAGCGGTCTCCCTCTGTGTCCGTGTCTGTATCTGCACAGGGAAAATAGAATGAAAACACATTAGTCATCTGCACTGACCACACACACCACAGAAAGTACAGCACATCAGTGGCCAAGTGCGGGCATCAATCAGTTGAACTTTGCTAGGAGTGCTCACACAGATTTGCATAGGCCAATGGTTAGTCTGAGAGTCGAGCATGGCATTCACATCCCTCCTGCCCTTGCACCCATCTGTCTTGCGCATGTAGGATCCCTACACCCCACTGCAGACACATGCACCACCTACCCATCACTTGACAAGACCTGAAAATACGTAGTGGTCTGTCAACATGCACACATCACATCTGCTGACAATGGACCTGTACATTTGCCTGGACGTAGGGATGGCCAGTGTTGCATCTGAGAGGCTGGGGCTGAGTACATGCACCAGACATCCTGATCCCCGCAAGTCCTGCATACCTTGGCACAATGGAGTGCATGTTGCACATGACACACTCCTGCTGGATCACCCCTAGGTAGTGTAGTCCCATGGCTCAGCCATGCCTGTGAGATCATACATCACAGTCTCCAGTCACAGGGGGCAGGGCAGCCCTACAACAACTGTCACCACTGTGTCACATTCCCAAGACATGGGGCCTGCAAACTCTGTAGCTGACAACTACACATGACCATCCACAGTAACCCCAGATCCATTGGACGCATGAGAGACATGGGACAGGGCACTCTGAAGCTGAGCAACTCGCACTCTGCTGTGAATGACACCCAGCTGCTGGAACTACCCGGTTCCAGGCACCATTGTGCACGGTCAAGTCATCACATCCATACATGTCACAGAGGTATTGTCTCACATGGGCACATCTCAGATTGCATGCTGACCCCAAACCCATGTACACACCAGTGGGCCTGACAACGGTGCCACAGCACAATGACACAGGGGCAGACACCTGAGGGAACTGTTCACCTGGCACAAAGTGCCAACCGAGACACGGGAGTGGGAGTACAGACTGTAGCATGCCCTGGACTAGCCATGACTGTCCTGCTCCACGTGGAACAGGTGATAGCCATGGACAGTAGGCAGGTGGCTGTGCATATGTGACACACTTGAGGTACATGCTCCAGAGGCCCCAACAGTTTACCCAACCAGCAGCATGGGTGTGTGCCGAATGCCCCAGGCACATGTGGTGAGCTTGAGCTGTCAATTGGCCACATGACAGGAGTACATGCAGATAAATACCAGGACCCTGGCATGTACTGTACAATGGTCCCACCCTTGAAGCACAACACTGAGTCCCCTGAAGCAATGCTGGCCCACATCCCATGCACCTTCACATGCAAGGGCACAGTTCCCACGTGACACTATGCCCAGACAGAAACAGCAACACCTGGCAAACAGATGAGAAGGGGGCAAGTCACCAGAGAGGGACATGGGTCCTGGACTAACTGAACAATGTACTGTTGAGGTGTTACCAGGCCAGAGGGGGCACATAGCATGTCAGACACAGCACACAGTGCAGTCATGTACTCACCCCCTCCTTGCTGCTGTCTGGCCTTCAGCTGCCCATCCAGGTCCGGGAAGACCACTGCCAGGATCCGGAGCATGTGGGGGGTCAGGGTCCGGTGTCCGCCCCTCCTGCGTAAAGGCGACAGCTTCAGCTGGACCCGTGCGATCCTCCGGGTCCAGCCCCGAAGGTCCTGCCACCTCTTCTGGCAGTTGCGGATCCTGCGCCTGTAGACCCCCACGGATCTCACTGCCCGGACGATGCTCCTCCAGATATCATGCTTCTTCTGGGCAGCAACCTGTGAGGATGATAAAGTGCAGAGGACATTACTACACTGGCAACATATTAGTGCAACACACAGGCAGTCACACATGTGGGCATCAGCAAGGCTAATGAGGTACACAGGTGGTGCAACTATGGTTGAGGGACCGGTGTCCAGCACTCACAGCTTTGAGACATGGCCTGGGAAGGGGACCTAGTGACAATACACCTTGCACTGCACTGCAACTGTGCAGTACAGGTGGGTGCCCCATTTGTGGCAAGAGCAGTAGTCAGTGGGCAACCAAGCCACTGGTGTACACACTAATGCTGCTGCTGGTCAGACCAGTAGCACAATTAGCAAAGCAGTGGACAGCACACTCACCTGCTCCCCTGGTTTCCCATAGAGCTTGGTGTACTGCGGCAGGAGCCCGTCCAGCAGGGCCTGGTTCTCCTCCTCACTGAAGGCTGGGGCCCTCTCCACAGTACGTGCCATCATTGAAACCAGAGGAAGCAGAGACAGCAGCAGTGATGATCTTGATGTGCTCCAGTAGCATGTGGTGCAGGCAAGTGGGTTCTCTGGGGGCCAGGCAGCCTTATATCTGTGCTGTGGAGGCATGTCTGCCCTGGGGTACAAAGTGATAGGTCCAAAAGCTTGCATCCTATGAATTTGGCCAATCCATGGGATAGCACGACTCGTACATGCCTTCAGCATCATTTAAAACATCACCTCCATGACACACTGGCAATTGCAACAATGTTGTACGACTCCAACTGAATTTCCTGCACACGCCTCGTTCAAATTTCAAATCCGCGTCCATCACCATGACAGCTCATGGCCAATGAGGGTGCAGGGCCCGGCAAATGACTGTACTACGCGGATTTTGAATGGCAACACACACCCGTCTCCATCAGATTCAATGGGCAAGACGTGCGCGCGGCTCGGCCATACACGACGGACGCGTCACACGCGTCCGTCGCCATTGTGATGTATGTCCCTGACATGCGCACGGCTCGGTCCATACACGACCGACGCGTCACACGCGTCCGTCGCCATTGTGATGTATGTCCCTGACATGCGCACGGCTCGGTCCATACACGACCGACGCGTCCACACGCGTCCGTCGCCATTGTGATGTATGTCCCTGACATGCGCACGGCTCGGTCCATACACGACCGACGCGTCACACGCGTCCGTCGCCATTGTGATGTATGTCCCTGACATGCGCACGGCTCGGTCCATACACGACCGACGCGCTACACGCGTCCGTCGCCATTGTGATGTATGTCCCTGACATGCGCACGGCTCGGTCCGAACAAGTTATTTGGGTTTTGGGGACATTGAATGTGTCGGTCAGCCTTGCTGTCAATTCCTGACAGATGCCATCCTCTGTCACTAGCTAGGGACTATGGGGCACACCAATGGCACCACTGCCTGTGCCACAGTGTGTCCCCAGTCATGTATGGCTGCCTCTTATGTGTGTGTCTGGGGGCACAGGATGTGTTTGGTCGTGTGCCACTTGTTGACAAGCACTCCCAGGCTGGACCCGGATGTGGGTGGACACATACATGTGTGGTGTGCCCATTGCCACAGGGGGTGCAGCAATGCAGTACAGGACATTGGCAATGGACACAGTCCCAGCCAGGATGTGCGTGCGTGTCGTGTCACATGTACCCTGTCTCATCAGTGTTAGTAGCTTCAACGCAGGGTGAACCAGTGTCGACATTGTGATGTCCATACACTATCTGTGTGCATGTGGTGTGATCTGTCAGTGATCCAATGTGAGCTGATCCACACATCACATTGGTTTGTACATGCACAGTGTTGTTGTGTGGGGGTGGCACAGACACCTACATATGTCCACTTGTGGCGACGGGGCACATGGACTGTGGCTAACATGCTTGTTGTGTGTAATGTCAACGATACGTCACATCATGCCTGTGTAACTGTCAGTCAGGGAGCTGTGATGTGGAGAAAATATCTGTCCTCACTAGTCACTGTGGGCTTTGTGTGGTAGGTGGCAACAGGGCAGATGTACTGTGCTAGGGCCCATTGCTTTGTCATGGCACAACAGGGGCCCTGTCATGTGCACATCTTGGGCTTCAATGTGCGTTGATGCCATGTATGGGACATTAGTGTCTGTAACCTGTGGCAACCACCTCAGCTCATTGTGTTATGTGTTTGTTTATGATGGGCTGTGTTGCTGTGGCTTTGTGACATTGCTGGAGGGTGTGCCTTCATCCTTTGTTTCTGTCTGTACTGCAGGGCCCCAAATGTACCTAGGCCATTCCCGGACCTGGCAACGATGGTGGAACGTGAGTCCATCAGAAAGTACCGTTTCACCAGGGCAGTGATTGAGGAGTTGGCAGGGCAGTTGGGCCCACACCTGCAACCTGGCCGGCCATACCCGACGGCACTGACCCCCAAGGTGAAGGTGATGGCAGCCCTTCATTTCTTTGCGACGGGTACCTTCCAGTACACTGTGTCTTCTGGTGGAGGGATGTCGCAGACAATGTTCAGTCGGGTGCTTCGGGATGTGTTGGAGGCCATGTTACATTTCCTGGACCTGTACATCTATTTCCCACACCCCAATGACTTGCAGACATAAAGGGTGACTTCTATGCCCTGGGAGGATGCCAAATGTCATAGGCTCCATTGACGGGACTCATGTGGCTTTGGTGCCACCACAGGCACATGAGCTGCCATACAGGAACCGTAAGCATTTCCACTCCATCAATGCTCTGGTGGTTTCTTTGGCGGACATGACAATCTCCCATGTGTGTGCCCGTTTCCCTGGGTCTGCGCATGATGCCTATGTGATGAGGAGTAGTCGTGTCCCTAGACTGATGTCACGGATGCAGAATCTACGTGCCTGGCTTGTTGGTGTGTACTGACTTTTCCTCATTGTGTGTGCCTGCCAATTGTGTGCTACCTGTTTTTCTCCAACTCCTCTAATGTGCATGTGTCTGTATGTAGGTGACTCTGGATATCCCAACATGCCATGGTTGCTGACACCCCTGAGGAACCCTGTGACACCAGCCGAGATGCGCTACAACCAGGCACATGGTCGTACCAGGAGGGTGATAGAGCGGACATTTGGACTCCTGAAGAGCCGCTTCAGGTGTTTAGACAAGACAGGAGGTGCCCTCCCGTATGCCCCTGCTAAGGTGTGCCGGATCATCATCGTAGCATGCATGCTGTACAATATGGCAGTTGCCCCTCATCCAGGATGACAATGACCAACACCCGCCACCTGTGGAGGATCCTGGCCTGGGCCAGGATGCCAGTAGCGATGATGAGGCTGCGGAGGATGTCCGCACACAGCTCATCAACAACTTCTTCTCCTGAATGTGAGTATACAGTGATGTGTTGTAAATGTGTTGTGTGTGCATGTTTTGTGTGTGTGGTGCACCTTGCGTGTGGCTGTGTGCTACTTGTGTGGATGCCTGCAGTGATGTGTCCATCCAGTTTACCTGTACTCCCCACCAGTTGTGTGATGATTAGTATTTTGGGGTGGTGTAGTCTGTGATTTGTGTTTGCCATGTGTGTTGCAGTTGTATGGCGTCATGCAGTGTTAACAATTGTGTTTCTGTCTGTCCTTCACAGGGTACTGTGGCTGTTGTTTGGTGTACAGAGACCCCTGATGCCCATGCTCCACTGCCAGGATGGAGTCGTTAGTGTCCCGACGAGTGATGTGCCAGGCACCCCAGGACTTCCGTAGTTATCCACTTGGTGACCGTGTGCCCACTGTCAGGTGTTGCTAGCTTGCATGTGTGTAATAAGGGACATGTGGCAATTGCCTGACAATAAACTGTGCTGCACCTTCTGATGTGTGTTGCTTGTGCCTACACATCAGACTGACATTGACGTACTGCACTTGTGGGCCTGTCACCACTGACTCAGGTTGGCTGTGTAGTTTGTGCATACCACAGGCTTGCTTGTCAACATTGATGTTGGCAATGAATTGGTTGGACGTGGTGGGCATGTGTAAAGTAGACCTGGTGGTGTGTCTCCCACATATGTGGCACATTGGCCTGACTGACATGACAGTGTACTCATCACAGTACAGGTTTGCATGCACAGTGTTCTTCAGCACATCCAGATCTACATGCCACTGGCAACCTCTCAATCACCACAGAGTCACGTCTTGTGTTTAGGTGAATTTATTAGCACATAAGTGGGGATGGTGCTCAGGATTGGGAGTGTTGTCCGTTGGCTTTAGAATCCAAAGTTCACAGATAACAAGTTAGGAGTGTTGGTAGATGAAATGTCTAGAGTACAGTCCACAGTCGTTAAGCACATTGTTCCAACTCAGACCCTCCATGTCATGTGGGGGAGTACGATGTCGTACAACAAGGTGAACGGTTTGCACACAAAGGTCACTGTCCAGAACAGGTGTTGGTTTCCTGGGGGATGTGCATGGGCATCTTCGTCTCACTTGTTCCTCACCGGACGACCCCTCTTCTTCTTCTCAGGGGGAGCCTCACCTGCAGGCTGCTGCCGTGCACGGGGCTTCCACCAGACCCCCTCACTCCCTGTGGCAGTGGCAGATGTTGTTGCCCGAGATGTAGTCGTCGCACAGGGAGGTGGGCTCAAGTTGGTGCTGATCTGGCGGAGGCAGGTCAACATTTCCCAGTGCACCACTGCTATATCTTCCATGGTATCCCACTTGGACTCCATATTTGATAGGTGTGTTTCAACACGGGACATGTGGGAGTCCAAGCGGGCATGGTGGGCAGCCTGCTGTTCTTTGATGTCCGTGAGGATCCCCACTACCTGGCTGAACCCTCCGGTGCTCTCCTGGTACGCATCCATGATGCGTTCCAGGTGGGTGTCATCCTGCAGACCCGCACCCTCAGTGGAGCCTCTGCTCGGCCTCCCACCCCTCCCACCACCCCTCGCCACACGGCCAGCACCTGTGGTGTTCCGCACAGGTGTCACAGGGGGACCTTGGATGTTGTTGCTGTTGTCAGGTGCCCTGGTGCCCTGTGACTCTGTGCCGTCTGATGGTTCGGTGGGTCTGTCCGTGTTGGCAGGGGTGGCTTGCGGTGTATCAGCAGTTGCAGGGGTGGTTTCAAGGGGGCAGGTGAATGTTGCCGAGGGGCTGCATGAGGGCCGAGACCGGAGGGGCCAGCTTGGGTGTCGTCCGACGAGGTGTGAGACTGTGCGCCACCGGAGCCAGGTGGGTCCACCGGAGCCTGGGACTGGGACTCTTCCTCGTCTGTGGTTGAGTCCACATCTGCCCCTGTGTTTGGAAGGAAGACACAATGTTAGTGATGTATTCATGGACATCAATGGTTCATACACATGACATTGGCCACTGTGGTTGGTGTTGCATGCCTGTCCATTGCATCATCCTACTTTGTCACTGCGGGAGATTTCCATTAGTGTGGTGCATTCACCTGACACCCTGAGGCACTTTGGTTGTCAAGTCTAGCTGTCTGCCTGCCTGGCATCTTAATTGCATGCTGGATTGTACTGTGCCATTCCTGCACTGGTGCTGACACATGCCTGACACAGGTGTTTCATCCCTGTCAACATTTGTGCTTTGACGCTGGCATCCTTGCAAAGGCACCTAGTTTGGGATCTCTGTTTGGGGCATGTGTGATGCCAGTTTGTGTCAGTCAATGTGCAACACATTAGTGTGTCTGCACAACCTGGTCACAGTCCAGCATGCCCGGGTTGTCCTGATGTTCTCTTCTGTGTTGTCTGTGTCCCCAGTCCACATCCCATTTCACACAGGTGATGGTGTCACTGTTGCTAATGGAGTTGTGTGTGAGTTTTGTGTTTGCACACATGCTTTGTGATGTCAATGTCCTCCATGGTGGTATGGACTGTTCGCTGCGGCTGTCTTTCTTTACTAGAGTCGTGACCAGAGGTGTGTGTTCGGTTGCTTCAGCTGTGACTTGCATGCCTGCTCCAGTGCAGCCCATGTTAGTCCTTGTGTCCCCAGTGTCCATGTCAGTGAGTGCTGTGTGGTGTGGATGATGCCTACAATACTGGACAATGTCTGCGTTTCATGTGGCTGACAACGGGTGTTTGAGTGTATGTCAGCATGCTACAGTGTGAGGGATGTTGGTAGGTCCATTGTAGTCAGTCAGGTGTCCCCTGTCACTGCTGTGTATGTGAGTTGCTGTGTGTTTGGATCTCTGTGGTAGGTCTGCATTTCTGCACTTGTCAACTACAATCCGCGCCTACCCGTCCAGGCCAGAGGGGGTCCCTGGGACACTGCATCCCCGGAAGTTGAGTGCAAAGGTACATTTGCAATAGCTGGCAGTGTGACTGTGATTGGGTTGGTCGATGCGTGTGTGTGACTAGCAGCCTACTCATACATTGTATCCATGTGTCAGCCATCTTGCCCTGCTCTTTGGTTTGGCAGTGAGTGTTCTCAGGGCTGCTGTTAGTTTTTGCTGGATAGATGTGATTTGCAGCTGCCTCAATGATTTTCAGTGTCATTGCAGTACCTCCTCCTCCCCAGGGGCCAGGCAATTCACACAGAGACATGCTTCAATGTCGGTGAGTGTGGGTTGATGTTGAGGTTGTGAGTCAGTGGTGTAGTGGTGGTTGTACACAAGTGGCAACAGTCCCTGTACGTCACACAGCAGTAGCCAGTATGGTGGGTCTTGGGTGTTGTTTGCATGAAGTGTGGGTAAATGCCTTCTCCCAGGTGAGTTGTGTGGAGTTTGTGTTGAGGGGTGTGTGACAGCACATTGTGGTGGGCATGGTCAGAGCTGGCAGTGCTTCTCCCTCCATGGCCAGATGGGCCACTATTGTGTATGCTTCCCTTGCAGGGAGTGGCAGTTGACTTTCAGGATGTCAGGCATCAGGGTCCTGCATTTGGTATGTGCACATAGCCCATCAGGGCCTTGTGCTCCCCACAGCAGGACCCAGTGTCAGCCATCTTGAGGGTACATTTCCACTGCCTGTGAGGTGCGCATGGTTAGAAGTGGTGTTGTTGGTCCATTTGTGAGGGGGACTATTGGCTGTGACTACAACTCCCATCATGCTTTTGGCTACACTGACTTCCCCAACATCCCCGAGCTTCCTTCCTGTGGGTCAGGTTCCCTGTGAGGTGGTGTGACAGTGGTGGCAGACTGTGTGGCAGTGTCTGTTGGGGTTTTGTGGCACTGAGTTGCTCTGATTTTTGCTAGGTTTGTACACGTGATGACATAGTTCAATGTTGGTATGAGATAGCAGGTGTTGTGTTGCTGTGCCAGGCATATGGCTGTAGGGATGACTTTGTTTGTGTTACTGTGGCTTTGTTGACGGAAGTTGTTTTGCCTGTCCCCTTGACGGTGACATGTGTACATGGCCCCACAATCTTGAGTCTCTTATTTGTGTACTCACCAGGCTCTGGGATGTCAGTCAGACCATGTATGCTCTCCGGTGGTAAGATGGCCTGCACCTTCTCCTCCCAGGACCGGAAGTAAACGGGTTTGGCAGGGGGACCGCTGCCGGTGTGCTTGCTGAGCTTATGGTCCTTCTCCAGCAGCTTCTTGACCCTCCTGTGCACGTCATACCACCTGTTCTGGCAGTCGTCTCTGTGCGCAAACAAGGTGCTTGTGCGTTCACCTTGTTGACGATTCTCTCCCACATCTTGGCCTTCTGGGACATGGGGTCTTCTGTACCAATGTGCCAAACAAATGTTGCTCTACTCTGATGAATTCATCTACCAACACTGTCAACTCACTATCTGTGAACTTTGGATTCTTCTTGGGGGGCATGGTGGTGGTGGTGGTGGTGTCGAGGGTGGTGGTGGTTGGGGGGGTTTGGGGTCGTGGTGGGGTGGTGGTGGTGGTGATTGGTGTGTGTGTGTGAGGGTGCAAGTGAGGTTTGTGGGTGTGTGTGTGTGAATGCTGTTGGTGAGATGGCAATGATGTGTGTCAGCAGAGTTGTGTGTGTGGAGGTTCTCAGGAAATGGCAATGGCTCATGGGAGTGATTGGTGGCCTTTAAATATGTTGAGTTGTGGGTGTGTCTCTCTTAATTGATTTTATTTTTTTATATATTTTCGTTGTCAGTGCTTGTTTGGTCCTTTTTTGTGTTTGGTCAGCTGTTGTTTGTGTGTGTGTACGAGATGTTCTTCTGACCGTGCCGGACGCTGCTGGTGAGTCGTACAGGCTTCTCCGAGCCTTTCACGCTGTTGTTATGCTGTGTTGTGTATGTCGTGTGCGACTCGGTCAATGGGCGTTCGACTCGGTCGTGGGCGTTCGTTTCGCTCGCGGGAGTTCGAGTCGGTCGCGGGCGGAGTCCGTTGGTTTGAGTGTTTGTATCGTGTGCGTGTCGGTCAGTGCGGCTTGTGCTCCATGCGAGTCGTTCTTGTTTCCGCGTATGGCATCGTGACTTTGCAACCTCGTACGTCACGGGTACGTGTCGCTCGGCTCCGTTCCGGGAACGTGTCGGACGGTACTGCTCGAGGGCTTTTTCCGGCCGGAGGCTATTTTTCCGTACGGCTCGGTCGTCCGGTTCATATTCGGGAGAGTCGGTTGGAATTCACAGGCTTTCCATCGTACTGCGCGGGTCGTACGGCGGCGAGACGTGTCGGTCGGTACTTTATCCCGGGACGTGTCGGTCGGTTCACTTTACAAACGGAATCGACCCCATAGAGGCTTATTTACAAGCCCCTTACGCCGCCGGTGAGTCATTTATCCCATATTAAAAGGGACGCACCGGCGGCGCAAGGGCCTTGTAAATAAGCTCTAAGTGGCTTATTTACAAGCTCCTTGCGCCGCCGGTGAGTCATTTTTCCCATATTAAAGGGACGCACCGGCGGCGCAAGGGCCTTGTAAATAAGCCTCTGTGGCTTATTTACAAGCCCCTTGCGCCGCCGGTGAGTCATTTATCCCATATTAAAAGGGACGCACCGGCGGCGCAAGGGCCTTGTAAATAAGCCCCTAAGTGGCTTATTTACAAGCCCCTTGCGCCGCCGGTGAGTCATTTAACCCATATTAAAAGGGACGCACCGGCGGCGCAAGGGCCTTGTAAATAAACCCCTACCTGCCTCTGGCTGCAATCCATGCAGATGGTGCCTCAAGAACATGTCTCTGTCAGACCCTCACGATCAGCATCGGATTGGCAGGGCGGGCAACCGGCCATTGCCTGAGGGGCCAGAGGCCAAGCCCAGCTGGTGGCCGTTTTTTGTGAGCTGTAGATAAAATTACATTTGCCCGCGCCGGCCTGACCTCTGGAACTTGACCCTAAAGGGCAAGACTGCTGCAGCTCGCACTGCCACCAATGATACTGTTCGATCCCAAAGAAGTGCTTAGGTTCCTAAATAGGTGTATCTGAAGTTGCGATTCTCGCATATGGTGTGAGCTGCTATGAATATTCCCCAGCAGCTATTTGCTGGAATGATTGACGCAATACCATATATTTTATTTAACTGACGTGAAGTTTCTCCTGATACCTCTATCATGTCAACTGTATTATTGTTAAAATTTAAGGGGCAGATATACAAGAAAGTGACTCAGTACGGATTGCAAGCCATTTGGCTGCATCGCACTGAGTCACTTTCAAAGCACAGTGATGCGACATATTTACAACAATATGTCGCATCTCTGTGCTTCCCCCTGCGCTGGCGCACAAACTGCTGCCATGCACCGGCACAGGCACCCTTGCACCATGGTGCAAGGATGCCTGCGTCGTGGGGAGATTGTTATTGTTCAGGAAGGGTTCCCTTCCTGCACAAAAACAATCTGAAATGCCGTTTTTCAACTTCTATGTGTGCTGCATTAGCACACATAGAAGTTAAAAAACGTCATTGTTTCAATGATTGTTTATGTGCAGGAAGGGAACCCTTCCTGCACATAAACAATCATTAGAGGTGATTTCCTCTTTCTATGCGTGCTGCAAAATGCAGCACGCATAGAAAGAGGAAAGAAAACGAGGAGAAATTAATACATTTCTCCTCGTTGCGCCCCTACGCCTCCCTGGGGAGGCGTAGCATTCACACGCATTTCCAGATTTACGATTCCTCATAAATCTGGAAATGTGTCTCAGTTCCATGGGTGTTGCGTGGGAACACCCACAGCAACACCCATGGAACGCCCCTTTCACGCAAAGTGCTGCGTGCAAAGGGGCCGTATTTACAAGGACGGGAAAAGCCATGCAGGGTGGCTTTTCCTGTCCTTGTAAATATGGAGCAGTAAAATGCGCCACCGGTACGACACAAAAAGTGATGCACCGGTGGCGCAAGGGGCTTGTAAATCTGCCCCTAAATGTTTACTGAGTATCTGAGTCGATTACGACTGGGACCTTAAGAACTGATTGATAAACGTCAAAACACAAAAAAATGAGATTTGTAACAATGTAGGCAAGCATAGCAAGAATGTAAAGTTCTCTCAGAGTTATATTCACTACAGAAAGTAATAACCTTATTTGAGTAGTTACTTCACTTTACTATTTCACATTATTACAGTGTATGACTACAGAGGACACCAACTTCACCCAGACTGTGAAGCTCTAGTTCCTTAGAGTCAGGGTAAGCAGCTAACAATTAGGCTCAAGCCAGTGGTTAATTTGTAAAAAAAACATAAGTGCCGGGGCTCTCATCAGGAGGCAGCTTGCACCAGCCCAGTTCTCCTGTTAGCGCTGCATAAAACAGAAGCAACTACTAACCATGAAAGTGGGGAGAGGATGTGGCATAATGGCCAGAGTTGCCGACTTCGGAGCTGGGGACCAGGTTTGAGTCTGGCGTCGGCTCAACATCCTGTGATGCTGGGCAAATCACTTAATCTCATTGTGCCTAACAAAAATGAATGTGTCCTTAACTGGTGCTCATGAAAAGTGTCAGTGTTGATGATTAAGTGACGGGACTGAGCACTGGAAACCACAGGCTCAAATTAAGTACTGGCTCAAGCATGTGTCCACCCAACACGACTGTGTTTCTTTGTTTGCTATGCAGTGCCACATAATTATTTTGCACATGTGTGTACTATCACCGTGCATACATATCTCTAACCGAGTGCCATATACACATTTAATGAATCCTAATAGATTGTCAATTTTTGATGTTTATTGTATCCTAGGAACCTTCTCCTTGGATTGTCAAGGTAGGACTCACGTTCAAAAGGGATCCCCACTGGCCCTGATAAATGCCCCTGACCAGTATTAGCAAGATTAAGAGCAGAAACATGTTGGTTTAATATGGATGGTTAGGTTATTGTATCTATATGCCATCCTCGTGTTGGTTTTAGTAGTACCTAAGGTACCCACTAATTAAGGTATTATCCCAGGTTTACCATAAGGAATTTTTTGTTTATCTGGATCCTGCCTTGTCCAGTAATTTTTTATTAAAAAAATTCCCTCTTAATGAGGTTGAGTCCGCCCTGGTAGTACCATCTTACCAGGGTGGGAGGAGGTCGCCGATGATGAAGCATGCCACAAATAGTGGGTGAGGCCTCCTCATCCAATTTCATTGGCACTTTTGTATTAGGATAGTTATTCCTTTGGGACCCTAATTGTGAATCTCTCAGTATTTATTGTTCATAATAAATATGGTGTGGACCACAACTGGCCTTATACTGCCGGCCATCAAACTTAATTGTGGTTACTAACTCGAAAAGATATCACATATGAGGGCGATCACCACCAACACGAATGCACAGGTAACACTTTCTCTATCTCAAAGACACACAAAATATCACATACAGCGAGGATTAAACACCATCCCACAACAGCATGCACTGTAAACTCCTCTGCATTTTTAAAAGCAAGACGCACTCTTAAGGAACGCACACCGAATCCTGGTGAGGGATTGGGGTTTACTTGTTTGTCTTGTGTTTTTGTACTCCCCTCATGTATCTTGCCCTCAATAGCAAGGAAGAGACAGGTGTGCTGTGAAATATCAAGTATGTCAGCTTTTAGGCAGTACCTGCAGATGTATGGCTGTGAGTGAGTGAGGAGGGAGGGATATGGGAGGGGAACCACTTGAACAAGTGCTCATTACCTGAGGGTCAGATCTGCACAGAATGAGGGGACACTGATCCTAGGAGAGAATAGAGGAGGCACAATGGGCTGGTATAGGAAGAAGACACACCATTGGAGAGGTTTAGACTCAGGAAGCACCACATGACACATTGTGAAACTGAAGAGTCAGCAGGGGAGATGCAAGAGACAAAGTGGTGAGGATGAGTGACAGTCAGCTAGACCTAGAGACCGACAAGGTACGAAGGGACAGTGGAAGACATGGAAGAAGTGGCAGGCTGAGCTACAGAGAAGACGGGAGGATGATAGGCTTATGGGGGTGACAATCTGAGAGACTAGGCAGGCACAGCGGGACATGCTGAGAGACTAAGGAGCAGATTTATCAAGGGGTTGCGTCACTTCTGCACCATGCAACGGGGTGCAAAAGCGATGCAACTCTCAAGACGACAACTTCAACGACCAGACACCCAACTCCGAAACCACTTCCTGCTCCAGCAACGCCATCCAGCCCACCATCTCCTCCTGGACCCCAGTCACCACCGAAGACACCACTTCGACCATGAAAGGCATCCACTCAGGGGCCCCCACGGACCCCTGCCCCCGCACATTTTCCACAGAGCCGCCACCGCCATCGCTCCCGAACTACGACACACCATCAACACCACCTTCAAGACCGGCATCTTTCCCCATGACTGGAAATGCACAGAAGTCAGACCCCTGCTCAAGAAGCCCTCAGCAGACCCCACCGACCTCAAGAACTACCGACCCATCTCCCTCCTCCCCTTCGTGGCCAAAGACACAGAGAAGACCGTCAATGCACAACTAACCAAATTCATCGAAGAAAACTCCATCCTCGACCCCTCCCAATCTGGATTCCGCAGCAACCACAGCACCGAAACCGCTCTACTTGCTGCCACAGACGACATCCGCACCCTCCTCGACCAAGGACACACCGCGGCCCTGATCCTACTCGACCTCTCTGCAGCGTTCGACACCGTCTCCCACCGCACACTCACCGCCAGACTCCACGACGCCGGCATACAAGGAACAGCCCTCGACTGGATCCGCTCGTTCCTCACTGGCAGAACCCAAAGAATCAGACTACCACCTTTCCTCTCCGAACCCACGGAAATCAACTGCGGAGTGCCCCAAGGATCATCGCTCAGCCCCACGCTCTTCAACATCTACATGGACCCCCTCGCCGCCATCGTCAGACAGCACGGACTCAGCATAGTATCCTACGCCGACGACACCCAGCTCATCCTCTCTCTCACCAAGGACCCAATCACCACCAGACTCAACTTCCAGGAAGGAGTGAAGGACGTCGCATCCTAGATGAGCAGAAACTGCCTAAAGCTCAACTCGGAGAAGACAGAAGTCCTCGTCCTCGGACCCTCCCCCTCGGCATGGGACAACACCTGGTGGCCTACCGCCCTCGGCAGCCTCCCCACACCCACGAACCATGCCCGAAACCTCGGCATCGTACTCGACTCCTCCCTCTCCATGACCCGACAGGTCACGCCGTCGCCTCCAGCTGTTTCAACACCCTCCGAATCCTCCGAAAGATCTTCAAGTGGATCCCCCCCGAATCAAGGAAGGCCGTCACTCATGCACTCATAACCAGCAGACTGGACTACGGAAACACCCTCTACGCCGGGATCAACAAGTCTCTGCTCCGCAAGCTCCAGACCATACAGAACACCGCAGCCAGACTCGTCCTCGGCATTCCTCGGCACGAACACACCACCCAACACCTACGGAACCTCCACTGGCTCCCCGTTGAGAAGAGAGTCACTTTCAAGATACTCACCCACGCCTACAAATGCCTCCACAACACCGGACCCCAATACCTCAACGAGAGAATCTCCTTCCACGTACCCAAGAGAAACCTCCGATCCGCCGACCTCGCCCTCGCCGAAACCCCGCGCATCCGCAGAGCCAGAACAGGTGGAAGAACCTCCTCCTACATCGCAGCCAAGACCTGGAACGAGCTCCCGCTCAACATCAGACGCGCCCCCTCCCTGAACATCTTCAGGAAGACACTCAAGACCTGGCTTTTCGACTGAACGGAGCTGCTGACCCCCCCCCCCCCAGCGCCTTGAGACCCTCACGGGTGAGTAGCGCGCTTACAATTCCCCTGATTGATTGATTTATCAAGCCACGCAAACCACCCTTGCGTGGCCCTGAGTGGCTTGATAAATCTAGAGTAACGCAGCGCAAATTGCTGCGTTGCGTTACTCTACCCCAGGGAGACTTTCCATGGGTGGAGCATGGGTGTTCCCAAGCGAAACCCATGGATTTTGACACATTCCCAGATTTACCACTACTGTTATACCTGGAAATGCGCTAAAATGCTACACCTTCCCAGGTGAGGTATAACGAGGAGAAATATCTTTATTTCTCCTTGTTACTTCCTTTATGTGCTACATTTTTCACCACACATAGAAAGAGGAAAATACCTCAGGGGATTGTTTTTGTGCAGGAAGGTGCCACTTCCTGCACAAAAACAATCCTACGTGCAACGCAGGTACTCTTGCACCATGGTTGTCTAGCCACTGCTAAACCACCTACCTGCCGGCCTCTCTTTTCCCCCACCGAGGCCGCCTTGCTGCTTTGGTTAGTGGATTCTGGCTGCTGTTATGTGGCTTTGGCATGGCTCTCGCCTGTCTTCTTTCGGTCGGACATGTTTACAGCCCAGAGGTCATGGATGAAAATAGCCTTTCTTTGAGAAATGCAACCTCACAAATCCACACAACCCATGAATGGCTGTAAAAAATCTTTAGCATACCTAAGTGTATATTAAACATAGGACTTTAAATATCATCACAAAGGAAAAAAATTATGTCTTTACATAGTTAAAACAAAAAAATAGACCACCCCACCTAAAGTGAGCGTAGCCATGGAGGAGGGCACATCCTAAAATGTCACCCCCCAAGCAGCTGGTGGAACCCATGCTTGCCTGGTTGCCCAGACGCCCTATGGATGCATTCAAGACATCATGAAGAGAGATGATCCCAGTTACATGTGACTGCACAGAGTTCAGGCAGGATCCACATGCCTTCCCCTCCACAGGAGTACAGGAAAAAAGATCTGTCCCATGAATATAGATTCTGCTGCCACCACTGCCAGTCCGCACATATCATGGGGGGTGGACTGTGGGGTGCCCCTTGACATAGTGGCCAATGTGAAAGTCTAATAGTCAGTTTAAAGCATGAACCCTATGTGTATTCGTAAAGCGCACTCTCACCCATGAGGGTCTCCAGGGACTGAGCAGGTGTGTGTGCCTGGCCTTGCCTATGATAGGTTGGTTACTTGAAAAGCTAGGTCTACAGCTTCTTGTAGAAATCAAGAAGAGAGGAAGAGTCTCTAATGCAGAGTGGGAGGTCATTCCACGCTTCATGGGTGATGTAAGCGAATGCCCGTCCTCCTTATCTGATTCTGTGTATGCATGGGATGTGTTTGGGTAGGAGTCCTACAGAGTGGAGGTGGTTGGTGGAAGGAGAAGCAACTGTTCAGATAGGTGGGGCCTAAGTTATGTAGTGCCTTAAGCGCGTGTGTGAAGAGTTTGAAATAAGCGCGTTTGTGTATCAGGAGCCAGTGAAGCTCCCAGAGGTGTGGTGTGATGTGATTTCTGTCTGGGAGGTTGAGCATGAGTCTGGCTACTGAGTTCTGAATGGTTTGTAGTCTTCTAGTGATTTGCTTGGTGATCTCGACATACAGGGTGTTCTTGTAGTCCAACTTGCTGGTGACTAGGGCATGAGTGACGTTTTTTCTAGTGTTGCTTTGGAGCCATTTGAGATCTTCCTCAGCATCTTCTGGGTGTGGCAGCAGGATGTAGTGACGGCGTTGACTTGAGCGGTCATGTCAAGTTTGCTGCTGATGATGATTCCAAGGTTCCTAATGTGGGTACTGGGTGTGGGCATGAGTTCAGACAGCCACCTGTTGCAGTCCTGTGGTGAAGTGTTCTTGCCGAAGATCACTACTTCTGTCTTGTAGGTGTTGAGCTTGAGATAGTAGGCTTTCATCCAGTTAACTAATTCGGTCATGCAGGCAGTGAACTTGTTTCTTGTGTTGGGGGTCTTGTCCAAGCATGAGAGTACAAGTTGTGTGTCTTCAGCGTAGGAGAGGATGTTGATGTCGAGTACAGAGATGACGCTGGCCAGAGGGATCATCTATCCATTGAAGAGGGTGGGGATGAGTGATGAACCTTGAGGCACTCAGCAGATGAGTTTGCAAGCTTCATAGAAGTAAGGTGCCAGGCTGACAGCTTGTGTTGTATCTATTAAGAAGGTGCAGAACTAGTGGAGAGCGGGTACTTGAATGCCAATCTTGTGTAAGTGCCTGATGAGGATTGGTTGTGAGACTGTCAAATGCTGCAGAGAGGTCCAGGAGAATGAGGGCTGCCGTATTTCCTCAATCAAGGATCATGTGGATGTGTCTGTGGTGGCGATGAGTGCTGTTTCTGTTCTATGGGTGGACTTGAATCAGTACTGCATGGCGTCGAGGAGCTGGTGGTTGGTGAGGCATCAATTGATTAGTTTCTCTAAGACCTCTGCTGGTATGGTAGGAGGAAAATGGGTCTATATTTGGAAAGCGTGGCTGGGCCTGCAGATGGACTCCTGAGCAGGCGCGTGATGGTGGCACATTTTCAGGTGTCCGAGAATGTGGCTGAGTTGATGGAGACGTTAAGGATGGGTGTTAGTGCGTCACTGATCGGTAGGAGTCCTTTGGTGAAGGTGTGGTGCCATCAGCTGGCTTCCTTGATTGTCAGTCTCACTAAGTTAAACAGAGATGACCAGGAAGGTACAAGGGCAGGGTACGGCAGCTACACAAAGCCACTCAGAAGACTTTCATCTCAACACAGAATATCAATCTGCTGCCTGCAGGATGAACACAATCTTCTGCAGTAGCATGTATGTCAGTAGTAGGGTACTGCTTTTTTGTGTATTGGTTCTGCTGTTTCTCTGGTCTCTGAAATTAATTAGGTATAAGGCTGTCAGAGCACTCCATGTGTGTGGGATACCACATTCCTCACCAACACATTACTCAAAGCAATTCCATTGAGATGAATTAAACTTATTATTCAGATTATAGAGTGCATTGCTACGCGAATGGGTGCTTTAATGTTTAGAGGAATTAAGCTGTAAGATGAGAGGATGAGATTTAATGAAAGAACCAGGGGCCTTATTTAAAAAGAATTAACACAGTGCGGTGCCGCAAGCCATTTGGCTGCGCCGCGCTGCGTTCATTCCGAAGCACATGCAACGATATGATGGATCCCTTTGCTCTCCCCTGCGCTGGCGCACAATTAGCTGCCATGCGCCGACACAGGCACCCTTGCACCATGGTGCAAGGTTGCCTGCATCACGGGGATGAATGTTTATGTGTTAGAATTGAAATGCATTAATACCATATTACCCGCATTTTATTCGATGCTAGGTTAGCATTCATGTAGCTAGTTCATTATATATTCTCTCTGTGTGCATACGTAATCAGACAGTGCAGACGTTATGTTAGATATGTTGACATCTGTGCCACCATTTTAGTTTTCGAAGACGCCATTTTGTATTATAATCGAAACTGTTACTTGATCATTTACGAGAAATGGCCCTTGCTAAGTTTAGTTTCTTCAATGTTGAATCTTGCTCATTAGCGCATGCCTTTTCTATTACATGAAGGCCTTCTCCCACCTGTCTAGTAGTGAGGATAAGCTAGATGACCTTGGGCAGTAGATAGCTTGTGCCAGGCTGTGGAATCGAAACTTGTGCTCTATACCCCCATTGTATTAAGACAGCTACCAGTATTTTTCCATAGTAGGCGGGTCTTTGTGGGCTCAGCAACCTACATAATGTAACTGTATGTTTGCTAGAGTCAGTCCCTCATCAGCCATCATAGGAGGCTGGTCAGACTGGACTCCACTGCAGTGTACTTTGTGAATAAACTAGTCTGCTTGTGTTCTCTACTGCGTCATCGACTCTTCATTGAATGGAAGGCTAGAGGAGGTCGAGAGTGACCCTGGTGGCCCTAAACGGGTCACTTCCTTCAGTTGGCGCCCGAACAGGGACTCCACCAGGTGGCCCATCCCACCCAAAGTCGGGCTGTGGGGTCGGGTTGCGTCCGGTCGGCTGGGTGGATCGGGGATCCCCATTTGATAGAGCCTGGTTCTCGCGGATGCCCCGCCTGTCTGATCGGGCGGCTCCTCGTCTAGTGGTCATCTCGGCTGGGGTCCTGAAAAGGCGAAACCCTTGGATCTGACCGTTTGGTCTGAAGAGTCGGCAGTGGAGAATAATCTTGTTTGACCTGTGTGCACCAGGTGAGTTCATTGTGATCTCTGGTAAGAGCGGCGCCGTCTTGATTAACTTGGTGGGTCTGTGGACCCTTGTGATACGGAGCGATTGTGAACGTTCCGCCGGGCCACTAGTTGAATTTGGTTTAGTTTTGAAAAGGCCTGGGGCTAGAGCCTATCTTGCCTTGATGCAGTCTGAGGACTGACTTGTCTTGGTGCAGTTTACGGACTGCTTTTGAGAGCTCTTTGTGTGTGTGTGTGTTGATTGAGTGGATAGTGAATGTGTCTGATGCTAAGATGTCTTGTTGGAGTAAAATGTGGTGCTTGGGGCGTCGCTGTTGCTCTGCTGAGCATCGACTGGAGGAACGGCAGCCTGCGCCTCCAGAAGGCACTCCAAGTTTTGAGATGTATGTGAAGCACGGTATTGGACCTATTATGTTTCGTAGATTGTGGCACAAAAATACGAGGGGCAATGCTGAGCTTCAGTGGCCACTGGATGGTACTTTTTATGAACAAAAATTGAATTATTTACAGGACAAATTATTTGCTAGAAGAAGTAGACAGTCGATGTTTGATACTTTGCAGGTATGGCAGAAGGAAGCTAAGCAGAGGCGTATACGGGCCGAGAAGGAGTCTAGGAAGAAGGCAATGCAGACAGTGGTGCAGAAAGCTGTAGCTTATGATAAAGAACAAACAGAGAAAGATGTTGAGTGTGCCGATAGGAAGTTTCGATTACAATGTAATAAGTCTTATGTAGTTCGAGAGGATGAGGATCCTTTTGTGGAGGATCTGTTGGAAACTCGTCCCCCACCTCCCTATGCCCCGCAGAGAATATATCCTGTTGTTCCGTCGTCTCAGTCTTCCATTGCTTCTCCGCTTTCTTCTGGTCTTCCTGTGGACTCAGCAGCCTCGGCTCCAGTCCTATCTGTCTCCTCTCCGGTTTCGCAAACCTGCGAGTGTGGTGACTGCGGGCACCCCTACAGTGTCTGCTGTTTCTGCTTCTGTTTCTCCTCCTTCTCTTACTCCTACCACACAGTCATTGTTGACATTGTCCCCTACGTCTGTATCTCTTGTGTCTTCCCCAAACCTTTCATCTGCAGTGTTGTGCACCAGTGCGAGGGTCGGATGGAGGGAATTGGGCGGCAGTAAGGGAGCGAGTGGAGCAGGTATTGACTCGATCTAATGTAGGTGAAGAGGAGAAAAGGGTGGTTGCAAATCAGGCAGCACAGTGGGCCCGGAGTCTGATTTATAATGTGGAGGATATATGGAGTGTGATGAAAGATTTTGCTCCGTTTGTACAGCAGCATGCCCTCCAGCATATGTCGGCTACATTGATTGGTTTGTGGGAACAGTGTATTGGAGGCACAGCCCCTCAAATTATTTATGACATTCGAGATTGTGTATATTCAGCTGGTATGGCCCCTGTAGAAGTTCTTGGCAATGTTGGGACGCTACTCAGTTATCGAGAAAGATTACATCACCGTACTCCGACTAGTGTGTCCCAATTTCCGATGAGGGAGGTACACCCTATTTTTCATCCCGAGATCCCAGAGCAGCGGAACCAAAGAAATGAGGTGGTCCAACAGCGGGTGGCGTCTCATTTTCAGGAACAGTGGGTTTATACCCCGTGGAAAAGAAGTGAGGTGTTAGCTCTTAAGAGTCAGTTACCGGATCCTAGAAAGAACCCAACGGCGTATTATAAAGAGTTAACGGAGGCCACCTCCTCGTCAGTTATGACATTAGCAGATATTGAGTTATTTTTCGGGCTGTTGGTGCCGGTGGATATATGGAGGCAGGTGCATACTCAGGATCACAGGGTGGAGTTGGGTGGTTCTTGGGATGAGATTAAGGCGTGGGATAAGGAGCGAAAGCCCGGTGAAAAACCTAGGGCTGAGATTCTGGCTTTGCCAGGTCGTATTATTACTTATATGCATTCTCTTATCCCACCTAGACGAGTAGATTGGGATAAGCTAACAGCGTGTCGTCAGAAGAAAGAGGAAAGTGTGTCTGATTTTTTTACTCGGTTTGAAGGGGTGTTCTTGGATTTCAGTGGACAGGATTTGTCAGTTGAAGGTGGTGTTTGTTTGTTTGTTAATAGATTTGTCACAAATTTGCTCCCGGAGATTGCAGCTCGGTTATAGGCTTCAGAGAGCACTTGGACCACCTCTTCCCCTTCGGTGACATTGAGTATGGCTCAGTACTATGAGCATTGAGAAAATGAGGAAAAGGATAAGGTGGACAAGAAAAGTAAGGATTTGAAAACGAGGGTGTTGCTGCAGCAAGTTGCAAGAGGGTCCAGAAGGGGACAGGGCACTGGTCCGGCTCAAAGGTCACGGGGTGCTGGTAGAGGTGGTGAACCCCTAGGGCCGAATCAGTGTGCATATTGTAAAAAGGAGGGACATTGGCGGAGCGAGTGCCCGGATTTGTTACAGAAAATAGCGGTGCCTAGAGGGCGGGGTTCGTGTGGAAGGGGCCGTTATGAGGTTGGCCGGGATGAGGCTCAAGCAGATGCATCATCGGGGGGTCGTTCTGATCAGAACTATTTTGATGACCCCCGGGGAAGGCAGTACTATCATGATGATTATGATATGGGTGACGCTGCAGGGATGTCCTATGGTTAGGACAGCCAGGGACAGGGAAAGGGACCAGTTCAAATTCCTGTAGATCAGCGTGTTCCTTATGTCACAGCAGATTTGCATGGTTCGGCACAGAAATTTTTGGTGGATACAGGTGCAATGAATAGCTCTGTTTCTCGTTCGCTGGTCCCGGGGTAGCCCTGTCTGGCCGTAATAATGTTTCAGTAGGTTTTTCAGGTGTACCGGTTGTGAGCCCCATTTCCAAACCTCTTGCTTTGACTGTTGGTCCTTTTACTGTGGATTCTCCATTTTTGTTAACGGCGAATTGTGGGGAAAATTTATTAGGATTGGATTTGTTGAAAAAGTTATATGCTACCATTTATTGTTCCCCGGATGGTGTTTATATGACTCTTGGACCTAATGCGGTTAGTACAAAACAGTGTCTGGCAAAGGATGCCTCGCTTCCTGTTGAATTCAAGGATGTGCCGTCCTCATTGTGGGCCACAGGGGATACGGATGTGGTGTTGTTACAGATACCGCCAGTTTCGATAAAGGTCAAGGAGAATGCTGTGCTCCCTCGTATTCCCCAGTACAAAATATCACAAGCTGGGGAACAGGCTTTGATGCAGATTATACAGGACCTGATCAAATCGGGGGTGGTTGAGGAGACAGTAGCGAATGTATGCAATAGCCCCATTCTTCCTATTCTTAAGAAGGCACCCTTGGATTCCCCTGATGCACATCCTGATGTTTATCGTTTTGTGCTTGATCTCCGGGAAATTAATAAGATTGTAGTTCCTCAGTTCCCGGTGGTACCAGATATTACTGTTCTCTTGACAATGATTCCTTCCACAGCCAAGTTCTTTTCTGTGATTGATTTGAAAAATGCCTTTTTTAGTATTCCTATTCATCCAGACAGTAGGTATCTTTTTGGCCTCGCCTTGGCTAGTAGGAGTTTCCAATTCTGTCGAGCTCCTCAGGGGTACACTGAAAGTCCCAGTATTTACAGTCAGGCTTTGAAAAGTCAATTGGACTCTCTCTCTCTTCCCGCAGGTAATGTATTATTGCAGTACGTGGATGACATTTTGATAGCCTCCGATACCGAAGAGGGTTGTCGGGAGGCTACGGTTAAATTATTGAAGCATTTGGCAACAAAAGGGCATAAAGTGTCCCTTTCTAAATTTCAACACTGTCAACAGCAGGTCACCTATTTATGTCACCTGCTGTCGAAGGAGGGTCGGAGGCTAACACCTGAACGAGTTGATGCCATTGTTAAGATGCCTATCCCTGTGACTCAGAGGGATGTGCGTGCTTTTATAGGCATCACCTTGTATTGTCGACACTGGATTCCCGCTTATTCTTTATTTATACAGCCCTTGCTTTGCCTAACAACTAAAGATGTGCATGAACCCTTGCCCTGGACGCATGAATGCCAGCATGCTTTTGAGCAGTTAAAAGTTGCGCTTTGCTCTGCCCCTGTGCTTGGTACACCTGATTATAAGAAGCCTTTTGTGTTGTATGTACACGAAACGGCTGGGTGTGCGCTTTCGGTGTCAACACAAACCTTTGGAGGTAAGCAGAGGCAGTGTGCTTATTTTTCTGCTACGCTTCACCCTGTCGCCAGAACCCTCCCGAGTTATTTAAGAGCCACGGTGGCTGCGGCGGTCTCTATTCGACAGTCGGCAGGGCTCGTTCTTAATCATGATCTCACAGTAATGGTACCTCATGCTGTGGATGTACTTTTGAACAAGACAAAGACGCAGCACCTTACCAGTGCTCGTCTGAGTGGTTATGAATTGACTTTATTTGCACCCCATATTACTATCAAAAGATGTGCCATTCTGAACCCAGCCACGTTACTACCCCTCCCTTCGGAAGAAAAGGACCAAGATGTCCATGATTGTTTATTTCGTACGGAGGAGGAGACGAAGGGATGGGTAGACTTGACTGACGTTCCCTTATCTGACCCGCAAGGGGAACTATATGTCGATGGTTCTTGTTTTAAATTGTCAGATGGCACCACTACAGCGGCGTACGCTATTACCACATTGCGCACTGTAGTCGAGACATTACGTATTCCTTATCAATCTGCTCAAGCTGTGGAGTTGATAGCTCTTTTGCGAGCATATGAATTAAGTGAAGGACTGACTGTCAATATCTACACTGACAGCCAGTATGCCTTCGGTGTGGCCCATAATTTTGGACGCCTCTGGGCAGAGAGAGGATTCTTCACTTCACATGGAACTAAGATCCAGAATGGTCAGCTGATAGAAAGACTTTTGACAGCTTTGACCCTTCCCAAACGATTGGTAATAGTGAAGTGTAGTGCCCATAAAGCAATCACTGATGATGTAGGGAAAGGAAATGCCTTTGCAGATCAAACAGCAAAAGAAACAGCCAGATCAAAAATGACGAAAATGTTTGTGGCAGGACCTGCTAGATGGGTACCAGATGTTACCATGTTTGAAAATACACTGGACAGTGTCAGGGAAATACAGTCTGAGGCGACAGTTGAGGAGTTGGCAGTGTGGCAGGAGAGTACAGGGCATTTAGATGAAGAAGGGTGCTGGACTGATAAAAGTGAGAAGCAGAGATGGATGTTACCTGATGCATATGTTTTCCCTGTAGTTACAATGGCACATGGTCCGGCTCATATTAGCGCAAAGGGAATATGTAAGCTGTTAGATCCTGTGTGGAAAAATGGCAACATTCCCAAAGTAGCTGCTCATCTTGTGAAACATTGTATGATTTGTATGAAGCATAATCCTGGAAAGGGTACCCCTACACCTTCTGGTAATTTTGCGCCACCTTCTCTCCCTTTCGAGGTACTCCAGATGGATTACATAGAGATGCAGCGAGTTAATAATTTGAAATATGTGTTAGTGGTGGTTTGTGCATTTAGCAAATGGATTGAGGCTTACCCAACAAACTAAAACACAGCCATGGCGACAGCGAAAGCTCTTATAAAGGAGTTCTTCCCTTGCTACGGTTTGCCCCGTTTGATTTGGAGTGACAATGGAAGCCACTTCAATACCAAATTGATTCAATTGGTGTGTGAGGGTCTGCACATCAAGCAAAAATTCCATGCAGCAAACCATCCTCAGTCAGCAGGCTTAGTTGAGAAGTACAATGGTACTCTCAAGCTAAAATTGGCTAAGATTAAGGAAAGTACTGGGCTACAATCGCCAGATGCATTACCCCTTGCTCTATTGTCCACCAGAATGACAGCCCATTCTAGAACTGGATTACCGCCATATGAAGTGGTCTTTGGCCGTCCCGCAAATATGTGGGGCGTCCCTAGACCGAAAAGATTTTCTGAAATTGATTATCCTCTGTTAGTCGATTATTTATATGATCTCACTAAAAGTTTGCGTTCTATTCACCAACAGATACATGAAGCTTTGCCTCCAGCACCAGAGGGGCCCGGGCATACCATACAGCCTGGAGACTACATTCTTGTGAAAAACTTCCAGAGAAGAGACAGTTTGGAGCCCAGGTGGAAAGGACCATATCTGGTCTTCATCACGACAAGGATGGCGGTGAGAGTGGACGGCCGGAAGCATTGGATACATACCTCGTATTGCCGGCGAGTGCCGCTCCCCCTCCCCTATGACCGGTGGGTACAAGAGGGGATACTGTGCTACTTATCTGTCTCCCAAAAGAATTTCAATTCATGACACCAATGCGAAGATAATGCTCCAACAGGAGCTTGATACTCTCATGCAGGTGAACGAAGGTGTTTTTGGTTCAACAACTTCTCTTGCAGGTTCTGTTCCTGATGTTCCTTGTACTGATGATGAATAGTGTTATTTCCTTCCATATGTTTGGCTATGCATATATACGTGTATACATTCGTATTTGACATATTATTACCTGTTTTTTATATTTTCTCTACTTTTAGAATTGTAAAGACCCTTACCTGATAGCACGAATAAAGATGTCCGTATTAGCTTATAAAGGCTAAAAGGAGGGTCTGTTCGAATTAAAATGCATTAATACCATATTACCCGCATTTTATTCGATGCTATGTTAGCATTTATGTAGCTAATTCATTATATATTCTCTCTGTGTGCATATGTAATCAGACAGTGCAGACGTTATGTTAGATATGTTGACATCTGTGCCACCATTTTAGTTTTCGAAGACGCCATTTTGTATTATAATCGAAACTGTTACTTGATCATTTACGAGAAATGGCCCTTGCTAAGTTTCGTTTCTTCAATGTTGAATCTTGCTCATTAGCGCATGCCTTTTCTATTACATGAAGGCCTTCTCCCACCTGTCTAGTAGGGAGGATAAGCCAGACGACCTTGGGCAGTAGATAGCTTGTGCCAGGCTGTGGAATCGAAACTTGTGCTCTGTACCCCCATTGTATTACGACATCTACCAGTGTTATTCCTTTGTAGGCGGGTCTTTGTGGGCTCCGCAACCTACATAATGTAACTGTATGTTTGCTAGAGTCAGTCCCTCGTCAGCCATCATAGGAGGCTGGTCAGACTGGACTCCACTGCAGTGTACTTTGTGAATAAACTAGTCTGCTTGTGTTCTCTACTGCGTCATCGACTCTTCATTGAATGGAAGGCTAGAGGAGGTCGAGAGTGACCCGGGTGGCCCTAAATGGGTCACTTCCTTCATATGTGCAGGAAGGTGTCCCTTAGCATTAGCACACATAGAAGTTGCAAAATGTCATTTTTAAATGATTGTTTATGTGCAGGAAGGAACATCTTCCTGCACATAAACAATCACCAGAGGTGATTTCCTCGTTTTGTGTGTGCTGCAGAATGCAGCACGCATAGAAATAGGAAAAAAACGAGGAGAAATTAATATATTTCTCCTTGTTCCGCCTCCCTACGCCTCCCCTGGGGAGGCGTAGCATTCAGGCGCATTTCCAGGTTTACGATTTCTCATAAATCTGGAAATGTGTCAGGTTCCATGGGTGTTGCGTGGGAACACCCACAGCAACATCCATGGAACGCCCCTTTCACGCAAAGTGCTGCATGTAAAGGAGCTGTATTTACAAGGACAGGAAAAGCCATGGAGGGTGGCTTTTCGTGTCCTTGTAAATATAGGGCAGCAGTAGTATAAGCGGATACCACTCATCACCATTCATGTCCTTAAAAGTGACAGGCCCCCCTCCGGTCCCCCGCCCCTCGCTGTGTCCCCAAAAGTGACGTGTGTCCTTAAAAGTGACAGGTCCCCCCTCCCCTCGATGTGTCTTTAAAAGTGACGCGTGTCCTTAAAAGTGACAGGTCCCCCTCCCCTCGCTGTGTCCTTAAAAGTGACGTGTGTCCTTAAAAGTGACAGGTCCCCCTCCCCTAGCTGTGTCCTTAAAAGTGACGTGTGTCCTTAAAAGTGACAGGTCCCCCCTCCCTTCGCTGTGTCCTTAAAAGTGACAGGCCTCAAGCCCCTGGAAATACAAGGGTTTGGCACCGTGTATGTGTCAGAGTGTGAGCATCATGAGATGTCCATCTTGTCCAAGGGGCGGTCCTAGGGGCGGTGTTGTTTCTGGAGACACCAGCGAGCCAGAGCCCTATGACGCCTCTAAGGCCTTGTTGATGTGTAGAGGGTACGCCCCCTTTTAGGAGCTGTTTAGGATACATATAAGGCATCCTTAAGAGCGTTGTACAGCAAGCAGCCGCCTGAAGACGAGAAGGTTCCCATAGCAAAATGAAGAGATACAGCTCTCTTGTGAAGAGACCGATGTGGGGTGGCTCCCAACAACCTATCAGTAGATATTACCGCAGCTTACCAACGCTGGTAATGGACGAGAATGCTCAGCAAGAAACACCTAAGGATATGGGCTGCGACATTACTGGTTTTGGTAATGGCCTGTGTCGGGGGGTGCAAAAACTCAGTCTCAAGGAGTGCGTATGCAGGTTGTCGCCGGTTAAGGACGCCCACAGCGAGAGTGAGGGCTCTGGTAGTGGCAGCTTGTTTGCCGGCCCCAGTTTCGTGGATATGGAGGAAGATGAAGAGGCTGTAGCACCTCCTAACACACCCGTCTATGAAGCCATGGCCCTTCAGGAGGATACGGATGCTGCTGAGGTTGTGCTGCAACCATCGGGTACAGTCGCCGAAGATGTTGGGGCATCGCGGGACATTAGCGACTCTCAAGATTCCAGAGCCGCAGCAGAGGCCGGTGAAAATGCAGAGGTTACTAAAAAAAATTTTTTTTTAAATGTTATGCTCGGCAGTTACAAAGATGAGGTATTTTATTTCTTCAGCTATTGGCATATCAATCTTTCTTTTTTTTCTGCCCCTAGAGAGTAACACCAGCAGGATGCACCTACTTCATAATGCACTATGGTAAAGAGGATGTAGCACCTCCTAACACCCCTGTCTACGAAGACATGGACCTTCAGGAGGATGCGGCTGCTGCGGAGGTCGTGTTGCAACAGCCCGGTACAAGCGTCGAAGATGATCGGGCATCGCAGGACATTAGCGACTCTCAGGATTTCAGAGCTGCCGCAGAGGGTGGTGAAAATATGGATGTTAGTATGAAACTGTTATGCCACATGTATCTATATAACAATGTATTTTATTTCTTCAACTAATGGTCTGTCAATCTTTCTTCTTTTGAACCCTAGATAGAAGCCCCAAAAAGAACGGCTGGAGCCTGGCGACCTGCAAAAGCGAGCAATGTAATCTTTAATTGTCTGTGGTGTTCAAAACAGGCTGAAAGCTGAACGTGCCAAAACAGCGAGGGCTGCGACAAATGTGTATGCGGTTCTAAGAGCGGCGCGTGTGAAAAAGATGAAGATGCAGGATTGTCCTTCTTTGAACGGCGTGAAGTTAAGGGTTTCGCAGCGACGGTAGTACTAAACTGTGTCAAACGTGACTATTACAGTCTTTGTCACGGCCACCAAATGAACGATCCCCAGCAGGCGGCTCACGAATGTTTGTGCGAATCATACAGAGCAAGAACAATACGCTATATTTGTGGTTTGTTAGACCCGTACAAGTTGTATAAGCTGCTAAGGGTGGTGTACGGCCTGCACCCTGAAAAGAAAACTGTACACCCCGATATGTTGAGGATCTTAACATCTGCACTCAATGAGATCCAATACGCCTATGACCAGAGCGTAAAACTACCTGAAATGCAGGAGATGTGCCCGACTCTTGATAGAAAGCTGCTACAAAGACTCGTAGAAAGGCGTATGTGTAACGTGTATAAAAAAATAGTCTCAGGGGGGCTTTGGCCCCCCGAAGACTATTTACCTAAGTTCTGATGTAACGTTACAGGATAGCGTGTATTTAGAACAAACAAACGGAATGTTACAACGCGAGGTGGCTATGTGTTAATACGTACTTATGACGTTTGCTATGAAAATGTAAAGTATCTTTTGCTTAGGTCTTGGTAGTATTGTTTATTTGTTTTTTAATAAAACGCCCTTACACAAAACAATCGTCTTTCATTTCATTAATTGTACCGGATGCTATCATGTCGGGGGCTATGTTAAGAAAACTTTATTATGATACAAGCGGGGTTGGCAGCTTTGGAAGTGTCGAAGCCCTATACAGAAGGGCTGCAGATGAAAACGAGCCCGTAAGCAGAGACCTGGTCAAGACATGGCTATCAGGAGAGGAGGCGTATTCGCTCCATAAACCGGCCAGAAGACGTTTTAAGAGACGTCCTACAATCGTTAATGCTCAAATAGATTATCAGTGGCAAGCTGACATAATCAGCCTTCAAGATATAGCAAAACATAACAACGGCGTTTGTTATATATTAACCGTCATAGACGTGCTGTCCAAGTACGCCTACGCAGAACCGTTATGCGATAAAAGAGGGGCCAGCGTCACGGCCGCTTTTAAAGCCATCTTCGAGAAGGGCAGGGTTCCTCAAAAACTACAAACAGACGCCGGTAAAGAATTCTTAAACAAGACATTTCAGAAATTATTAAACAACCACGGAGTTCAACATTTTGTAACACACACGGAGGTGAAAGCAGTGGTTGTAGAACGGTTTAACAGAACTTTAAAGTCTAAGATGTGGCGGTATTTTACGGCCAACAACACCTACAGATACGTGGATGTTCTACAGGCTTTTTTAGATGTGTATAATGCCAGTTATCACCGGACCATCAAAACATCACCCGCAGAGGTGACGCCTAGTAATTCTTTAGCTGTTTGGCGAACGGTGTACTGGCATAATTTTGCTACAAAGGTGAAGAAACCTATTTTTAAAAAAGGCACGCATGTGAGGATTTCAAAATTGAAAGGGGTCTTTACGAAGGGCTACCGCCAGACTTTTAGCAACGAAATATTTATAGTGGATAATGTGGAGCTTAAAGAAGGGTTGTATATTTACAGTTTAAAGGACTACGATGGGGAAGCTGTATCGGGGGTGTTTTACAAGGAAGAGTTACAAATGGTACCTGATGATCCGAACCGGGTGTATAGGGTTGAAAAGGTTCTGAAAAGGAAAGGTAGGGGGGCTAGAAGCCAGGCATATGTCAAATGGAGGGGATGGCCGGAGAAATTTAACAGTTGGGTGTTGGCCAGCTCCCTGAAGGGTGTGTGAGCTAAGGACCGTCTAAAATCCTCTAATAAGATGGAGACAGCACCCTTTTATATCACCTTACCATCCAACGCTTCTAAGGGCATGTTCCCCGACAACCAGATTTCTAATTACACCGTGAAACTGGCTAAGCCTGTGGACCTGAAAAGGGATTGGGAGGTGGCCCTAACAGAAATCCAATACCCTAGAACATGGAATACATTCACACAGGCCGAGGCAAAGTTTTACATAAAGCGTGAGCAGGATCCAGTGAGCATGCACGAGAGCATTCCATACGGCTACTACCCAACCGTTTTAAGTGTTGTCGATGCTGTCAACAAAGCCATAGACAGCATCGAAGCATATCCGAATACTCATCTGTCGTTAGATAACGTCAGAAGGAAGGTATTTCTTAAAGCACCAAGCCGTACCACGACGTTTAACTGCTCCGGTAAATTAAGAAGGGTTTTAGGCACCGTGCTGCATGCGAAAAGTCCGATGGAGCAGGATCACACATGCCCCGATATTAACGGTGGGTTCTATACGCTCTATGTGTATAGCGACATTGTAGAGGCCCAGAGGATCGGTGATAGTTATTCGCCGCTGTTAAGATGGGTCCATGTACAGGGTGAAAATAATACGATGGTTAATATTCAATTTAACAAACCCGACTACGTCGCAGTTTCTAAAAAACCATTTTGACACTATTTCAATTATGATCTACGATGATCAGTCTGAGCCGGTGGCCTTTAAATACGGGAAAGTTATTGTTAAGCTTCATTTAAGACCGAGACACGACAGCGGTTATTAACCAGGCATCATGGTGGTCGTGAAAACATACGGGGACCCGTCTATGTACAGGGACTATTACAGAAACCAAGCCGGATATGGAGGTCCGCCGTACTTTCAAGGGTCGCCGGTTATGTATGGGGCTGGTTTAGGGGGCTTCTTCAGGAGCCTGTTTAGAAGAGCTATGCCGTTCTTGAGAAGAGGCTATGAAATTGTAAAACCGCATGTTAAGACGGCTGCTACGAACATTGCCCATGATGTTGTTGGGTCTGTTACTTCGGCGGTTGCAGAGCGCATGAACAAACAGCCGCAAGAAGGAGCGGGGCTGTTGTACAAGCTGCGCGCGAGTGTTAAAAGGAAGCGTCGGTCTTCGAGACGCAGGGGTCCACCGGTCCCCTATAAAAAAAGGAGGAGTTCTTCAAAATGCCCTCAGAAAAGAAGAACATCAAGACGGAAGAGAGCTGCGAAGAAGAGAAACGGCTCTAAAGTCATTATTTTTTAAAGCATCGTAAACTAAACCATGGCCTCCGTACACTGTGCATCTGGCGAGTGCGCCAAATCCGAGTTAGACTTGTTTACTCTAAAACCAACGCAGACAAGCATCGAAAACAGCTTCTTCATGGAGGTATCGCCTTTAGCCGCCTTGACACCGCTGGCCCCTATAGAGTTTTTGTGTCAGGGTCCACGGATATGTATTTGGATCTCAACAACACGCTGCTGCATCTTATGTGTAAAATCGTAAAAGCGGATGGGTCCGACATAGCAGCAGACGCTCAAGTGGCAACGATCGCTTACCCCCTAGCGGCCATGTTTAATCAGGTGGACATCACCCTGGGCGATCGACTCATCACACAGAACGATAACATGTACGCCTACAGAGCCTACCTCGAGAGTAATCTAAATTACAGTAGCGACGCCCTTGACACGCAGCTTTCAGCGGGTCTCTTCTACAAGGATACATACGGCCAGTTTGAAACCACGGCTCTGGACGGTGCCAATCATGGTTTTGTAAAAAGAGCAAGGTTTGCAGCAGGCAGTCGCAACTTTGACCTCCTGGTCCGCATACATTCAGATCTCTTCTTCCAAGATAAACTGCTCATCAATGGTATTGATCGTAAGATCAAGCTCACACGCAACAAGGGCTCATTCTGTCTCATCAGCGGGGATGCGGACCAGTACAAGCTGGACATCCTGGCTGCGAGCCTGTTTGTAAAGAGAGTGAAAGTGTCCCCGAGCGTCAGATTAGCGCACGCCGACGCTTTGCAAATATTAAACGCCAAGTACGCTGTGGAAAGAGTAGCTCTGAAGGTGTTCAGCATCCCAGCAGGTACCCGTTTAACCCAGCAGCAGAATTTATTTCTAGGGCAACTACCCAAACTCATCATCATCGGTTTTGTGGACAATACAGCATTTAGCGGCACCTACGCCTTAAACCCCTTCAATTTTAGACACTACAACATCAACTACGCGGCGCTGGTCCACGAGGGCACTGTGATTCCTGCAAAACCCTACACCCCTAGTTTTATAACCTCCAACTACATCAGGGAATATCAGGGTTGGTTTCAATAACCGGGAAGCATCTAAGGGACTGCGGTGTAGCTGTGTCAAGAGAAGGCTATGGGGCCGGGTACACGTTGTTCGCATTCGACCTGACCCCGACATGGAAGACGGCGATCACTACAACCTTGTCAAAAACGGAAATCTAAAAGCTGAAATACGATTCAGTAATCCGCTACCGGCGAATGTGAACATGGTCGTATTCTCGGTATTCGACAGCATCATTCAGATCAACCACGCAAGACAGATTTTGTTTGACTATCTTTAAAACATTTTGTGAAATGGACACTGTGCAGATACGATCGTTCTTAAGCAGGCATAAAGACGCTAGGAAATACTTTTTAGGTGTTTTCCCTAGCGATGGGTTACCCCCTGAAATAGGGTTAGAAAGACCCCGCACCCTAGTCTTTAACACCGACCCGCATGACAAGAGCGGAACACACTGGGTGGCCTTGTTTATAGACAGTGACAAGGTTATATTGTCAATCAATCAATCAATCACGGCATTTATAGAGCGCGCTACTCACCCGGGATGGTCTCAAGGCGCTGGGGAGGGGGTAAGTTACTGCTCGAACAGCCAGGTCTTGAGCTGCTTCCTGAAGGAGAGATGGTCCTGGGTTCGCCGAAGGTGAGTGGGGAGGGAGTTCCAGGTCTTGGCTGCCAGGTAGGAGAAGGATCTTCCTCCGGCGGTGGTTCTGCGGATGCGTGGTACGGTGGCGAGGCGTGGCTGGTTGATCGTAGCTGGCGTGTGGGCGTGTAGAAGGTCATGCGGTCGTTGAGGTACTTTGGGCCCAGGTCGTGGAGGGCCTTGTGTGCGTGGGTGAGGAGTCTGAACGTGATTCTCTTGCTGACGGGGAGCCAGTGCAGGTCTTTCAGGTGTCCGGTGATGTGGCTGTGTCGGGGGATGTCCAGGATGAGTCGTGCGGAGGCGTTCTGGATGCGCTGGAGTCTCTTTTGAAGTTTGGCTGTGGTTCCGGCGTAGAGGGTGTTCCCATAGTCCAGTCGGCTGGTGACGAGTGCCTGGGTGACGGTCTTCCTGGTTTCAGTGGGGATCCATCTGAAGATCTTGCGGAGCATGCGCAGGGTGTTGAAGCATGAAGATGAGACGGCGTTGACTTGTCTGGTCATCGACAGGGAGGAGTCCAGGATGAAGCCCAGGTTGCGTGTGTGGTCCGTTGGCTTGGGCGCGGTGCCCAGGGCCGGGGGCCACCAGGAGTCGTCCCAGGCGGAGGGTGATGAGCCCAGGATGAGGACTTCCGTCTTGTCTGAGTTCAGTTTAAGGCGGCTGTTCCTCATCCAGTCGGCGACGTCTCTCATCCCGTCGTGTAGGTTGGCTCTGGCGGTGGTGGGGTCGTTGGTGAGGGAGAGGATCAGCTGGGTGTCGTCGGCGTAGGAGATGATGTTGAGGTTGTGTCGGCGTGCGATGGCTGCGAGGGGGCTCATGTAGACGTTGAAGAGGGTTGGGCTGAGTGAGGATCCTTGTGGAACGCCGCAGATGACTTCGGTGGCTTCGGATCTGAACGGGGGGAGGCGGACTTGTTTGACAGTGCCGGTGAATTCCCCGAACACCGTATCTATACAACCCCTATATTCAAGTTTGTGAAAAAAGCCGCTGCGCGGTTGGAGTATAACAAGCTGAGGGTCCAGGATTCCATAGCCATCACATGTGGTGAACATTGTATTTATTTTATCAGTAAAATGTCTGAGGATATGTCGTTTAGAAATTTCTTAAATCTATATTCGCGTGACCTTGTTAACAATGACAGTATAGTTGTGAAATATGTAAAAGAAAACACAGTGGTCTCGGTCAGACCTGTGAAACCCGAATATGTCGCTTGTCAAAATTGTAAGTCCGTGGGACATGTGTATGTTTAATGATGTACGCCTAAAATAAAGACATTATTTTTTTTTAAAATACGGTATTCAGACTTTGTATTTCTATGCTACCACATACAGCATAATTAAAACATTTTAAAAGACAACAGAGGCAGGTTGTAAAGTTATAAAAAAAGTGTTTTATTACAAACATCTATGCAGGGGTGTATTACATCGACAACCAATGCTCAAGAAACATAAGAAGAAGAAGAAAAATCAAACGCTGCTATACGCGTAATAGACACATTTTATTAAAAAACAATAAAAAGTCTGAAGAAACATCAGGGTGTAAGCCAGGTACTTGGTTTGAACAATGTCTTTTTTCGAGGTACAACCACCGCTGCAGGGGTAGTCCAGGAGGGGGATAGCCGTGGAACGTCAGAGCCTGTTGGTGATGGGTGTACGGGGGCTTTCAAATTTTCAAGCAAACGCCGGTGCTCGTTATTACCCACGAGGGTGGAAGGGATGTTGAGTTCAGCAGCGGCTCATAGAAACGCATCCCAACCACGCGGTGTGTTTTGAGGCGTTATGATTTTGGGGTGCGTGAGACCTTTGACTAGATCATACATGTGTGACCCTGCAACCGGCTGGCCCTTGTAGAGAAATTCGCCTCGTTCATTCCAAGATGTTAGGTCTTTAGAAGTTGCAAGTTTACTCTTCAGCATTTGCGCGGCCCCCCTGTGTCTTTGACTTATATTTTTTAAGAGGTCGGTAACAAAGGTATCTGAGGGTGATGCAAGGTCCTGTGATGGTTGCAGGGGTTGAGAGCCATTTGGAGGTGCGGCTGCTTGTTCAGAGTCCGGGGCGTATGGAGTCAGCTTATTTTTCTCGGTATTCCACTGGTTGTAGTAACTTAAAAAGTTTTTAAGGGTGCTGGTGTAAAGGTTTGCCTTGTCGTAGGGGTTTAGATCGGTTCTGTTCAAAATGTCTTTAATTTCAGCATCCAGACGCATAGTCTCATTTCGGCGTATATCCCAGGCGTTGTCCTTTGAAGAGCCCAGCTGGTCCATTTGCTGCCTAGGAACCAAATACATCTTTGTGGCATGCTCCATCACTGTCCCGAGAGGAGGCTCGTAATTATGGGTATAGCTATGCCCAGCAAAGAGCCTATAAAACCTCCAGACTGTTTCACCAGTTTCTTCTTGGTAATGAGTGAGGCCCTTTTATTACTGAGCTTCTTGATAAGAGACCGTTTCTTCTTCAGAACCTGTAACTGACTCCTTGATATAGGGACGTTGCCTTTTAGGGTATTTAGGGCAATTTCAGAAATGGCAGACACTAAGTCGTCAGAAGCAGCGCACAGGATGGCCTTTCGGTGCTGGGGACTGGCTGTAACAAGCATTTTCAGGAGAGCTAAATTGCGGCGTAGGCGGGCCGACATGGTCAACACCTTGTATTATAAGGGGCAGGATTGTAAATGTCTCTAAAAGTCATCAGCGCTGCTTTTTATAAGCACGGGCCTTGGGCTTAGGGGTGTAAGCGACTGGTAGATCTGGGGCAAATATATCAGCCCTCAGTCTATAGTCTTCTAGAGTTTCATTTTTTAAGTCAACCAGCAGGTAGCCGTGGGGTTTTGCTGTAGCGTCGTTAAAGGCCTCCATGAAGAAGTGTGTGTTTCCTGGGTACATCTGTTTAGCTATGACTGATATTTGTTGTTTGTCCCGTGGGTTTTTAAATAAAACAAGGTATGAAGCGTTGAGAGCTATAGACCTGCTGTTCTTGCCCTTGTAAAACAAGTTCTGCACAATGTAGCAGATGCTTAGATTACGATGATGCGAATATTGAGTAAAAGCTCTCTCTAACTCCGGATGATCCCCACCTTCACGCATAAGGTCATCGACAATTATCATGTTTACAAGGGACGGTGGCAGTAACTCATCATCGTTGAGATTATCTGGTATGCCTTCTATACATCTGATATGGGGGAAACGACTGGCCAGGTCAGTATAAAGAGCTTGCCAGCATGAATAAAGCCATACAATGTTATTAGGGGTTTGGGATAAAACATCGGCAGCATTTCCTAAGAGCTTTTTATAAAGTAGCTCTTACCACAGTTTGAGGGCCCTGCTAACACGCATGCGAATGGATGCTGTAATCTGGTGTCCATGGTGTGGGGTCTGTATCTCTAATGAGGCTAATAACCATACGGCAGTGTTTTATAGTCAGCAGTCAGGACCCTTTTATCAAAAACAACGCGTAATGTTTTATGTAAGGGTTGGGTTGTAATTTCCCACTTCTTTTTGGACCTGACTATACATGGCTGGTTCACAACCATGGTTTTAGCATTTTCACAATTGTCGGAGGCAGCGTATTCGTGCACCAGATTCTTCAGACTGTCAAAATTGATTTTTAGGGTGTTGCTGACATTTAAGGTTATGCCTTTGACCTTCATACACACTTTGTTCTTGTTTGTGCGGTGGGAGTAGGTTTTAGGTCCGGATGACGCGTATTCTATTATATGCTCATCCTTATCGAGTTCGCTGGTCAAATTACCCAGATAATCCCCAAGAGGAGGGTCTTCATCCCCTGGTTTACTCAGAAAAATCACTGAGTCGGTATCGTGATACAAGCAGCGGTCCTGGAGTTTGTCCATAACCTTGTAAAGTTCTAGACGGGCGTGGGCGGTCGTGAAGCACGCTATGAAGATGTTGATGTTGTTACACGTTGTGGGGTACGCTTTTGTGTATTCCCAACACACAGATGCGGTCTCGTCATCGATAAACCCGCAGCTGGACACCTTGTAACATGGGGCAAACAGGTACTTAAACAGCTCATCAGGATCGGTTATTAAGGTCGTATTTGACAGGTTTGTACGCTGTGCGAATTTTCCCCATAAGGAGTTGAGGCAGAGTTTGGCTAACTGCCGGCGGGCCGGGTTGACCTCTATCAAATGGGGTCGTAAATGGATACCTTCGTGAGCGTAGTAGTCATCGATGTATTTCTGCTTTGCATCCTGACTAGTACACCATTCGGGATACCCTGAGGCCTCCTGCTTGTCTCTGAGAAACATATTAATGTATGGGGCAAAGAGGCGTGTCGTGGTCCTCTGAAAATGCCATACCTAATGTATCCTACCGAGCCTGTAACCTTTCTCTAAGGCCGCTTCTACCTCGATGCTGCACCAGGTCCCTGTGAGCATCCTTTGTTCATCGGTGTGTCTACAATCGTCAACCTCTTTAAGCACCGCACATGTGCGACAGAGGGGGAACATCAGTTTACCATCGACTCGGTATGGTAACACCGGAAAGTAAAGCTGTCGTGGAGGATAGATTTCACATTTGACTAGCCCAAAGTATTCGGATATGGGTTTAAAATCTCTAAATATGATGGTGGGGTGCCCTAAGGGGTATACCTTCATTTTGTTCACAAATGGGTACAGACTGGTGAAATCATAGTAGTGTATTTTCTCACCCTCACCCACGGCCCTGTACAGCTGTATGGCATTTGTACGACCCCCGAATAAGGCATCGCGGGGTTCCAGGGGTTCTGGTAAATCACGACTCTGAAGGAAAGAGCAGAGCGCTGTGTCGGTTGTTAACATCTCTAACCACTCATGCTCCCAAAGAACCCTCATAGCAAAGCCACATTTTTCAACATACTGGGCCTTCAACAGAGTACGTCTGTGTAAGTGTTCAAATTTGACACCCAGCAGTCTGTTAAACTCATGGGGTTTGTAACACTGAGGACAGCCGTGGTAAAAGCAGCCATTGTATTCAAAGGCCGTCGGCACCCCTTAATTACAGCGTACCCATCCAAGTAGTAGGGCCCCACACGGTATTCACCACCCTGTAAGGCGTGTTGAATATGTATGTCTTCCTTCTCAGAAACGTACATGAGCCACCGGATCGAGGGGGTTGAATATCGTTTCTGTTTGCCATTATAGAGGTCTACCGGCACTAGAGCAATACATTTTGGTCTTAAAAACAGGTGTTTGTAGATGGACATACACATGGAGGCCAGCGTGATGTTTTGAAAAGGGTCTATGTATTCGACAGCGTTTGGCATTTCAGGCGTTTTGGGTTTCAAGACCCTGACTTTCTTTGTCATTTGAGGCTTCAAGGGTTTCAGGATCCTGACTTTCTTAGTCATTTGCACCACAACATCTCTGAAGAGGTTGCACGCTTGTCGTAGGATCATTACATCAGCCTGACAATAAACTTTCAACTCTGTTTGAAAATGAAACTCCTTTTCACGGTTTTCAGAGTACCATTCTAGAAAGCTCTCCTTCTCGGATGGCATCATATATTCAACCCCGTAACTGTCAGGAGGTGGCATGGGGCCCACATAATTCTGGTTCGCCCAGGTGTTAAAAAAGTGTGGAAAATAACCTTTACAACCGGGGAATCCAAAGGCTTTTGGTAGCTTGCTCAATTTCATAGGTAAGAAATTCAGGGTGTCTATAAACCTTATTTGTAACCGAGCGGCTGTTAACAACATCAGCTTGGACCCCTGAGTGATGAGTTCTACTTGGACCTTTTCACGAATCATATTTTGTAAAATAAAGAATGAGTCGTATGCTTTTGAGTTGTGGGCCAACATGGTATACCCTTTGAATTTGGTTTGAATGAAAGTGTTAAGGAAATCACCAACGCACGTTCTGCCTTCAAACTCCCAGCTGTCGTCGGAAGTTAGATGGTGTGCGTAAATATAGTTAGGTTGGTGTACTCCCGTCTCTTGTGTGCACTCTATATCAAACACTATGTATGCTTCGGTTTTGGTCTGGGGTCTGCCTTTAACCATGTAGCACTGATGGTTGGTACCCGCCTCACAAGACGTCTGACACCGTGGGCATTTCATACCTCTGCATTTGTGATCTGTTGCCACATACCGACCACACTCAAAGCAATCCATTTTAGGGCTGCATTTAACAGCTTTCTTATGGATGCTCAAACAGTCTTGAGAGCGACAAAACAAATTACAGGTACGACACCTCACCTTCAGGGCTGTGTCTACGACGCAACCGTCCCTCCGGCACATCTTACAATGCATTTCACACTGATGACGGTCCTTACTGTTGTATATGTGGTCACAATGTGTGCACACGTACTTGACACCCAGAAAACTTTTAAGGTTCAAGATACTGTAAAAGTGATTTTCGTGGTGAAGGACATATACGGTCTTGTTTCTCACACGGTCCCCTGTTGTAAAGTACTTCCAAGAGCCGCTGTGATAAAGAACTTTCACCGTCACAGAGAAATAGTTCTCAAAAAGACCTATGTCGCCAAAGCCGACCATGCGGTCTGGTGGTATTTCAAGAACCTCATGGGCTTCAGCCGCTCTAGACATGATGGCCGCGTCTGTGGTGTTGCGCCCCATCAACAAACCTACGATGCTGGCCGCCAGACAGATATTGGATGTGTCGTTGTTAAAGTCGAGCAGCCACCGCTGTTTCTTACCAATTATCTGACTGTATAGCACACTCTTTAAAGGTCTTGAAACACCCCCCTCACGACCCCGTACAATGAGGGCTATGACACGGAAAGTACCGTAGGCGACTAGTTCAGCCTTGCTCTGTAAAAGCCTCGAAAGGTTTTCTAAAAATTCCACGGCGTCAAACACATCTCGGGACCTTTGTTTGGTGAACAATGGACTGTCAAAACCCTACCCCTGGAAGCGTAGTTGGAAAAAATCATTAGGCCCCACATCGCGTAACAACCTTTCTATGAGCGTTTGCACCGCCTGATGTATACCTAAAACACCGTGATCGGAGGACCTTATCTGGTGGAGGTTGGTAAACCTAAACTCCTCGTAGTGCTCGGTGGCATTAAATCTCTCTACATCACGCCTGTAGCTTCTAATGCTCTCTAAATAGACGCCCTCTGAATCCTCATCTTGAGGGATTTGACTTGTTGGGGAGCTTACTGTTGTATCATTTTGGGGGTTCTGGTTTAGTAGGGTCTCTGGGGGTCTTTTAAGCACACGTGTAGCACATATTCGGGCTTTCTTTAATTTACTTATTAAAAGCTGGCGCTGCTTGGCGCTATTAGCCCACTTTTGTTTTTTACGGGACCAGGCTTTTCTAGATAACCGTCCCCCTCCTATCTGAACAGTATGGGATGTGTCTATGTGCGCTGTACTCATGGAGGCCTCTGCTACATGCCCACCCCTCGACCCCTCTATGTGTTCCGGGTGGCGAAGTGTTGGCGCTCTACCACCAACATCATTCAATTGTCCGCCCCTAGGACAGTTCTCTCCTACACTTACGTATTGGGGGGTGGATGGCATCGTGGTATGACTCTGCTTGCATGGTTCTATGTACTTTTTACGCTGGAGTATGCATAAGAAGCGCAGGGACTTTGTCAGTACTGTTTGGACCTTACTGCTATATTTTGATGTGTGTGTTTTTGTATTAGAACCGTTGGCATGGGGTTTCTTTAGGGTATGGCGCTGTCCTAGTCACGCCTGTATACGCCCTATGGCTGATCCCGCTTCCTGGCACGTATTGAGGATCAGCCTTTTACACATGTCAACTCTTTGCAGTATCCTCTGCTGTGCCTCCACCATGGACCTGTCGCCGCTACACCCCAACCCCATTTTTAAGGTTGCGGTTTTCGCCTGGCGTTTTAGCTTTCTGACAGCCATTTGTATATCCTTTACATGCGCATTTAGTACCGGATTTGGGTCTACAGCGTCGTATTGTGGAGGGTTAGGTATGAATACAGTGTTTGGCTGTATAACAGCCTTTAACACCACTGGGGCCTCTAAAGGTCCTTCATCCCCAACACCATTCTGTAACTGAGGGCCTGGGGGATCATAGAAATAGGATCCCAGTGCGAACACCCCGGGGCATTTGGGAAAGTCGCCTCACTAAATGTCACCCCCGTACTATGAGTTGACCAGTCGTCCCACCCTGTACTGTCAGTGTTGTATGTTGTCAGGGGTGTTGCGGGGCTTACACTGGACGGGGGCTGTTTGGGTCGTAAGCTCCCTGAGGGATGATAGGGGACATAAGGTCCGGGGAGTTTAAATGACTGTCGAAATAATCGAGGGTGGTAGAGGCTAAGGTATTGTCAGGGCAGGGGTTGGGTGAATGTGTAACAGGGGTCTGCAAAACCCCCATGTATGTGCTAGAAGACCCCTCGGGCGCTGCTTCTGAGGGTTTATCAAGTTTGTCTACCATACTTGCCAGTGTATTGAGACAGCTTTTGCTGCTGGTATACGAGCCTCCTAAAGGCTGCCCTTTTCCAGACCCGGGACCCCTAAACCCATCAGTAACGTCTATAGAAGGTTTTGAGGTCTGTTCTACGGGGCATTCCTCTACAGACGTCGCTAATTTATTTGAAACTATAGAGGTCGTCATAGGATGGGAAGGGTCCTGTGGTGTAGCAGGTTTGTTTAAGGGTCCTTCCAATGTTTCTACTTGTAACGCCTGTACCCCTTGCTTATTCTTAAGATAATTTCTTGAAAGCTTGTTGACTTTAGGGGTTTGAGTTTGTAACAGAGCTTCCACACCAGGCGTCACAGCCGGGAGGCCCAAAGAGAGCGCTGGGGTAGATGGATCGTTCCCCGGCTTAGCAACATTTTTTAATGCTAGATCTAAAGGTGTAGCTAGGGTCTCAGGGACCACCTGTTTCATGCTGAGGTCTAAAGGGGCTGCTTGGGATTCCAGGACCAAAGACGGCTTCTTGAGGTTTAAAGGGCATGTCTGTGGTTCTGCGGCCATTTGCTTCTTCTTAAGTGTGGGCTTGTTTGAGATTAGAGTTCCTTTTGAGGCTTTGAGAGGGTTCAGATACACATCGGATACGTCGGGTCTCTGTCGTATGTGGGTGTAGTATGTGTAGATCTTATTCTGGCGTACACGCCTACTCACTCCTTTTGTCGCAGACCTGGTGTTCAGAACGGTCTTTGTTATATCCCTCAGCGGTTTTGTAGACCTCTTAGACTTATGCGTATCTTCGCCGTGGCTCTTTTGAACGGCTCCTAGAATGTAACATAAAAAATATATATTAGAAACAATAAGGAACATAAGATGCTTACAATACCCGCAGTAGTACATCTGGTACTACATGGCTGTGCACCCCTTTGTTTGAGAGAATACAACCCAGAGAGTTCTTTTTTCACACCCTTTTTGTATAAAACACACCTTTTAGATGTCTTTTCACAGATCGTTTCTTTGCCCCAGGCCCTTCTTTAGATGTTGAAGATTTCCTTTTCACAGGTCTTTCTTTTGGTCGCTGCGCCGGCTCTTGCACAATCACTGCTTCCGTGTGTGACTCCGTGGACCCTGTGAAGAAAAAATAATCAGATTTGCAGTATACAGCTGGCCTTAGTAGCCCCCTCTACGGTGCGTTCCTATAGTTCACAACTACGGCTTTTGGGGTCTAGACACCCCATGGTTTAGACCTTTTAAAGAAGCAGCGCCTTTCTGATTTACCTGTAAGAACGGGGCTATCCTGTACACATGGCGATGCGTCTTGACCACCCTTGGGACATTCTATATCATCAAGAATCCATTGTAGTTCGGGATCCAGACCTATAAAACAACCCATACACGAGAACACCATTAGAAACACCTAACTTCTAAGATATATGTGAACAAAACTACGCGGAACTATACACCTCAAAACACATGTACCTGTCTGTAGGGCTAGCATTTCCAGAGTCTGTTAGGATTAATTCCGGCATGTCCTGCGTCTGGATAAATAAAAACGAATGTTTTAAAACTACACTTCATAAACATGTTATTACAAGTTCACACATTCACCTTAGAAAGCTCCAATACACAACGCAGAGAGACAGACACCCTTACACCGAGTCTACATAAAACAGTACCGCGGAATATGGAACCCTGGTTATGGGTGTACAAACTGTAGACATGACCCCAGCTAAACATCCTGGTTAAAGTTTGGGATAACATAAAAATCTAAATTGAAAACAAAACTCAGCCATTTATTTATTTTATTTTACCCTGGAAGCAGATGCACCAATAATATAGGCATCTGGTACCTTTAGAATAAATAAGCCCTTAAAACTATGGGCTGCCATTTGCGTTTAAAAAAAAAATATATATATATATACACACACACACACACACACACACACACATGTTTATTTATTTTTTGCATGAAATGTTTCTACCAGTTTATCCAAATATATGATACAATAAGTACCAGCATCAGTACTACTGGCTTTGGCAGGGGTTGGTAGATGCATAAGGTAGGACTATTGGCTTTGTCACTGGTTGTTAGTTGCATAAGATAAATAAGCAGCAACTATAACGTGTATATAATATTGAAAAAGCTTCCATTTAAAGCCCTGGTGACACACCGACAATACTGCTGCTTAAAGCCACTGGGTCAGGCTCGCAATGCCCAATGGGTCTCGCTCAATACTGCTAACGCTGCTTTGTTGTGCTTTCACCCGTCTTAGAGCCCCGGCATAACCACCCTGCATATTGCATCATTGGGGAATCCCTACCAGGAGCTTCCCCTACGTGTTTGACAAGGAAGACCCTCCCAGCCGTGATGTCATCAATGGGAGGAGTCCCCGTGATGATGTCACGGCTGGGAGGGCCTTCCTTCGGCAAACGCGGAGGGGAAGCTCCTGGCAGCCATGATACTGCCGCCATCGCAACCCTCGTGGGGGACCCGGAAAACGCCACCTCCAATGGACCCCAGAGCAGCGCCGGTGGTAAGCGGGCTCTGGGGCCTTATTTAATTATTTATTTATTTTTTAAAACGGGGCCTCACGCCCCGTACACCCAGGCACCATCCTTACCCCAACCGCCAACAACACAAACAGCCCGGAGCACCGCATGGAGCTCAGCGGGCTCCGGTGCCTTTATTTTTTTTAAAAAGGGACCTAACGCCCACCGGCGCCATCCTTGCCCCCAACCCCCAGCAGCACCAACAACCCCCCGGAGCTCCGCCTGGAGCACCGCGGTCTCCGGGGCCTTTATTTTTAATAAGCGGGGCCTCGCGCACATCGGTGCCATCCCTACCCCCACACCGAGCGCACAACAACACAAACAGTCCCGGAGCAGCGCCCTTTGCAAGCGGGCTCTGGGGCCTTTAATTTTAAAAAGCGGGGCCACGCGCACATCGGCGCCATCTGCGACCCCACCCCAGCCCGCACGAGATCCCCGGAGCTCCGCCTGGTGCAAAGAGGGCTCCGGGGCCTTTAATTTTAAAAAAAAGGGGCCGAGCACCCCACACGGCGCCCAAGCACGCCGGACCCACACCACCGCCCGCACCAGAGCCCCGGAGCAACGCCCTTGGCAAGCGGGCTCCGGGGCCTTTAATTTTAAAATCGGAGCCTCACGCACATCGGCGCCATCTGAGCCCCCACCCCAGCCCGCACAAGATCCCCGGAGCAGCGCCCTTTGCAAGCGGGCTCCGGGACCTTTATTTTAAAAACGGGCCTCAAGCCCCTGCGTACCTTGGTGCCAATGGAACCCCGACCACAGCCCGCACACGACCCCCGGAGCAGCGCCCATGGCAAGCGGGCTCTGGGGCCTTTATTTTAAAAACGGGCCTCAAACCCCTGCGCACCTTGGCGCCAACGGAACCCCGACCACAGCCCGCACACGACCCCCGGAGCAGCGCCCATGGCAAGCGGGCTCCGGGGCCTTTATTTTTTTTTAAAACGATGCCTCGAGACCCCCACAGCGCCCTTGGTAAGAAGGGTAGGGGTGCTTTTATTTTTATTAAATTCGGGGTCGCGAGCCCCACGCCATGCCGTCCCCACATCCCAGGACCCTCCCTGACCATCGAGGGCTCTGGGGCTGCCGTAATACACCGGCCCCATGCCAGAGCCACCGAGCAGTGCCTCCCAGTCGACATCCACACCACAGCCCCAACCCTCAACAACACTCCAGCCATTAGGGGACCAGGACCCCCGCGCTGACTTGCGGCATTTTTGGGCCTCGCACCTATTGGGCCTAGATAGCTATCAACAAGTCCTTCACCATCAGCGCCACAAGGATCGACCCATGGGTGAGTACTTAAACAGTTTTTATTTATTGTTAAATTGTTTGGGGTTAATTTTGCGATCTCTGGGGACTCTAAACACGTATGTAACATTGTAAAAATACTTCTAGGCATTGTTAAACTTTAAAATGACACCTATATTTTACATCCCTCATTATTCACCTTAAGCAGCCTGCCCCAATACCTCCTTAAGCCCTACTTAAAACATTGTAAGCACCTTCATGCCTTGCGTTAAACACCCTTTAAAAATGCAACGCTGTTCATTTATATACAGGCATCAACATATTAAATAAGCCCATACACTCTTAAGCCTGTAACACAGCCCCTTATTTACGTACCTCCATTAATGTGTAGCAGGCAGCGTCGATCTGGGAGAAGCTGCTCTGGTCCATTGTTGGCTTTAAACTTCGGGGCTGATGGGTCTGTGCAGCAAAGGCAATCCCCGGCAGGTCGCTCCTAATGGGTTTTTGAATGGCTGATTGTTTCGGGGCTCTAAAGTATGGTTTTTATACCTGGCAGGGCATGATAATTGGAAGGAGGACCCTTTATGGAGGGAGTGTTTAGAATCTTGTAGTACGTGTCATTATTGGTAATAGAGCATTGTAGTGAGGGTCAATATTGGGACCGTTTTCTGACCATCGCACTGCTTTGTTAGATGGCTCTTTGACCTTTGACATCTGATAATTAAACCTAGGGCCTGTTGGGGGATGCGCTCCTGGGAAGGATGGTCGGATGTTTTATAAAGAACCCCTGTACTATACAATTTAAGATGCGTGGGAAGCTTGGGACTGGCTGATTAGTTTTGCCTGTTCTCAACGGTGCTCTGGCAGGGTAACTGGCCTTTTGTTCTTGTGTTTTCACGTTGTGACTTGTGAGCCTAATGGGTAGTTTTCTGCCCCCAGCTACGGCGGGGATACGTTTCAAAATGCAGCATCTGCTTCTAAAGAAAGACCCTTTTAAAAAAACTCTGCACCGTAAACCCTTGTGTTAGACAGCCCCAGATGTCCCGGGGCTAGTGGGGGCTTAGGGATGCCTGCTCAGACGCCAACTGCCAGCACCGCAGCCCTCGGTTTTAAATAGACACACACACATGTCACTTTTGGGGACACACGTCACTTTTAAGGACACAGCGAAGGGAGGGGGGACCTGTCACTTTTAAGGACACACGTCACTTTTAAGGACACAGCGAGGGGAGGGGGGACCTGTCACTTTTAAGGACACGCGTCACTTTTAAGGACACATCGAGGGGAGGGGGGACCTGTCACTGTTAAGGACACACGTCACTTTTGGGGACACAGCGAGGGGCGGGGGACCTGTCACTTTTAAGGACATGAATGGTGATGAGTGGTATCCGCTTATACTACTGGCAGCAAAGTGCGCCACCGGTGCATCACAAAAAGTGACACACAGGCGGCACAAGGGGCTTGTAAATAAGCCCCCGGGTTTTAAACTTTTCCTAAAAAGAGTTCAAGTGGAAATGTTCCTGATGGTAGGTGGGAGAGGGTTACTCACTTTGGCAGCTAAATAGGAAATGGAATGACTGGCCATATGCATTCCTTTGATGCTTGGCATCTGGAGTATGTTGGCATTAGCGGTCAGAGAGCCTGCAAAGGACAGTTGGGAAGAATTCTGCACTTGAGACAGAAGGGGCCAGAATTATGAAAAGCTCTGTGAACCAAGAGCAACGCTTTAAAGATTGTGCCTTTAGAAGCTGGGAGCCAGTGCCATTCTTTGAAATGGGGACACGGAGCAAGGCGGGGGCAGGCTTACCGTTTCCAGATCGCATTAAGTTGCTAATGAAAGCCCAGTGCCGGAAAAACTGTGTTCTGCTTGTATTGGTTGATCGGATTACCAAATTGGTGATGCAAAGGCGTAACTATGCCGCATAATACCTCCAAGCAGCAGTGGCCCATCGTTAAGGGCAGAGGGGCCCCGGCCATCCACCTTTTGCTGGCGCATGAAGAGTCTGTCAGACTGAGCAAAGATCAGCCGGTCAGACCCTCTTCATACAGCCACGCGCTGTATATGAACTAAATGCGCAAGCGCATGGTTGCCCCAACCCTGCTGCATATTACGAGCCATCAGTGCCTTCAAGTCAGTTCTGGATTTTTAGCCAAAAGTGCATACTTGCAATTTTAAAAACTACAAGCCTTTGCTTAAAAGTCAGGATCGGTTGAAAGTGTAATGGCATGAAACCACTTGGCAGCAACAGCTGCCGGAAGTAACTGGTCTGTGGTTGTCTCCTTGTTTATGTGAATATATCTTGCCAGTCTGGTCTGGGAGGAGTGTTATGGGAAATGTGGTTTCAGTGACTGTTTTTATACTGGCCTTACACACGGGGTCGGATAGTGGCACATTGGCCAGCAAGTGTCCTGCAACGCTGGTGCACTGCACCGTGTGCTCTTGGGCAGAGTACTGTATGTACTCAGTCCGAGCAATCAAGCTTCCCAGGTCCATAAGTGAGTAGCTCATCCAGCCCCTGGCATCTGTAGTCATGTTTAGACCATTGTACAATAAGGACTGCAAGTCCCAAAAATCGGAAAATAAACCTCGCTGTACGCGCTGCTCGTGCACGGACGGACCTGGGAGGCGCGAGCGCTCTGTTCCTGCATCCTGCAGCGGCGGTGTTTGTGCACCAGCACCTCGTCGGGCACGACGGGCCAGGGCCAGTTGAAGCTAGGATAAAGGTGAGAGGATGTCATCTTGTGGCGACTTCAGGTCACGCCTCTAATGCTCAATTTACTGCCAAAAGAATGCAGAGAGCGCGTGCCAAGCATGGCAGCCGCACCCTTTGATTCCTTGAAGATATTAGCAGAGGCTCTTCCAGGTCACAGACATCACCAAAACAAGGCGTGACGCTGTAAAGAGGAGGATAATTGTTTAGACAGCTCAAACACTTCTGAAGTGATTTCCTCATGTGTTTGCTATTTGAGGTTTTTGTCTTAGATGGAAAAATATATACCTGCAACTGCTGACTTTATTAACACCTTTATCAACCTAGACATAAATATTATCCATGTCGGTAAAAATACTGGCCAATTGGCAACTCTAACTACAGTACAACAGCTGACTTATTGTTAGCCATTATACAAAAAGAACAAGTTACTTACCTTCAGTAACGCCTTATCTTGCAGAGATCTGTCTAACCGCAGATTCCTTACCTTCGAATATTCCCCAGGCATTTAACGAAAAAAAAAGAATATTCCCCAGGCATCAGACTGAGCACGAAAACTTTTGATGAACAGTACCCCTGCACGCCGGTAAGTGGCATCGTTTGGCGTCATCCACACCAGAAGTGATGTGCATGGTGCCTATATAAGTGCCACCCCAGCGCACTGATGTCACTTTCCATGCCAGAAGCGCAGAGCCACGAGGAACACTGACCACTGATGTGTGAAGCTATGGCCTTTACAGGGTTAATCCTATAATCCATGACAGAGCGGGGAGGATGGGAGGGTCGGTAAGGAGTCTGCAGCTGGATATTGTCTCTACCAGATAAGGTGTGTTGGACTTGGCCCTTTTTGCAGGGTCATCCCTGAACTTTTTGCCTTCCTCCTGGAATTTTTTCTGACCTGGTGTTGGTGGTTTTAGGACTCTGGGCACTTTATCACTGCTGTTCATTGTTAAAGTGCATGTGCTCTCTATGGTAAAACATGGTAAGATTAGTCTACACCTGTTTGGCGTATTTAATTTACCTAACAGTCCCTTGTAAAGTGGTATCTCACATACCCAGGGCCAGTAAATTAAATGCTACTGGTGGGCTTGCAGCGCTGCTTGCGCCACCCACCAAGTAGCCTTTCAAACCGGTCTCAGGCCTCTGCCATTGCAGGGCCTGCGCACGCAGTTTACTGCCGCTGTGACGTGGCACATAAAGTGGGTGCCACGTCTGTGGCTCCCCTTTTACTACATATCAGTCACCCCTAAAGTAGGCCCTAGCTAGCCCTATGGGCAGGGTGCACTGTAGGTAAAAGGTAGGACATGTGCCTTAACTTTGTGGCATGTCCTGGTAGTGACATACAGCCATTTTGGTTTCTCACTACTGTGAGGCTGCCCTCTCATAGGAATACATTGGGGATTCCTTGATATGTGTTTCAGTGGTAATTCCTAACATGAGAGGAGTAGCGTGGTCAAGTTTGGTATGTTTGGAATAGTGGTAATAAATGCTGCGTAATGGTGTTCGCAGATTTATCATCACTATTTTAGAAATGCCACTTTTAGAAGTGGGCATTTCTGTGTGCTATGTGTCTTTGTGCCCGCCTGATGTGAATTTCATATCTGGCTCTGGAGTGACAGAGACTGGGGAGGTGCAGTGGCTCCAGAGGGGCTGGGTGAGTCAGCACTAGACTGAATAGGCCAATCTGCATTTGGAGTGGTGGGAGGAGTAGCACCTGGGACTGAATGGGACTGTGCCTGCCTTCCACAATGCTGGCTCCGCCCCCCTGTGGTGTGTCTGGGGCCAGAGCCTACACTAACAATGAAGGTGTGGTGCACTGTAAATAAAATGTTTAAGTGCCCCCAGAACTGATTTAGACTGGGCACAAAGGCCTTTGCCAGGGCAGGACAAAGACCTTCATGAGTATAAGTATTGGGGCTGTGACCCCATGTAGTGTGCTGTTGGTGCTTACTTGGGACTGGTAGCCAGCAGGCTGCTGGACTACCAGGAGGAACCGCCGTCTGGGATCAAGCTGTTACCTGCTGGGGAGGGGCTGGAGGGACTGCCCCTCTGCTTAGGGTCCCTACGTGCTGGCCTGCCTGCTATTCCTGTGCCCAGCTCTGCCCCTTGTGACTCTGGGGCTCAGCGCAGGAGAAGCGCTTTTCTTTGTGAGGGAGAGAAGCCCCGATGAGTGGGGCTGGCTAGGCACACACACTGTTGGTACCTGGGTGTGCTTACAGCTAGACCGCCAGATTGCGGATAGCTGCAACCAAAAAGAAGGACCCCCGATGAGTGGGGCTTGGGAGGCATCCTGTTGGTGCCTATTTTGTTACACAGCTGCACCACCAGATCGCAGGCAGCTGCAACGTGGGGGCACTCCTGCCTTGAGTCTAGAGTGAGTTGCACCCCGCCCCCCTGATGGTTAGGGATCTTTTGGGGGGCATTGTTTCGGCCGCATCTGCAACCACGGGGGGCTAGTGGAAGCCCCGTGTCCGGAAGGGACACACAGAGCTAGGAGAACCCTGTGTGGTGGGGGTGATACCAGGAGGATATCCCTGGGATGTGTACAATTTACAAGTGTCTATGCACTGCATTTCTGCTGATTATACTCTGAATCCTATGCTAAGTACTGCTAGGCTGTTTGTGCATAATATGTTGATGCTAAGTGTACCTTGCCAGTAGTTAATGACTGCTTCACTACTTGTGTGTTCCCTCTATAAGTGTTCATGATAGGGCACAGTGGGTGTGAGTTATGCCTAATGCGTTGGCGCACTGTTGCTAATTATGGGTTATGCCTAATGTGTTGGGCCAAAGAACAAGGCTACCAATAGTTATCGGTCATCCCCAAATGTAATGTTTATGCTGTGGTGGTAATGTGTTCCTAATAAGTGATTACCGTGCACTGCTGATTAGGTACAGGACTAAGAGGGGCCTAATGCGATTATTATATTTTGCATAATATGCTGTCCTAGGTGATGACAGGATGCTAATGCAGAATGTGTTTATGCTACCTGCAATGTTACCAGTAGTTACTGGTTGTGATTTTCACTACTTGTGTGTTCTAATGGTGATGACAGTGGCCCGATTGGCCCAGTAATGTATATAATCCCCTGTAAAGTAATACCTAGTGCCAGGTGGCACAGTGTATATATGTGATTATGCTCTGATGTGTTTTATGGATAATACAAAGGCAATTTTTATATAACCTTGTGTGGAGTTTCTTTTGTGGTGTGCCTAGTGTGTCGCTGCTGTGTGAGTGTGTTGCGCAAACGCTTTACACATTGCCTCTGGGATAGGCCTGACTGCTCGTACCAAGCTACCAAGGGGGTGAGCAGGGGTTATCTTCAGTGTGTAACTCCCTTGCCCTAACTAGAGTGGTGGCTTCTGCCTGGCTTAGGCGCTTGCGCTAGCCAACCAGAAATCCCATTTCTAACAAGGTGTTACTGAAGGTAAATAACTTTTTCATATGATAGAGACTTCTAGCTGCAGATTCATCACCTTAGAATAGATACTCAAGTAGTACCTCCCTGGAGGTGTGGTTGTGATGCAGATTAGAGTAAAACGTCCTGCAGGACGAATAGGCAAAATGACCATCACACCAGACCGGATTGTCTAGGCATTAGTGCTTCGTAAATTTATGCAAGAAAGTCCACACTACTGCCTAACAGATATCGAGGACAGGAACTCTGCGGGCTAGTGCAGTGGTCACAGGTTTTGCTTTGGTAGAGTGAGCTGGCAAACGCTCATGAGGTTGCTTTATGGCCAATGAGTAGCAGATTTGGATCCATCCGGAACTCACAAGTTCAATCAAGCTAAAACAACAACGTTCTTTTTGGGTCCAACTGGTGGAGTCTTCCTTCTTATTTTGAGGGGTGAGGTGAAGCGTTAAAGGTAGGCTGAGTGATGGACTTGCCTACATGGAAAGAAGTGACACCTTCGGTAATAAGGATGCTGTAGTTCGAAGAACCAGTTTGTCTGGGTAGAAGTTAAGGTAAGGAGGATGTGCAGGCAGTGCTTGTACTCACTGACCATCCGGGCAGATGTTATAACCACTAGGAAGGCTGTTTTGATGGTCAGAAGCCTGAGTGGACAGTTGTGTAGGGGCTCAAAGGGAGCGCACATCAGAAAAGTAAGAACCAAGCTGGGTTCCCACTGGGGCATAATAAAAGGCGCTGGTGGGAACATATGCTGGAGAACTTTTATTAACTTATGTACAATAGGGATTTGAAGAGGGATGGCTGATCTGGCAACAGCAGTAAGGCCAAAATGGCAGAAAGATAACCTTTCAATGTGCCCAAAGCTGACCCCGGCTGGGCCAAGTAGAAGATAAAGTAAAGAACCTTGGAAAGGGGTGCAGACAAAGGATCAACATGTTTATTTGTACACTATGCCACGAACTTGCTCCAACGGCAGGTGTCTAAAGTCTTGGTGGAGGGACGCCTGGCTGCCAAGATAACATTGCAGACTTTGGGTGGAAGGTCGAACGCTGTCAACTGTCCCCACTCAATCTCCACGCATGAAGGCGGAGGGTGCACAGGTTTGGGTGCAGAACCCTGCTCTGTTGCTGCGACAGATGATCCTGCCACAGAGGCAGCCTGCTTGGAGTACCAATGCTCTTGCTCAACAGCACGGGATACCAGACTCTCCATGCCCTATCCGGAGTCACAAGAAAT